>CM055104.1:24899284-25499284 GCA_029204225.1 Diphasiastrum complanatum | reverse complement strand
TTATGCTATTTTTAATGAACTACAAACGATAATGTACATAGAATGGTTAAGCATCGAAAATAGTGCGGGCAGAAATGAAAAAGAATTTGGGTAGAAAATAAATTTATTTTGGTAATTTACATTAATAAACTTTGTCAATCTACGTGGCATTCCTTAAAGGGTCTTTTTTGGATTCAGAATTCCTCTAATGGAGTGTTGGAAAAACAAGTTCAAGTAGTAGGATGAAAATTTTGTTGAAGAAGAAAAGCTTAATACAAAGATAAGTGCTTTGGATCTTCACGATTATGAGTTGTTTTCAACATCAATATCTTTAGTGACTTTTCAATGGAAGAGGGGTGTTGGTTTATTGATTTAGGTGCATCAAAACATATGACACCTAAGCAAGATTGGTCATCTAATTTTCAAGAATTAGATGATGGATCAAAGTTGGGAGATAACCACACATCTGATATATAGAGAGTTGAAAAAGTATAGGTTCAACTACCTTCATGAAAGATTGGAGACATAAAAGATGTGCTTTATAACCAGGAATCAAGAAGAACTCACTCTTAATTTCAACTATTGCGAAGCAACATATGATGGTACAATTTGATGAAGAACGATGTCTCATCAAGAGGAAGACAATGAAGTAGTAGTTGAGGGCATTTTTACAGGAAGGTTATACAAACTTCAAATATAAAAATTTCTGTCTAGTACTTTTAGGGCGAGAAATGTTTTAGAACTCGTTCTTACAGATTTGTGTGGTCCTATAAAAACTTAGTCTTATGGGAGAGGAAGCCACTGTATGGTATTTGTTGATGATTATTCTAGAAAGATGTAATGGTGAGGCATCCAAGTATTTCACATGGTTTAAGACACATGTGCAGAAGCAAATAGATAGATTAAGATACTTTGTTGTAGAGAGTATCTTTCTATAGAGTACCAGGTGTTTTACAAGAATCATGGTATTAAACTCACACGCGCACACCGCTTGCCTAAATTCTAATGCCTCTTGCTCTCTTATTCTCTTTTCTAACTCTGAGCTCTCTCCTTCATTTATCTAATACTACTAAACACCTTAATGCTAATTCTTATTTTGATTTCTCTCTTTCAAAATGCATTTAACATTAACCTAACAATAACCTCTCCGTCATTTTATCTCAACAGTGAAGAATCAAGATTCATATCTTCTCTCCTCTCTCTTCTCTCATTTTTCTCCTCCCAAGTTTTTCCTCTCTCCTGTTCTCTTTCCCTTGAAAAAGGCACAAAAAACCATTTGAAAGAAGAGGACCTAGAATTGCGGGCCCATTGTAAATTGAAAAATTTACAGTTCATATGGAAATGGTTTTATTAGGCCTTTACATGTAGTTGCTTATGTGCTTTAATTTAGATTGAAAGGTATAGGGCTTTATTTGAACATGGGCACCATAGACTTGATTTTGACATATTTTATTGTTCATGGTCATCATCCACTTCTTTTTTTGTCACAATTGCACTTTGTAAAAGATCCCAAGTAAAATGATGTAGTTGATTCTCCTATATAGGTATCTATCCAAGTCAAACTCTTCATGGAGGGGGTAGACATTTTTAGAAAATAACAATTAACACCTTTCCTCTATAAACTTTGAGCATAAAAAAAATGAACATGCAAAGGGTTTTTCGGGATTGATTGTATTCCTCATTGTCACTCCAAGTGTATGCAAGGCCTTAAAAAATGGAGGCTTGTGCATGGTTGGATGAGGACGGGGCCATGCTGGCACCCTCCCTCAGTCAAGATGAGGAATACATTCCTCTGGTGATGAGGATCATGGGGACTAACCTTCATCGGCAGAAACCTCTTACATCAAGGCTATCATGTTCATAAAATTATTTTGCACAAAAGTTCATACGCAAGGCAAAAGACCCTTTTTTGTAGACAAAAACCCCATCCAGGGTTGGGTACTCGTGGACCTTGCTCAAAGGATCATCTTCCACATGTGCAAAGACGTCCTAAAGGGACGTGCAGCTTGAGTTCATGCAAGTTGTGTTGCGAGAACTCATGCCAGCCAGCTAGTGATGGACCATGAAAGCATGCTAGTCACAACCAGATTAACCATAAATCTCCTATTGGTGATAGCTTTTGTAGATGGTATGCATGCACTAATGACAACCTACCTTGGTATAATATAAAAGCAATATCTAACTTTTTTAATTTAGGTGAGATCAACAACACTATCTATTTATAATACTCATACACCACATCAATTTTGTATAGTTGACACACTTTTAATCATTTGATTAGAATATAAAATAATTTAGTATTACAAATACATGGTGATTTAATTATTCAATCAATATTTACCATCTATATACAAGTACATCATTGATGTATTTATTATATTTTATTTCTATGTAATATTATTGTACTTTAATGCTTTGAGCTTTATTTACTTGACATTGAAAACAATGTGTTAGTAATGGTGAAAATCTTTTTTAAGCTTAGACCAATGAAAGTCTTGTATGATCAACTTGTGAAATTTCACACGTGTGGGAATGCCCTAAAGTGTTTGATTGATCTCCTAAGAAAGCTTGTGCACTTGCCAATAGATTCTAGATTGATTTCCAAGATCTAGATCAAAAAGCAAGGCATAGAGGCAAAAGATGGATGCAATAGTTGATAACCAAAGTTCAAAAGCATGAAAGGAAAAGCTTCTTGAAAATACAAGGAAAAATTAAGCTCCTCTCCTCGGGTAGAGAGAGAATAGAGCTAATTGAAACTCGTGTAGAGAGAGAAACTCAAACAAGCAAATCTCACCAACAATTTGACTCAAAATCTCAACATCCATAATGATTGAAAGAGAAGTACATACAGAACTTGTGGAGATCCCTCCTTGCATGCTATTGGACCCCTAATCATAGCCTCTTCAATTCCATTGGACCCCTAATCATAGCATCTTTAATCCTATTGGAACCCTTGACCAAGGTCGACTCTTTGATTTCATCACTCATCAAATCACATTATCACAAGTGTCAAAACCCTATTCATATGCCTATCTAGCTCGAGATTGCATCACTAATGGCTTTTGGCTCAATAGTGGCTTTACATGTGGATTTGACCAAGTTGCCAACTATGCCAATTTTTGGCCCTATCACAAATCTACACAAAGAAGCTTGATATAAAAACTTTGTGATACCCCTAAAGTGAACATCATAAACTATTTTTGACTTCTCTACATGTGGGAACATGCTCCACACGTGTGAAATGTACTCACAAACATAAAAGACATAAAATTGCCAAGCTAGATTTTTGCCAATTTTTCACACAACTCATAGGTCTTACTCCTCCAAGGTAACCAGCACTTTATTGTCAAGACATAAATCCAAGATCTTCTTACGTAGATCCCCAAAAGTTGAAATTAGAGTCTTTGCATTTCTTCTAACCAACCTTGATGACATACTTACGGTAAGTAAAAGCAAAGAAACGAGAGGTGGCCTCCTAAGACTCTACATGATCGTGACTTAACTCTTGCTCCACCGACACCGAGAACTTTCTTGTTGAACCTTTCTTATATCAATTGACGACTCCTTTTTAATTACCATGATTGACATCTAATAAATTACCATGGATAACACATATGCCACACTTTTCTTTTCCTCTTGAACTATATTTCCATCATCAACATAACCCATTTGATCTGATGTTTACTCAAATCTAGTGGCTACAGAAATACTTGAATGTATGGTATCTAGTGTCTACTTTTGAAGCTTGTACTAAGTCATACAACTTCGTTTCGTGAATTGAATAATCGCATGTTGCTCTCAAAGGCTCTTACCTCTTGCATCAATGCAAACTTTGCTCGCATGTTTATCAAGTGTGAATAGTTGTACTCTAGTGTCAAGAACTTTTAAAATCACACATTTAGCCACAACTTGCTTCAATACATCAAAACTTTCATATTGAACTTCCATCCATTTTTCAATTTTGTTCTTTTCTAACATATTTGTTGTAGGTGCCAATATCTTGGAGTAATCTTTCACATGCATACTTTCTATAAAATTGTGTCAATTTAGAAAAAGCTCTCAATGTTGTAACATCAATTAGCACAAGCGTTATGAGAATTTGCTCACTTCAAATGGAATGAAGCCTAGCATTTCAAACTATTTATTTTAATTGGAGACGTAAGGAAGAAAGCTAGGCTAGAATTTTCTTCTCAAACTCATAATTATGGGTTAGAGATTACAAGTGACTTACTGCAGAAAGACTTGAAGGAGTTTGAGAACTCACATATATTTGAGAATCCAGATGTTACCAATGTGGACAAGAAGGTATCCACCACAACAAGGTATGAACAAGCAATGCATTCATTTATTAATGCCATGAAGATTGACTATGATTCATCTAGTGTTCAATCTTTTCGTTTTAAGTTTATTTGAAAAAAATGGTTCCGTAACGAATTATAGTGGAGCCATGCTAGTAGTGGACATGTGGCTACCGTAAAGCTTTGAATGAGACACTTGTTTTGACTCTTTTTACTACCTCACAAATCAAAGTGAAATAGTTGTATCTCGTCATGCTTTGACATAGGTTGCAAGTCATGAAAGCTGAATATCGAAGGGATTTTAATGCACTAAATAAGGTGAAACACGAGATTCTCGCAATCCAACAGAAGGTAATAATTATATCTAACAATATTAGGAAGTTGGTTTTATAAAATCCAAGTATTGTTTGCTAGAAACATGTGATGAACAAACTTTCAGAGCTTAATATTATATAGCTATGCTTGTTTACAGGTGAAAAGTTGTAAGCAAAACATTCTAGAATTTTTTTATAAGTGGTTGGACGAAAGTGACATGGAAGATGTAGCTTCAAGTAATTTTGAGGGTGTCTCTGCAAACATCTAGATACTTATATCATGTAGGGTCAAAATCCTTATGAATGTAGTTGTACAATAAACCTCTGTGAGAGAAGGTTCTTCATTGAATAAAGTGGTTTAACTTTTTTGGCGTACAAATGTATGCCAAGTATTCAATACTATATTGAAAGAGTAGAAACATAATAAAGTAATATATTTGCAATCTCAAAAAATTTTCAGTGGTACATCTTTGCTTAACCAAAGAGAAGTCATGAATATGACAATCTTTTTGTTGAGTTATTTCTCAATATACACAAAGTTGTTTAGATGAAGTTTGAAAAGATCCTATAGAGAAAAAGCTTATTGGTGAAAAAAGTTCACTACATTGGTTGTCAATTGGCACAGTTGTATGAGGAAAGACTTCTCTAGAAGCATTGCAATATAGTTTAAGTATATAATGTCTACTCAACTAGCTTATCTATTTATCCAAACATATGCTTAGTGAACTGAGTTCTCATTTCAAATAATTAGTGTACAATATTCTCTCTCTCTCTCTCTCTCTCTCTCTCTCTCTCTCTCTCTCTCTCTCTCTCTCTCTCTCTCTCTCTCTCTCTCTCTCTCTCTCTCTCTCTCTCTCTCTCAAATCTTGTATCTAAATGAATTAGGTGCAAGGGCCATGGCATCCTGCGTGTGTAACTCTATAGCTCAATGAGCACATATAAATAATTGTTATATGAAATAAAATAGACTTGGGCCTTGTAGAATAAAATAATGTAAAAGGCCCAAAGTCTAAGTTAATAAAGTTTTGTTAAGTTTTGTTAAGTTCTAATTAGAAGTCATGGTCAAAGTGGTAGTAGGTGAGGTGTGCTTCTTTGTGCGCCCTAGATTGAAATGTGTTTTTCTAAAGGGTTAGGATTTCAATCATCCCTTTCTTGAAGTAGCCAATAGAAACCAAGGGGAAAAGGCCTTCCCAAGAATAAAAAGGCACATGTTGTGATTCATTTGACATGCCTATTGAGAGGAGAAAACTCTACCACTTTGAGCACTCAAGCATCCTCATGTGCTTTGCTATTTTCTAATGCTTTTATTTGTAAATGCGTTATTTCTTCAACTCTTGCTATTTCTATGATTTTGTTTTGTTTAATGCTTTCACAATAGAAAATGGTGTTAGCATTTGAGTAGACCTCCCTCTAACTCTCCCTTCTTATTCTCTTTTCACTACTATTTTGATGATGGAATGTGTGGATATGTGGCAGGATTGGGGTTAGTGCTTAGATTTGTTGAAAAAGCAACTAAAGTAGTCAACTTAATATAGCTAGAGTCCTATTCTAATGGATCTAACTCTTTTGATAGGCGGAGGGCTGCTCACGCTTACTACAAGTGGTGCCGTTGCCGAGGACGACTATTACTAACTAGTTTAGTTAGTGTTTTAGTTGTTTTTAGTCTATTTTTGTGTGTTTTAGGTGGTTTTGAATTAGATTAGAGTGGATTTTGCTTATTTTTGTGTTTTTATCTATTTGAAGCTAACAAAGGAGGTGTTTGGAGGTAGTGGAGACCTGAAACAGCCTCTAAGGTCTTAACACATCATCATCTATAACAAAAAACCCCAAAAAAATCTACAATTTTGGAGAGAAAAAGTGAGCAAAAAATCATCAGATTTTGATTTTTTCCTAACCACTGGAAACAAACTCTCGTTCGCCAGACCTTCTAAAGCTAGATCTCACAAAGATAAGCTCACAGAAGAATCTGCAAGAGTTCATCTTGTTCTAGTGAACTGTAAGTGCTAGAAAAAATAAAAAAATCTTCAGAATCAGAGAACCCTTGCACAAGTAACTCTCGCAACATGGTCCATTGAGTGCAAAAAGTCATTTTCCATATTATGTCTGTGAGAGTTAATTTGAAATATTGATGAATCTGTGAGCCAAAAAATGATCAAAAACCCTCTTAAAAATCAAGAGTTAACCTTCGCCACTTCATACCAAGCCAGATCCATACCAGATCCAGCTTCTGCATAGCTCAAGAAGTTAGATACGAGAGGACGGAGAGAATGGGAGCTATGTCTGCCATAGCTCCTTAGAAAGGTAGGCAAAGCCATGTTAAGAGCTATGCTAGGCATAGCTCCTAGTAAAAGCTATGCTCTGCATAGCTATGCATATCATTGCTTGAGGAAGATGCTATGCCAAGCATAGCTTCCACTTGAGCTAAACCCACTTTAGCATTGGGTGCAAACTAGGCCCTTGATGTGTCTCCAACGAGCTATGTCTGGCATGGCTTTGGCATTCGAAAATGTTGTTTTTTAACAACTCTATTACTGTAAGTAGCTAGAAATTTTAATATTTCTACAAAATATGTAACAATATGATTAGTCCTATTACTATTTTGAGTTTTCAAGCAAGTTAATTTCATTTTATTTAAGTTGAGACTTTAAATTTTCAAAATAAATTAGTAGTTGTCATGCATTAATTTTAGAGAATTGAATAAAAAAATGAGTTTTTTCTTTGAAAATTATGATTTTTCATATTTAAATTATAATTCTCAAGTGACAAGTGCACAACCTTTGTCCTGAGCTATGCCAGGCATAGCTCAAGACGAAGGTCGAGGGAGCTATGCCAAGCATAGCCTCCACCCTGAGTTATGCCAATCATAGATCTGGGCAGAGGCTATGTCTGGCATAGCTCACTAAATGGCCATGTCGAGCATAGTCTGCATCCCGAGCTATGTTTGGCATAGCTCACTCGATAGCCATGCTAGGCATAGCTCGGGACGAAGGCTATGTCTAGCATGGTCGTCGAGTGCATAGCTCAGGACGAAGGCTATGCCTAGCATGGTCGTTGAGTGAGCTATGCCAAGTATAGCTTGCTGGAAGTAATTCTAGTTTATGCGGTGGTTAGATCTGCTCACGGATGTAGTATAGTGAAGGAGAGGATCGTCCACTTTTTTAGATCTACACAAAAGCTTTCAACTGGAAATAAAAGCATAAACAAAAGGAGAGCACCAAGGCTTCCCAACTGGAGCTCGGAATAATATGGTGTGGCTAAGGTGGTACCCAACTAGCCACTACTTGGAAAATAATTATGACTTTGCTAAGGCTTTCCCAACTAGCAAAGCTGAACGAAAATAACAAGATCTTGCTAAGGCTTCCCAACTAGCAAGATCATTAATCTAAATCCTACTTAACACCCAAAAGGGTTTTGGAAATAAGATTGTGGCTAATACTAAGCACAAAGCAATAAAAAGCATGCCACAATAAACCTATGAAAAGGAGGCAAGATGAGGCCCGAGCACCTTCCCTCAAGCTATGCACCTTCCCAAAGGGAACAAAATGAAAATGAAAGACAATCTCAAAAGAGAGCAATTTAGCATAATCTCAAAGTGTTGATTACAAGGGAAATGCCTTTCTTCTTATAGCAAGAAGGGCCTTCCATAAGCATCCACTAGTTATGGGATTAGTATCTAAACTAGCCATTCTAAGGCTTCTAAACTTCTAACTTAGAACTTAGGACAAGTTTGTAGTCTCTAACTCAAAACTTAAGATAGCTTAAGATAACTTAGAATCTTTCTAAGCTTAAGTTTTCTTAGGTCTAAGTTTAAGTTATTTTATTTATTTAAGCTTCTACCCATGGACTTACAAAATACATGCCATAGTAGAAGTTTATTAACATTTACTCCTATGTGGTCTTACAATATACATGCCACAAAGTTTTATTTCTTCTTTTGTGTTTTTTACAATGTTGCTAACATTATCGCCCTCCTTATTGATTGGTGGTCCCACACCAATCGAAGCTTTTTTGTCCTGGATCTTTTGAGCTTCTTAAAGACGAGATTGTTGTTGTCGAGGTTGGTAAATTTATTCGTGAGTTTTCCACAGCTCCACCATATCAACATGTGTCAGAAATAGGATTGGTAATGTAATGCGGAAACTTCCTACTTCCAATGCATGACTACACCTATAAAAAATTGAACAAAGCAGTAGTGATGAAAATCACGTCCAATCTTTAGCAACTAACTTTGAAATCACTAGATACTAAGTGATTACGTAGCCAAACATAAAGTATTGAATTCTCAGACAATTTCTATCAGTTACAAAAGCAATACAGAGATGCATGCATTTTGACATATACTGAACCCAATAAGAAGATAGTATTGATTCAAAAAACAAAATCAGATGCTAATGAGCACAAAACAAAAGCGGATAGAAATCGCGCACTCTAAGTTGTCTCTGAGTAACTGAGAATAAGTCTAATAATAAACAACTCTGCTGATAAGCAGTAGCGCAATAGCAACTCGAAAATAAATCTCTAAAAGACTGAGCTAGAATGCTCAAGAGAGTTCAAGCTTGAAAGCTTGATAGAGGGCTAACAACAATACTTTTTTGTTTCATAAGAGCGCAGGAAGCGTCGTGTAATAACACTCAACTCCTTCACAATTCACAATGTTGACGCGTCGCTTCAGAACTTTTTCAAAATATATGAATATGATCAGTTATATATACTAAGCAATTAAGTTGTCAAATGAGATTGTCAGTTGGCTGGTGTCCGTTGGCATTCATCCAGTTTCTTTTCAGAAATTGATTATTGATAAGCGGTGAAAATTGGCCGTAAACAGTCTGTCTGCATAAATGAGCTAAAACTGTTACTCTGCAGAAATGAACTAAAACTGCCACAAGCGACAATGTCGGCATTTTGCAAAAACCCGACAGTGTCCTTAAATCTCATTTAGGGTAGCCCCACACTTTGCCAGAGTCATTTCCTTAATATTTGAGGCACTTTGAAAAATGCAAAAAAGATGACAATGCATTTATTTTTACATGAGATTTTTGATAGGTGAAAAATACGACGATGTTGTCAAAACTCCGTGTATTTCTGTAGACTATGTAAAAACACTTGTAAATCTGCAGACTGTGTAAAGACACGGGAAAATCCGTAGAACAAGATAAACGATGGATGAGGATTAAAACCGATTAGTCGATTAGTAAGAAGGAGAATAATCCAACAACATGGAGCGCAGAAGTGAGGGCTGCTCAATAGTAAAGTCACGTTATGTTGATGTGGTTATCTTGAGTCTTCAAAGGCTTATTGATGTCGATGACAATTGGTGGTAGGCCACGATCCCGATAACCTTTTAGTTTCGCCAAAAATGTCACCAAGCCGCAATTATCCGCAAAGTAACACACATCGTGGTCAAGATTGCCATTGTGCTTTTGGTAGAATACACAACAATTTGTGACCATGTCATCAGCTGGGTTGCTCCACTGCTGTGAGCGTGGGCCAAAAAATATGATTCTTTTACCTTGGTGGCAGGAAATGGTTCTCGTCGCGCTATCGGATAATAATATGGATTGGTGCGCATATAGGCAGGTGCTTCGAGATACCATGCCATGGAGGTTTTGCTTTGGAGAAGTAATTGATGGTGCCAGGCTGGTTGTGGATCTAGGAGCTTGACGACTTCCTTATGAGTTTTGCAATTCAAAGACAGGATTTGTTGGATGAATCAAAATAGTAGCCAAACGGAAGCATAAAATTCTATGGGAAAGTTGCTTGGTGTTTGCGATTGGTGTGCATTCAATCGGACACCGCGTTTGACAAACGGATTGAAGCATCAGCTTCCCAACTATAGGGCGACCTTAGAGCAAGAGGATTTGCCTATTAAAAGTGCTAAATAAAGGGTACTAAGTGCCAAGAATAGTGCAGAAACCTTGGCTTGGGGTTTACAAGTGAAAAAGTGTGGATTTTTTTTGCTGTAGGTGGTCGTTTTTTAAGCTGTTTAAAGGCTGATAGTGGGTGCCCTGGTGAAGATAATTTGCTGCCAGAAGGCCGTGGTGTGTCGTGGAGTAAATAACAAGCTGGATCGGATCTTGTTAGGCAGCCATAGCTATAAGCTATGAAGGAAGAGATGAAGGGAGAGAGAGGCCGCAGACAAACCTCGCGCCCCCTCACTAAAGTGTCCGCATAGTGCTCTGAAGGGAGCCGTGTCTCTAAGGGAGTATTTTAGTGCACAGAAGAGCTACTATCCATCAAATTTGAAGCCTTGTTGATCAACAACTACGATCATTAGCTTAGGAGAGAATATGGGCCATTTGATTGATTTCGGCCATTAGATTGCCTTGGGTCCATCTTAAACTTCATATGCAGGGGATTGAAGTAAATTGGAGCCTTCAACTTCAATAAAAATTTTCAATTTGAAAATCAAGTTTAAGTTTTTTGAAAGGTGAAATTTCTTCACTCTGAAAAAATAGTTCAAAAACTCCAAAAGTTCCTATTTTCACCTCCTTTAGCCTATTTGGGCCAAACAAAGGGCTATACCCTCCAAACGAAGGGCACCCAGACTGTACCAGCAAGTATGGTACCTCAAAATAGAGTGATTGCAGTGGAGAACATGATCAGTGGACGTCAAATGTCTTTTGCCCCTTTCAAAAAGTGTTTAGTCAAGAGTGTGAGGTAAAAGGTATTTCACGTTTGGAAAGTGACTTGGCTTGCGAAACGCCACCTAAGCAACAGGACGCCCTGGTGTGAAATTTTAGCAGGTCATCAAGATAAGTCACTGATGTCGCCATTGTACTCAGTCCATTTTGAGTGAAAATAGCAAATTGGACGGGATTTCCAACTATGCAGTGTGGAAATTCAAAATGAAAAAACATACTAATAGAGAAGGAACTATGGGATGTCATCACAAGTGATGAGAGAAGACCGCCAAATGAAACGGACATTAAAGTGTTCGATAAGAAGACAAGGAGAGCTTTGACCTTCATCAACTTGTCAGTGAAAGACCACATCATTACCCACATAAGTGATGCCATTACACCTAGACAGGCATGAGATGTGCTAAAGGAACAGTTCGGGACGTCAATCCATCAAGGATTAGACTGAATAGTGTCTGAATGAAACAAGGAGAGCACATTCAGACTTATATGACCAAAATCAAGACATTCACGAAGAAGAAGCCAAAGGTGAACCACTTGCAAATTTTTGGATGTAAGGCCTTTGTACACATTCCTATGGAAGAAAGACGTAAGCTTGATGTAAAAGCTATAAAGTGCATATTCTTAGGATATGATGATTGGATAAAGGGCTATAGATGTTTTGATCCAATGGAGAACAAGATACATGTTAGCCATGATGTCATCTTTGATGAATCTAAGATGTACAAAGACGAGGATGCTGAGAAGGTGGATACATCTAGTGGGAAAGATGGTATAGTGAGAATTTCTCTTGATGATGATCCATTTGTTGACTTTCCTAGTGACGAACATGTGGATACACCTCATGATACTGCTATTCAACCTCAAGAGATAGGTTGGAGAGGTTGAGATAAACCTTTTGGTGCAAAAAGGATTGAAGTTGCAGTTGATAAATGCAAGGAAAAGGATGTACCATGGGATACGTTTTCACTTGGAAGCCGATCACTTGTCAAGAAGCTCCCTAAGTGGTTTGAGAGATTGATGGAGAGCCGTGACATGGATGACTTTCCTGAATTATCTATCCAGGGAGAGCTATGAAGATCAACAAGAGAGAGGACACAACCTGATAGGTATGAAACAAATTATGCTCTCTTATCTAGCATTATTCAAAGCAAAGAACCTTCGACTTATGTTGAAGCGAAGGATGATGACATTTGGGTCAAGGCCATGGAAGAAGAGATGGAATCAATTGCTAAGCATAGCACATGGAACTTAGTGGAACCACTAGTTGGCAAGAAACCCATTGGTTGTATATGGGTGTACAAGACTAAGTACCATGCATATGGAAGTATAGCAAAGCACAAAGCAAGATTGGTAATCAAAGCTTATGCACAAAGTAAAGGCATTGACTATGAAGAGACCTTTGCACCAATATGTAAGTGGAATACTCTACGTCTACTTGTTGCTTTAGCTTCACATTTTGGTTGGCTTTTACATCAGATAGATGCGAAATCTATTTTTTTTAGTGGTGAGTTAGAGGAAGAGGTGTTTATGGATCAACCTGAAGGCTTTATAGCAAAGGACAGGAGAGTATGTCGCTTGAAGAAAGCACTTTATGGTCTCAAACAGGCTTCACGTGCGTGGTACAGTAGGATTGATGCCTACTTTTGTTCTAAGAGGATGGTGAGAACACACTATGATCCAAATCTTTATATCTTATGCTTTGATGATATGATTGCTTTGGTTGCTCTTTATGTTGATGACTTGATTATTATGGGGAATAATCAAGAGATGATAGATATGATCAAGAAGGATCTCATGGAACAATTTGAGATGTCAAATCTCAACCTAATGCATTATTGCCTTGGAGTGGAGGTGTAGCAAACAGGACATGAGATGGGTCTAACACAAGTGAAGTATGTCAGAGAGTTGTTACACAGGTTCAAGCTACAAGATTGCAAGAAAGTAAACACTCCTATCGAACCAGGTAAAAAGCTTTCTAAGCTTGACGAATCACAACCATTTGATTTAGCTTACCACGACTAGACCAGATATATGCTATGTTGTTGGTATTGTAAGTCAGTTTATGACAGCACCTTCGGAAACACATTGGAAGACAGCCAAACGCATTTTGCGATATGTCAAAGACACTTTCGATTATGGCTTGGTGTTCAGGAAACCTGAGAGTTTACCTGAGTTATGTGGCTATGTGGATGCGGATTGGGGAGGTGACTATGATGATCATAGATCCACCATAGGGTATGTATTCCAGCTTTGTGGCAGTTGCTTTTCCTGGTCTAGTAAAAAGCAAAGTACATTTGCTCTATCCACAACAGAAGTAGAGTATAAGGCAATGTGTAGCACAACATAGGAAGTCATATGGTAGAGGCAAATCTTAAATGAGATTGGCATGAAATAGGAAAATCCCACGATTATACATAGCGACAGTTGTTGGAAATTAAGCCCACAGTTTCCTCCTTGGTGAATGACTAATTTCTATTTCATGATTCTTCTGGCATGTTTATTGATCATTGATCTAGGTTTAGGTGAAACCAACTTTGGTTCTACGTCTGCTCATCTGATATCTGTAGGAATACAAACTTAGACAGCCAATTTATTTGAAGAACATCTACAACGGGCTTCTGGCTTATCTCCAGCAAAGGGTAACCAATCCTGTCATAATTTCAAGTTCAGATGTTAAGTTCAATTACTTGAAGTCATTGAAGACTTGGCCATCTTCAAGGACTTCCAAGAACTAGCATTTAGAACAAGTCTGCAGATTTACATTACTTTTTCAACAGTCTGCAGAAATACACTAAGTGTCGCAATAGTCTGTAGAAATAGACTAAGTGTCGCGTCAGTCTCGTATATGAAGCAGCGACTTCAAATGGATTTGATGATGTGAGTGGGGGGCTTCCTAAAGTTGATAATCACACAATGAACTATGTTTTCAATAGCTTCGGCTTTTTCGCATTTCTCCGAAATGAAACACTTCTATAGTTCAAAAGTTTAACTGTTTTTTAACACCTTCGACTTTTACGCAAAATCCCGAAGAGAGAAAAAATGTTGAAGGTCATCTATTTTCATTAGTTAAACTGTTTCAAGGGCACCTTAGTCTTTTTAAGAGCACCTTCGACTTTTTTGCAAAATCCCGAAGAGAGAAAAAAATGCCAAAGGTCGTCTATTTTGAACAAGGAACGTTCCCAGTCACTTTTCGAAATTTGCAAAGTGAGAGAAAACCACTTCACGTAAAATGCGAAGTAAGAGAATCAGCGACGTCATCGTCCGCATCAATGATGCTGAATTATTGATCGTATACACTACGTACAGTCATCACAAAAGCCATATACTTCCAAGTACAACGGCTTTCCTAATTAGGTGACAAGTGGAGCTAGTTCACACGTGACTAGTCACAAGGAGTTCTTTACTTCTTTAGTCACTTATAATGGAGCCAAGAAAGTAATTCACATGGCCAATGGTGGTGAGTGTGTGATTGAAGGTATTGGTTCAATTCCTATTTGTCTTTCTACTAATAGAGAAGCAAGACTTGATGGTGTTCTTTATATTCCTTCACTATCAAAGAATTTTTTAAGTGTTGGTCAAATGAAAGAGACAGAATACATGGTAAAGTTTGATGGTGATGTTTGTTTCATAACAAAGGAAGAAATCTTGGTTGCTAGGGGCAATAGACAAGGTGTACTTTTCAAGCTTGATGCTTTTGTTATGGCTAACAAAAAGGATGGAATGGAAAAGGAGACTGGTCTCAACTTTCCAAAGTTCTCTTTTGGCATCAATAAGATTGGTGGATCTTATGCAAAGTCTAACGAGCCTCCTTATGCTAGATCTAGGTTGACATCTAATATGCTTCTTGGAGATGTTCATTTTTGTGCTAACTTGGCTAGCTATGGGGATAATGATGGTTCTTCAATGGCTCATAATGGCAAGTGCAAGCATACAAAAGGTAAAGAAAGAGCTAACTTCATCAATGGAGGTGATGAAGGTTCTTCCTTGGAAAAGGTTGTTGCTAATGATTTCTTTGATCATGTGGAAAAATATAATGATGCTAGGTGCATGCATGAAGGAAGTGGTTCTTCTAGAATTTTTTGTGATGACTCCAAGAAAGTCATTTTTGCAACAAGTGGCATGTCTTTATAAAGATAGTAGGCCAAATGTTACTATCATGAGACTTGGTGAGGGAGATAGTTACAAATCAAGAGGAAGAGAAGTATGTAAAGTGTTCAAAGTAGGATGTACTTTGAATAATGTCATTGTAGATCATAGTGAGGGAGGATCATTATCATATGATTCATTACCTAAATCACTGAGTAGAAGTGCATGTTTGGAAAAAGAGAGTACTTCAATCATCCTTATGTTGAAGATACTAATGATTGTTTTCATGGCTTCTAATGTTCAAGTGGTTTCTACTTCTTATGATGCAATTATTAAGAGGGAGTCTTGTGGAGGAAAGAGCAATGGAAGAGTGGTTCTTGGGAAGATCCACGACATGGATCTCACATCTCTTTATCAAATCAAAGCATTCTATAATTATGGTGAATTATTTACTCGTGGTCGAGATGGCAAAAGGTTGGTTGGGGAAGACTACATGGAACAACTTGAGAGACAATTTTTTCAAGGCAAGGGAGATTGTTTACAAATTCAGAGCCTATAGAATTCGTTAACTAGTCTTTCTTTGTTTCTTTCTTCTTCTGCCTATCAGCAGAGACTGTGGGCACTTCTTGAGATTACCTTTCTTGTTTTAAGGCCCAGATTAGGCAAAAGGGACTGAATATCTCCTGCCTGTCAGAGGACATCCAGATGGGTCTCTCTTGAACTGAACGCGCATGCATAATCAACCAAAATACAAGCCAATGCGTTCAACAAATGATCTACATTATTGCTCAATTGAACAATGATGGATTCCTACTTCTACTTTGTTGCAAAATGAACTGAAATTAGATCCTAAGCACTACTATACTTGCATAAATTGACAAAACAAGAAACAAGAACTAATCTATAGCATGTTAGAAGTCCAAGAATCAAGAAACCAACCAGTCTTTTGATTCTTGGACATCTCAAGAACATCAATAACTAGAATGTTAGAGAATAAGCAAGATTTATTCCACATTTCTAGCCTATTTAGTTTACTTGAATGCTGGCTCCTACATTAATCCACAAGAAAACATGAAATCTAATCCACAACTAGGAAAGCAAGGAAATAATCCACTCTAAATCCACAACCACACACAATATAAATGGAAGGGCATGATCACAGAGGCATCACTCAAGAAAACCATCACGATCAAGGAGCTCAATGGATGCATCTAACTCATGGAGGCTCTTCTCGTTTCAGCATGGAGTTGATACAATACACAAAAAGCTCCTCTTCACAAAGAGGGAGTCTCTTAAATACGCAAGAGAGCTCCTTAGGTGGCATCCTAGTGGAATTTCCACATTTCACAAATTACAAGTGGAATAATGCTCTCCACTAGAGGTCACCATCAAAAGGTGGCTCACTCTACTTTCTTTAAGAGGGGTCTACTTGCATTTATTACATTTGCCTAGAAATACTAGCTCCTACATGGTCATTCCATCTTTTGGGATTCACCATGAGGCTTACACAGTTCTTGCTTGTCATAACTACTAGTATTTCTCGGCTCTCATACTCGGCTCTTAGTCTTTGTTCGTCTCGTCTTCTCAGAGACCTCCTCGGTCTAAGGTGAGAGGTGCTCTTGAGTTGCTCTGTCCGAGTATCTTGGGGATTCGTCAAAATCAGCCAACATCATCCCACCCCTAATGTGTTGCAGGACCCACTGCAACTCATATTGGCCGATGTCGCTCCGCTTCCGCATTGGCGTCTTCGATCGGCACTTGGAAAAGCGTAGATCCTCGTTCGCTTGCATAAAACCAAGTGTTTATTTTTGTCAATCTTTATCAAAAACTGTTTTTCGCAAATTGTCGCAATTTAACCAGAATGTCTTATTGCGTAATGGGTTGACATTCTCAAAATTTGGAGAACTCTCAACAGCTTCACAACTCTGCATGCATGAGTGCTTCTCGCGTGTCTTCTTTCTTACCACTTGTATCTGCCATTGACGGTTTCATCTTTGGTTTCTTGGCAAGTTCTAACTTCTGGGAGGTCTGTATCCTCCATTTGCTTTTGGGTGTCTCTGCAGTTCTTCGCTCAGTCAAAGTCCCAGCCTTAAGAAAAACTTTCGATCTGCAGGTTGCACAAACTTCGATTATCAGTCTCAAGGGAATGGACTCATTCATAAAAAATTTGGTGGTAGAAATAGTTTTGGATGGACGATTTGGTAACGGTAAGGAAACATGATGAAGGCCTAGTGGAAGGGTGAAGGCACTCATAGTTTCACAGTTGCATCCTTGGACCCTTGCAATGTCGAGATCTGACCACCACTTGTTGGGTGAGGAGCTCACTTTATTTGTAGGTTCACGGTTGTCTTCATCTTTTTTTTTTTTTTTTTTCTACAGCTTTTTTTCTTTTTATCCATTACTTTTGGATCTCTTTGGGTTTCATACGAGGGGATTCAACTATCATTGCTCCAGAGAGTTTTTTTTTATCAAGGTTGATCTAACTCATCTGTTGCTTAAGTTTTGTCCTTTCCTCCTCAACTTGTTTGCTTAATTTTTGATGTCTTCTAGCTGCTTCGCCTGCTTTTGTAGGTCTTCTTTTGGCTGATCATCCATTGTAGGTGGCAGTTAGTCTCTGCAAGACATTTGCAATGATCTTTCAACTACTTCGGTAGGACTATAAAAAACTAGGGATTTCTGAAACGAACAGTAAACTGATGATAAACAAATAGATGGAAGGAAGGGTGGTAGTGACAATGGTAGATGGTGTGGGCGATAGGCATGACAATGGATGCAGATGTATGACGAGAGGTTGGTTGAAGAAGGAGACTGATTTCCCAATGCTTGTGTTTTTCTTTCTGAAGGATCTTCGTCGTGACTAGGGTACTTCTTTTGATTGAGTCTCTTTGGATTACCCATCTGTCTTCTTTAGCCTTGTCTTTTTCATATTAGACTTGTGACCTTGGTTGTCGATCTTGCTGATGCTGTTGTTGGCAGCGCAACTGCTC
Source organism: Diphasiastrum complanatum (assembly GCA_029204225.1). Taxonomy (NCBI): domain Eukaryota; kingdom Viridiplantae; phylum Streptophyta; class Lycopodiopsida; order Lycopodiales; family Lycopodiaceae; genus Diphasiastrum; species Diphasiastrum complanatum. Next base: position 25,480,979 of record CM055104.1, on the reverse strand, counting down.
CAGTGGATCCAAGCAAATCCACTCTCCCCCCCCAAAAGAAATATGTTGGTGAGGATGTTGTTGCTGGTAATTGTTCATGTCCAGGATTGGATCGGCGTGTGGAACACGTAGTTGAAACACGTTGAACATGGGACTGGACTGAACAAATTTTAACTAAATTTGTTTCGATCTTGCTATAGTTGACTCGAAGATGAATATGGCAATGAGATGTAGGAATCAACTCGGATGTGACATGTACTTCTCATATTTCTCAAAAATTCTAAACTGCTATACAAGATAATCTGAAGATGGATAGATAGATGCTCTACGGAAGACTCTTGTGCAGTAGCTATTTCTCATGCAAAAATCAATCACACAAAATAGGTGAAGAGAAACAAGAAAATAAAAAAACGTTACAGAGAGTGAGAACTGTATAGCACTTGTCGAACAAAACTAGCATTCATCAACATTGATAATGTACCTTGACAATTGCTTCATTTTGTTTTGTAGAGTAATATTTCTTACTCTAACATGCCCTTGTCAAAACAAGACAGGGTTGATGAGACTAAAATCTACCATCAGTGATAGCAGATGATGTAAGATATAGCTTGAGATGCATGTATGGTTAAGGTACTATGTCTCGAAGACCTCTTTAAACAAGAGATTCAGAACCAAATCTCTATCTGGATTTCCAAATCCTAGATTTATTGTGTATTTGCACCTTGGAAATCTTATCAGCATGTGGAAAGACAAATAGATTCATATTGTCTTTTTGCATTATGGAGCTGGTGTATTGTGCGGTAATGTAGAAGTTTGCAAAAAACTTCTCGATTGAGCAGCAGGTTGAACTGTTGGCTGCCATGGTGCTCATGTTGTTGTCGTGAGAATCCTATTGTGATTCATAACTGACATGACGGGCAAGTAGGATCATAGTTGGTTGTTTCGGACAGTCTTTGAAACTGTGTTTTCTGATACAGTCGGGACACTCTGCATGGTATTTGGTCTTGACTGGACAATCAGCCATGAAGTGGCCAGTTTCACCACAGATGAAACATCTGGTGTGCAATGGCCCTTGTATAATAGCATAATCATCTTGTATGGCTAGTGGTTCTGGACTTTCAGATGGATATTGGGGATAGGACAAGGAATGTCTAGACTGTGATGGTTGTTCATCATACTGTTGAACTATATGTGCGTGAATAGGCTGATATGAAGGACAAGCATCAGCAGGATGCGTAGCCCGGCAGTGTGGGCACCATATTGGTTTTCATCTATAAGGTACCTGTGTAGTGTTTGGCTGACCAGGCATACTGCTTTGGATAGACTTTAGGGTAGTTTGAAACTCATTGGTGAGTTTATCCATTTCAAGTTGGTGTTGATTATAAAGCAACTCCAGCTATGATTTCCAAAACTTCTGATCCCTCGTCTTCTTCTTTGATGGCATCAGACATAGCTAACTTTAGGCTCATATATTCATCCTTTGATTTAAGCTCACATCTAATCCATCTTGGAAGGCCGACTAAGAACCAGATGATGAGCATCTGTTCGGAGGGCTATTCTTGTACTTGACTTTGGAGGCATTTGAAACGCTCGATATAGTCTCGTACGCGTTTGTCTTTTGTCATTTTGATGTTACTCAATTTGACAAAAGGGCTCTCGATCAAGCATTTAAAACACTTGACAAAGGACTCTTTTAAAATTGACCAGTCTGTCTTTTCTTCACGATCAAGGTTGAAAAACCAATCACGTACTTTAGCGATCATGGTTATTGAAAACAATTGGACCATAGTAGCGGGAGATGTTTCGCCATACACATCACATGCATTCTCAAAGATTTGCAAAAATCTTTGAGGGTCCGAACTACCGTCAAACTTTGGTAGATCTAACTTGGGTGTACGTCTTTTAAGATGAGCACCGTGGGTAGCAGAAGCACCATTAAGGTTGGTTCTGGCCTGGGAGGGGTCAGCACCATAAGAATATACTAAGCTCTATCAGGTTCTTGTCCCTCAAATGGGTTTGTGGATGGCTTGTGTATTTGGGCCCGCATTCAGTAAAACCTATGATGTCTGATTTGTTCAGCTACAGAGGACCTGATCTTGTATGAATAATCTTCTGGGATTTCAGGATCTGTATTGTCAGCCATTGGGTACTGTTGTGTCAATTTTGTGTTGGGTATGTGTTTCTGGTGTTTTTGAATTTTTTAGGATTTTTGGTGTTTTTGGATTTTTTAGGGTGTTGAAGGAAGTGAAGGTGGAGACTCAGTATGAAAAGTGCTTTCTAGTGGTATGAGTTTTATTCTTTAAATTTTTTTTTGGTGTTTATGCCTTTTTTTTTTTTTTTTTTTTTTTTTTTCAGTCTCTAAGGCTTTGAGGAGATGGTGGTTCAGTCAAAATGCCAATCAGAGGTGTCGTTTGAAAGATCTGTGGTCTGGCATAGAGTTGGTCGGTTGAGATGGTGAGAAATCCCGTCGGTCGAGATCGGACCCAGAACCGTCGGTCGAGATCTGACACGAACCCGTCGGTCGAGATCTGACGCGAACCCGTCGGTCAAGACCTGACGCGAACCCGTCGGCCAAAATCTGATGTGAACCCGTCGGTCGAGATCTAACGCAAACCCGTCGATCGAGATCTGACGCGAACCCGTCGGTCGAGATCTGATCGAAAACCCGTCGGCCGAGATCTGATCGAAAACTCGTCGGTCGAGAACTGACGTGAACCCATCGGTCGGGATTTGATCGAAAGCCTGTCGGTCGAGATCTGAAAAAAAACGTCGGTTGAGATTTGAAAAAAAAACGTCGGTTGAGATTTGAAGGGAAGCATCGGTTGAGATATGAAGGAAAGCGTCAGTTGAGATATGAAGGAAATGGAGCGTGACGGGCCGGTTGAAGGAGTTGATGGGTGTGGGCTCTGGTTTTGCAGTTTGATACTAAAGCAAGTCTAATCACAAATGGATTGGCTAGCCGTGCATTTGTGTTTGCAGTTGTTGTGGCTTGCTGGTTGGTTTGCAGGTTCAGGTGCAAGCAAGTTGGTTTTCAGACGGATTTGCAAGCAAGTCTATTTGCCTGCGGTTGTTGTTTCTTGCAGGTCATTTTGTAGGTAGGGTAGTTTGTTTGCAAGCTAGATTGCAGATGAGAACTGTTATGGATCTGTTCAAGAACACTGTTGCAGCAAGTATGAGTTTACGAGGTGTGGAGTTCAAGTAGCAGCGGTGCCAAATGTTTTACAAATTCAGAGCCTATAGAATCTGTTAACTAGTCCTTCTTTGTTTCTTTCTTCTTCTGCCTATCAACAGAGACTGTGGGCACTTTTTGAGATTACCTTTCTTGTTTTAAGGCCCAGATTAGGCAGAAGGGACTGAATATCAATGTAGTATTGTCCTGCCTGTCAGAGGACATCCGGATGGGTCTCTCTTAAATTGAATGCACATGCACAATCAACCAAAATGCAAGCCAATGTGTTCAACAAATGATCTACATTACTGCTCTTGAACAACGATGGATTCCTACTTCTACTTTGCTGCAAAATGAACTAAAATCAGATCCTAAGCACTACTATACTTGCATAAATTGACAAAACAAGAAACAAGAACTAATCTACATCATGTTAGAAGTCCAAGAATCAAGAAACCAACCAGTATTTTTATTCTGGGACATCCCAAGAACATCAAGAGCTAGAATGTTAGAGAATATGCAAGATTTATGCCACATTTTCTAGCCTATTTAGTTTACTTGAATGCTAGCTCCTACATTAATCCACAAGAAAACATGAAATCTAATCCACAACTAGAAAAGCAAGGAAACAATCCACTCTAAATCCACAACCACACACAATATGAATGGAAGGGCATGATCATAGGGGCATCACTCAAGACAACCGTCATGATCAAGGAGCTCAATGGATGCATCTAACTCATGGAGGCTCTTCTCGTTTCAGCATGGAGTTGATACAATACAGAAAAAACTCCTCTTCACAAAGAGAGAGTCTCTTAAATAAGCAAGAGAGCTCCTTAGGTGGCATCCTAGTGGAATTTCCACATTTCACAAATTACAAGTGGAATAATGCTCTCCATTAGAGGTCACCATCAAAAGGTGGCTCACTCTACTTTCTTTAAGAGGGGTCTACTTGCATTTATTACATTTGCCTAGAAATACTAGTTCCTACATGGTCATTCCATCTTTCGGGATTCACCATGAGGCTTACACAGTTCTTGCTTCTCATACTCGGCTCTCAGTCTTCGTTCGTCTCATCTTCTCAGAGACCTCCTCGGAATAAGGTGAGAGGTGCTCTTGAGTTGCTCTGTCCAAGTATCTTGGGGATTCGTCAGAATCATCCAACAGAGATATAATTGGTGAGCTTATTGAGATTTGTTATGGAATCAAGAGGACTGGTTTGATTAGGCTTGATACTCATCTTCACCTACTCTACTTCATGTTGGATGGAATTTTTGAATTCATCTTTTGCTTTATGATGGTGGCGACATTGTTTTCACTTAGTGGAAGGTTGAGATCAAGCATTGATGAGATCTTGTGGGATCTAGATCACATGTTTGAGAGGGAGTATTTTTAGGGGTCAAGTCTGAAGATATTCGCATGTGCAAAATCTATGATGTCCAAGTGGAAGATCAAGAGGTTGATCTTGAAGGACTTCAACAACACAAGTGGCAATTTGGAGCTAGTGAAGTGCATCAAAGGGAAGTTAAGTGGGAAAGACACTTTGGATGTATTTTCAGATGTTTGAAGACTCAAGTAAGGTCAAGGGAGTAGCAAGGAAGTATTGTTCAAGTTTACTTTACTTGTTTTATCTCATGTTTGAGCAATTTCATGTGAATGTGTGCAAATTGTCAAGATATGGTGAAACTAGAGGGTCATTATATCACTCATGCATGACTAATTTCTCAAGTATTGAGGATATCTTGTGGCAAGATGGCAATGGATGTTCATTCATGGAGTTTTATGGTGGAGACATATCAAGGAAGGACAAAGATGGAGGAGACATGCAAGCATCGGTTGATTAATCACATTTATTGTTTGGCTGCTGTTATTTTCTAGAGAGTTCAAAGGTGGAATCATGGAAGAATCATTGCGTTTACATTCTATTTGGTTCTTCATGTTCTAGTTACATCTTGATATGTAAAATTGATGTAAGAAAGAGTGAAACATCCAATATGAACACTATTCTCTATATCAATTATGAAAGCTATTATAAAACCATAGAAAGAAGGTCTATACTTAAGATGGAGATCATTCTAAAGTTGGATCAAAGTTGTACGGTAAAACTAGTTGAAGAGGGAGTGTGAAAAATTGTCAACTAGTTAAGTTGTCCAATCTGGCAATTTGGAGGCCAAAGTGAATTTACAACTTAGAGATACATTTTTTTATGTCAATAAGGACTAAAAATGGTATCTTTACTATTTATAGAGATTATATAGGTGGATTAGGTGGAATTTGGACCTACTCTAATTTGTGAGAAGAAATACATTGAATATAGTTATGATAGATCTAGGTTTTTGGCAAGTACCTAGAAACTTCCATAAGTTGATAAGCCTAGGCAAGATCATCCAAATAGGGAAAGAGGCTACTATAAATAGGCATACAAGTGTGAGGGAAACTCATCTCTATCATTATTCTCTCATTCATTTTTATGGAAGACTATATCTATTTGGATTTCTACATCCATTTTTGCATCTTGGTGTTGATAAAGTGAGATTTTGTGTGTAGAATGTTATTTTTATTATGCATATGAGTTCACACATGTGAGTAATGATATTGTACGGTTGTTGTGCGGACATGAATAGTAAAATATCATATTTAACTGTTTATGAAAAGTTCTTGTTGAGTTTTCATCTTCTATGTATAGTTGATGAATGATTTCTACATTGGTAATGAAGCTAGATGTGCTCTCCAAATTTGCCAAAGATCAAAGGGCATAATTAGGTCATTTGGATCTAATTTTTTCACAACATTCAGTTGCCATTGATCCCATTCATAAAGTGTAGCAAGTGAAATAAAGATTCAAATGCTTTACCATATTTTCCACAAGAGCAAAGGTCTCACCATAATCAATGCCATATTTTTTTACCATGCCCCCTTGCCACCAATCTTGTTGTGTCCTTGTTGATTGATCCATCTTGGTTAGTCTTCGTCTTGAAAATTCATTTGCGTCTTATTTCCTTCTTATCCTTTGGTAGCTTCACCAACCTCCATGTATTGTTCTTAATTAGAGTTTCAAACTAAATATCCATTGCATGCATCCATTCTTTCTTTTGCATAAAAGCTTGTACCTTCTTCAACCTGTTTACAATCTCATCATATTCTTCTTTGCCTTGATGTCCTTTCTAAAGCTTTGACTTGAAGAAGCATCTCCAACATCTTACTCCATGGAACCACCATTCTCATAAAAAGATGCTAGAATCAACATCATAGGAACATTCCCCTCATCAAAGATTACATGCCTACTTATGAGAACTTTCTTTGTGGAAGGAATGTAGATCCTATAAAATTTATCCAAATGCAAGAGTTGAAAAGACATGCTAGATTTTGAGCTAGATCTTGCATATGGATGTCTATGTGATTTTGACAATGCACATGAATCACAAACTTCATTGATGCTAGTAAAAGATTTTGGAAGATCAAAACACAGCTTCCCTTTTTGCCTTGAAGTTGGGATGACCCAATTTTTTGTGCCACATTTCTTGTATTGTCATTTGCTCCTTATCCCAAATACTTCCTTGGTTAGCAATAACACAAGCATAAACTTTGTAGAGTTTACCTTGCCCTATGTCTTTGGCAATCGAGGTTCCCTTCCTCCTTATGAAGCAAGTATCACCAACAAATGCTACTTCATGACTTTTATCAATCATTTGTCCTACACTATAAAAATTCTTAGTAATAGTAGGAATGAACCAAACATTTTCTAATTTTGTATTCCTATTTGTAGAGAAATAGGAATAGTTTGAACCCCCTTGATGGCATCATCACTAGTTGTGTAGATGACCTTCCTTTTTTTTTATCATAGGTCACTAAGGAAGAAAAGTATTTCTTATGACATGTCGTGTGGGGACTTGCTCCACTATCAAATGACCAAGAGTCAATATCTCTCTCATTTGACATCAAGCTAGACGACATCATTAGAGAATCAAAATCATTTTGTCATCCTCATCCAAAATAAAATTTCCTTAACTCCTTGCTCTCTTCTTTTCTTTGAACACTCACTAGCAAGCTGACCTTTTACCCCACAATAAAAGCACTTTAACTTGAATTTGTTTTTGTTTTTACCCCCCAAAGGAAGAAATCTCACCTTGCATTTCATCGATGGTGTCTTCTTTGAATCTCTTAGCTTTGTCTTTGCCCTTGTACTTGCCTTTTGATAAGAAATCTTCTTATTCTATTTCTTCACTAGAAGTGCCATTACTTCTTGCTTGAACATTTGCAATCTTGTGCTCCTCGGCCACTAAGACTTCCTGCAAGTCCTCAACACTTGGCAAGTGTTCTATATTGGAAATCTTTGTACAAACTTACCAAAGCTTCCATAAACCATGAAAAATAACTTAAACAAGGTCATTATCCTTAATGCCTCCATTGATGTCTGCTAAGTCACCATTCAACGATTTGACTCTTAAGACTAAAGTGTGAGCACTTTCACCTTCCTTTTGATTGAAAAAATTGTCTTCTAAGGGTTAACACCCTTGAAGTGGACTTAAACTCATATACCTTTTGAAGAGTCTCCCAAGCATCACTTGTAGATGTGCACCTGCCAACTTCCTATAGAAGTTCATTAGTGACATTCATCTTAATGACATGAAGAGCTCTTGGCCCTCTTGCCAAAAATGATATGATCTTGTAATTGTTGTGGTCTTTCCTCCAAATCTACCACAATATCCATAAGATCATTCATTTCCATCAAGACTCTATCCTTACCATCCAAATCGAGTAATTTGATTAGTTGATTAGTTAATCGAGTAATTCAATGAATGATCTCCAAATCAACAATGAATCACTCAACCTTTCTCTCTACACATTCAGGTCTATTTATAGGCATGAGAGATGACTCTCTTTCTCTCTCTCTAGAATGATATGACCAAAAATAACAGCTATGAAACTCTACACTACCAATATTAGACCATATGACCAATTTATATCAAATAAAGGAGCCTACTGGAGAGACTCGAAGTCTATCACTTCTAAGACCTATCTAAAAATTAATAAATATCACTATTTTAACATCCACATACATAAAACATCTCATGAACAATATGTACAAGTTTGGACTTCATTTGGCTCAAAATAGTCAAGCAACTAGTTAACAAATTCTCACATGCAACTCTATGCCAACTTTTCAAAAAATTCATTTCTAATTGAAGGCCACTTGATTTGTTATGAACTATGGTACTAAAAAATATTGTGCTAATTTGGTGTATTACATGTATAAAAGCAGACCACGTCAATTCAACTCTTTGTTGATATTGGACTAATTTCACACAACTAGACATAACAAAATGTGATTTTCTCTCTTATATCTATTACTATCCTAGACAAACGTTTATATTATTTTTTCCCTATTTTAGGGCATGTACGCCCTGAGTGAACTGTGCTTCGTGTGTTTTTTTTTGGGGGGGGAGGTCCTGCTTCGAGGCCCTTCCGCCCCGGAAGAGTGTGTGCCCAAGGGCGGAGGCCCGAGGGCGCACGGTCTTCCGTGGGCGGAAGGGCCAAGGAGCCGGCCCTTTTCTTCTGTGAATTCCGTTATTACATTTTGTTTTCTTTTTTGTTTGGACGTAAATTTTTTTTTACACGCACCTTCCGGGCGGAAGGTGCATGTAAAAAACGTAAATTTTTTTACGTGCACCTTCCGGTGTCCGAAAGGTGCCTGTAAAAAAAAAATTTCCCCACAGATTACGTCTTGTGAGGCATCACCATTTCCTTTGTAAAAATTGAAAAACATTCACAATCAGAAAGTATTGTTGTTAGCTCTCTATCAAGCTTTCAAGCTTGAACTCTCTTGAGAATTCTAGCTCAGTCTTTTAGAAATTTATTTTAAAGTTGCTATTGCGCTACTGCTTATCAGCAGAGCTGCTTATTATCAGACTTATTCTCAGTTACTCAGAGACAACTTAGGGCGCGATTTCTATCCGCTATTGTTTTGCGCTCATTAGCATCTAATTTTGTTTTTCTGAATCAATACTATCTTCTTATTGTGTTCAATATATGTCAGAATGCATGCATCTGTGTATTGCTTTTATAACTGATAGAAATTGTCTAAGAATTCAATATTTTATGTTTGGCTACGTAATCACTTAGTATCTAGCGATTTCAAAGTTAATTGCTAAAGATTGAACATGATTTTCATCACTACTGCTTTGTTCAATTTTTGATAGGCGTAGTCATGCATTGGAAGTAGGAAGTTTTCGCATTACATTATCTATCCTATTTTCGACATGGTATCAAAGCTTTTATCATAGTATCAGTGCTAGATCACTACTTCTTTATCTGAATCGTCACGGTATTAGACTTGTGATCTCTATCAGGGCCTAATACTATTTCGATATCAGAACAAAAGCTCTAATACTTGATATCTTTCACGATATCAAATTGATATCATATTCTTCAGTTCCTTTTATTGTTTTAGTATCAGAGAATTGCTTTCCTATTGTTGGCATTACTCCATCTTAGTGTCATCGATACAATCGACAGACTAAGTTCCAGACGGATTCTCAAAGTAAAGCTGGTCTTATTGCAGACAAGCTGAATGGATCCAATTATCATTTGTGGAAATTTAAGATGAAGACCTTGCTAATCGCCAACGAGTTATGGGATGTTGTTATAGGTATAGAAGTAAAATCTGAAGACGACACAGAAGACTCAGTGGAAATCGAAGGATGGTAAAGCTTTCGCGCTTATTATCCTCAATATATCAGATACACAAATTGGACACATAGCTAAAGCTAAAATTTCAAAAGACATTTGGGACATCTTGAACTCACTATATCACATGAGAGACGTAATTACTAAGTTACATCTACGAAGGAAATTATTCACATTCAAGACGTTTGGGACATCCTGAACTCACTATATGACATGAGAGACGTAACTGCTAAGTTACATCTACGAAGGAGTTGAGTGTTATTACACGATGTTGTCTATGCTCTTATCACCTTTGAGTCTGAACGGTGATATGCATTTTCAGAAAAGACCTTGAATGAATCCTTAACTTAAATACCTATAAATTTTTTTCAAGTGTATTTGAAAGTTGCTTTAAATGGAATAATTTTGTGCTTTTAAAAAGTATGAGCAATAAATACCTTACAGATTTGTAAGGTACTTTTGCTATTTTTAAAAAGTTTGAGAATCACATTACATTTTTGTAATGTTAAATTGCTATTTTTAAAAAGTCAATGCTGAGTTTGCTATTGGAAATCTACTTTTTAAAAATTAAAAAAAAAAATTAAAAAAAAAAAATCTGCTGGCATTTACGGAGGGGAAGGCCCACGGGCGGGGGAGCCTTCCGCGCCGCCCTCGGGCGCCTCACAACGCGGAAGGCCCCGGCGCTGGGGCCTTCCCCCTTACTTTAAACCCTGCTTTAAATGGAAATTATGACATCTCTTCTTATCGTCAGCCTTCTCCTCGTCATACAACAACTTTGTATCCAAGCATTCGGCAATTTTGTTTCAGGAGAATATTTTGTTGTGATTGGTTGTGGTAGCCAATAATCTTTCAGGACCACTCTACATTCTGAAAAGTTTGATTTACTAAAGATTTACCTTGAAACAGTTTGCCAGGAATTTTGAAAATTCGTGCAGACAAGTCTAAAGTGTTGATAATGATGTGCAAGTCCATATTAACGAGACGTTTGCGATCATGGATCTCATGGCTCTCTTCACAACATTCATTAGGCGTCCTAATGAATGTTCTGAAGAGAGAGCCATGAGGGCCGTCGTAGTGGATGTTATGACCATGAGAAATCGCTCTCAATGGTATCGTTCACATGTATGACCCTTACTAGAAGCCTTTAGACCGGATCTTTTATCTTTTGAAACGCAGCACCTGCAGATCGGAAAACCAGGGTAAGGCAACAACAAAAACAACAAAACAAAAAGCCCAAACGAACGGGAATTTTTTTCCTTGAAGAGATAGAAGAAGAAGGTGCGAAGCAGTAACAACATTGGAGAAGCAGCAGCAGCAGCAGCTATGCAAACGACCACGCAGGAAGGTGAAGCCTCAAAGCATGCGAAGCTATTGAAGCACAAGACAGGAAGTATGCGAGCCCCACGGAAACGCAAATATATATTAGTTAGCGTGTCTTCTCAATACAGGACAGCTAATAAGAACGTGAAGAGGAAGGGCCCAACCCCGCACATCTTGAAAGGCACCGCAATGGGAATAGGATATAAAAGACATGTCCTACAACCAAATCCATATGTATATATATACATATCCACATTTGTGGTTTTCCTTGTCATCAACAAATTTTGAAGCCATATAAATTCATGTGTTTACACTGGAACAACTTCATGAATTTGCCCTTGACGCTTTTCCTGTAGTTTATCCCAAAATCACGCCCCAAGTCAATGGCGCTTGGGAAATTCAACAAAGTATAAGAATGGAGTTGCATTATTAAATTTTTTGACAATGATTTGTATAGGCATATAAACTCTTTTATGAGTAATACTCCTCAAAAAATCGAGAAGCTCTAAAAATGCAAATTTTTTGGAGGACAACTCTAAAAAGGTTTTCAAAACAATGCCCCACATGTCCTTCCACCATCATAGTGAAGTCTTTTTCAACACAAGTGAGATTTATTGTTACTTAACAACATCCCTTCAAAATCACCAGTCTAGAGCATAATTTATCAAACCGATTGTTACTTTTGGTAGTGCTTCTACCATACAATCGATACCCTCTTTAAAACCTCGTGATTTGAGAAGAGAAACGTGAATCACCCACCAGGTTTTTGCAACAAACTTTTGCTCTTTAAACCCAACAATCAGGACCTCCAACACAAGATCCATCTTAAAAAATTTGCATCCTCTCGAGCACTTCCACAACGGCAAAACCGCTTAGCTTTGGCTCTGATACCATTATAAAAACCCATACCAAAGATACCATAGCCAAGCAAGCCGCAACAAAGCAACACAAAGGAATCGGATGGCGGACAAACCAACCAAACCAAACCTAGATCATATGGATCTAGCCCCCAAACTATGGATCAATCATTCACAAGGGGTAGAGGAGTCATACTAGTAGTATATAGCTACTAATCTCTCAATCAAGCATACAATAGTGAGAGCCCAATGGGTATACTTATATCCTCCAAGGCCCATGCACCACTAGTAGTGCACTGTGACACCTCACTGGACACCTTGTGAAAAATGCAAAAATAAGCTTGGTAGAGGCCAAAAATCTTGTATATACATGAACACACATGTGTGGAGCCTATTCCCACATGTGAAACTAGTGTACTTGTCATGTACCATAATCATATATGTTGTACATATGATTTAATTCAAGTTCTAGTGGCTAAAATGGCCAAAAAGTAGTTTTCTAGACATATGACACATAAATGGACCAAAAGTGCTCAAAATAGAAGGTTTTGTCCAAGTGTCAGTTTTGCATGATGAATCATCATATGACAAAGCACCTTCACACATGTGGGATCAGAGGGATGATCAGTACCACGAGCTCTCACTTATTCTATATATAGAGCCACATTTGGCCATAATCAGTGTGAGACACCAATCTTGGTTTTGGAAGCAATTTTGAGTGATTCTCTCCATTTGTCTACATTTGTTTGGATTGTTTTGAGGTTCAACTGCGTAAGCTACATACTTGCCATGCTTCATTGACTTATGGAAGGCTTTGAAGGCAATGGCAGTGAAATTGATCTGATCTCCTTTAATAGCCGAGAGCAAATATTCAATATTTGTCATTGCAATTGTTGTGTTCGCGTCCGTTGCAAATAGGACTTGGTTGCAATACTTGCAGAAGTTCCTCAGGGCCGCGTCTCTGATCATGGAAATCATCCCTTACTCGACATATAGAGATTGTCATGGAAGAGATTTGCCTCGTCAACATCCTCCCTGGATAAAGTTGGAGGTGTTGTGCCTTCACTTGGTAAATGGAGCGCAGCAGCAAAAGTTACCTCCGAGATATCCATCCTCGCTCCTCGGACCTGCAATGAAACTACAACGTCCGTGACCTCAATCAGCCCTAAACGAACTCGTTACTAGCTTTGATCAGAACTGTAGATGGATCAACTATCAGAGTATAGCCGAGTCCACAGCGATTAGCTAACATTTGAAATTCCTCCAAATTCAGCCTGCTGCGCACTTTCCGATTGACATTGGCTGGTATATACACGTAATATTTCTTTACGTGGGAACCATTTACTCTCGTTGGCTGTAAATTTTCTTCTAGATATGCTAGCTGAAGGGATCCATTATCAAAGATTTCAATAACTCTATATGGACCCATCCAACGAGTATGTAACTTTCCTGGAAACTTGATATGACAGTTATCATACAGAAGAGCAAAATCTCCCTTGCGCAAAACAACCTTCTTTATCGTAGTATCAAAGGCTTTCTTCCAGCTCAACTGAATTTTTGTCATATCAATCAATGCTTGTTTACGACTCTCTTCTAGTTTTTCGATCGCTAAGTATCTCTCATCTAAGCTCGATTGCTCATCAGATCTAGTTTCAATTTGTACACGATATGTTGGTACTTCAAACTCTATCGGCAATATCGGGTGCATGCCATAAACCAGATAAAATGTTGTTTGTTTTGTGGTCACCTTTTTGACATTTCTATACGCCCATAGGAAAGAAGGTAATTTTTGATCCCAATCAGATGCGTGCGCTATGGTGATCTTATTTAGAATCTTACACAAAATGCCATTGACTCGCTCAGTCAAGCCATTAGCCTTTGGACTGTACGAAGTTGTCTTTCGGTGTTTAATCATAAAGTGCTTAGTAAGCAAGCGTATCGTATCATTTAAGAAATGTGTACCTCTATTGCTTACTAACTCCAATGGACAACCGTAACGGTTTATAATGTTCCGAAAGAGAAACTCTGCAACAATTTTTGCATCATTCCTTTTAGTTGCTTCCGCTTCGACCATCTTAGTCGTATAGTCAGTTGCTACAAGAATATAACTTTTTTTAGTATAGTGAGTGATAGGCTTTATCGGTCCAACGAAGTACAATACCCCATTTTTCAAATGTTATTATCTGCTGAAGATTCATTATATCCCGACATAATTGATTATCTTCAAAATCAAAATTATCTACTTTTTTTTATCTTGAACAAAAGACGATATTCCAACATAAGATTGCCTATATGATAAGGAATAATGGGGTACAATTATACCCCATAAGATTGCAGCATCTTTGTACATCGTTGGCCACCAGTACTTAGCATTTAAGAACTTCTTTACAATATTTACTACTACAAAGTGTCCACCTGCATCTTTTGAATGCATGGCTCTAATAACCTTCAAAATATTGATCAGTTCAAGACATTTGCGAAGCTCTTCATCATGTCCCATTTTGTAAAGTACGTTATTCCTTATCATATAGGCAATCTTATGTTGGAATATCGTCTTTTGTTCAAGATAAAAAAGAAGTAGATAATTTTGATTTTGAAGATAATCAATTATGTCGGGATATAATGAATCTTCAGCAGATAATAACATAATATTTTCATCAAGAAATTTATCACTTAGATTTTTAGTAACGGATCCTGTATTTAAGCGAGATAAATAGTCTGTGTTAGTGTGGTACTTCCCTTGGTGTACCTCCACTTGATAATCAAATTCCTGCATCAAAAGCACCCATCTAGCTATTCGGCCCGAAAGATCTAGTTTATTAACTAGATGTTTTAGCGCATGATGGTCAACATGGAAGATAAAGGAATATACTTCCTCACTGAAAAATTCATTTCGAATCCTTCACGTTCCGTCGTTGAATAGTTCTTTTCTGAGATGCTTAACTGACGCCCCCTGCATAGTAGACATGATAGTCTTGTTTTTCATCATTTTTCTGACTTAGGGTAACACCAATTGCAAATGACAAAACATCCATGTAAACATGAAATGTCCTTACCAATCAAAAGGTCTCAAAATTGGGACGTCCAAGAGTTTATGTTTTAGGCTTTAGTAACAATCGGCAGACCATTCATAGTAAATATCTTTCTTTAACAAGTGTGTTAGCGGTGCAGCAATAGATGCATGATCTTGAATGAACCGTCTATAATAGCCAACGTGACCCAGAAATCCTCTGAATTCTCACAAGTTTGTCGGCTCTTTCAAATTTTAGATTATTTCCACCTTATCTTTATCGACTTCAATTTCTCTTTTTGATATTTTGTGTCCGAGTAGTATTCCTTCTGGCATACCAATATAACACTTCTCAGGATGGAGACACAGTGAAGTCTCTCTACATCTCTGCAATGTTTTTCACAATTTAGAAAGATGAGTGGCTTCTGAGCTATAAACACAGAAGTCATCCATAACTTGAAATTTCTAGGAATACGCGTAGATATTCTTGAAAAATAACAGTCATCATTCTCTGGAATGTGGCTGGCGCGTTACACAATCCAAATGACATCTTCTTATAGGCGTAAGTACCCCAATCAGTTGTGAAAGCTGTTTTGGACTGGTCCTCTTCTCGAATAGAAACATGGTTATAGCCAGAGAATCCATCAAGGAAGCTGTATCTTTCATTTTCGGCAACTTGATCAAGAATCATATCAGTAAAAGATAAAGGATGATCATCTTTATGAGTCGCAGCATTAAGCTTTTGAAAGTCTTGACAAACCCGGATCCTCCCGAAACAACCACTATAGGGGAAACCCATTCACTGCTGAGTACTAGATAAAGAATTCCTGACTTTAAGTATTTGTCAAATTCATCTTTGACCAACAATGAATACTTAGGATTGAGCTTATATTGGCGTTGGCGTATTGGTACCGCTCCTTTCAAGTCAATTCGATGTTGACCAAATTTCTTGTTAATGCCTTTTAAATCTTCCATAGTTCAGACAAAAACATCGTGATATTCGGTGAGCAGGTCCATGTATTATTGTTTCTCTTTGTCGGACAAGAGTCAATCTCTGGTGCTCCTAGGTCTCCAAGGTCAACGGCAAGGAGGGATATCTCAGGTAGAGAAATCTTCTTTTTCCTACGTGTCTGAGATAGACTCTTCAGCTGCTTCTGATAATAGTTGTTGTCCGCTCAAATGTGATATTTGGCCTTAAGGAACCAATATCGAAAACAAAATCATACTGCTTCTTTGTCTACAACCTGAAGTCTACGACAACATTGGATAACTTTGAACTTAATGGAACTTCCTCGTCCTCTTAAAAAGTGACCTTCTTTTGAAGTGGGTTGGCTTTAAATTCTTCTTCGATTAGAGTTTTTGCTTCCTCAACAACATCCTTCTTAAATAACTTGGCAGCATTTCTGTCATAATCAGAGTTGTCCTTCTAGTCTTTTTGAGTAAGAGACTTGGTCTTCAACTTCTTTGTCGGATGCTTCTGCTTATTCTTCCGAGTCTTAGCTAAACTCTCTTTCGTTGGTTTGGGTGATTTTAAAGTGCTAAGAGTAGAAACTTTGCAAACATCTTCCGTATCACTTGGCCAATTGGTATTAGTGACCAACGGAGTGCCTTCGTCAGAGCATTCAATCCTCTGGATGATTGCATCTTTCTGCTTCTTTTTTATCTCTGGTTCTGCACCTAGAGATTGAACATATTTGTACAGCACCTACGACTTTCAGGCTTTGGGCAATCTGCAGCTAGATGTCCTTCCCCCGAGCAGTTTGAACATAACGGGACATAGTCGATTGGTCGGCGAGGCTCCGAGAAATTAGGTGAATAATGGCCTTGCACGACACAATTATAACAGTTGCCCGCCAGCTTCTTCGGCAGTAGATTGACTGGTGCATAAATAGTCTTTTGATTTGAGTTCACCGTCTGAGTAGGTACAAAGCGCTTTGGTCCAAATTTTGGTTTGGGCTACAATGCTGGTGTAGATGATCCTTGAACATAACGGCAATGCTCCTCCAGATCTGTTTCATAAACATACAGAACATCTACGTCTGCACTCTCAACATAAGAAACTTGTTTAGCTTTACATTCATGGTTAGAGTGACTTGGAGCTCCACGTCTTGTACACCAGATATTTGGATCAGTAGAAGGTGCTTTCTACCGCTTATCCGATACTTCAGATATTTGTACTTTTAAATCTTTGACAGATCTGAAATATTCTTCTTCCAAACTCTGTCAATCTTTTGAGTGGTTCTTTGGAAGGTTTGGACTTCTTTTTAGTCTTTTTCTCCTTCCTGTGGTTCTTATCATCTTCAGAAGAATTTGAGCTCTCCGTGTCAAAATCAGTACTGGAACTTGATGACTCCGAGCTATCGAATGAATCTTCTTCTGAACTTGAATCATCAAATAAAACAGATGACTTCTTCTTTGTCTTCTTGCTGGAATGACGCTTTCGAGCAATCTTTGACATTTCGTAATTTTTTGATGCTGCAATAACTTCGTCCAAGGTATTCATGGGTCCTTGTCGACAATACCTGTCAATCTTACTTGGCAGCCCTACAAGGTACCATTCTATCTGCATTGCAACAAGATAAACACCCACCAATTTTCCAATTAAGTTTTCTATCTTTCGAGTGTACCTTCTCAATGACTCCTTCTCTTTCTTTTGAATAGAGTTCAGTCGTGCAAGCACTCGGGTAGAGTAACCAATCTCACAAAACTAGGTGATAAAGGCTTCTTTTAGCAGGTCCCAAGTGTTAACGGCAGCACGATTCATTGGGTTGTACCAAATGCGGGCTTGTTTCTACATCAGACTAGGAAATATGCGTAGTTTGTCTGCATTCGTTCCCTCACTATTGGAAACAACAATGGATTCAAAGTGGGAGATATAGCTATTAGCGTCATCGGAACAGGTCCCTTTGAAGTAATCATACTTGATTTTTAAACTAGAATTGAATCGTGGTTGAGGTGGGCCCATTTTTGGTTCAAGATTGGGTTCAGGATCAGGATCAGAATCTGGATCTGGATCTGGATCAAGATCGGGATTCGGATTCGGATTCGGATTTGGATCAGAATCTGATTCAGGATCTGAGTCAGGATTAGGATATGGATCTAGATTACCAAGAGTCTTAGGAAGTTCAGGTTTAGGTCCTGTTTCGGGTTTATCGAGTAAGTTATTGAAATAAACTCTTGGAGAGAGAGAGAGAGAGAGAGAGAGAGAGAGAGAGAGAGAGAGAGAGAGAGAGAGAGAGAGAGAGAGAGAGAGAGAGAGAGAGAGAGAAAGCTTGTAGAGAAGCTTATGTGCAGAGAGCTCTTGGTGAGAAGGTGAAGCGAGAAGGAAGGAGAGGAAGCTGTTGTGCTTGGTGCCTCCACTCTCAGCCTCTTTCACTTTGCTGCCTATTCCATTTCACTGCTATTGATTCACTGGTTTGACCTTTATTGTGTTTTCACCATTTCATTTGTGGAATCAGATTTGGTGTTGTTTGCTTTTGCAGTCTCTTATCTTGTGATTGCAGACCCTACTATTGTGGGACTTCATTTTGTATCTCTTTGTTGTCTCTGACATTTGTTTGCAGATTGTGGGGATTAGGAGATCATTTGTTGTCCATTAACAGATTTATTTCTTGTCTTTGCAGCCTCCAACCCTGTGGTTGCAGGTATTGAAACTGTGAGAAGCTTTGTTATCCCATTTGTAAGGATTGGAGTGTGATTAATATCTAACTGCTTTAGAAAAGTTTGAATCACTTTCTTGTGATTCTATTTGTAATTAATTGTGTTTTTAAGTTTGAGAAGTCTATGAATCACTTGTGATTGTTCCCTGCTAAGGAATTGTTATCTTGAGAGTATCTTGATTCATGTTGGGATAGTTCTTTATGCTTCATAAAGGTCTCTGATCTATAATAAACTGCAAATCATTACTTCAAACCCATGAATGCCCTGTCCATTGTCAATTTTGAACAAGTCAAAGGTTATTAAATAATCTTCGAAGATTGCAGTTTGCCTGAAACCTTGCTCTATTATTTGCTTAAGGCCCACTTCATTCTCTGCTATGTACAAGGCCATCCCTACCTCCGCCTTATCTCCTGCTGGGAAGAACCCTGCCCTGTGATCTGTTCTTACCTGAACCTGCCAGCGACCCTACTCCTCTTCTTGGCTGCCCCCCTTCTCCTTACCTGCGGATTTGATGTTACCAATTTCCTTGCTCGTGGCTCCTTCCCTTCCATTCTCTGCCTGCAATTTTGTTACCTCTTCTTAATCTGCCTATGGCCCGTTACCTTCTTGTGAGGGTTGTGATCCCTATCCATTATCAGTTTGCAGCAAGACAGAAGCCATTTAATAGTTTTGAAGAAAAAAAAAACCAGCCCTCCATCGCTGATTAGACACCATTTTGTAAACTTTATGGATCACTGGTTTGTTTGAACCTTTTTCTAGTTCTAACTGCGACTCATTCTGGCCCACCTGTCCACGTTTTTGATCTGCGACTCCCTGCCTAGCACTCCGTATCCGCCCTCCTTGCTGCCTTGCATATTAGTGCCCTACTCCTGTTTCGTGTCCTTTCCCCTGCTGCCTGCGGCTGTTCCTCTCATCCTCATTTCTTTGTGATGAATCAATCTTGAGTGAATGATGAAATTGATTCAAGAAATCAGAACTTCTTGATTCTTGAAGCTTCAAGGAAAAACAGTAGTGGGCAAGAGGCCAGCCTGCAGCTTGTTCTCTGTTTTGTGTGCATCCATCTCATAGGCTGATCTGAGCCCGATTACTCCTGACTCGCGCCCACCCTCCCACAGGCTACCCTGCGACCTGTTGAGGCCCGTGTCCTCATAAATTTGCCAACTTGTGAACTGACATGTGGCAAATTTATGTTTGTCTCATCAAACTTTATTGGCGGCCCTTAATTCTACCTACGACTTATTATCCCGACCAGCAGTCAATTGAGGTTTCCAAATAAGTTGCGTACAGGTTGTTAGTGTGTAGAAACCTTGCTACTAATTGAACAGTACGAGGGTCGTGAACCTTTAGTATGTGTTAGAGACGCCGATGCAGAGAAGATCATGTGTGACGCTCATAACGAGAATAAAGTGTTGTTAGTCGGTGTTCACCTAGACAAGGAGCCCCAAAAGCTGATATCAAATTTCTTGGTAGGTGCAAAGGGTGTATTTGCTTGGAATTATGATGACTTTAAAGGTATACCACCAGCCATAGCAGTTCATCGAATCTTGTTGACACCTGATGTAAAGCCTGTCAGGGAACGACAAAGAAGGTTAGCTCATGACACCTGTAGCTGAGGAAATCCGGAAAATGAGGGATGCTGGCATTATATTCCCTGTCACCAATACTGAATGGTGCTCGACAATTGTACCTAAAGTTAAGAAGAATGGGCAAATCAGAGTTTGTGTGGACTTTCAACCCCTTAACAAGAGTATTGTAAAAGACTGCTCCCTTTACCCTTCATCGACCAAATGTTTGATCAATTAGCTGGATAGCAGATGTATACTTTTATGGACTGTTTCACGGGCTATAACCAAATAGCCATAGCTCCTGAAGATAAGCTTAAGACGACTTTTACAACTCCATTTGGCACATATGCTTATCATGTCATGCCGTTTGGACTTTGTAATGCCCCGGGCACGTAGAGGTTTATGAATGAATCCTTTGGAAACCAGGGTGTCTGAGCACATTAAGGTGTTTATGGATGACATCTGTATAGCAACCAACAATATTGAAGATCACATCAGAGTACTCAAGGAATGTTTTGAAATGTGCAGAGAAAAGTCTGTAGCACTAAATCCTAGGAAATGTCTTTTTGTGGTTCCATACGGTATTCTCCTTGGACATGTTATAAGCAAAGAAGGGATAACTACCGATCCAGCTAAAGTCCAGGGTGTTAGAGAGATGTTTGCCCCCATTAATGTAAAAGGTGTCAGATCCTTTTTAGGAAGTGTAGGGTATTATAGGAGATTCTTAAAAGATTATAGCAAAATCACTTTGCCTTTAGTAGAGCTCCTTGCAAAAGATAAACCCTTCTTGTGGATTGAGGAGTGTCAGTATGTGTTTGATCATCTGAAAGATGCCTTGACGAAATCACCAATTCTCAGACCGCCCAAATGGGACAAAGAATTCCATCTTATTGTTGCTGCTAGACCTTTGGCCCTAAATTGTGCCTTGTTCCAGATTGAGGAACCAAAAATGTTACACGCCATAGCCTTTGCTAGTGTCAAGTTGAGGAGTGCCGAAACTAGAGAATCTCGACAAAGTGGTACAAAATTGCCTTGCGACTTGTTAGGGCACTCAGCAATCCTATGACTCTCTCCACATCCATAACATTTTATGGGAGTTTTAAATCTTGTACCATGAAGCTGATTCGCATAGATCGGTATTAAGTCACCATTTTCTCCGTCTATTAAATGCACTGGGACAGAGTCTGGTGCTTCTTCCTCGAGATAGTAGGGTTCTTCGGTCACCTTGACCATGTTCAACTACTGGGCAACTAGTTGCGGATTTCTCACTACTAATCCTTGGGTTCTTGGAGGAATAGGTGGTAATGCCAATCTAGGTGATGGTTGGGGTAAGGCACCTTGTTGTTTTTCCAATGGGACGAGATTTGGTGTTGAGCGTGCTGCTTGGTTGCGTAGGTTGTCTGTAGTCAATTGTGTCATGATTGCTCAGATTAAAGATCTGAAAATATTGTGTGGGCCGCTCTAACCTTTGTCTCAACTATGGGCATTCATTTCTTGTGTGGTTGTCAGTGCAGTGTGGACACCAAGTGGACTCTCTTATGGGATAGGCGTGGGTGGGTCCTGGTTGCAAGCCTTTCAGCTTTTGGTCAACAGTCGCGATAAGGTCAGTGGTGAGCTTTCTGAATTGCTCATTGCTCTAGGTATGCAATTTCTCTATGGCAGATATGATTGTGTCAACGATGTTGTTTGGATCTTCATTTGTTTTGGCGTCGTCTCTCTTAGTCAGAGTTATCAAAGTCCAAACTAGTGCTTTCCCTATCGTCGACTCTCTTGATGGCATCGGCACAAGCCACTTGAAAAGACACATACTTGTCTCTTCTTTTCATTTGCTACCTGATTCCCTTGGGTAATCCTGCCATGAACCATGTCAGGACGCTATGGTCTGGTACATGATCAATGCAGGTTGGGTGATCTGAAAGTAAATCCTTCCATAATCTTATCTGAAGTAAGTATTGAATTTGTGAACTCCATCCACTCCATCTCTGAGGTGGACTTCAAAGTTCATGTGCAAGGCAATTTTTTAACCATTACTGAAGACCTGTTTTGCACAGCCCTCGGATTACCATTGGATGGAAAGATGGTTTCGACAAACAAAGATTCAATGGATGAAGCAGCCCACTTTCTAAGCAACTGTTTTGTACCCACGAAGGGGTACAAAATTTCAATGATCAGAGATACGACATTCAAACTGTTCTGTAAAGATGCCAATCAAGCAATATTTTTGACAGATACGGATGCGGATGCAACAATTTCGGTCCAAAATTTTGGCTATATATTGGACGCATTAGCTGAAAATCATGTTTGCTTCGGTGTGATTACATACAAGGCTTTTTTGCGGTGGATTAAGCACCAAGAGTTTTCTGGCGTTGGAGCACATGTTTCTAGATTGTGTGCCCATTTTGACATTTTGACCGAGCAAGAGAAAACCATGCTGACAGGAAGGATGTTGTCTCCAAAGCCTATTGATATTTCCAACCTCCTGTCTGTTCCTATCCTAGTTACATCAGATGTTGCACCAGCAGTCAAAGTAGCATCTACCACCGCTGCTGCACCATCCCAACTAGATATAGTTCCAGCCCTGGCAATGGATACAGATGGAGCTGATGCTGCTGCTGATTCTTCAGAGCCAACATCTGCTTCCACATCCTAGAAACAGCAGAGTGCATCTATCTTTGATGATGATGCAACTTAATCCGATACATCTGAAAAGGCTCGAGCAACTGCTGAAGGCGACACTGGGGCACCTATTGAAGATGAAGACGAACCAGTGGTTTCGAACCATGACAGAGAAAGCCAAGAATTTAGTGGCTGAGGTCTATGAGTTGGACAAGTACCACCAAAAAATCACCATGGAATTTGTCAACTCAGAAAGGAGATGCCAAGACTCTCTAAAGGAGTCCTACGAGAAGATCGATTCGCTCGAATCAGACAACACGGAGCTGATTGAACGAAATCGTTCTCTCAAAACATAGCTTCAGATGGTAATAAAAGAAGCTGATTCTTTGAAGCAGACAAATAAGACGATTGAGGCCAAGTCTGACAATTTTCAGACTCAAAATAATTCTTTGAAGCAGCAACTTTTGGCTGCAAATCAACACAACGTCGCTCTCCAAAAATATTTACAGGAGGAGCGAATGACGCGAGTAAACGTAGAAGCAGCTCTTTCTTTGAGCACCAAGGCATGGTCAATCACAGTCGACCTCACAAAGCTGAACCAGCTCCAAGGCTAGATGCTAGAAAATTTTCGAGTTGAGTTTTTGCAACCGCTCGAGGATGCGAAGACACTTGTCGAGGAAGAGTTGGCTGAGCTGAAGGAGCTCTCGAGTGAAGCCACCCCATCTTGCAGCGGGCCCCATTCACACAAAGAATATCTTCAGGCCCTGCTTTGTATTGACGACCTCACACATCAACTTCAAGCTGTGCCATCCTGTTCCGGAGCCTCAGACCATCAAGAGTATTTGGAAGTAGTCGCAAAGATTGACAAGCTCAAACATGAGCTGTCAGATCGCAAGCAGCAATTGGATGACCAGAATCTGGCTGCTTAGTTGCAAACTCAAGATTTGGCAACTGCATCTACACAGCCAAGGCGAGTACAACGCATTCAGTCGAAGGTATGTGCTGACAGATTCCGTGCATTTGCTGAATGCTTCTGGAAATGGTGTCCACATGCATTTAATATTGAGTTGCAATGGCATGTGGATTACATGATGCTACCAGGCGTAGTAGGCATCGCCTTAGATGAGTGGAAGCGACCTTGGGACAAGGACGATTTTCTCTGGTTATGGGCCCAGCTCTCTATCGAGCAGAAAGGATGTCTCTGCTGGGGCATAATCTAGGGGAAATTCCAGGTCGTACCTTTCGGATCAGCAGAGTTATAATAGGCTCTTCGGCTATGTATGCTCTTGAATATATTCGAATCAAAGAATTCCAGTTTTTGAGGAACGAAGACAATAAGCGACATTTTTGGAAGCGAAAGTCGCAGTTTCAACTGTACAAACCTCAAGGTGTTGCGGATCTCGGTGCATTCGACGATGCAAGGTTGCTGATTAATGTAAATATGGCCTATCATGAACTCTTCAGTCTTTATGTTTTGAAGTTTGATTCCAGATTTTGTCAACAATTCAAAGATCAACTCAAAACAACCTATTCAATTAAAGAAACAGCAAGACACATATTCTCTAAGACGAAGAAATATCTAAAGGACGAACAATATGAGGAAATATCTTTTTGCCTTAACGAAAATCTGACGAACAAGAATGTTTCGCGAATAATCCTCAAAATGAAGATGATATGTTCACGAGGACGTTTCACATTAAAGGAAGGGGATATGTGATGCCACGAAATTGTTAAATATTGAATATCAACATAAATATGGCATGATATACTCGAAAATGAAGATATGAGCTGGATAACTATAGATCATGAAGAGGCCTAAGTCATTTTTTGGGAATATATCTCCTAAGTACTTGCCGTGTAATTAAGGGCAAGACCTTTAAAAGGAAAGACATTGTCTTGCATAACCTTTACTAGGTCGTCCACACGAAACGACTAGATATGAAGAGACATGTTAAACTAGAGTAATCTTAACTCTTAGTTAAATATACCTTTCATGGTATAATTGAACGTATATTTAGATTAATTGTTAACTAGACTCTTTCGCGGGAGCGGCACACCTGTTGTTTTAGAGGTGTGTTTGTGCGCCTCGTAGAACATATATTGATCTCACACTTCAGTCTCGAGCATCAAGAGAGAAGAGTTTATGCATATGTAAGAGGTTGAAGAAGTGAATAGAGCACTGAGACTTATTCTCCCTTATCTCTGTTCTCCGCATTGTTGAGTGTGAGTGATCTTGAGTCTACTAGCAATCTCTAACGCATCACATGAATTAATCTCTGATCAGATAGACTCTCTAGCACATTACAGTTGTTTGTTGTGTATCCGTAAAACATGCTCTAAAGAATTGTCTTAAAACCATCTTATTTGTCTGTCATGAATAGTTTCTTTTCGGCACTCGAATGATGACTATCTTTGGTGCAGTCTGACACGTTCATTGAATAAAGCTGTATGTATACATATGAGATGACAGTCCCTGTCTGAAGAATTGAGTCTTTGATTTGTGTTCCTGATCGTAATTGACATAAGTTTCTAATGTGCTCTAAAACTATTCGTATTCTTTAACCATTAAATTGGACTTCTAGAAACGAACAGTTCGCGAACGCGATTAATTAATTGTCTGCACAGTCGCGAATACATCAAACACTTATTGATTCTCTGTTGACACCTTAATCAGCCAGAGTGTAGCATTGCTGTACTACTCTGATAACATCTCATCTGTAGGACGCGTTTCATTCGATTTGATAGAGGCCAGATTGTTGTTCTGAAATTATTAACATTATATTCCCCAAACACAAAGTAATACTGGTTACTTTTTAATGTCTGTCGACAACCTAAATAACACTCGAACCACTTGCCATAATTGTACCAAAAACATAACTTTCTAATGCTGTCCTCTGTGGGAACGATACTATTTACTACAATATCTATATTAACCTTGTTGGTATAGTACGACACTCGATTTCATTCTAAGCATGAAAGAAGCCAGTCATCATCACATATACACAATGTTCTTAATGAAAGAAAACATATGCAGCTTATAACTGAAAATTACCAATACTCACATTAAAAACAATTTTGCCAACATAAATCATGTCAAAGGGTACCAAGGTAACACCCCCTTCTTTCATTCGAAATTTCGCACTCTTTGTATTTGTGATAATAGGATGTTCTGTCATTATTCTGATTTTTGTTTTCATTTTTTAGATTCACAGGTTTTTGTTTCGGTTATTCAAGTATTTCAGAAGGGGAAGAGTGAAATCTGAGTTTCAACCACCCTGACTCGTCACTCCATTTTAGTTCTCTGTCTTAGCTTATTATAGAGTTCCTAAATTTATCTACAGTTTGTCAAATGTGTTTCGTTCTTGTTATGTACAGTCTAAAGATTTTGTTGTTATGTCCAATAATCTCTTGGTTTTCTGTAAGCAAAATTTGATTAATGCTTTTCCAAGAGACGGTTCTATTCTCTTTTGTTTCCGTTCTTTATTTACAGGATCTTCAAGCTAAAATAAAAGTCTGTTCTGAGGCTATGGTGTTGTCCAAGATGCAGAAGTTGATGATGCCTTTGCTATTCAAGAATTGTTCATGCTGTCTGGAGACTGTTGCTGACAAATCCTGATTTTTCAAAGTTCAATGAAAATAAAGATTCGTTTGGTGTTGACCAAAATCAATTATTTATGATACTGCTCAAAGATCTTTGCTGTTCACAATGTTGCAGAGCTAATTTTTCAAAGATGGTTAACTATTTTACATTTGTCATCTCATTGCTAAATCATTGGAGGAATAGGAGTGCTCATTTTATGGACTGTTGCTGAAATCTAAACCAAGTTCTGGCTTTTGCAATGCACCATTTGATGGCAACATATAAAGTTTTTATGAGCTTATTTTTCTGCTAAAGAACAAAGTTACATGTTGCTGATTTTAAATAAAGTGCTAAACTTTCTATGGAGCTGCATTATTCCTTTTCAGTGCCTTAATGACACATACAATTGTTGAAGACAGTACTATCAAAGCATGTCATGATCAGGGACTGCAGCCCGACTTCATGTCATGATCGTTCAATTTTTTGACAGTGTATGGATGCTTGTGGGGCCACTGTTCAATTGAGGAGGGGGATATGTGGTGGCTAGGCCAGCTGTAGCTATTAAAAGAGCTTTAGTCTAAATTTGAAGGCTGTCACTTATAATAGCCAATGCCCATTTGTAGAGGCAAGCACATGGATTTCTTTAAGGCATGGCATAACTTTAGGAAACAATAATTCCTAAGACATTAGTCACTGATGTTGTGTCTCTTAAAGATAATATGTTCTTAAGGCTTAGCCTTTATTTTGTAAAACACTTATCTTCTGTGAAGGCAATTGTGGCTTGACCTCAAACACGTAGATTTTCCTTGACAATGAAATATTTTGTTTCAAAACTTGAATTTGAATCTTGTCAAATGTTTTAGTTGTTTTGTTTTGTCTGTCTATGTTGAGCACGACTTAAATTGTTAAACGTTGTTTCTAAAATTTCTTTTGGTGATAATCTATGTTGAGCATGGCTCTCATCTCAAGAATTCCAGTTTTTGTTTTTTAGTGTTTATCTACTTTTTAGTGGATTTCTTTAATGCTTAGCATGGGTTTCTGAAATTTTAAGACCCAAGAAAATAGTATCTAACAAATACTAAAGTTTGTTATTTTTTTTCAAACTCTCATTTTCAATTTCTTTTAGGCTTTCAATTTACTAAATTATTTTTGTTTGTGTTTTTTTTAGTGGACATTACAAATTCACTTCAAATCCACAGAGAACAACAAACAACAAAAAGACAAAAGCTGGCAAAACACAAGAAAAAGTATTTAGAGTTTTCTCAAAAGTATTTGGGTCTCGTAATTGACTGGATGGATCAAAAGAAAATGCTACTGCCACATTTTGTAAGGGTGACAAATAATTTAAATGAAGCGGATTTTATTCAAGTTCATTTGGTTGGAGCTCTTATATTCAACAACACTTTGGAGTCTAAAGTGTAATTCAATTATCTCAATGTTTGAAATGATCCAAATTTGACCATTACCATAATTCACAAAATAATAGTTGAATTTGCTAATAGTCTTCCTGAGATTCTCTACTTGCACTTTGATGATACTGCCAAAGAAAATAAAAATCAAACAATGCTAGCATATTTATTGATGTTGGTTGCCTTAAATTTTTTTAAAATGATCAAAATAGGATTTTTATTGGTGTGTCACAATCTGAGACTAAATGTTTAGGTGCTTTTCTAAAATTTGAGACGCAAAAAAAAACTCAAATTGGAGGGACTCGAATTGGAGGAATGCGAATCGGATGAACTCTCTCTCAAACACTAAAAAAGTCTCAAAAAATCCTCTCTCTCTCTCTCTCTCTCTCTCTCTCTCTCTCTCTCTCTCTCTCTCTCTCTCTCTCTCTCTCTCTCTCTCTCTCTCTCTCTCTCTCTCTCTCTCTCTCTCTCTCTCTCTCTCTCTCTCTCTCTCTCTCACACACACACACACACACACACACACACACACACACACACACACACACACACACACACACACACACACACACTCGACTCAAATTCCAAGAATTTTTCTCACTTGACTCGTCTCGAATTCAAAGAATTTTTCTAGACACGAATGTCTAAACTCAAATTTTTGGAGATGCTGAATCAGAGGAGATTTGGATGATACTTTGGGAGTTTCTCTCAGCTTAAGTAGGCAAGCTTACAATTCAGGTTTGATGTGCAAGATTTTTTTAGACACGAATGTCTAAACTCGAATTTTTCTAGACACGAATTGTAATAATTATAGATTCGACTCAAATTGGATGAATTCAACTCGACTCGAATTGGAGGAACTCCTCTTTAAAACACAAAAAATCTCAAAAAATCCACCTCTCTCTCTCTCTCTCTCTCTCTCTCTCTCTCTCTCTCTCTCTCTCTCTCTCTCTCTCTCTCTCTCTCTCTCTCTCTCTCTCTCTCTCTCTCTCTCTCTCTCTCTCTCTCTCTCTCTCTCTCTCTCTCTCTCTCTCTCTCTCTCTCTCTTACACACACACACACACACACTCGACTCGAATTCAGAGGATTTTTCTCACTTTCGACTTGAATTCAGAGAATTTTTCTAGACACGAATGTCTAAACTCGAATTTTTGGAGACTTCAATGTTTTGAGTCTCAAAATTTTCGAGACACGAAATTTTTGAGACTCGAAACTCGAATTTTTTGGAGTGTCTCCAAATTTTCGAGAGTCAAAACATTTTGTAGAGACGAAATTTTGTGGAGAGACTCGAAACTCGAATTTTTCTAGACTAGACTCGAATTTTTGGAGTCTCCAAATTTTCGAGACTAAATTTTTGGAGACTCTAAAATTTTGAGGTACATCACGAGGTCATTGTCAATTGTGAAGATGAATTTTTAGAGATTCAAGACATGGCTTTTTGGATGTACTTTTGAGGGTCAGTGTCTCAATTTTTGAGTTATGTTTGAGGGTCAATGTCTCAATTTTTGAGGTACTTTCGAGAATCAGTGTCTCAATTTTGGAGGTATTTCGAAGTATAGAGTCTCAATTTTTGAGGTAATTTGATGTTCGTTACTTTCGAGGGTCAGTGTCTCAATTTCTGGAGAAACGATTTTTTTGGAGATTTCAATTTTTGGAGATATTTTCGAGGTACTTTTCAAGGTTCGAGGTATTTTTTCGAGAGTCAGTGTCGCATCCTCGAGGGCCTCCCGTCGATTTTCTCAAAATATATATAAAGATATTTGTGTGTTACATTTGTGCCTATGCATGGGGTAGGAGGATGCATGTATGGTTGCATGGGTGCATCCTCCTACCCCATGTACTTTTTAAAAAAACCTGACTAAAATTTTGAAATGAATGCATGGGGCGGATGATGTATGCATCCTGCCCCATGCATGCACATTAGTCCCATCCTAATTCAAAATTCAAACAGGATCTTCCTGCTCTCTCTCTCTCTCTCTCTCTCTCTCTCTCTCTCTCTCTCTCTCTCTCTCTCTCTCTCTCTCTCTCTCTCTCTCTCTCTCTCTCTCTCTCTCTCTCTCTCTCTCTCTCTCTCTCTCTCTCTCTCTCTCTCTCTCTCTCTCTCTCTCTCTCTCTCTCGGAAGGGGCGAGGAAAGGGTGGATCACATATCTCTCTCTGCCTCTCTCTCTATATATATGGCGAGGATGTGGATCGCGAGGAAGGGGTGGATCGCGACTGTGGCAAACAAGGGGCAGACAGGCACGTCTCTCTCTGGATTGCACTGCAAAATTACATATCGATCAGTATAAATTATTATCATTGTGCTGCTGTGTTAGGAAATCATGCCTTGCTTTCATGTGGTGCATCCGAACAAAAGCTTTGTGTGTGGCATCCTCTTAGTTAAACTAAGTTCGAGTTTCGAGTAGATGCTAGATCACGCTTCTGCCCACCTCTTTTTCTAAAGGTTATCATGGTAATGCGGCCGTGGGTGTCTGCGCTATCGCATCCGTAGGAGAGCTAACCGGTCGCAAATTATCATGTGCAGTTGGGTTGGTTCAAGAAGCAAAAGCGATGATCAATGAAAAATACTTGAGATCTACAATAGATTCCTTGGAGCAAAAGCGTTCGTTGCAATCTCTAACATCAACACTGCTCGTCTCATCCTGGTACAAGATCGCTTTTCAGAAGGCAGATTATTGCTCTTTTGATCAGGTGCCTATCGTCAATGCTGAGATTAAGCTCACTGCTAGACTGCTTTGCAACAAAGCCATAACTTCTTTCCACTAACATCTTTGCAACAAAGTCGTGGCTACTTGCCAACCTGCTTTGTCATTACTACTTGCGAGCTTGCCATCGCTGTTGACATCCTATTTCACTACAAAAACCAGGGGGTTAGCAGACTGAGATTTCAATCCTACTCCATTTGTGTGCTTGATGCCCATTGCTCTCCAGCATACCTAAAAATGCATTGTGGCAAAGTGCCTATTGCCTCTAATTCTTCACAACAGTGAAGCTACTATAGCTCTGACCTTGACTCTAGACAGTCCATTAAGGCACTCCTAACCCTCTATCTCATAAACCATTAAGGCACACCCCCCTATCTCATAAACCATTAAAGCACTCCTAACCGTATTTCAAACAATCATTTCACAATTTTTGAACTAATTGCGAGATATTTGAATCTCAAAAAAACACATTATATCCAAACACAAATGCGATTTCCCCCCCATGTTTTTAAAAGTCTCACGAACAAGACACTCGAAACACTCGACAATCGACACTCGAAACACTTGAAACAGTCGACAGTCGACATTTTCGAGGTATTTTCAGATAATTTCGAGGTTTTCGATCTATGTTCGAGGTATTTTTTGGCCATTTTCGAGGTATTTTCTGGCCATTTTTGAGGTATGTTCTTGCCATCTTCGAGCCATTTTTGAGGTATTTTCTAGCCATTTTTGAGGTATTTTTGAGGTATTTTCTCGAGATTTTTGGGCAATTTTTGAGGTATTTTCTGGCCATTTTCGAAGTATTTTTTCGCATTTTGAGATATTTTCAAGGTATTTCCTCGAGATTCTTGAGCCATTTTCGGGGTATTTTTGGGCCATTTTTGAGGTTTGGGGTCAGATTCAAATAATTTCGAGTCTAAATGTAATTTACTTGATATGGTAAGAGCCCACATTCATCATTGTTGATTCACAAATCAATTCCCTTGATCAAATGGACGATCACAACTCAGAACAAGCCAGTTCTGCAACTAGCATTTACTATTTCTAAATTCCAGCCAATCCATAACTTTTGCAAACTTTTGCTGATCCATACCTTGCTTGCTATTCTCCCTTAAAAAGAATTGTTAAGTTTTTTAATAAATGAAAATAATCAAGCTTGGACTGACAATTCTACAGTTGCAAGCTTTCTTTCATCAATAACTTCATTTTCTTCCAAATTCGGCCAAATCTACTTGGCCCAATTTGACCAATTTGACCAAAGTTGACAAATTTTTGGACGAACTCGAATATTTGGACGAAGCTCAAATATTTCAAGACTCGAACCTTCGGGTCCTTATTTATTTTCCAATTGAAATAGTTAGAACAACTATTTGCACGGTGAAATTGAACATTCAACAATTCTAACATAATCTGGTGATGTTTTCACTCGATTTTGGCCAATTTTGTTCAATGACCATACACATACACATAGACGTACATATACATACATACGTGTATGTGTATGCGTATCTTAAGATTAATTGACAATGCATCTAAAGTTGAGAATAGATATTAAGGATATTGTGATTCTGGGGCTATCACTTATCAACTATAGGATCAACTTGCTAAAAAACTGACTACTATTACATCATTCGAGTCTGAAACCGTCGAGATTAAGATCAAAATTGTTGCGAATATGATGCTCGAAACTAAACACTCAAAACTGTTGCATTTTATTCGAGGGTCAGTGTCGCGAACATAATTGAAGCCTTCGCGAAAATTTTGCAAAAATCCCCTGAAGGCTTTGCAAGGATTTGCCGATTTTTTTTGAAGTTTTTGTGAGATTTTCGAGGAATTTTTGCATTTCGAGGTGTTTTCGCAAAGCCTTTAGAGATATTTTTTGAGATGTTTTCGCGAAAGCTTCAGTGATTTTCGTGAAATTTTTGAGACATTGGCCCTCCCCCTCCAAAAAAATGCGACACTCCCCCTCCCCCTCCTCAACAATGTGATACGTCGGCTGGCATACTTCAGCCACGTACAAACAGACATCTTCCACCCGTCAACAAGGACATACTAGATTTTCAAATCATCGGAAAATTATCACCTATCAATGAGATACTCAATTTCCAAATCATCAGCCGTCGCCTAGATCGGCTGCCATTGCCCGTCAACGACATGCACTCTTTACTAGTATATATATAAAACTATTTGTGCGCATGTGGTGTCAGGTGCTGCATGTAATTAGCCCATGAGCTTATTAATGAATTGCCAAATATAGCCATGGAGCTAAATTAGATTAGAACTAGTCAATAGGATAGTTAATAAAGTGTCTCAAACAACCTCGCTATAATTGTGAATAGCGGAATTGTAATAATGGTTGTAAGGCCCACTTTAGCTAAATACGACCCCAAACTTATAGTAGAGGCACAAATGACCACTATAAATAGCTGAGGTCGTGCTAAATTTGGAGGCTATTGTTCATTTTGTAATTTTGAGTTTTAAGAGATCTTGAAGCTTCTCTTTGAAAGCTTTCTTGATGCAGAAAGTGGTTCATGTGCCTAAAATCACATGAGAGCTATGATCATACTCTAGAATCAGGCCCCTATCTTGTGAATGATCAATAATCGTGAATAATGATACCTTACTTTGCCTATTTTGGTGAAGTTTTGCTAGTTTTAGCTATCTTCTTGATTTTTGGCTTACCTTCTTGATTTCTTGCATTTCCATTATGATTTGATGTTAATGAATGGTTAGATGTTTGAATGCTAAGATTGTTACATGACAATTTTGGTATCAAAGCATTAGATTCTTTTTCCATCAGATTTTGTGGTTTTTGTTAAGTTTGGTAGAGTTTCTTCTTCTAGTTTTTCTGTGTTTTTCAATTTTTAACAAGTTTTGGTTCACTTTTTGGCCATTTAATCCTCAATTAACATGTCAACTGACTGTAAGAAAGTTAGAAGATTACGTTACCCAGAAAAAACAGAAGAACATCAAGTATTACAAAATTCCTCAGAAAATAATCATGACATAAAAGGCAACATACATAGGTAAATTAAAAATAAGTCAAAGTTGCAAACCAAACTAGTCTAAACCCATCAAGATCTTCAGCCTAAAAAGGAAAGAAGCAGCTAAAAATCTAATGCTATCTGTAAAAAAGTGGTAGAAAACAGTGAAGAAGTAACCAAAAAGGCAATACAAAAAAAACCCGAAACCTACAGGAAACAAAAACATACAAAAAAATAGTACGAACAAAACGAGAACAAAACAAACTCTGACTGAACTAAATAAAGAAAAGAACAAAAGAAGTTGTCATTGAAAAAATTCAGGCAAACAGAAGGAAAAAAGGTAAGCCAGTTAAGAATACTGAGACACAAAAAATAACTCAAGAAGCTACTAAGAACGACCCATAAGCATACTAGACAAAAAACATAACAAGAAATAACAGACAAATGACCAAACAAGTAAAAAACAACCAAAGAACATGCTAAATCATGAACAAAAAAGTAAGATACCAAAACAAAAAAAACCGTTAAAAAACTAGAAAAAACAAGATAACTAAGCAAAACAACACCAGCCAAGACAAACACCACAAACCAAAAAGAAAAAGGCAGGGCAAGCCAAGAAACCCAAGGAAATGCCACAGAGAAACACAGTTCAAGAAAGAAACATAAAACCAAAAAGCAAGACAAACCTACAACATAAGCAAAGAAACCAAAGCATAAAGCAAAACCAGAAAACAAAAAAAAGAAACCAAGCCAAAAGCAACTACCACAGAAGCACAGAAAAGGACAGCCCAAAAAACCAGAACCAGTCAACAAAAAGCAACCAAACAACATTAAAGACCAAAACAAACTCAAAACCCAGACCAAAAAGCTATCAATCCCACCAAAAAAAACCACCACAAACCAATGAATAAACAATCAAACTAAACAAGAAGTAGAAGAGGAGAGAGTACAAACACAAAGAAACAAACAAAAGATCAAGAATTGAAACACAAAACCAACAGTAGGGACACACCTTATGCAAAGCTATAGAGAAAAGGCAGATCCGCACACCGACTGATAGCAAGTAACACGAGCAAACCAGGCAGCAACCACCAACGAAGCCAAGCAGAGGAGCAGAATATAAAGGCAAAGCCATCACCAAATGCAGTCCACGGCGGCAAACACAGCCTGTAGCACAGGCATCCCAAAGGGAGCCGAGAACCACGACTTAGCTTCCCAGCCTTCAACTCTTGCCATCCAAACCCACTTGACATACAAGCAGCCAACTCGTCAACAACGATCAGACTTAACCAACTTGAAGTTCTGAAAACCAGCATTGAGATCCAACCTGACACCTTGCCAGATTGGGGGTCCCGATGTGGGTGACTTCCCTCCAAGCAAGCCGCCCGACATACATCAAACTTAACCAACTCGACGCTTCGTTACAAACGAGTAACATCCATTCCAAGCAAGCGGTCTGACTTACATCAGACTTAACCAACTGAAAGCTTCGTCACGAGCGTTGGAAGCCAACCTGGCGCCACACTAGACTGGACAACCATAAACAGGTAACTTCCACCCAAGCAAGCCATCCAACTCAGCCGACAGGTTAGAGCCCGTTCCCCAAGAGCTTAACCCATTCACGTTCATGCAAGGAACACTCAGAACCACAAGCCGCGACATATATGGAAACAACCAGTTCCTGGACCAAATGGTCCCGACAGCATACCGCTGGTGCCACGGACCGAATGGTCCCGACGGCATACCGCTGGCGTCCCGGGATACGACCCTCAACTATGTGCCAACTTAAAAATTTTGAAGCGGCCTTACAACTGGTGCTTTTACCGAACACTGAAACCCAGAAGGTAATCAGAGTCAGTTTGAGGAAAATCCCACTTTATTGATAAATCTGAGAAGGTTACATTTCAAGTGTGTGACCGACCCTAGTCTCCGGGGAGTTGGCATGCCAAGGCGAGTGCCAGGACAACATTCTAGCAAGGGAGGCTGAGACTTGGTTGGAGCTCGCCCTGAGTCTCAACCCACAATCCCCTATAGTATTGGTGGGATTCGGCACCCCCCTCTCATACCAAGCACTCTACCCAGGCTCGTAAAGCACATTTTTCTCTCTCTAGAAAGTCATTTTCCCTCTCTAGATTTTATTGATCCCCAGGCTTCCTTTAATCATGCCTAGATCGTGTGAGGTGATTGCACATCGGATCTGAGCTCTTTGGACTTCGCTTGAACCGATCAAAGATTTTCAGCCATAGGAACTTGGCGCCGGCTGGATTATGGTCACAGTGGCGCCAGGAGCAGCAGGGGCGCTGCTGGCGCTAAAAGTAAAGCTTGTAAAGGTAGCTTTACAACACAGCCAAAGCAAAGGAAGAGCGCCACGAAAAGTCCTCCAAAAAACTGCCAAGCCAGCCCATCCACAAAAGGCAAACCAATACCGCCAATCCACCAAGCTGAAGCGACACAGAGAAGGAGAAGAAACTTCTAGAAGCAAACATTGAGTGCTAACCAGAAACTACACAACCAGCGAAGCAGGCTGCGCGCCACACCTACAACACAACGAAGGAGAGAAAAAAGAGAGGGAAAACAACTAAACCAATCAACATCACACCCACCCAACTAAACTTCTAACCAGCAACACAAGGAAAAAAGAAACCAACAAAAATAATAAGAAAACAACCCAAGCCAAACCACTCAACAAGACAACAAAACGTTTAGAAAGCAAAGAAACAACCGAGACCAAGAAAAGGACCAAGTAGGAAAACATCACATAGGAAAGTGAAATTAAACCAAAAAATGTCCCACACGTCATCCACGTCTACAGTTACTATCATCAGTAACTGTTTCACGTATCAGTAATGAATGATAGTATTAGAGTTGAAGTCCATTACATCAAAGTCAAAATAGACATCATAAAGATTTTTTGAGATATACATTACTACAATAATCAGAACACCTTAAACAACCCATAGATACAAAATGTCTAGAAGTCTCAAATATCTCTATAATCTACTGGGAGTCATCAAATGACATAGTTCTGAAAATAACATCCAGCTATAAGTTCAGCCTGTCTTTTATTTTTGTCATCACAAACTTCAGTGTTTTAATACTTCTCAAATTTCTTCCTTTTGCCACTCTGGCAACATTTTTCACCATATTCTAGTAGCCTTCCTTTTTTGCATAGTCTTGTTGTCATCAAGGATAACATACCGTTGATGACACAATTTTATGACTATTAGCACAGTAAAAAAGATATAATGAAATTGTAAATGTGTGTGTGTGTGTGTGCACCCACCAACCTTCCCACAACATCATAACACACAAGGTGCAACAACATGCAACCAAGTGTGGTATGCATGTTGCTCATCATATAGTCATATTCTTACCAAGTAGCATTCGTGTTTTTGTTGGACAACATCTGCTCATAGGAAATTTATCGCTTAAAAAGTTGAACACATGTTTGCATAACGTGTCTTTCCTAAACCCATTCTTTTTGAAAGTCGGTAGGACGTTGTACATTTGAACAACAGCCTCATTTTCATTAAAGCATATATATATTAAAGGCAAAATTTGGGATAAAATAACCTTATATGAAAAGGAGGCAAGTCTATTAGCATCTTGAAAGATATATTGCATGGAAGTAAAGGGAAGTGACTTTCTTTTGTCATATTTAGTCATGAAATAAGATGCATTAGAAATAGAGGTAACTACAATAGTCATATTTAAAAAGTTTGCTAAAGTGCCACAATAAGCACCATTGCAGAATCTGGCAAATGTTTCTGTATTGGGTACAATCTCGACATATTGCATAGGGTAGATCCAAAATGGACATTCATCACTAGGGAGAATGTCCTTGTTAAAAAATGAAGCAGGGTTTACAACATTGACTAAGCAGATATCATCAATATAGCGAAATGAGTAATTAAACATTTGCAATAAGTCCCATCTATTAAGCTTTGCCAGTCTAACGCAAAACTTATATTCAAAGTAGAATATATATAAGTTGCACCAGGGAGAACATGCGAAGCCCATTGGTATACCGATGGTCTGTTTCCATATACCATCACCCAACCTAACATGCATATTATCACAAAGCCATGATATGATGAGCTTAACTCTATTTTTATCAAATGAAATTCCATTATAGCTTATCTTATTGGACCAATCCCCCTTTTTGGTCTTAAGAGGAATGTTATGAAAGATTGTATATGACTTCTCTGTAGATTCAAATGCCCAATCTATGACATGAGAGAATACATTTTTCAGGCCAAATTCCCCAAAAAGTGGAATTGATTCAAAACATTTTTTGATGTCAGCTGCATATACCGAGAAGATTTTATCAGGTAGATTAATGGCGAAT
The DNA here is from genome assembly GCA_029204225.1 of Diphasiastrum complanatum. Classification (NCBI taxonomy): domain Eukaryota; kingdom Viridiplantae; phylum Streptophyta; class Lycopodiopsida; order Lycopodiales; family Lycopodiaceae; genus Diphasiastrum; species Diphasiastrum complanatum. Next base: position 25,443,092 of record CM055104.1, on the reverse strand, counting down.
TCAAATGAGTCCGTAGGCCAAAAACAACGACATCGTATTTCGGCTCGTAAAAAGAGCTCATTTTGTTTTACTCTACACATATCCTGTAGTGGATTTATGCACAAGGTTAATATGCATGTAATAATTAATGCAGACTGCTGAAATAAGCATTCATGTGCATTTGTTAGCCATCGAAAAGCATTTTTATGTGCTTTTAGAGTGCACATAATAAAAGGAAGTAACCTATTTTTTATCTTATATTCCGGTAATAGATCACCAAACTCATATACTAAATTATTGATGACCATATCCATAGGCAACAGAATTTTCAAAAAATCAGGACTGTTAAGTCTGTCCAAGGCATATTTTCTAATGAATTTCTTGCATATAAAGGCTGGATAATTAGGTGCCTTGTTTAGTCCATAGACAAAGAACTTTTATTGAGTCTCTTACTTTCTCTAGACAGTTCAACAGCTGGAACAAAGTTGTAATCTATCAGTCTATTGGTACTAATGTTGCATTTATGTAATACAATAGCTCTGAAATGCATGATAACATTATTATCCAGAAGCTTAGGATTAATAATGGATGCAAATAATGTCCATACCCTTTCTAATTCATTCATAACCTCTTGACAACAGGGTCTATTGGCAGGTATATGGTTTAATCCCTTGTTAACTTCGTTTCTTACTAATTCAACTTCGATGATGTTAGTGTTGGGAGACACTACATGATCCCATTTTTTAGAAATAAATGGGATAAATCTGTGATCTTTTTTACAAATGCAGTCATTATCGTCATTTAGTTTGAAGTTACAAAATACTTCTTTGGGTTTATAAAGGAATTTCAATATATTGTGGGTAAAACACCACCCAAACATGATGCTATCCCAAACATCATCCTCAATATGACAATTAATAGCGATAGTAACCTCTTTGAATAGATCTTTAACAAAAAAGGAATCCAAGATCTTGTTAACAAATAGTATGTGGAAAAAGAATTTAACTTTGCTTTTTACTCTGCATAGACGCATCCTTCCATGGGGCAAAGTATAAGTGGATCGTACCTCGTTGACATCACCATAATCCTGTATCAATCATCATACAACAAACGTCGAATAGGTAAGTCGAATTCCGTTGTAGAAGAAGAGTTTGCGTGTGATATCGTAGTTTTTGCACGTCCTCTTGAAGAATTGAAAGAAGAACTTTTTGGTGGAGAGCATATATTAGCAACATGAGGAAAAAAAGGCTGTTCCAAAGAATTAAATCCTCTAACAGTGCTACCTCTCAAGTTTCTACCACCTCTAGTTCTACCCCTCCAACCAACATGCCCTCTAACAGTCCCTATCTTAGCCCTTTTATGAGGATTATCTTTGTGGCCTTTTAATAAAGCAACCGGTTTAATGGCTCTTTCAATAAAGTTTAAGCCTTTTCCATTGATACCAGGAAACAATGTACAATTTTGGTTTTCAATGAATTTTTTAACACCTTGCAAAATAAACTCACGAAAAAAGATATAGGTAATAGATGCTCTTATAATAGGTTTTGCCACATTGGAAAGCCAGGTTAAACAAGTAAAGAGTTTACTTTTCAGAGAATCACTTGGTAATACTTGATCCAAGTGGTTAAGAAGAAACCAAATTGCATGGTCAAACTAAAGAATTTGCCCATTGCATTTGATATTGTTTCTCCCACAGTCACATTTTATGTATGGGCTCAAAAAATTCCAAATCTCATCTAGAAATTTCTTGGACTTTTCCCCATGCTCTCCTTGACACATTTTTATGCGAGTAAAAATACCATGTGGGGACGGACATCTAGAAGCCTGCGGGTACTCTAGTATGTGTTTCAATATAATAATGCTCATTAATAGCATGGTTTCTAGCTTCTTCTTTAATCTTTTTTACGTCATCTCCAAGGTCACCCATAATGATCCACATGCCATTTGGAATGGGGGCCAACATGGCATAGTTACCCAGTAACCAAGGTTTGTTATTTACTAGAGCCAACAGGTCTTCAAAGGCACGTTCAGACATAAAGGGGCTAGTATAAGGTGCCTCGAAAGGTTTGGAAGGGGAGACATCTGCAGGTGGCGGGAGGTAGTTAGTAATGTCAAAGGAACAATTTCTCGGAGTTCTATGCAAAGTACTAGGCTCCAACCCATGAAGTTCAGCAAATCTGTTTAAGATAAGAGGATAATTTCTTTCAAATTCATCGATCATTTTTTAGTCACTCTCCTCCATTATGTCAAGAGATCCATGAATTCTAGATAATTTATCTATAGCCACACGTTCATCCTTACACGAGAGTTGCCATAGTTCACACCAGTCAGAAGTAGCTAAAAGAGCAAGAAGTAACAGGGACGACTCATGATCAGATCTAATAGATCCAGAATCTAGTTCCTGTACTTTAAAATGGAAGTCATGAGATGAAATACTAGCAGTAAATGCTTGAGAGGCAGGTGACGGAGCGATCAAAGGTGTATCATATCCTAATTTGATCAAATCCGAATGCCATGTATATGTCTGAAACAAGCACAGAACAAGCATCTTATGTGAGAATCCAAATAAAGTTCAATACGAGTATTGGACTATGAGGGGCATCCTCTCCATTACTCAATGTGTGTGTGTTTTTACAAAACATTCAACACATAAGATTTAGCTTGACCAAAAATTATAATGCCATGAAAGACAAAATATAGTAAAATAATTTTGCATCATTTATAAGCATTTCAGAATGTAGTAGTGAGAAATTGGCAAAAATCTAGCGTGGTATTTTTTATGATAGAAGTTTGTAAGTGAACCTCACATGTGTGGAGGATGTTCCCACGTGTGGAGAATTGTAAAGTAAATCAAAATGTTTGATATAGGGGTCTCATAGAATTTCATAGTCAAGCATTTAGGTGTAGGATGTTGATAGGGTCAAATTTGGCATAGATGGCAAATTATCCATTTCCACTTGTAATGCCAATATTGAGCCAAAATAGAGCCAAACTTGTGCCAATTAGAGTGTAGACAAGTGTCATGCTTTTGTTTGATGAAGCTTAAGAGGTCCAATAGGATTTAGAGGTGGAACCTTGTGAGGTAGAATAGAAAATTGAGGTGTGCTTGAATGTAGTCCAATAGAATTTAGAGGTGCATGGATCAATGGTCCAATAGGATTAAGAGGTGGCAAAGTGTGATCCAATCATAGTTAAGCATAGTGGTAGCTCATGAATCTATTAGTATCATTGTACTCCTCCTTTTGGATCTAATTGATTTTGAGATTGAGTGGATTTTGAGTGTCATTGAATTTCTAGCTTTCTCTCTCTACCCGAGAGCTCATGATGGTTTTTCTCTCTCTACCCGAGGAGAGCAGCTTGTTTTTACTTAGAATACTTTTGGAACACTTCTCACATGTGTGAGTGAGAGTTGGAAGTGATTGAATGCATGTAGTAGTGTGTTTCTGCCATAGGATTCAAGATTGATCTTGAATCTCAATCTAGTCTTGATCTTGGTGCATCTACACACCTTAGGAGATCACAAGTACATGTAGTGGACAGTACACACGTGTGAAATTCAACATGGTATCAGAGCCTACCTAAGGTTACCATGCATTTTGATCCATTTGAGTGAAAACTATTCATCAATCTTGAGCTAGAAATTGTCAAGGCCCATTTTCCTAGCTATCTTGTTCAATTTTGGATCAAAACAGATCAAAAGGACATTGATTGGGTCTGACCTGGTACTGTACGGAATCAGGTGCTCAGACACGTGTGAGGAACATCCAATTTCAGTTTGGGAGTTCTCTTTCATGTTTGATCCAAAAATCTTGTTGGATAACTTTTTTTGAAGCTATTTTTGTCTAGGTTCTGATGCAATCAGTTTCATTCCATTTGGTTGAGCCAATCAAAAGTTATAAGCTTTTGAAGAGGGTTAGGTAGGGCACCTAGACCTGGGTGGACACATTTGGTTTGGTCAAAAGATTGCTTATTTGATCCAAAATTACAGTTGAATGCTTACCAATCTCATCTATATGTGATCTAGGCACTGTTTTGAGATCTTAGCCATTTTGTTTCATGCAATATCATTGTATTTGAGTCAAATTTGGTTTCTTAGTGTATTTCACACGTGCTAAGAGTGTTTTATCCTAACTTTGCCCATACTCCATCATTTGATGTGAAGTAGATCTAGTTTTGGAGAGATTCAGATAGCTAGTGAGAATCATCTCACAGTTTGTTGCAAGATCTTGCATAGGAGATGGTAGCACACCATTATTGGATCCTATAGTGAGAGAGAAGCAACATTTTTTGTTCATCACTTTTATTTATCTCCACTTTACATGACTTCAATGAGTTCATACTTGTTGCAACCAAGTGAGAGATTGTCTACTTCCAATTATTCAATATGGAAGTTGAGGATGGAGTCCATCTTGATACTCCAAGATGTGATGGACATTGTACTTGGGATTGAGGAGGAGCCTCAAGTCCTTCAAGAAGTACAAAAATACAAGAAGAGAGCTAGGATGGCTCTCCACTACATTAAGATGAATGTCTCTAATGAGATATTGAGGGAGATTGGTGATTGTTCTACATCCAAGGAAGCTTGGGATTGTCTCAAGTCCATCTATGAGGCTAAGAACACCTCTAGGCTCCTCACTCTTAGAAATCAAATATTCCAAAGTAGTCAAAAGAGTGATGAGAGTGCATCTAATTATGTTTTGAGAGTCAAGGATATTCATAGGGAGCTTGCATGTATTGGTGACTCAATCAATCAAAGTGAGCTAGTCCAAGTCATTCTCAATGGCTTGAGAGATGAATATGACAACCTTGTCCAATCCTATGCTATTAAGGAGGAGCTACCAAGTTTGGAGGCCCTTCAAAGTGTGCTTATTTCTGAAGAATCAAGACAAGAGTACAAACTCTTGAGGATGGACAAGCTATCACTCAATCATGATGATGGCAAAGTTCTATTTGCCAAGCACAAAGAGAGGAGTAAGAAGCAACACCATCACTTTTCTAATGACAAAGCTAAAGACCAAGATGGAGAGGAGGAGGAGGATACCTCTCATGCTTCTACTTCAAATCTCAAGAAGAAGAAGATCAAGTGCTTTTATTGTGGCAAGAAAGGCCATTATGCCACCAATTGCTTCAAGAAGAAGAATCAACTCAATCAAGCCAACATAACCAATGAGGAAGAAGACTATATTGCAAGTGATGGAGAAGGCTCTCTTATGGCATCAAGCTTCTCCTCTTCCACCTTCAACAAGGATGACTCATGGTATATTGATAGTGGAGCATCTTCACATATGTGTGGCTCCAAGCACTTTTTTTTATCTATTATGCCTTATAATGGAGTCAAGAAGACCATATACTTTGCAAGTAAGCATGAGTGCAATATTGAAGGAGTAGGGATTATTCCCTTGAAGCTTGCATCTTCTAAAGATCTCTTTCTCAACAATGTTCTTTTTGTCCCAAAGCTTACAAAGAACATCTTAAGTGTTGGCCAACTTCTTGATAGTGGCTTTGATGTCAATTTCGATATTGACAATTGTGTGATTAAGAAGGATGGTGAGATCCTTGCATATGGATCAAGATTTGAAGGCATCTACAAATTGGATCCAAGTGAGAGTGCAAACTCTCTTGATGTTTCTTATATTTCAAAGGAGGAGGATTACACAAGATGCACATATCTTCTCTCTTCAAGTATTATGGTGTATGATTATTCCTTATTATTCAAAGCATATGTTGAGAAGAAATTCTCATTGAAGATCAAAGCCTTGAGGAGTATTGGAGCTCTTGAAGGAATAGCACCATATGAAATTTTATTCAAGATGAAGCCTAAGGTTGATCACCTTAGTGAACTTGGTAGTGCTTGCTTTGCACATATTCCCTTGGAAACAAGAAGGAAGGATGATCCAAGCTCATGGATCATGATTGGATACTCATCCATCAAGGAGGCCTTTAGTGTCTTTACACTCTCTATTTCAAATGTGATCGTGAATAGAGATGTCATATTGCATGAAGATTCAATCTTGGAAGTGGCCGAGATCAAGGCTTCTCAAGAAGCATCACAAGTTATCCTTTTTGAAGGTATTCAAGTTATGATGGGGCCAATGTGTGAGGAGGAGTTTCTTCTTCATATGATTTCAAGAAGATCTTCAAGATGCATGGTCGAGTCTTTATGGCTCACCTTACATGGCAAAGAGGGGCATCTTTCATGTTGTATCTACTACAACACATTCATATATGCTTCTCTTCCTTTGCTTGAAATGCTATCTTGCTTCATTGAATTTTTTGGATCTCAAAGTTCAAGAAAAGCTATACTAGTTTTGTATGATGCTTATGGTATGGACATGTTTCTTGTCATTATTGACTTAGATGTGTTTCCAATACTTTTTGAAAGCAAGATATTGTTTTGTCAAAAGTATGCTCTTGGTTCTAGTAAGAACAAGATTGAGCTTGGTACTCACTTTTTTGAAAATCATGTTTTCACATGTTTTGAGGCAAATTGTAAACTCCTCTTGAGATTAAGTGAAGCATCCAAAGTGGACACTTACATCCTTGAGAGAGTAACTAGCCTAAAGAAGATCAAGATAGCCTTTGATATCAAGATTAGATCCATCATGGATATAGTTCATTGTATGTGGACTAGTCAAGCTAGAAAGCATAATCTTGATAATCATCATTGTTTCACATCTTATGATCTTGATCTCCATGATCCTTATGAGGCTTGGAAGCCTCAGATTTCTCTATTTATGGTGCATCCATCATGCAAGTGGAACTTTCAAGGCAAAGATCATCATCAAGCATGGAGGAAGCCCATGATAATAGTGGCATATTGGTGGAGCACTCTTCAAAGGCATTGGCAAGAGATCTCTACCAAAGAAATCTTATCATGGATATGGTGAGGGTGCTGCTATGATGGATCCCTTGGCTGATCTTCACTTCTTATGCATACCAAAGGATCCACTCAAAAAGATTTACAAACTTCTCAAGTGATCTAGTACCTTTCCAAGCTATTTTTTTGAGGAGGAGTGTGAGAAATTGGCAAAAATCTAGCGTGGTATTTTTTATGATAGAAGTTTGTAAGTGAATCTCACATGTGTGGAGGATGTTCCCACGTGTGGAGAATTGTAAAGTAAATCAAAATGTTTGATATAGGGGTCTCATAGAATTTCATAGTCAAGCATTTAGGTGTAGGATGTTGATAGGGTCAAATTTGGCATAGATGGCAAATTATCCATTTCCACTTGTAATGCCAATATTGAGCCAAAATAGAGCCAAACTTGTGCCAGTTAGAGTGTAGACAAGTGTCATGCTTTTGTTTGATGAAGCTTAAGAGGTCCAATAGGATTTAGAGGTGGAACCTTGTGAGGTCCAATAGAAAATTGAGGTGTGCTTGAATATAGTCCAATAGAATTTAGAGGTGCATGGATCAATGGTCCAATAGGATTAAGAGGTGGCAAAGTGTGATCCAATCATAGTTAAGCATAGTGGTAGCTCATGAATCTATTAGTATCATTGTACTCCTCCTTTTGGATCTAATTGATTTTGAGATTGAGTGGATTTTGAGTGTCATTGAATTTCTAGCTTTCTCTCTCTACCCGAGAGCTCATGATGGTTTTTCTCTCTCTACCCGAGGAGAGCAGCTTGTTTTTACTTAGAATACTTTTGGAACACTTCTCACACGTGTGAGTGAGAGTTGGAAGTGATTGAATGCATGTAGTAGTGTGTTTTTGCCATAGGATTTAAGATTGATCTTGAATCTCAATCTAGTCTTGATCTTGGTGCATCTACACACCTTAGGAGATCACAAGTACATGTAGTGGACAGTCCACACGTGTGAAATTCAACATGTAGCAACATAACCCGGTAAAAATCCAAAGAAGAAGGTATACTAACTTGCATCCATCCACAAGAAAAAAACCAAGTTAGAACGAGGTGTATTATGTGGGAACTATAGGTATCACTGCATACCTTCAGTTGTTATCCATGTCACTAGGAAAATTACACAGGAAGCTACATTTTTATTTTTTTGTCATATATGCATATCACACTTGTATATAAACCATCATGCCGAACCACTCTTATGCCCAAATAAGTCAATTTCAGCCATAACACATACTCTCTCTGTAATAACGTATCAATTGACTGTAAGCAATTTAAAAGTTTACGTTACCTAGAAAAAATAGCAGAACACCAAGTATTACAGTATACCATAGTTATTATCCATGTCATTTAAGGCAACATACATAGGTAGCTTTCTTATATGTCAAAGTTGCATACCAAACTTGTATATACCTATCATGATCTACCATTACATTGTCTATAAATGTAAGAATCAGCTAAATTTCTTGTGCTATCCGTAAAAAAATGAGAAAATTGGTTTTTTTCGAAATCAGCTATATTTTTTTTTGCTATTCGTAAAAAAGTAGGAGATAACCCTATCAGTAATAACGTACCAATTGATTGTAAGCAATTTAAAAGATTACATTACCCAGAAAAAATAGAAGAACACCAAGTATTACAGTATACGACAATAATTATCCATGTATTTAAGGCAACATACGTAGGTAGCTTTCTTATATGTCTAAGTTGCATACCAAACTTGTATATACCCATAATGGTCTGCCATTATATTGCCTATAAATGTAAGCATCAGCTAGATTACTTATGCTGTCCGTAAAAAAGTAGGAGCTAATTGGTTTTCTCCAGAATCAGCTAAATTTCTTATGCTATCTGTAAAAAATGAGATAACTCAATTTGTAAAAACGTGTCAACTGATTGTAAGAAAGTTAAAAGATTACGTTACCCTGAAAAAACAAAAGAACATCAAGTATTACAAAATTCCTCAGAAAATAATCATGACATAAAAGGCAATATACATAGGTAGATTAAAAATAAGTCAAAGTTGCAAACCAAACTAGTCTAAACCCATCAAGATCTTCAGCCTAAAAAGGAAAGAAGCAGCTAAAAATCTAATGCTATCTGTAAAAAAGTAGTAGAAAACAGTGAAAAAGTAACCAAAAAGGCAGTACAAAAAAAACTCGAAACCTACAGGAAACAAAAACATACAAAAAAATAGTACAAACAAAACGAGAACAAAACAAACTCTGATTGAACTAAATAAAGAAAAGAACAAAAGAAGTTGTCATTAAAAAAATTCAGACAAACAGAAGGGAAAAAGGTAAGCCAGTTAAGAACACTGAGACACAAATGAAAATAACTCAAGAAGCTACTAAGAACGACCCATAAGCATCCTAGACAAAAAACATAACAAAAAATAACAGACAAATGACCAAACAAGTAAAAAATAGCCAAAGACCATGCTAAATCATGAACAAAAAAGTAAGAAACCGAACACAAGCAACCAAAACAAAAAAAACCGTTAAAAAACTAGAAAAAACAAGATAACTAGGCAAAACAACACCAGCCAAGACAAACACCACAAACCAAAAAGAAAAAGGCAGGGCAAGCCAAGAAACCCAAGGAAACGCCACAGAGAAACACAATTCAAGAAAGAAACATAAAACCAAAAAGCAATACAAACCTACAACATAAACAAAGAAACCAAAACATAAAGCAAAACCAGAAAACGAAAAAAAGAAACCAAGCCAAAAGCAACTACCACAGAAGCACAGAAAAGGACAACCCAAAAAACCAGAACCAGTCAACAAAAAGCAACCAAACAACATTAAAGACCAAAACAAACTCAAAACCCAGACCAAAAAGCTATCAATCCCACCAAAAAAAACCACCACAAACCAATGAAAAAACAATCAAACTAAACAAGAAGTAGAAGAGGAGAGAGTACAAACACAAAGAAACAAACAAAAGATCAAGAATTGAAACACAAAACCAACAGCAGGGACACACTATGCAAAGCCATAGAGAAAAGACAGATCCACACACCGACTGATAGCAAGTAACACGAGCAAACCAGACAGCAACCACCAACGAAGCCAGGCAGAGGAGTAGAATATAAAGGCAAAGCCATCACCAAACGCAGTCCACGACGACAAACATAGCCAAAGTAAAGGAAGAGAAAAGTCCTCCAAAAAACTGCCAAGCCAGCCCATCCACAAAAGGCAAACCAATACCACCAATCCAAGCTGAAGCGACACAGAGAAGGAGAAGAAACTTCTAGAAGCAAACATCGAGTGCTAACCAGAAACTACACAACCAGCGAAGCAGGCTGCGCGCCACACCTACAACACAGCGAAGGAGAGAAAAAGAGAGGGAAAAACAACTAAACCAATCAACAGCACACCCACCCAACTAAACTTCTAACCAGCAACACAAGGAAAAAAGAAACCAACAAAAATAATAAGAAAACAACCCAAGCCAAACCACTCAACAAGACAACAAAACGTTTAGAAAGCAAAGAAACAACCGAAACCAAGGAAAGGACCAAGTAGGAAAACATCACATAGGAAAGTGAAATTAAACCAAAAAATGTCCCACACGTCATCCACGTCTATAGTTACTATCATCAGTAATTGTTTCACGTATCAGTAGTGAATGATAGTATTAGAGTTGAAGTCCATAACATCAAAGTCAAAATAGACATCATAAAGATTTTCTGAGATATACATTACTACAATAATCAGAACGCCTTAAACAACCCGTAGATACAAAATGTCTAGAAGTCTCAAATATCTCTATAATCTACTGGGAGTCATCAAATCACATAGTTCTGAATAGATTCAACCTGTATTTTATTTTTGTCATCACAGACATCAGTGTTTTAATACTTCTCAAATTTCTTCCTTTTGCCACTCTGGCAACATTTATTACCGTATTCCAGTAGCCTTCCTTTTTTTGCATAATGACCAGGTTATGGCCATTTTTGTGTTTTCACTCCAATTTTAGTTAGTGACAATTTTTGCAGTATGTTTTTCTCTATTTTGGCTAAATTTTTGGCCAAATTTTATAACTGTATTTCTATACGATTGTCAATCTGACTCTGAGCTTGAATTTGAGCCAATTTGCAGCCATTTTGGTTGAAAATTGAGAGAGATATGGCAATTCTTGTGAAGGAGGTATAATCCTAGTTTTGGTAGAAAATTTGGGGCGAGAAGCACTTCAACTTTTCACTTTTGAAGTTTTGCTCCTTTGTAAATTTTCTTCAATTCTTTTTTTTTTTTTTCATTCTAAAGTTTTCGTCAGATTTAATACTCAAATTAAAAAAAAAATAAATCGCACGTGTGGGCGTCAGTGTCCAAAACCTTTTCTCTGAATTCACGAGAAAATGTAGGGCACAGGAGGAGGTTTGCGAATTCCCTGCGAATACCTCCTAGGAATACCTCCGTGACTTTTTCACAAATTCCTCCGACTCGTACGAATTCCTCACGAATTCTCCTGCCCCTCCCCTCGTAAATTCCTACGAATTCTGACCACAAATCCCCTGTCTCGCTCCTATTCACAAATTCTTACACCCCCTACAAATTTTGACAATGGTCGAATTCTGCCCACGAATCCCCAAGTACAAATTCAGGTGTGAATTCTAGCGACTATCACGCAAATTTAGATACGAATCTTGCGAATTCTCGCTTCGCAAATTCTTCCTCTCCGTTGACTTGTCCCCTTCCTGTCCGTGAATACCCTCGTTTGTGAATTCCTCCTCTCCGTTGACCTGCCCCCTTCTTGTTTGCGAATACCCCGCTTGCGAATTCTCACGAATTCCAACCCTCGCGAGTTCCCTCTGCAATGAATCCCCCCTTGCTCACGAAATCTCGTGAATCCCAGCCTACCTCTCTCACGAATTTTCCCCTCGCAAATCCTCTGCCCCCTCCTTCACGAATTTTTTTCCCTCTCCCTATGGCCTACCTATCCACTCCCTTCCTCTCTCCCTATAGCTCTCTCTCTCTCTCTCTCTCTAAAAACATCTCTCTTCACTCCACGAATACCCTCCTGACTTCCGCCATGAATTCCTTTCCTGTGATTTCCTGGTAAAGACTCCATATCAAGATGCTCTATCACAAGCAAGAAGGCAATGGGAATACTTTGGCTGTCCGCCAAAGAGCACTCCATAACAAACTCAAGATGGAAGGTGATCCTTGTACTTATGCTATGTTTTTTTTTAAATCTTTTATATTAGTAGATTTTATGCTATAAAGGTTTATTCATGCATTTCTAAATTTTAAACGTATTTATTGTATCTCCTTGGCTTACTAAATGTTGTGCAGGAATTCATGGAAGCAATAAAGGTCACATTGGAGACAATAAATGCAAGAAGTGACTTGCATATGCTTTTGAGTAGCGAGTTTATTTTTAATAGGTGGTTGGATATTATGGAGAAGTACATAATTGGAGAAATTGCAAACAACAGGGGTGAGCATTTCAATAAGAATTCGATTGAGTTTGCAAAAGGTAAAAAGATGCAGGTGGATGGTACTACACAATTATCTCCTAGCATGTTTCGTTGTATTCAAGGGCTGCTTGATGATGAAGTTTTAAAGATAAAAGAAATGATATTTCGTGGCACCATATTGTTAAAGAAGGCAAAAGTAGTAACAGAGTACAAAGACATGGAGGATGTGGCTACAAGTTTCCAGTATAATAGACTATTGAAGAATGGAATTGTGGAGTACTTAAGGAGCATCTCTGGTGAGGACAAGCTACAATATGATGAGGTTGCAAAAAAATACAATATCACAAAAGAGCTTTATGATTAGATATATAGCTGGAGCAAAGATTAGATGAAGGAGTCAATTAACAAAGCAAAAAAAAGACACCTCTACCTGAAGTTGTGAAGAATGAACTACATCTTGCACATGCGAAGGCATTTGGAGTTCAACAACGTCTACATTTTGAAAGGCCTTGGAGGATTTTCAACACAGGGGAATTAATCTCATGCTTTATAGATGTGATAGTTGCATGTGGTGATTCTAATGACATTGGGTTAGTGCTTGTAGACACTACATCACAAGGGCCTCAGTACGAGTGGACCACAGATGCTTTTAAAAGGTTGGTGGAATGCATTGCTAGCATTATCTTGGGTGATTCTTATGTCTTGATTGCACTAGTACCTTATGGACCAGTTTTGAGTGCTTTGGATACTACTTTATGATACATTGTTGGTTCTGTTCATCTAGAGTATGGATCATATACTAGAGGGGATGCATGTAAAAAAAGGTACACAAGTAGCCATGATCTTGTTGTGTTGATGGCAATGATCTCAAAGACAGAGGAAAAAACCATATGGGATGCTCTTATTAGCAATGAAGTACCATCCATTTTATATGATGAAGATGAAAGTGAAGAGGAAAAAGAATCACCTTTAAAATCAATGTCAACTTAAAACAAAAAATTGGTTGTTTGAGAAGCCTATAACATATGAGAGTTGTGCAGTAAGCGGAGGTTGTACCAGCAAATATCCCTAAGACTGCACATTCTTTTCTATGCTTGTTTCCTCATTTTGCCAACATGGAAAAGTTGTTGTGGATGCATTTACTGGAGGATTTGCCATGAGAGAGGCCCTACGTAGCGAGAGGAAGACAATTGTGCTTGCAAGTAATTCTTCTGAGAAAGATTTGCTTGACAGTTATGCTTCTATGATGGTTGAAAGCTTGCCTGAGGTTAATGCCTTCTATAAAAGGTTGGGGGGAAAGATGGGAAGTGCAAGTCAAAGTGCAAGCCAATTGCCTTCTTCATGTCAAGCTCAGCCATTGCCTGCATATTTCCTTAGAGATATTGTTGAGACCTCAAAGGACATTGATTTGTTCAATATGCAAGAAGTTTATGTTGGCCTTGATGATGTTATTGAAGGTCATAATGATAACACTTTGATTCAGGATGAGGGGCATGCTGAAATGGATGATAAAGAGACTAAGGAGAACCAAGCTATAGAACAGGACATAGTACATGAGGCAAGTTAGTAAAGTCATTGTTTAGTAATGGGATGGATGCCTTGATGCACTCTTCAAAGAACTATTTTCTTTTTTTCTAATGGATGATAAGTTTAAATATTTGGATACTACACAAACCATCTTATGTCAATTGTTCTTACTTTTCAATTGTATTTGTGTGTGTGTGTGTGTGTGTGTGTGTGTGTGTGTGTATGCATCACTTATATTGTTTTTTCTTTTAAGAACATATGAAGATAAATAAAGACTTTTAAGGAGATGTAAAAAAGTATTTTTATAAATTAAGACATGAAGAGCATTGGATTATGTACTTTCAGGTTCAACAACCAAAAAAGCATTACCATGATGAGTTGTTTCTTATTTTAGATTTGAATGGCGTACTTTTAAAAAGATATGGAAGGCATCCTGGCTATCCTGATATTGTGAAAGTTGAAAAACGATGGATAAAACTACGTTTTGGATGGTTATGTTTTTTGAAGAAGATATTCTCTTTGTTTAGGGTTGGAATATGGTCATCCATGACATACACCAATTTGCTATGCACTTATACATTCATGAAGGAACAAGCACAACAAAAGCTACCATTTTTTATGGTTTGGAGCCAAGAGAATTGCTATCATCATGAAATAATGATGAGACCTGATAATGATAATGTCATTGCTGACTTCAAACCTTTATGTTACATTTGGCGCCACTTCTACCCATCTTTAGATTGTTATAACACGATACTAGTAGATGACTCTCCGTATAAAAGTTGTATGAATAGTGCAGAAAATTGCATATTTCCAGAGACATTTGATGGATGGAGTGAGGGAGACTATCTAAATGATGTATTACTACCTCATTTGGAAGAAATGAAAAAGGCTCCCAACGTTCAAGAGTATATTAGAGAAAATCATATCGGTCAACAACCAATCACGTCAAATTATAGCTTTTATAGTTATCTTCAACCGGTGATGCAAGATCCTTGGGACTCTATTCTGCCTGCAGCTCCATCAAAAAAATCAATGTTTGATGATGTGCTACATCACAAGAAAATGGAAGACATGAAGGTTCTATCCATATATGAGGAATTTGATGCTGATCAAATACAAATATTGGAAGCCCTTGTAAAAAACCATGGCTTCCTCGCACCAGAGGTGAAGCAATTGTTATGGCTATCCACCTTGGTCTGGATAAAGATAACTTTAGTGGAAAACGAGCAAGAGATCATATCCAATTCCTTATTGCGAGAATGTAAAGAGAAAGGGGATTGAGGACAAGAGAGTCAATAGAAATGTAAATGTTGAATAAGCATCGAAATTGCCTTCAACTCTATGTAATGTTCGAAGTTATATGCCTAATGTTCAAACTCTATGTAACAATTCTTCTATTTTATATTAGAATTAAAGTATGAATTTTGATTAAGCAATTTGTCTTTATGTTTCTTATGCAATCACTTTGTCTATAATCTGTCAATTTATTAGTATTGATGTATGTACTATGGATCAAGTTGAAGATCTGAGGTAAATTTTCTATCAGGTACATGCATGTGACAAAGATCAATATAATTTTTTCAACTTTGATTAAACAAACAACTTTTGAAAAAATTAATACACTATTTTTGTGATCTTGCATATGTTTGGCAAAATCAAATAATGTATTTGATGAGTATTCAACACTCTAAAGAGTACATCTAAAAGCCAACCCATTGTAGTTAGTTCATGTTATATGTTATTTGAGAAGAACCCAAGTTTGACATCTTTTGTTATATTAGAGAAATAAGAAAGGAAAAATTCAATAGATTCACAATATGACATCAAAGATATCTTAAAGGACACAATTTTCAACTATTTCCCTTAGTAGCGTAATTGAATAAAATGTGGAAAAAAAATATTACTTTTTTTCTTTTGATTTTGTCAAGGTTTTCCTCTTGCAACCTTAGCCAATGAAGCGTGCATCTTTACACTATAAATGATGATACAAAAGAGAAAAACAGTGCAAAATTATATTTTTATGTTTCAGAATCATGAATTAATACTGAGACTTTTATGTCTTCTTCTTGTCTTCAAGTGAAAACCTATGCTTGGAAATAAAAAACTTTACCAAAAGGCTTTGTAAACACAGCAACAACACACTCCAATGAAGGTACATGAATCTCTTGCAAGCACCTTCTCAACACCATGGGACTGTATTCTACCTGCAAGTCCATCAAAGAGATCAATGTTTGAGATGTGCTACATCACAAAAAAATGGAAGTCACAAATTTTCAATCCATATATGAGGAATTTGATGTTGATCAAATACTATAACAATTATTGAAATCACTTGTAAGAAAGCCTCACTCTTCTAGCAGTAGAGGTCAAACAATTGTTATGGCGATTTACCTTAGTCTAAATAAAGGTAACCTTAGTGAAAATTGAGCAAGAGATTGTCTCTAGTTCCTTCTTACAAGAAAAGAAAGAGAAAGGAAATTGAGGACAAGATCATCAATAGAAAATCTATAAATGCTTTGCCTTCAACTTTATGTAATGCTCAACATGCTTTGTAAACTTATATGTCTATTGTATTGATGCAACAATTCTCTTATCTTATATTGAAACTACAATATGAATTTTAATAAAGCAATTTCATGTTTTTTATGCAATCACTTAATTTATGATATATCATTTTTTTAATAATGATCTATGAATCAAGTTGAAGATGTACGATAAAGTTTCTAGCATGATACATGCATGTGACAAAGATCAATATTATTGAATCTCCAACTTTGATTAATTAAACAACTTCATGAATAATTTAGTACACTATTTTTGTGACATTTTTATTATTGACAGAATTAAAATATTGTATTTAATGAGTATTCAAAACTTTAAAGAATACATAAAAAAAACATTATTTCATGTTATACGTGATTCAAAAAATTCCATACTCGACATCTTATTTTATATTGTAGAAGACATTAAAGATACTTGCAGATATGCAATTTATATATTTTTCTTTTGTAGCATAATTGAATATGAATAATGAGAAAACCATGTTTTTTTGTTTAGTCAAGGTTATCCTCTTGCAATAACTAGCCAATGAAGCATGCATTTTTCTATTCTGGATGAGGATACGAATGAGAAAAACAATACAAATTAACATAAAATTTGATGTTCTCAAAAAAATAGGTTAATATTGAGACTTGCACAAGTCTCAAAATTACTAAACATGTCCTAAATTAAGTTCCAATATTAGCCCGATTTTTGGTGTCAAAAATTCGGCTAACATAATTTTTCAACCTTTATAAAAATATTATGCAATAGGAGCTAGTTCAACTAGAATTCAAAAGACATGGCTCCCCTTCTACTTGTTGAGCCATAGAGGTCTCCCATTGCAGATAATAGTGCTAAGACTTGTACCCTAGTAATCCAAACTTGCAAAAATTATCATTCAATAGTAACAAGTAAGAAATCTTTTTGAAGGCATAGTTCTTCCTCAAAAGTGGAGTGAAAATTGGTGAATCTTTTATTCTTTTGTGTTGTTGTGTGTTCCAAAATATTTGAATGCTAATGAAAAAAAAAATGTTCCAAGTCCTACCATTCTTTTGCCATGTGATGGCACATGCCATCACTTTCAAGAAGAAAGTTGACAAGGTAACAAGTGTGCAATTAAAAAATTCTACTATTCAAGTCCATCCTTCTTTGTACATTATGATGTGCTTGTGTAAATTCAAGTGGAAAACTTTTTAGCAAAGAAGAATGGGAAACATTAGAAGCTTGGTTTGGGTCTTCTACTACCTTTCTTATATGATAAATACTATTGCACCCTATTTAACAATACAATATTTCACTTTTAAGATGTGTAATGCTCATTTAGTAATGTTCATGTAAGATAAAAAGAGGCCAAGGTAAATCAAAATGATTTTTTAACCATGGCAATATATTTCATAATTTTTTTTTTTACTTACGTGACACACATTCAGAAATCTTATGATAGAAAAAACATAAATATTGTTTTGAAGATGTCTCTTCTTTTAAAAGTCAAGTTACGTGATGTATAGGAATTTTATTAAAGGCATGACTCTACTTCATGTTTTGGAGCTAGATTGTAAAGAAAGTTATGTTTGGGGTCCCACCATTCTTTAATCTTGTGATAAAAAATTTCTTCACTTTTTAGGACGAATCTTACAAAAGAAGGCCACTAGATATTGTAGGTATCTACTTTCTAGCATCCTCCATTATTTGTACTTGAAGAAATCTCAAGTGGAAAGATTTTTAACCAAGATGAATAGCAAACATTTGAAGGGGGTGGGCAGGGGTAAAATCTATTGAATTATCTCTCTTTGATGGTGATATTTTCATTCAATTTGAGTGAACATAATTCTAAAACAATATAATTCCATATTCAAGAATAAATTAGTATGTATTTTCCTTGTGGATTCAAAATATCTTATATTTTGATATCAAAAAAGAATGATTGACTATTTAAGATATTTTGAAAATAGATTTACAAATAAAAGCTGAACATATGCCATCCTTGTTATTAGTTATTTGCAAACCCCAACTTCTAGCTATTTGATGAGATGATTTTAATTCTTAAAAAATCACATGTACAATTGGACAAACTGAAACCTTGAAACATAGGCTATAATAGTCAAAGGAAAGCAAAGAAAAGTATCACAACTTGCTATTTACACATCAAAATAATTAAAAATCCTAGTAAAAAGTCCTTTCTTAATCCAATTTTTTAGTCAAAATATATGCTCTAATAGATTAATATTCCATATACTTGGTATATTTGCAAGAATGAGAGAGATGATTATTTTGGCTGCCAAGTGCATGTGTAGTCGATATTGCAAAACCACATTATTTGTTATATATATCTTGCGACAATAAAATGTTGCTTCTCTCTCACTATAGGATCCTTGAAAGGTGTACTACCAACCCTTATGCAAGATCTTGCAACAAAATGTGAGATGGATCTCACTAGCTCTACCAATCTCTCTCAAACTAGATCAACCTCTCATCAATTGATGGAGTATAGGCAAAATTTGGGTCAAACTCTCTTTGGCACGTGTGAAACACTCCAAGAATTCACAAATCACTCAAATACAAGCCAATTGTATGAAAGAAAGTGGTTGTGACCTCAAAATGATGACTAGATCTCAAATTGATGACATTGGCAGGCCTCTTCTTGAATTTTATGGTCAAACTAGCAAGATATGATCAAACCAAATGTGTCCACACAGGTCTAGATACCCTACCTAATCCTCTTCAAAAACTTATAACTTTTGATTGGCATCACCAAATTCATTGAAACAAATTGCTACAAAAACTAGACAAAACTAGCTTTCAAACAAGCTATCTACTACCGAATTTGGATCTAATTTGGAAGAGAACTTTCCAAATGAACTTGGCTATACTTCACACGTGCCTAAGCAGGGAATTCCGTACAGTAACTGAAATGATCCAATCATTAAGATAACGAACTCTTTTGATCCAAATTCCCTTGAGATAGCATGGGAGATGCAATCAACACTCTCTAGATCTAGATTCTCATGAAATTTTTGAAGTATAAATGATAGATGCATCAAAAGCTTAGCATCAATCCATTTGATGTTGCGCTATGTGAGCAAAGGTTTTTGAAGGAAAGAGATTGGCATAATCATGGAGAGTTCATCAAGATCATGGAGCATACTCAACTCAAAATCCTTCTTACTCTCTTAAATTCATTTTGAGAGAATGTGATCCAGTTTTTATCCTTATGTTTAATGATGGATCAACATTCATTCTTGTATTATATGCTAATTACCTTCTCTTTCATGAATGATGTAAGAAATTTTGACAATTCTAATCTATAATTGGATTTGGAGCCATCAAGGATCAATCATATGGATCAAACAAGGCAAGTTGTCATTGAAAATATTATTTATGCACTTAATAGCTTAATTGATATACCATCAAGTGCACAAAATGCCTTGGAATTAATAGCTTGGCATGATGTATAGTTTGAAGTGTGCTACATGTATATAGACACCTTTATGGAACATTTTGTAAGAGATCCTTTAAGAGATGGTGAAAATCCTTCATGGACATCATTCTCTATTGGATTCTCAAAAGTTCCTTGTTTGTAGTTGGATTTTTTAAGACACTTCTAAACTATTCATTTATCAAGCACAGAGAGTTGTAGATAGATCAAGCTAACTTTGAGGAGGAGTGTGAGAAATTGTCAAAAAATTAACAAATCAAGCTTGATCAAAACCATGTAAATTGTACATAGGTGGGTCCCACACATATGAATCCTTTTTGACATGTGTGAGGTGGGTCAAACTAGTTTAGATCTCATTCATAGGGCTAGTTAAACTTGTTTGGCCATAATTCCTAGATTAGAGGGCCAAATTCCTTGAATCATGGAGGTGGATAACCAACCTAGCCACCAATTTGGCAAAACTCTAGGGTTAGCTTAGATTGACAAATTAGGAAAAAAATGGTCAATCATCTTCCTTAATACATGTTGTATTTTCACCTAACCCGAGGTGGGGAAGAGCTTATTTTACATACAATCCATCATTCCATAGTGAGGAGATAGAATTTTTGGAGCACATTGGCAATCTTGAGGTTTCTACACATTTGTCTTGAGTTTTTGTAAATGCTTTGGTATCTAAGCTTGATTACACTTAATATATGATAATAGGCTATATTGGAGTCTGTACCACACATGTGTGGGTCAGAATTCGATGTTTGATTAATGCTTTTGATTGCTCTTGATTGCGGGATCCAATATTGCTCTTCTAGATCAAGATTTTGTGATCAATAGATAGGTGTATCAATCAATCAATTACTCTTTGAGCCTTATGTAGGTTCATTTATCGTCCTTAGTACTATACCATCATAAAATCTACATAGAAAAATATGAAGGCGAAAACACTCATAATGGACAAGTAAAGATGAGATTGTTACTTACTGAGAAAGGTCTTTGAAACATTGTTAGAAAATGAATGATGAAAGAGCAAAAACCTAAATTGGACTTTGTTTGGCTGATTCACATATACACTAAATAGACTTGTCAAAGTCATCTACTAAGGTGTGAAAAAATTTGTGCACCTTGTTTGATGTACAAGCCAAGAATGGCAAGGTTCTATTATTGCAATGGTTTTTTGCTCTTAAGTGGAATCGAAATATTAGCTACACACATCAACTTAATGAAATCAATCATTAATCAACTAGTCGACATTGGTTTGAATCTTAGTGATGAGGCAAATATGACATTCTTGCTAAACAACATGTCGTCTGAGTTTAGGAATATCATTTGCAATCGTAGTAATGTTTCTAATCAATCACTTTCCAATATGACAACTACTTTGCTAGAGAAAAGTCATATGCAAGTGTCACACTATCATGTACATAGTTAGATAGTGATTATAATTTATTGAAATTACTTTTGAATTGTTGGGTCATTTGTAGTATCAGGATTGTCGTTGGGAGTGCATCCTTGTCTGAACCTGCATAGTACAAGAAAGTAAAAGACAGAGGGAGAGGGAGAGGGAGAGGGAGAGGGAGAGGGGGAGAGAGAGAGAGAGAGAGAGAGAGAGAGAGAGAGAGAGAGAGAGAGAGAGAGAGAGAGAGAGAGAGAGAGAGAGAGAGAGAGAGAGAGAGAGAGAGAGAGAGAGAGAGAGAGAGAGAGAGAGAGAGAGAGAGAGAGAGAGAGAGAGAGAGAGAGAGAGAGAGAGAGAGAGAGAGAGAGAGAGAGAGAGAGAGAGAGAGAGAGAGAGACAGAGAGAGAGAGAGAATAAGAGGCTAATCCTCAATTGGTGAGCAATGTTTCCACCTAATATTGAAAATGATAATAGAGTATAGTTGGTGCCTATTTATATTTGGAGAAGTCCCCCGCCCCTTATTTTGATTGGCTACTTCAATGAGACAATGATTCTAATCCAACCACCTTCAAGTAATCTAATGGTTCTACTAACCAAAACGATCATCTCTCTCATTCTTGCAAATATACCAAGTGTACGTATGGAATATTGATCTATTAGAGCATATATTTTGACTAAAAAATTGGATTAAGAAAGGACTTTTTACTAGTTTTTTTAATCATTTTGATGTGTAAATAGCAGGTTGTGATACTTTTCTTTGCTTTCTTTCGACAATTATAGCCTATGTTTGAAGGTTTCAATTTGTCCAATTGTACGTGTGATTTTTTAAAAATCTAAATTGTCTCATAAAATAGCTAGAAGTTTGAGGTTTGCAAATAACTAATAACAAAGATGTCATATGTTCAGCTTTTATTTGTAAATCTATTTTCAAAACTTTTAAATAGTCAATCATTCTTTCGTGATATCTAAATATAAGATATTTTGAATCCACAAGGAAATTACATAGTAATTTATTTTTGAATATGGAATTTTATTGTTTTCGAATTATGTTCACTCAGTTTGAATTAAGATATCACTATCAAAGAGAGATAACTCAATTGATTTTACCCCTGCCCACACCATTCAAATGTTTGTTATTCATCTTGGTTAAAAATCTTATCACTTGAGATTTTTTCAAGCACAAATAATGGAGGATGCTAAAAAGTTGATACCTATAATATCTAGTGGCCTTCTTTTGTTAGATTCGTCCTAAAAAGTGAAGAAATTTTTCATCACAAGATTAATGAATGGTGGGATCCTGACATAACTTTCTTTACAATCTAGTTCCAAAATTCCTATACATCACAAACTTGACTTTTAAAAGAAAACACATCTTTAAAACAATAATTATGTTTTTTCTACCATAATATTTTTCAATGTGTATTATGTAAGTCAAAAAAAATTATGAAATATACTGCCATGGTTAAAAAATCATTCTGATTTACCTTGGCCTTTTTTAATCTTACTTGAACATTACTAAATGAGCATTGCACATCTTAAAAGTGAAAGAACTCATATTGACACGATCATTCCAACTATAGATGTAGAAAATATCTATTAGGAAATGTACTAGGAATTACCTCATCTTTAAACCATCTTAATGAAATTAGATTGTTTGTTAAATTAAGCTATTTTATGCTTACACCTTTTATGGCATTCAATCATGTAACAAAATCAAGACTCATCTTCAAAGCAACTATGAATATTGTATTGTTAAATAGGGTGCAATAGTATCTTATCATATAAGAAAGGTAGTAGAAGACCCAAATCAAGCTTCTAATGTTTCCCATTCTTCTTCGCTAAAAAGTTTTCCACTTGAAATTTACACAAACACATCATAATGTACAAAGAAGGATGGATTTGAATAGTAGAAAATTTTTAATTGCAGACTTGTTATCTTGTCAACTTTCTCCTTAAAAGTGATGGCATGTGCCATCACATGGCAAAAGAATGGTAGGACCTAGAACAATTTTTTTTTTTTTACAATTAGCATTCAAATCTTTTGGAACACACACAACAACACAAAAGAATGAAAGATTCACCAATTTTCACTCCACTTTTGAGGAAGAACTATGCCTTCAAGAATAATCAGTACTTGTTACTATTGAATGATCATTTTTGCAAGTTTGGATTCTAGGGTACATGTCTTAGCACTTTTATCTTAAATGGGAGACCTCTATGGCTCAAGTAGAAGGGGAGCCATGTCGTTTGAATTCTAGTTGAACTCGCTCCTATTGAATAATGTTTTTTTAAAGGTTGGAAAATTATAATCCCATGAATAGTTGGATCTTAAGTTGGACACCATTGGGCCAAATGTTTTCCATGAAAAATCTAGACACTTGTTTGATTAGGTCATAGTTTTTCCACTTAAAAGTCATAGAGACTTTTGTGACAATACACACCACACAACAAGTGTTGTTGGGTACCTAATCTTTTTCCATAAGGATCTCATTAGTAAAGTGTCAAATTACTAGGCACCCAATGTTAAAAAATCTCACGGAAGTTGTCCTACATAGTCTAGCAACTACGTTCATGCTAAATTTATTCCCTTTGAAATTTGAGAACTAATAATAGATAGCCTCAAAAATCTTGTAACTCTTTTCCCAGGTTATGTTATTGTAAAAGATATCCTCTATCACTTTGATTCTTGTGCTATTTTGTATTTTCCTCTCACAAAAGTTGTGCACTAATCAGAACGATCGGTTGCATCGTCCTGAACCACCTTTCCACATGTGGAGCTCGAGGAACCACGCACTGAAAGGCTCACAAGCCTATCGGCGAGCTGTGTTAGTTTACCCCTTGGGGAATTACTATGGATTTTGCCACAAGCTAAAAGCCTTTTGGCTGAATGGGCCATAGCGGATGCGGAGCCAGTAGCGTCAGAGCCCATATACTATACGGGCTATGAAGAGACATTAGAGGAGTTCCAAAATAGAAAAAGACCCTTTGTAAAGAAAATACTCTTTTTCCTCTACTTGTGCTCTTTGTACCCAGTGTCATATCTTCTGGTACTGTCTCCTTTCTTCCCTCACATTCGGATATGGCGTTGAAGTTGAGGGTTGGTCTTCAGTGACTGATGGTGGTGGTGAGGGAGCCACTTCCTTCCTCTTTTGTGCTCATGTAATGGCTAACACAGGGGCATGGGAATGTTGCCTTTTTGGTGGCATCCCCGCTGGAACTGTTGCTCTTTGTATTGCAATGAAGTTCAATGGTGCGCTAGTCCCATGTCTCATTGGACAATTCTTGAAGCAGTGTCCATAATCGCATTCTCGACAGAAGGATGTATATTGTCCCTTGTAAGGACATTCAGCAATTCTATGTCCTTCGCCACATCCTTAGCAGCCGTAATTTCTTCTGCCTTGATGTTGAGTTTGAGCTGCATAGGCCGCAATATATTCATTTATGACAGGATCCATATATGGTTCATCCGGCCACACCATTGCTGCTGCTCAAGTTGAGGTGGTACTGGCATCTCTGGTTCTGATGCTGTCAAGTTTACGTGAGCCACTTGTTGATTGGCTGGCCCCGGTGGTGCAAGTAAGGCCATACATTGTTGATTATTCTGTGCACGGTACCTCGGTGCCGCATTTGGTGCCCCTTGATGATATGGATAAGAAGTCTAATAAGGACTCCTTTTTTGTTGGACAATCTGGGGATTAAATGGGCAAAATGTCGTATCGTGCAATGTTGTGTTGCACAAATGGCAAAATCTATGGGTCAGTCTCAGATTTTGCTTTTGGACCAGACACTTGTTCGCTGTATGGTTTTGTGTGCATACTGAACACTATACAAAGTTTTTGATTGAGGATGAAGATGAACCTCTAGGTGCACAGGAATCAGTGAGATACAAAAAGAGATCTAGGCTAGCACTTCATTGTGTGAAAAAGAATGTGAGCAATGATCTTTTGAGGGAAGTATCATCATGTAAAAGTGCTAAAGAGGCTTGGGAGTCTTTAAAATTAATCTATGAATCTAGTAACACTTTGAGGGTTCTCATGCTTAGAAATCAGATTTTGCAAAGCATAAAAAGAAGTGAGGAGAGTGCACATGATTATGTACTCAGAATCAAGTCTCTAAATAGGGAGTCGGCTTCCATTGGAGAGAAGATTCATGACAGAGAGCTTGTACAAATTGTTCTTAATGGTCTAGGAGATGACTTTGCAAATTTGGTCCAAAGTTTTGCCATCCAAGACACTTTGCCAACTATTGAAAAACTTCACAATGTAATAATGGCTGAAGAGTGTAGGATGCTCCATGCAAAATCTAGGATGAGTTCCTTGTCTTTGCAGGATGGTAATGAGAAAGCCAATTTCTCATTCAAGGAAAAAAAAGAAGATCAATGGAAAGAAGAAGCATCCAAAGGAGGCCAAAGAATAGGATGATGCATCAAGCTCAAAGGACAAGTTAAAGTAGAAATACTTCTTTTGTGGAAAGAAGGGGCATTATGCATCTGAATGCTACAAGAGACTAAGAGCACAAGTAGAGGAGGACAAACAAGGAAACCTTGCAAAGGAGGAGAAGGAGGATGAAGTAGATGTATTCTTGATGGCATCTACATCCTCATCAATAAGCAATAGCAATTCAAGAGACAATTGATAGATCGACAATGGGGCTAGCTCCCACATGTCTTGTGAAAAAGACTTTTTCTCAACCTTACACTCATTCAATGATGCTAAAAAATTTGTCTTTACTGCAAATGATAAAGAGTGTAGGATAGATGGTGTTGGCACCATCTCTTTGTATCTATAATCCTCAAAATGCATGGATCTAGAAAATGTCCTTTATGTATCATAAATCACCAAGAATATGCTTAGTGTTGGTCTAATCTTAGAAAGTGGTTTGGATGTCCACTTTAAGCATGGTGCTTGTTTCGTCTTGAAGAATGATGTTTGCCATTGCAAAGAGATTTAAACATGGAAGATTGTTTAAGTTGGAAGCTAGTGTTGCTTTTGAAAGAATGAGCTTGGCAAAGGAGGAGATCACTCAAGAGGAGATCTTGGCAAAGTGTGATCTTGCTTGCATTGAGGAGGATCATCAAAAGAAGGAAGATCTTGAGGATCAGTCTCAAAGCATGAGAGCTCCAAGGGAGTCCTCAATGACAATGGCCGAATCATCAAATTGCATGAAAATTTTCCATTCAAGTGTGCATCTTGCAAGAATGGTGAGCATTGGAGAGTCTACTATCTTTGAATACTTTTTGGATAGTATTAGTAGACATGGAGTGACTTGTTGCTTATCTTTAAGATCTATGATGTTTAGTACTTTGTATGACAAGACAATAAAAATTGATGCTTTCAAATCTCCATTTGTTGTTGATAAAGGAATTTCATTGCATAACTATTTTTGTAATAGTTTGAATAGTGTCATAAAAGATGAAACATCATTTGTATTGGACATTTTTGGGTCCACATGCTTTGAGCATGATCATTCCAATGTAAGGACCAAAAATTATCCTATTTCAATGATAGGAATAATGGTAGTCTTTTTCTCTTCAAGTAGAGATTGTAGAATCTACTTGTTTTCCATCAAAGAAGTTGTCAATGGTGGAAATGTGATCTTTCAAAAGTGGAAGATTTGTAAACTTGAAGAAGCACCTTTGGATCAACACCTTGTTCAATTCATTGATGGTTTGGAGTCAAAGTCAAGTGAAGGAGCAATCTCAAGACCCGAGGACTCCAAGAAGAACCATGAGTATCAAGATGGAGCCATCAAGGCTCAATCATATGGATCAAGCAAGGCAAGTTGTCTTTGGCAACACTATGTATGCACTTAATAGTTTAATTGATGTACCTTCAAGTGCACAAAATGCCTTGAAATCCATGGCTTGGCATGATGTATGGTTTTTGAAGTGTGCTACATGTATATAGACACATTTATGGAACATCTTGTAAGGATCCTTTGAGAGGTGGTGAAAGGTCCTTTATGGACATCATTCTCTATTGGAGTCTCAAAAGTTCCTTGTCTGTAGCTGGATTTTTTTTAGACAATTCTAAAAGCTTTCATTCATCTATCAAGAGAGTTGTAAATAGATTAAGCTAAATTTGAGGAGGAGGAGTGTGAAGAATTGCCAAAAATTGGCAAATCTAGCTTGATCAAAAACCATGTGGTATAATGTAAATTTTGTACATAAGTGGATTCCACACATGTGAGGCCAAGATGCCATGTGTCAATCCACTCCTGATGTAGGTTAGGTCAAGTCCATAGGGTTGGTCATGTCATTTTGGTAGTGATTCCTAGTTTATAGGACCTAATTCATAGATTTAAGGTGAAAAACTGACCAACTAGCTATCTACCAAGCATGACTCTAGGAAATAGACTAAGGTTTCATTTTAGGGCAAGAAGGATGAGTTAACTTCCTTATTACATGCTGGAAATCCACCTAATTTCACAAAGGAAGTCGAATTTCCTATGTATTCCAAGATCCCATAGTGAGAAGACGGAATATTTTTGGAGCTCATTGGCAATCTCAAGCTAGTTCACTATGTACATTATGCAACCAAATCAATGCCTACTTGTTTGTCAGCTTGAAGGCCATACTACAGCTTGTAGTACACACATGTGGGCTCGTATTTCAATGTTGATCAATGCTTTTGATTGTTAATGCTTATTGTTTGTCAAATACCCAATCTAGATCAACTTTTTTGTGCCTAGTTTTTTGATAGATTGTTAAGCAAGCATCCAATCACTCTTTTGGATCTTTTGTAGATCCATTTATGGTCCTAAAGTACAATACTTTCACGAGTGGGGCAAGTTCCCACATGACAAGCAAGAGTGAGTATTTTTCAACTCTTTTGTCTTATGAAGGGCCTATCAAGTCTATTTTTACAACAAATGATAATGTTTGTAGGTTCCATCCCCTTGTGCCTAGGATCCTCAAAAAGGGTCTATGTTGATGGAGTTTTGTACATTCCTAGCATCACTAAGAGTCTACTTAGTGTTGGGAAAATGGTTGATAATGGCTTTCATGTGGAATTCACTTAAAATGATTGTT
Source organism: Diphasiastrum complanatum (assembly GCA_029204225.1). Taxonomy (NCBI): domain Eukaryota; kingdom Viridiplantae; phylum Streptophyta; class Lycopodiopsida; order Lycopodiales; family Lycopodiaceae; genus Diphasiastrum; species Diphasiastrum complanatum. Next base: position 25,414,897 of record CM055104.1, on the reverse strand, counting down.
ACATAAAGAAAAAAGACAAAGTTATCGCTAAAGGCACTAGACTTGGAAAACTTTACAAGTTAGATGGTTTTGTTGACACCAATGTCATGATGCTAGGTTGGGGACAAGTTGTCAAGTTTTGATCTTTGGCACAAAAGGCTTGGACACATCAATCCAAGTTCAATGGAGATTATGGGCAAGGAGGAGCTTGCCTTAGGACTTCCAAGGTCCTTAGCTGAGGAAAATGTTTGTGAAGCATGTGCACTATCGAAGACACATAAGAAGCCTTTTTCAAGTTCTATCTCCAAAACATCTCATCATCTTGAGCAAGTCAATTTTTATTTTTTTTCTTTAGTTTCGACCGTCACTAGACCCAATCAAAATACACATTTAAAATCTACGTAACTTAGTTCAAATTAACTAAGAAATCAAAATGCAATATAGAAAACTTTGAAATTTGTGTTCGAGCAACATCGACTTATCTCGTTGGTTTCTTCTTCCTGCCCGACACGTGCTAATCTGTCCGACAACAATACCTCAAGTTAAACTTACTTGACTATGCTAGTTAGTATAATGAAATTTTCTAGTTATACTAGTTACAGTTATAGAAATACAGTATGTACAATTACATAAAATATGGTATACACATTAATAGTGACTATGTTGGCATTCACATTAGATTAAATGTGATACGAAAAATTGAAATTAAGTATTATATCAGAGAGATTTTTGGCACCCAAGCTTTGAAATAGCAATGGCAAGAAGACTGTAGCGCAGGCATCCCAAAGGGAGCCGGGAACCACGACTTAGCTTCCCAGCCTTCAACTCTTGCCATCCAAACCCACTTGACATACAAGCAGCCAACTCGCCAACAACGATCAGACTTAACCAACTTGAAGTTCCGAAAACCAACATTGAGATCCAACTTGGTGCCATGCCAGATCGGGGGTTCCAATGTGGGTGACTTCCCTCCAAGCAAGCTGCCCGACATACATCAAACTTGACCAACTCGAAGCATCCTAATTTGGTTGCTGATGAAGAATGTGTAGGTGTTTAAACTTCCTTGCATTAGAATGTTCTTAACTACTGAATGTATTTTTTCTAACATATTTCTTATTGCAGGATGCTCTCATAATCGATGATTTTGTTGCGAGACGAGGTGGTTTCAGACAACATGCATCCTCGTTCTAGAGGGATAGTGGACTTGGCCAGTATCTTAGGCATTTCTTGAAGAATGAGATCTGTATTGCTCATTCGAAGCTGAGCCCAGTTGGGGAGAGTCTGATAATGACAGTTAAAGCTTTATCATTTTATCTAGGAGGACATAAATTTTTTAAGACAAATAAGATCATTTTTGTCAAAAGATCTTATATCTAGGCTTTACTGATGGGAATGTTCCTTTAAGGAGCTCCCATAATTCATTGTAATCTACTTATATTGAACTTAGTGGAAATAAGGATAATGCACATCTATTAGATGCATACTCTAGCAGAGAATTTCTTTATGACAATACTGCCATAGAATCTGACACACAAGCTAATGATGAATAGTGGACACTTTGTATTTTCCTCTGTTGTTCAATGAATTTGCAAGCAATTCTGAACATGTCATGATTTCATGACAATGATGATTGAAGGTCTTTGTTATCTTCTACTCAACAATGATCTAATTTTCTCTTCCTGTATGAACTTGCATGCTTTTCTAAACTTGTTGTATTGTGTGGACTTTGTTATATGTCGAATTTGAACTCTACAGTAGAACCACTGAAGCAATTGACAAATGTAGTTTTGTTTTTCATTGGTTCCTCCATGTTGTGTATTTCGATGAAATGCTGCTCGTGCTTGCCAATGTGACTTCTCCAACCCTTGTGATGACTGTACACTCAAGCTTCCATATGTGTTTGCAAAAAATGATGTATGATCTCTTAGTATGTGCTGCATATGTCAAAACCATAATGTTAGTCTTATGTTTGGATCTAAATATATATGAAAAATTGAAAGCATCTTGAAGAATTTATACTAACCATGTAATGAGTGATGTGATCTTCTCCCCATGCTTTTGATATTGCATCAACAAACTCGACACAAGTCCTTTGGACAGCTTTCTTATCTACTGATGAAGATTTGACAACAATTTTGAGACGTATTACCCAACCTTCAAAGGATCCAACCCCAAGTGTAGAAGAGCCAACTTCTACACTTGATGTTAGTAAATGGTCTAGGCAGTCATAGTAACATTCGAAGAACCACGTTATAAATGGAGTACACTTTGGTCCATGAAGATTTTGTCTAGTGTTATGTGTTTTAGGGCTTGCCAATATAGATATCATATCCTTTGACACCACTGTAGCTCGAGAGATTTGTATTGGAGACATTGTTGTTGAGATAAACACTCATGGACTCCTCATCCTAACCACTGTTTACATACAAGAACATCATCGTTAGGTAGTATAGGCTATCTATTCATTGCGAATCAACAATACGCTAGCTGCCCTTAGATTTGTATAAGCACTAATATGAAACCAATCTCCCGTTGGTCGCATCTCTGAGAACCTGAAAAACTCTCATTGACCCGAGAGTACGGAGTGATCAGTGGGGCCCCCGGGATTAAAAACTGTCAAACTTTGATTAGTTGCAAAAGGACAGTGTGGGTCCCTTCCCTAATAAGGCGTTCGGTTGGACCAATCCCTAGTCAAAATATTTCCAAACATTGGTGCATCTGTCGGGAGTGCAGAATCTTTAGTTGGACTACAAAATACATGTCAAAATTCAGTCAGATGGGTCATTATGATGTTTGAACTTCTCAAACTAACCTTAGAATGTTATTAGTCCCACCGTGTTGATAAAATTGTTCCATTGACCATGCATCCAATCTGAGGCCACTATTGTTGAGCGCTATCTAACCCGTCAGACGCAAACGCTGATGAGAAATTTAGAACATGTAAAAGACCTATGTTAGCTACAAACGATGAGAGAAGTCAATGAAACATCAAGGAGTTTAGCTAAATGTTATGGCTAGTATGTGGTTAGCATCACATGAAGAGCGTTGATCCCACAACTCCAACAAACAAGACAAAACGACAAGTAAACATAGGTCCCAAGCAGCAATTCCATGGGCAGATATGATCACCCTCTGCAAAATATCCCTTGAGATCTAGAACACCAACTCTGATAGAGGACGTTGTATTAGAAGAAGGAGTGCCATCTGAATCCGACCAACTTTTGGAACAAAATACAGCCAACAGCGAAGAACTAGTGGCTATAAGCAAGATTGCACCCCCAACAATCATGGCAGCAAGAGTGACAGAACCTATAGTTACACCAGCCAATTTAGAGTCGTTGCCTAAATTCAGATGTACGACTCTTGAATACCATGGGGCACCATATGAAGGGGCTGAAGATCATGTAAATGCCATTTGGACAGCTTGTCATATAAATAGGATTTCGAATCCGTGCCATCTAATAATGTATTTCACGATCAGCTTGACTGGAACAACTAGGAAGTGGTATTATAGCCTTCCCAAAGAGTCCATTGCAGACATTGATACCTTTCATAGGTTGTTCTTAGCAAAATTTGTCCCTCATTGAACAACAGATGGTCTGTTATTCACACTAACCTCCATCCAACAAGGTGAGGGTGAGCATGTAAGAAATATTTGTGACGGTTAACCAAATTATCTCGCCATGTAGGAGTCAAGGTAGCTCTTCCCCCAGAACTCCTATTAACATTTTTTCTACAAGGATTGAAAAGTGACCTGCAGCTGATAGTAAGACATACTAACCCCCAAACTTTAGAAGAAGTTGTGGAAAAGCAGAAATAGTCGAGGAAACACAAATAACTATGGCTCAAGCATCAAAAATATCTCATGTAGTAAACAATCTAAACCTTAAAAGCGATATATGGGAAACACCCTGGAATATAGGACCTGGTCATTATGGACCACACGCACCACAAATAGTACAACACGTACAACAAAATAGAGCCATCTCGATGAACTATCAGAGTGATACATTAAACTAGAGGCAAGTTGCACCAGTTACCAAAAATATGCACATAGAACAAGAATATGAAAGCACGGGATCTAATACAGGAATTAATGATATGAAAGCTATGTTAAAAGGATATATGGATGTGATGCACAAAAATATCTCGACTTTGGCCGCAGATGTAAACTTCCTGAAGTGACAACAGAACATGATGGGACAAAGATGTCCCTTGGATGCTGCGTCAAGTTTAGTGTGTCGATACTGCCAGGGCAATCATCTGAATCGAAATTGCCCCAACACAATATGTCAATATTGTCAAAAATCAGGCCATTTGGAGGATAGATGTTGGAATAGAAGATAAGCCTTAAACAATGGAAATTGGATACCAGGGCCAATCAAACATAGACTTCTCGAGCCCAGTAAGGAGGGTCCATCAAGACAAGTGAATTTTTGCAAAAAGAACATAAGTTTACGTCAATTGAGAAAGGGAAGTTCAAGATACATGAGGAACTATGGACACATAAACCTAGGGAAGAGGTATTGATAGTCACCCGGAGTGGGTTGAAAACTCAATCAAAGGAGAAACAACCAGAAAAACCTGAAAAGCCTAAGGAGGTGAGTACACCACAACCAGTCACTTCACCACCATTGAAGAGAAAGAAAAAAGAAGAGACACACGAAGAAAAGGAAGAGGGAGAAGTCTCAAAACTAGAAGGGAAGAAGATGTCCCATTTATATGACCAACAACCAGTGAGACCATTGTGAAAAATACAGATCCTAAGTGGATCTAAACTCCAAGATCATTGGCTTGAATGCTTGCACTCCAAACTACATAAGCTAGGAATTGGCAACACATTCTATGCTACCTAGAATGCAAAGAACTTGATCAAAAAACATTTATCACCAATGGAAACTTCCATAAACATCAAGTGCGGCCCAAAATAGCATTATACAGTCCATAATACATCAGCCTACCACTTTTGGAAAGCACCTAAGATCATACACACAAAGCTTGAACTCAATCACTACACAATGCCAACAATGGAAGGAGAACCCAATAGAAAAATCTCTCATTAAGCAAATGAATACAATGGATCTGATCCAACCTGTTTCTCCACGGCCTACCTGCTATATATAGCTGAGAGAGATGACTCTCTCTCCTCTCTCTAGACCCTCCTTACCTAAAATATGCCCTATATAGGTAAAATTGGCATATATGTCCAAAATACATGAAAATGGACTCATTTCGAAGGTCTTGAAGTTTGACACTTCTTCATACTGAAAAAATACACTTACTAAAAATATCTAGACCTGTTTCACACGTGTGAAAAGTCAGATCCTAAACTATGTGCCATTTTTAGCAATTTTGGCCTAAAACTAGACAAGGAAATGTTGACAATTTTCACACTCCCTCTTCAACTTAACTTGCTAGTTTTACAACACTACTTTGTTCCAACTTAAGAATGATCTCCATCATCAGAATAGATCTCTTCTCAAGGATCCTAATATGTACAAAATAGGACACAACATAATTGATATAGATAATAGTGTCCATATAGGATGCTTCACTATTTCTTACATCAATTTTACATAGAATCATAAAAATGGTACATGTAAAAGAACATAGAATCTCAATTAATGAATTCCTCCATGTATCCATCTCTGGTTTCTCTGTAAAATAGCAGCAAACAAGTTGTAAATGAAAGTGATCAACAAGTGTTTGCATGCCTCCTCCACATTTCACTATACATATAGTGAATGCAACATGTATCTCCATGAATGAACTTCCATCACCACCTTGCCTTTGTAGATCTTCAATCCATGAAAGCCTTTGAGTGAATGAATGCCAAAAAGATGTGTTCCCTACTCCATTTGAATGACCAAAACCTGAACTTGAAATACTTGAAGTACCTCCACAAGATTTGCACACAACGCTTGATCCTACAATGTCAACAAGTTGCCAATTTGCCAACACTAGAATACTAGATCTTGAACTTTGTTCAAAAGAAAACATATTGACCACTTCAATACCTTTCAAGATCTGAATGAATTCATGTACTTGATCATACAAACCAGCAATGATAACTATTCCATCTCCAAGATCCAAAGGATGCAAAACTATGGAACTAGTTTTATTGAAATTTGACAATTTCAACACATTGACATAACAATGTTCATACATGAGATTAGGCAAGTGAGGTAGAGTAAGAAGACACTTCCTTGCAGCTCCAAAGACCTTACTTGAACCTTCAAGAACCTGTAAAAACAGATCCAAAATGCCTTGACCATTTGTCTCTTCTTTGATACTTTTCACTAGCTTCGAATTGCCACTTGTCTCTTGGTGTTGATGAAGCAATCCAAGATCAACCTCTTGATCTTCCAATAAGACATCAAAGATCTTGCATATGTGAACATCTTCAGATCTGAAACTCTGAATATACTCCCTCTCAAACACATGATTAATATCCCACAAGATCTCATCAATGCTCAAATTTGACCCTTCACTATAGTTAGTGAAAACAATGCCACCATCATAAACCAAAAGATAGATTCCAACATTTCCATTTAACATGAAGTAGAGTAGGTGAAGATGAGTATCAAACCTAATCAAAACAGCCCTCTTGAGTTCATAACAAACCTCAATAAGCTCACCAATGATATCTCCCTTGCCTTGAAGAAGTTGCCACTTGAGTTGCTCCATGTAGTCTTCTTCAACCAACCTTTTTCCATCTTGACCATGAATGAACAATCCACCACAATCATAGAATGCTTTGAGTTGATGAAGAGATGTTAGATCCATGCTTTGGATCTTCCCAAGAACCACTCTTCCATTGCCCTTTCCTTCACAAGACTCCCTCTTAATGCTAGCACCACAAAAGTTAGAAACCTCCCTCTTGATAGTTGCACCATAAGAAGTAGAAGACTCTTGAATATTAGAAGCCAAGAAAAGAATCCTTAGTACCTTCAACATAAGAGTGATTGAAGTACTCTCTCTTTTCAAACATGAACTTCTACTCAATGATTTAGGTAATGAGTCATATGATAATGATTCTTCCTCACTATCGTTCATAAAAACATCATTCAAAGTACATCCTACTTTGAACACTTCACATACTTCTCTTCCTTTTGACTTGTGATCTCCCTCACCAAGTCTCATGATAGAAACCTTTGATCTACTCTTTTTATGAAGAAATGTGACACCACTTGTTGCACAAATGACTTTATCACAAAAAGATGTAAAAGAACCATTTCCTTCAAGCATGCTCAAAGCACCATCATCTTTTCCCACATGATTACATACATCAATATGAAAAGAATTAGAAGAACAACCATCTTCTTGCAAAGAATGACACTTAGCATCTCCATCTTTTTCCATATGAACAAACAAGTCATTAGCAACAATCACTTCCAAAGAAGAATCTTCATCAACTCCATTGATGAAGTTAGCTCCTTCCTTACCTTTTCCATTTTTGCACTTGCCATCTAGCACCATTGAAGAACCACCAAGCCTTGGAAGTCCATGAGTAGAAGAGTACAAACATGATGCTAATTTAGCTCCACATGACTCCATATGACTAGTAGGTAACACTAGTGCATCTTCAAGATCCAATGGATCCAAAAAATTGACCATAGATTCACCAAAGCTTGCCAAGTTAGCACAACAATTATCATCTCCAAGAAGTACATTAGATCTCAACCTAGATCTAGCATTTTGTTTCTTATGGCATTCATTTGCAAAATGTCCTTTCACTCCACAATAAAAACATTTGAACTTGGACTTATCTTGCTTCCTACTTTGCAAAGAAGAAGAATGCTTTCCATGCTCCAAACTACCTTGCTTGGACCACTTGCCTTTGAACTTGCCCTTTGTGAAAAGAGCTTCTTCATCTCCACCTTGTGTTGATGCACCACCACCTTTGGCTTGCAACCTATGCTCTTCAGCCACCAAGATCTCTTGCAAGTCATTGACACTTGGCAAGGACTTTTGTATAGCAAAGCATTGTACAAGGTTAGAATGTTCATCAAGCAAACCATTCAACATGACTTGAACTAGTTCCCCATCCTTTATGCTTTCATCTATGCATGCTAGATCATCATTCAAGGATTTAACCTTCAAGACAAATGAATGTGCACTCTCTCCCTCTCTTTGACAACTTTGGAAGATTTGCCTTCTTAGGGTGAGAACCCTAGATGTGGATTTGGACTCATAGATCTTCTTCAAAGCATTCCATGCTTCACTTGAAGAAGTACATTTACCAACTTCTTTAAGAAGTTCATTGGTAACATTCATCTTTATGATATGTAAGGCTCTTTTAGCCCTTCTATCAAAATTTAGTTGCTCTTGAAGAATTAGAGGTCTTTCTTCAATTCCCACAACTATATCCATTAGCTCATTCAACTCTAGTAAAGACTCCATCCTCACTTTCCAAGTTGAATAGTTTGTAGAGTTTAACCTCTCTTTAGCTTCCAACATGATTCCACCATTGGATGTCATGATGCTAAAATCTTCTTGTGTCCTTAGGCTCTGTTCTAATGCACCTAGCACTCTCCTTTCTCTCAATAAATGAAGAAGGAGAAGATCTTAAAAGATTTAGAACCCTAAATGACCTCTATCTTGAAACTATTTGGCTTTCAAGCATAGAAAGGAAGATTGAAACACATGCAACACTTTGCACACACTAAGAATGGATTACAAACTCAAACCAACCTGAACACACTCTTGCTTAAGCTCTCAAACTTTCCAGCAAGTGACCAAATCAAGTTATGGTGTGAAGAGTTACTTGCATTCTTAGAAAATACCCAAAACTAGGATGCCAAAATTACCTAGTAATGAACAAACTTGATCAACATATGATCACCACACTAAGATATTGATTCAACCTGTAAAACCACATGTAAACCACACTTCTAAAAGTTTATAAACTCCAGCAAGTGATAAATACAAGATTTAGAGGTGAATGAATGAGCACACTTAGTGAATCACAAGACTAGCTTCACTATCTTGTCAAATCTTGGTGTTTAGATGTAGATCTAAGATCACTTCACATGAGAATGTTCCTCAACCTGTTAAGAACCTGAAAACACACTTGCATAATGGTTAACACCTTCCAGCAAATGCTCCAATCAAATTACATAAGGAGAGTTACTTACATGCTCAACAAAGTACACCAAAAATTATGCCAAAATTGATGACAATCTTTACAATATGCTCTTCACAATGGAGCTTACAATATGTTCACCCAAAAAAGGGGATCTTTCATCCAAATGGGAGCTTTGCTCAGCCTTTAGGAGAATTACAACTCACTCAAAAGAGCATTTGTCATCCACTTAAGGAGAAGTTTCATCCACTTAAGGAGAGTGTTCATCCAAGAATGGAGATTGTCAACAATAGGATTGAAAAGAACATTGTTAGTATTGAATATGCACAAGCCTCACAATCACAAATGATTAGGTGTTATGATCTGATCCAAAATAGTTTCTTTTCAGCCTCTGATCTTCAATAGACCTGAAATATGCTTTTGATCCACAAGTTCAACTCACAAAACAAAGGTTAGTAAGATTTGATCAACAAAGCAATGCAAAATCATGCTAGAACTTGATCAAACATCCAAATATCACCAAAAATGGAATACTTACTATAAATAGAAGCCAACCAGCTCTGATACCATTGTGAAAAATACAGATCCTAAGTGGATCTAAACTCCAAGATCATTGGCTTGAATGCTTGCACTCCAAACTACATAAGCTAGGAATTGGCAACACATTCTATGCTACCTAGAATGCAAAGAACTTGATCAAAAAACATTTATCACCAATGGAAACTTCCATAAACATCAAGTGCGGCCCAAAATAGCATTATACAGTCCATAATACATCAGCCTACCACTTTTGGAAAGCACCTAAGATCATACACACAAAGCTTGAACTCAATCACTACACAATGCCAACAATGGAAGGAGAACCCAATAGAAAAATCTCTCATTAAGCAAATGAATACAATGGATCTGCTCCAACCTGTTTCTCCACGGCCTACCTGCTATATATAGCTGAGAGAGATGACTCTCTCTCCTCTCTCTAGACCCTCCTTACCTAAAATATGCCCTATATAGGTAAAATTGGCATATATGTCCAAAATACATGAAAATGGACTCATTTCGAAGGTCTTGAAGTTTGACACTTCTTCATACTGAAAAAATACACTTACTAAAAATATCTAGACCTGTTTCACACGTGTGAAAAGTCAGATCCTAAACTATGTGCCATTTTTAGCAATTTTGGCCTAAAACTAGACAAGGAAATGTTGACAATTTTCACACTCCCTCTTCAACTTAACTTGCTAGTTTTACAACACTACTTTGTTCCAACTTAAGAATGATCTCCATCATCAGAATAGATCTCTTCTCAAGGATCCTAATATGTACAAAATAGGACACAACATAATTGATATAGATAATAGTGTCCATATAGGATGCTTCACTATTTCTTACATCAATTTTACATAGAATCATAAAAATGGTACATGTAAAAGAACATAGAATCTCAATTAATGAATTCCTCCATGTATCCATCTCTGGTTTCTCTGTAAAATAGCAGCAAACAAGTTGTAAATGAAAGTGATCAACAAGTGTTTGCATGCCTCCTCCACATTTCACTATACATATAGTGAATGCAACATGTATCTCCATGAATGAACTTCCATCACCACCTTGCCTTTGTAGATCTTCAATCCATGAAAGCCTTTGAGTGAATGAATGCCAAAAAGATGTGTTCCCTACTCCATTTGAATGACCAAAACCTGAACTTGAAATACTTGAAGTACCTCCACAAGATTTGCACACAACGCTTGATCCTACAATGTCAACAAGTTGCCAATTTGCCAACACTAGAATACTAGATCTTGAACTTTGTTCAAAAGAAAACATATTGACCACTTCAATACCTTTCAAGATCTGAATGAATTCATGTACTTGATCATACAAACCAGCAATGATAACTATTCCATCTCCAAGATCCAAAGGATGCAAAACTATGGAACTAGTTTTATTGAAATTTGACAATTTCAACACATTGACATAACAATGTTCATACATGAGATTAGGCAAGTGAGGTAGAGTAAGAAGACACTTCCTTGCAGCTCCAAAGACCTTACTTGAACCTTCAAGAACCTGTAAAAACAGATCCAAAATGCCTTGACCATTTGTCTCTTCTTTGATACTTTTCACTAGCTTCGAATTGCCACTTGTCTCTTGGTGTTGATGAAGCAATCCAAGATCAACCTCTTGATCTTCCAATAAGACATCAAAGATCTTGCATATGTGAACATCTTCAGATCTGAAACTCTGAAGATACTCCCTCTCAAACACATGATTAAGATCCCACAAGATCTCATCAATGCTCAAATTTGACCCTTCACTATAGTTAGTGAAAACAATGCCACCATCATAAACCAAAAGATAGATTCCAACATTTCCATTTAACATGAAGTAGAGTAGGTGAAGATGAGTATCAAACCTAATCAAAACAGCCCTCTTGAGTTCATAACAAACCTCAATAAGCTCACCAATGATATCTCCCTTGCCTTGAAGAAGTTGCCACTTGAGTTGCTCCATGTAGTCTTCTTCAACCAACCTTTTTCCATCTTGACCATGAATGAACAATCCACCACAATCATAGAATGCTTTGAGTTGATGAAGAGATGTTAGATCCATGCTTTGGATCTTCCCAAGAACCACTCTTCCATTGCCCTTTCCTTCACAAGACTCCCTCTTAATGCTAGCACCACAAAAGTTAGAAACCTCCCTCTTGATAGTTGCACCATAAGAAGTAGAAGACTCTTGAATATTAGAAGCCAAGAAAAGAATCCTTAGTACCTTCAACATAAGAGTGATTGAAGTACTCTCTCTTTTCAAACATGAACTTCTACTCAATGATTTAGGTAATGAGTCATATGATAATGATTCTTCCTCACTATCGTTCATAAAAACATCATTCAAAGTACATCCTACTTTGAACACTTCACATACTTCTCTTCCTTTTGACTTGTGATCTCCCTCACCAAGTCTCATGATAGAAACCTTTGATCTACTCTTTTTATGAAGAAATGTGACACCACTTGTTGCACAAATGACTTTATCACAAAAAGATGTAAAAGAACCATTTCCTTCAAGCATGCTCAAAGCACCATCATCTTTTCCCACATGATTACATACATCAATATGAAAAGAATTAGAAGAACAACCATCTTCTTGCAAAGAATGACACTTAGCATCTCCATCTTTTTCCATATGAACAAACAAGTCATTAGCAACAATCACTTCCAAAGAAGAATCTTCATCAACTCCATTGATGAAGTTAGCTCCTTCCTTACCTTTTCCATTTTTGCACTTGCCATCTAGCACCATTGAAGAACCACCAAGCCTTGGAAGTCCATGAGTAGAAGAGTACAAACATGATGCTAATTTAGCTCCACATGACTCCATATGACTAGTAGGTAACACTAGTGCATCTTCAAGATCCAATGGATCCAAAAAATTGACCATAGATTCACCAAAGCTTGCCAAGTTAGCACAACAATTATCATCTCCAAGAAGTACATTAGATCTCAACCTAGATCTAGCATTTTGTTTCTTATGGCATTCATTTGCAAAATGTCCTTTCACTCCACAATAAAAACATTTGAACTTGGACTTATCTTGCTTCCTACTTTGCAAAGAAGAAGAATGCTTTCCATGCTCCAAACTACCTTGCTTGGACCACTTGCCTTTGAACTTGCCCTTTGTGAAAAGAGCTTCTTCATCTCCACCTTGTGTTGATGCACCACCACCTTTGGCTTGCAACCTATGCTCTTCAGCCACCAAGATCTCTTGCAAGTCATTGACACTTGGCAAGGACTTTTGTATAGCAAAGCATTGTACAAGGTTAGAATGTTCATCAAGCAAACCATTCAACATGACTTGAACTAGTTCCCCATCCTTTATGCTTTCATCTATGCATGCTAGATCATCATTCAAGGATTTAACCTTCAAGACAAATGAATGTGCACTCTCTCCCTCTCTTTGACAACTTTGGAAGATTTGCCTTCTTAGGGTGAGAACCCTAGATGTGGATTTGGACTCATAGATCTTCTTCAAAGCATTCCATGCTTCACTTGAAGAAGTACATTTACCAACTTCTTTAAGAAGTTCATTGGTAACATTCATCTTTATGATATGTAAGGCTCTTTTAGCCCTTCTATCAAAATTTAGTTGCTCTTGAAGAATTAGAGGTCTTTCTTCAATTCCCACAACTATATCCATTAGCTCATTCAACTCTAGTAAAGACTCCATCCTCACTTTCCAAGTTGAATAGTTTGTAGAGTTTAACCTCTCTTTAGCTTCCAACATGATTCCACCATTGGATGTCATGATGCTAAAATCTTCTTGTGTCCTTAGGCTCTGTTCTAATGCACCTAGCACTCTCCTTTCTCTCAATAAATGAAGAAGGAGAAGATCTTAAAAGATTTAGAACCCTAAATGACCTCTATCTTGAAACTATTTGGCTTTCAAGCATAGAAAGGAAGATTGAAACACATGCAACACTTTGCACACACTAAGAATGGATTACAAACTCAAACCAACCTGAACACACTCTTGCTTAAGCTCTCAAACTTTCCAGCAAGTGACCAAATCAAGTTATGGTGTGAAGAGTTACTTGCATTCTTAGAAAATACCCAAAACTAGGATGCCAAAATTACCTAGTAATGAACAAACTTGATCAACATATGATCACCACACTAAGATATTGATTCAACCTGTAAAACCACATGTAAACCACACTTCTAAAAGTTTATAAACTCCAGCAAGTGATAAATACAAGATTTAGAGGTGAATGAATGAGCACACTTAGTGAATCACAAGACTAGCTTCACTATCTTGTCAAATCTTGGTGTTTAGATGTAGATCTAAGATCACTTCACATGAGAATGTTCCTCAACCTGTTAAGAACCTGAAAACACACTTGCATAATGGTTAACACCTTCCAGCAAATGCTCCAATCAAATTACATAAGGAGAGTTACTTACATGCTCAACAAAGTACACCAAAAATTATGCCAAAATTGATGACAATCTTTACAATATGCTCTTCACAATGGAGCTTACAATATGTTCACCCAAAAAAGGGGATCTTTCATCCAAATGGGAGCTTTGCTCAGCCTTTAGGAGAATTACAACTCACTCAAAAGAGCATTTGTCATCCACTTAAGGAGAAGTTTCATCCACTTAAGGAGAGTGTTCATCCAAGAATGGAGATTGTCAACAATAGGATTGAAAAGAACATTGTTAGTATTGAATATGCACAAGCCTCACAATCACAAATGATTAGGTGTTATGATCTGATCCAAAATAGTTTCTTTTCAGCCTCTGATCTTCAATAGACCTGAAATATGCTTTTGATCCACAAGTTCAACTCACAAAACAAAGGTTAGTAAGATTTGATCAACAAAGCAATGCAAAATCATGCTAGAACTTGATCAAACATCCAAATATCACCAAAAATGGAATACTTACTATAAATAGAAGCCAACCAGCTCTGATACCATGTGAAAAATACAGATCCTAAGTGGATCTAAACTCCAAGATCATTGGCTTGAATGCTTGCACTCCAAACTACATAAGCTAGGAATTGGCAACACATTCTATGCTACCTAGAATGCAAAGAACTTGATCAAAAAACATTTATCACCAATGGAAACTTCCATAAACATCAAGTGCGGCCCAAAATAGCATTATACAGTCCATAATACATCAGCCTACCACTTTTGGAAAGCACCTAAGATCATACACACAAAGCTTGAACTCAATCACTACACAATGCCAACAATGGAAGGAGAACCCAATAGAAAAATCTCTCATTAAGCAAATGAATACAATGGATCTGCTCCAACCTGTTTCTCCACGGCCTACCTGCTATATATAGCTGAGAGAGATGACTCTCTCTCCTCTCTCTAGACCCTCCTTACCTAAAATATGCCCTATATAGGTAAAATTGGCATATATGTCCAAAATACATGAAAATGGACTCATTTCGAAGGTCTTGAAGTTTGACACTTCTTCATACTGAAAAAATACACTTACTAAAAATATCTAGACCTGTTTCACACGTGTGAAAAGTCAGATCCTAAACTATGTGCCATTTTTAGCAATTTTGGCCTAAAACTAGACAAGGAAATGTTGACAATTTTCACAACCATTACTTGCACCAAAAAACCCCAAATTGAAACCAAGGCCCAAGACTACGAGGAGAATAAAACATAAGAAACTTTGGATTGACAAATTGCAGAAAGGGTTAGAAGATATAAAAGTGTAAATAGGATTATGGCAACTAGTGCGGTTAGCTCCTACTATGAGAAAGAAAGTGAAATAGATGATGAGGATTCCAACATCCAGAAATCCCGAACAACCTTTTGAAGAAATGATGGAGATTGGAGCAGTAGATAAACACTACCCAAAAGTAGACGTTATGATAGATGGACTAGTAGTATCAAGGGCCATAATGGATGTGGGATCTGCTGTTAACATTCTAAGCTTGGAGTTAGCTGACAGCCTAGGATTCAATGTAGAACCAGCCACCCTTACTGCCTTGAAGTTAGCCAATAATTTTGTCATCAAACTAGAAGGAGAGTTACGTAACATTCCCATAACTGTAGCCGAGAAAGCCATTGTAGTGAATGTATGCTGGAAATAAGGGGTACTCCATGTTGTTAGGACGACCATGACTAAGATTAAGTGATTGTATGGTGGATATCCTAGTAGGGGTACTTCTTTTTGGGAGAGGTAAGGAATGAGTGGTGGTAGATGGATGGTTACCTAGAGGTGCCCCAATCTGAACGAGCCCCATTGCCTTCCACCGAGTGGGAGGGAGTCATTGATAGCAAAGAAGATCCAACTGATAGTGATGCTGACGAAATATTAGAACTGGAATGGAATGCACCAAAAGAAAAACATCCTAAAGTGTGAAATGCATATGTATGTTTGATAAACATAGGGACACATGACAATCCAAAGAACATAAAAGTAGGGGCACACCTGACCAGCCTAGAGAAACAAGCATATAAAGAGATATGTGAGAAGTATCATAACATATTTGTTTCGGACTATGATGATTTGAAAGGAATACCCCCCTCTCTAGTCACTCATAGTATACCACTCATTGAGGGAAGTAAACTTGTACGACAGAGACAGTGGAGATTACCATTACACTTAAAACCAGGAGTATTCACAAAGTTGGAGAGGCTAAGAAAGGCAAGATTAATCTACCCAGAAGAGAATACTGAATGGTGCTCACCAATAGTACCACATCCTAAGAAGAATTCCACTCAAATTCGCATATGCATAGACTACAAGAAGCTGAACCAACATACTAGGAAGGATTATTACCCCCTACCATTTATCAATCAGGTACTAGAAGAGTTGGTAGGGAAAGAGATTTACTCGTTTATGGATTGTTTCATAGGGTATAATCAAATAACCATTGATGAGAGAGATAAATTGAAAACTACCTTTACAACCACTTTTGGAACCTTTGCCTATTATGTCATGCCATTTTGATTAACCAACGCCCCTGCTACGTATCAACGCTTCATGAATCAACACTTTGAGACATTTTAGGTTCCAAATTGAAAATATTTGTTGATGATCTTTGTGGGACGTCATCTCTTTCAGAACATCTAGTTGTACTGAAAAATTGCTTCGAGAAATGTGCAACAACGTGTGTGGCCTTCAATGCCAACAAATGCTTATTTGGAATCCCTTACGGAGTCTTACTAGGGCACATAATCAGTCGATATGGGATGGCTACTGTTCCTGAAAAAATTGCAATGCTGTTAGAAATAATGATGCCCATCAAAGTGGAACAATTGCAGTCATTCCCAGGCTCCTCTGGTCACTACAAACGATATGTGATGGCATATGCATCACATATCTACCCCATGACTAGATTACTTTGAGAAGATACAAAGTGGGAATGGACTAGTGAATGTGAACAAGAATTTAACGATTTAAAAAAAACACTAGTTGAGGCACCAATCTTGAAACCACCCATGTACGACAGACCATTTGACATGTTCACTAGCACCACAATTACTTGCATCAACTATTGTTGATCCCAAGTGTGGGATAAAGTTTATCACCCCATAATATTCATAGGGAGAAAATTGACAGCTGCCAAATTAAACTATTCAAAAGCTTAAAGAATATGCTTAGGAATAGCCTATGCCGCTACGAGATTTAGACATCATTTATTGCATAGGGAGGTAACATTCTACACCAAAAGCAAGGCTGTGGCCATGATGATAAACAAGTTGGAACCACCAGATTGATTGATAAAGTGGATTCTTGCTTTACAGAAATTTGACTACAAACTCGAAAGTAAACCACCACAGGTACAAGGGTTGAACAATTGCATTTGCGAGCTAGGCAACATAGAAACTGAAGATAGTCATTGGGAGATTGACCAAGTGAAAGACTTGATGAGAATAGACACAACTACGATACCTGAATGGTATGCCAATATAGCCACCTATCTTTCGACACTTACAGTACCAGAATCCATGTCTCATCAAGAAAAGAGAAAACTATGCTTACAAGCCATGAGATTCTCATTAATAGGAGGTGTCTTATACAGACGAGGTATAGAAGGATTGTATAGACGATGCATTACACCAGGAGAGGTCGACTTTGTTTTAGAAGAATGTCATGATTCAGCATGTGGAGGCCATTTTGCAGGACAATTGACAGCATAGAAGGTACTTAGGGCGGGATACTGGTGGCCTACTATTTTTTGTGATGCTCATTTATATGTGCATAACTGTGATATTTGCCAAAGGATCGATCCACATGCCAATCGAACACATTCTTTAGTGCCAATACAAGTCATGCTACCATTTGAAAAATGGGGAAGAGATTTCATGGGACTCATCCACCTTGCATCATCAAGAAGGATGTGAAAATTTTGCAAAATTAGACCAAGAATGGATCCTAAAATGATCCACAAGAGTGATTGGATGTTAGATACAATTGATCTACCAATCTACACAAGATTTAGATCAATCTAGATCAAATTTAGATGAGAAAATCTAATAAGAACAATCATAAATGAATGGGAATTTTACTTGATGGTTTCACATGTGTGAAGACCTGTCAGAGTACAGATTCCAGCCAAAAATCAAAGTACAATATGATAGGAACTTAAAACTATCAAGAAAAATCAAGACAAATGATGAAAGTGACAAGAATTGCCTCCAAAACCAAGATTGGTGTTGCTTCATGATTATGGCCAAATGTGGCTCTATATATACAAAAAGTGGGAGCTCGTGGTACTAATAATCCCTCTAATCTCACATGTGTGAGGGTGCTTTGTCATGTGATGATTCATCATGCAAAATTGACACTTGGACAAAACCTTCTATTTTGAGCACTTTTGGTCCATTTTTCTTCTATGTATAGAACTAGGAAAACTCTTCTAGATTTGACTTCCTCAGCCTATTCTCACCTCTACACATGGGATTTGACACCTAATCTCATGATGTGGCTTCATGCAATCTCTAGATTGATGCCTCGTGGCATATGACTAAAAAACATGATTTTGGCCTTTGTAGCCAATAGAACTTGATTTAAACTATATGTACAAGCTATATGATTGTACTACATGAAAAGTACATTTGTTTCACATGTGGGAACAGGCTCCACACATGTGTAATCATACTATATACATAGATTTGGCCTTGATCGAGCATAATTTTTGCATTTTTCACACTCCTCAAGAATCTAGCTTGGTAAATCTAGCTTGATAAAAAAACATGATGATCTTGAACTTGACTCCATGGGCTGACTTGGTCTTTGTTGGTTCAAAAGGTGTGAAGATCAGCCAATGAGCTTGATGTTGATCCGAGATCACCATATCCATGATAGTGCTTCTTTGATGTTGACATCTTTGATGAACTTGAGAGCTTTGCACCATCCTTGCACCTCCAAAATTGATTTCTTCCAAAACTCATGTAGATGCTTGACCTTGAGGCTTGTTCCTTCTTCACATGCATGCTCCTCTATGAGAAATAAAGATTTCTTCTTGACTTATTAGGATCACAAAGATCCAGCATCATGCTACCATGATATAGAGAATTTGACTCATCCAGATTGGCAAGACTATGCGTGCTATAATAACAAAGTGTTTGCATCATATCTTCATGCTTGTTTACCATGCTAATCTCAGATCCAATGAGGCTAAATACTTCATTATGGAGATAAGTGTCTTTAGAAGATGATTCACTTACTCTCATAAAGAGTTTACAATTTGCCTCACTACTTGAAAAAAGACAAATTTTCAAACTATGAGTGAACAAATCACTTTTGCTCTTGCATGACTCAAGAGCATACATTTGATGAAATAACCATTTGCTTTCTAATTGATTTAAAATCAATTTCAAACTTTTAAGAACATCATCTATGTTCTCAAGAGAGACTTCATACTCAACTAGTATGGCTTTACTCCAATTTTGGGATACAATGATCTCACTAAAGCAAATTGATTCATCAAATGACATAAGAGAAGTAAGTATGAGATGTATACCACATGAGATATGCTCCTCTTTCCTTTGAAATGTGAGCCACATGGGCTCAATCATGTTTCTTGAGATTCTTCTTGGAATCACAACTTGAGAAGGTCTCTCCTCCTCAATCCTTGGCACACTTGAACCTTGAGAGAGACTCTCCTCCTCAATCATTGGAACAATTGAACCTTGAGATGACTCCTTAAGATCCTGTTCATGATGCTCCTTTTTGATGGAAATTCAAGACCTCCATGTCTCATAATGGTCACAACTACTATGACCATACAATATGCACTTCCTATGATTATCAAGATTACTTATGCTAGAAACATAAGTCCAAAATCACCACAACTTAAAGATTCGGAGCACCCAAAGAGTTAGTGTCTGATAGACGTACACATTTTCTTAACAAAACTATTAAGGCTTTGACAAAACAATTGTTGATTAGGCATAGGAAAAGTACCCCCCTCCATATCATCCACAAGCCAATGGCCAAACCGAGAGTACAAACAAACTTCTACTATCTATTCTGAAAGAAACTATAGCTGATAGTAAAAGGGATTGGGACCGTAAGTTATATGCTGCCTTATGGGCTTACAACATCACCTATAAAGTTAGCACTAACCATACCCCCTTTCTCCTGTAAAGTTAGCACTAACCATACCCCCTTTCTCCTAGTGTATGGACAAGAATGTGTTCTACCAATAGAGATTGAACTCCCCGCCATCAGATTTGCTATGGCACACGATCAAGGGGAGAGAGAGTTGCTACAACAACGCATTGATACTCTACAAGAATTGGACGAACAATGATTAACGTCCTTGACCCACCAAGAAACATACAAAAAATGGATGAAAATCATACATGATAAAAAATGCCAGAGTACAAGTTCAGTAAGGGACAACTAGTGTTGTATTATGGTGTGAGAAATGAGTTGATGCTACAGAAGTTTGGAATGAAATGGGGAGGACCATACGTTATCCAAAAATTGTATAGCAATAACACCGTTATGCTCACAGAGTTAAGTGGGAAAACGTTCAGGCACCATGTGAACCTGAATAAGTTGAAAGCCTACTATGTATAAAAATTCAACACTCATATACAATGTATAATAGCCTTTTGTTTTTGTTTCAGCTACCCAGTTATAATAGAATAAAGAATGAGGATTTGAGAATATGTGACTATGGCACAAGGACAATCAGGATCCATCAGAGTCATTCAAGAAAGAGGGCCTGAATTGACTGAACTGCTAGGTCAAGCAATTAATCCTTATGTACGAAGTTTTGAATGGGAACCCCAAGAATCAGACTTGCGGATAGAATCACGACTAATGGGAGAATGAAATGGGAATGAGGATCCAGCATTTTTAGCATTTTTATGAGAACACCAAACGATCAGCCATATATTCGTTACTTACGAATACGATACATCTTGTCGTTGACATTATGACCTCGACAGTCCGTTCATGCACATAGATATCATAGATGAATGGGTCCTAGAGGACATTGCCATAGCCATTCCACCCCATCGGACAATCTATCTATATTTTTCACCACCTTGACGCAACGTTCCCAGAAGATACTGATCACGGATCACCAATTTCTTTGGGGGATTAGATTGGGGGGAATCCTTGACATGGCATAAACCACATCTATTACCCGATAGAGGATCCACCCCTAGCAACTAGAAAAAAAAAAAGGAAGGAGGGTGGGGGGGGGGATTTCTTGTAAATAATGGAAATCACATCTGAATTAGACATATACACCCTAACGGTTGAGGGGACGTGTAGGCATCCTAAAAAAGAAAGAGCAGTAGGAATAAGCCTGACAGATTTAACAAGAACAGAGATAGCCAGTATGGGAGTATATTTGGGAATGCATTTTACAAACAACGCTGTAGAGTTTAAATGTGCCATAGTGTGTGGGGATTCGTAGTTGTTAATATATGGAATGACCAATAGGTACCATCTAAAAGACAAAACACTAAGGGCTTATGCTTTAGCCATACATCAACTGACACAGGAATCTACCATAGTGGAATGGATGTGAAAATTGTCAACATTTCCTAGCTAGTTTGAGGCCTAAATTGGCTAAAATTGTAAATAGTTTTGGTTCTGGAGTTTCACACGTGTGAACCAGGCCACAATGTTTTTATTTACTGTATTTTTTCAGTATGATGAAGTGTCAAACTTCATACCCTTCAAAATGAGACCATTTTGATGTATTTTGGTCATATAAGCCATTTTTAGCTATTTTTCCTATATAGGGAATATCTAGGGTCAAGTACCTTCTAGAGAGAGGAGAGAGAGTCATCTTCCTCATCCATAAATAGTAGGGAAGTCGTGGAGAACAGGTTGGAGAAACCTTTTGTATGCTTCATTGAGATCAATAGATCATTGTCATTGTTTCTTCCTCCATTGAGAGCATTGTTGTGTGTATTGTCTTCAAGCTATTGTGTATGATCTTAGGTGCTTTCCAAAAGTGATAGGCTGATGTATTATGGACTGTATAATGCTATTTTGGGCCGCACTTGATGTTTATGGAAGTTTCCATTTGTGATAAATGCTTTTTGATCAAGTTCTTTGCATTCTAGGTAGCATAGAATGTGTTGCCAATTCCTAGCTTATGTAGTTTGGAGTGCAAGCATTCAAGCCAATGATCTTGGAGTTTAGATCCACTTAGGATCTGTATTTTTCACATGGTATCAGAGCTGGTTGGCTTCTATTTACAGTAAGTATTCCATTTTTGGTGATATTTGGATGTTTGATCAAGTTCTAGCATGATTTTGCATTGCTTTGTTGATCAAATCTTACTAACCTTTGTTTTGTGAGTTGAACTTGTGGATCAAAAGCATATTTCAGGTCTATTGAAGATCAGAGGCTGAAAAGAAACTATTTTGGATCAGATCATAACACCTAATCATTTGTGATTGTGAGGCTTGTGCATATTCAATACTAACAATGTTCTTTTCAATCCTATTGTTGACAATCTCCATTCTTGGATGAACACTCTCCTTAAGTGGATGAAACTTCTCCTTAAGTGGATGACAAATGCTCTTTTGAGTGAGTTGTAATTCTCCTAAAGGCTGAGCAAAGCTCCCATTTGGATGAAAGATCCCCTTTTTTGGGTGAACATATTGTAAGCTCCATTGTGAAGAGCATATTGTAAAGATTGTCATCAATTTTGGCATAAATTTTGGTGTACTTTGTTGAGCATGTAAGTAACTCTCCTTATGTAATTTGATTGGAGCATTTGCTGGAAGGTGTTAACCATTATGCAAGTGTGTTTTCAGGTTCTTAACAGGTTGAGGAACATTCTCATGTGAAGTGATCTTAGATCTACATCTAAACACCAAGATTTGACAAGATAGTGAAGCTAGTCTTGTGATTCACTAAGTGTGCTCATTCATTCACCTCTAAATCTTGTATTTATCACTTGCTGGAGTTTATAAACTTTTAGAAGTGTGGTTTACATGTGGTTTTACAGGTTGAATCAATATCTTAGTGTGTTGATCATATGTTGATCAAGTTTGTTCATTACTAGGTAATCTTGGCATCCTAGTTTTGGGTATTTTCTAAGAATGCAAGTAACTCTTCACACCATAACTTGATTTGGTCACTTGCTGGAAAGTTTGAGAGCTTAAGCAAGAGTGTGTTCAGGTTGGTTTGATTTTGTAATCCATTCTTAGTGTGTGCAAAGTGTTGCATGTGTTTCAATCTTCCTTTCTATGCTTGGAAACCATCTAGGTTCAAGATAGAAGTGTTTTAGGGTCCTAAATCTTCATAGATCTCTTTATCTATCATTTGTTGAGAGAAAAGTGAGTGCTAAGTGCTTTAGGACAGAACCTAAAAGTTGAAGAAACATTAGAATCATGGCTTCCAATGGTGGGATCATGCTAGAGTCTAGTGAAAGGTTGAGTTCATCAAACTACTCTACTTGGAAAGTGAGGATGGAGTCCTTACTTGAGTTGAATGAACTCATGGACATAGTTGCAGAAATTGAAGAGAGACCTCTCACACTTCAAGAGCAACAAAGGTTTGATAAGAAGGCCAAAAGGGCTCTTCATATCATTAAAATGAATGTTACAAATGAACTTCTCAAGGAAGTTGGAAAGTGTCAAAGTGCAAGTGAGGCATGGAATGCCTTAAAGAAGCTCTTTGAATCAAAGTTCACATCTAGGGTATTGACCCTAAGGAGACAAATATTTTCTAGTAGGCAAAGAGAGGGTGAAAGTGCTCATGCATTTATCTTGAGAGTTAAGTCCCTAAGTGATGATTTAGCATGCATTGATGAGAACATAAAAGATGGTGAAATAGTCCAAGTTATGTTGAATGGTTTGCTAAATGAACATGCTAACCTTGTGCAAAGTTTTGCCATTCAAAGAGTCTTGCCAAGTGTGGTTGACTTGCAAGAAATCTTATTGGCTGAAGAACATAGGTTGCAATCAAAGCTTGATGGTGCATCCTTGCAAGGTGGAGGTGAAGAGGCTTTCTTCACAAAAGGCAAATTCAAGGGCAAAGGTAAAGGCAAAGGGAAATGGTCCAAAGGTGGTAACTTTGATCATGATGATCACTCTTCCTCTTCCTCTTCTACTAAGAACAATAAGTCAAAGTTCAAGTGCTTTTATTGTGGGATAAAAGGTCATTTTGCAAATGAATGTTATAAGAAGAAAAGAGAGCAAGGAGAGAGGCAAGGAAATCTTACAATAGATGAGGAAGAACATAACACATGTGAATCACTTGTTATGACTTCAAGTTTGTTAGCCAACATAGATGATAATGATCCTTGGTGGATTGATAGTGAAGCCTCATCTCACATGACAAGACATAAGGAATACTTTACATCCTTATTGTCTTATGAGGGAGAAGGTAACATCATCTACACTGCAAATGATGGTCAATGTGACATCAAAGGCATAGGCACTATTCCTATTTCCCTTTCAACAAATAGGAAAGCAAATCTTGAAAATGTCTTGTACATTCCTTCAATCACTAAGAATTTGCTTAGTGTAAGTCAAATGATTGACAAAGGACTTGATGTGGAGTTCATTGGAGATGCATGTTTGATAAGTAAATGTGGATCCTTGATTGCTCAAGGTAGGAGGCATGGTAAACTTTTCAAGCTTGATGCATGTGTGATCTCTAATCATGAAGGATGTATGGCTAGGGAGCAATTGACAAACCAAGAAGTTTGGCACAAGAGGTTGGGCCATCCCAACTTCAAATCTTTGGAGGTAATGGCAAAGAAAGAGCTTGTTCTTGGTCTCCCTAAAAGTCTTGTTGCAAACAATAGTGTTTGTGAACATTGTGCCTTGTCCAAATCTCATAGACTTGCTTATTCTAGATCTACTTCTAGATCTAAAGAAGCTTTTCAACTTGTGCATTCTGATATTCATTCTTCTAGTACAACTAGCAATGGTGGGGCAAAGATGTATGCAACTTTCATTGATGACTTTAGTAGGTATACTTGGATCTATCTTCTTAAAAGTAAGGATGAAGTGTTTGCTGCATTTGTCAAGTTCAAGAATGAAATGGAAAACCAATTCAATACAAAGATCAAATGCTTAAGATCTGATAATGGAGGGGAATACACCTCAAATAGGTTCAAAGACTTTTGTATAGCACATGGGATTAAGAGGGAGATGTCTAGTCCTAGGACTCCACAACAGAATGGAGTGGCCGAGAGGAAGAATAGAACCCTTTGTGAATGTGCCAAGGCAATGAGACTACATGCTAATCTTGCTAAGTCTTTTTGGGGGGAAGCTTTAGCATGTGCTAACTATCTATGTAATAGATGGACAAGTGCTTCCTTGGATGGTAAAACTCCTCATGAGGTTCTTTATGGTAGAAGGCCGAGTGTCAAGCATTGTAGGATCTTTGGATGTACATGTTTTGTCAATATCACACTTGATGATAGAACTAAAGGAGATCCTTCATCAAAGAAGGGTGTGTTTGTTGGCTATGGTGAAGTAAGCAAGGCTTACAAAGTGTACATTCCTTCTACAAAGAAAGTTGTCATAAGTAGGGATGTCATCTTTCATGAAGAGAATGTTTCCAATGTTGTTGATGTTGATGTTGATGTGCCTACTAATCATCATGATGTGCAAGATGTCTTGGATGAAGATGGAGATGCCACTCCAAAGCAAACTTCAAGGAAGACTCAAAGGCAAAGGGCTAAGCCATCAAGGCTAACCTATGATGAAAAAGGAAAGCAAGTGGTGGACAACTCTAACTTTGCTTTTCTTACCTCTTTTGATGAACCAACTTGTGTAGGTGAAGCAATTCAAAAGAAGGAATGGATCCAAGCCATGGATCATGAGCATCAAGCACTCATCAAAAGCAACACATGGAGGTTGGTAAAGCTTCCAAAGGACAAGAAGGCAATTGGTTGTAAGTGGATCTTCAAGATCAAGACAAATCAAGATGGATCAATCAACAAGTACAAGGCAAGGTTGGTGGCAAAGGGGTATGCTCAAGAATATGGTATTGACTATGATGAGACCTTTGCACCCGTGGCAAAGATGGTAACTATTCGAATCCTAATCTCTCTTGCAACTCTTTATGATTGGGATATGTGGCAAATGGATGTTACTAATGCCTTCTTGAATGGTGATCTTGAAGAAGATATTTACATGGAGCAACCCGAGGGCTATGTTTCACATGATGAGCCTAATCATGTGTGCTATCTCCAAAAGAGTTTGTATGGGCTAAAGCAAGCACCAAGGAGTTGGTATGCTAAGCTCAATTCCTTCTTACTTTCTCAAAACTTTGTTATGAGTGAGTATGATCATTCTCTCTACTTTAGATTGAATGAAAATGATATCACTTTACTTTTGATCTATGTTGATGACATTATCTTAAGTGGTGGTAACAATCTAGATATAGATGAAATCAAGATGGCACTCAGAAGAGAGTTTGAAATTCAAGATCTTGGTAAACTTCATTATATCTTAGGAATAGAGATTATTAGAACTTCTAAATCTACATTCATATGTCAAGAAAAGTATGTTAACTCTATTCTAAAAAGGTTTCATATGGAAGATTGTAAAGTTGTTTCTACTCCTATGGAATCAAATGTAAAGCTAACTACAAGAAGTAATGAAAGATCCTTCAAGGACATTACTCTCTATAGAAAGCTAATAGGATCTCTTATATGGTTAACCATCACAAGACCTGATCTAAGCTTTGTGGTTGGTAAACTAAGTCAATTTATGCAAGATCCTAGTGAGGCTCATTGGAAGCTAGGAAAGAGAGTACTTAGATACATCTCGGGATCTAGAGATTTTGGCATCTTGTATGGAGGTACTACACCTAACCTTTGTGGATTTTCAGATTCAGATTTTGCAGGTGATCAAATGGATAGGAAGTCAACAAGTGCCTTTGCAATCTATCTTGGAGATGGAGTGGTCTCATGGCTATCAAAGAAGCAACCAACTATCTCTCTATCTTCCACCGAAGCCGAGTACAAGGCATTAACAACATGCACCAAGGAGATTCTTTGGATCAAGAGGATGTTATTGGATCTTCACTTGCTGGAACTAGAGAAGACTCCAATCATACTTTGTGATAACCTTTCAGCCCAAAGCTTGGCAAGCAATCCTGTTTTTCATGCAAGGAGCAAGCACATTGAGATTGCTCACCATTTTGTGAGAGATCAAGTCATTGCCAAAGAGGTGGAGCTTCAACATGTCTCTTCAAAGGAGTGTGTGGCTGATATCTTCACCAAACCATTGGGAAAGGACCTATATTTAATGCATAGATCTAATCTTGGAATGTGCTCAAAGACTATGTTGAAACTAGCATCCAATGTTGAAGAGGGAGTGTGAAAATTGTCAACATTTCCTAGCTAGTTTGAGGACTAAATTGGCTAAAATTGTAAATAGTTTTGGTTCTGGAGTTTCACACGTGTGAACCAGGCCACAATGTTTTTATTTACTGTATTTTTTCAGTATGATGAAGTGTCAAACTTCATACCCTTCAAAATGAGACCATTTTGATGTATTTTGGTCATATAAGCCATTTTTAGCTATTTTTCCTATATAGGGAATATCTAGGGTCAAGTACCTTCTAGAGAGAGGAGAGAGAGTCATCTTCCTCATCCATAAATAGTAGGGAAGTCGTGGAGAACAGGTTGGAGAAACCTTTTGTATGCTTCATTGAGATCAATAGATCATTGTCATTGTTTCTTCCTCCATTGAGAGCATTGTTGTGTGTATTGTCTTCAAGCTATTGTGTATGATCTTAGGTGCTTTCCAAAAGTGATAGGCTGATGTATTATGGACTGTATAATGCTATTTTGGGCCGCAATTGATGTTTATGGAAGTTTCCATTTGTGATAAATGCTTTTTGATCAAGTTCTTTGCATTCTAGGTAGCATAGAATGTGTTGCCAATTCCTAGCTTATGTAGTTTGGAGTGCAAGCATTCAAGCCAATGATCTTGGAGTTTAGATCCACTTAGGATCTGTATTTTTCACAATGGATGCATATCCCACGTAGTGAGAATGTGAGAGCTGATGAACTAGCCAACTTATCGTATAGCCAAGACGTCGTTCAGAATTTCAAACCCAAGAGATCTATCATTAAATTTTTTGATACGGCTTCTGAATTATGGGTACTAATGAAGACTGAGTCTATGTATGGCATCAGATGGGTAGAACATCTATTGACTCTCCTAGATCAAATGTCTCCTTGCCTCTTACAAGACCTACAACATCTGATGGGCCAAGAACTAGCCAAAACCTATTTCTAGACATATCAACATGACCTATTAGGAAATCAACATCATGGGGGATGCAACTGCTAGTGATCAGTGTGAAGTTTTTAGCACATGTGAACTTCACTAGACACTGTACAGGATCTTATTGAGGTGTTGTGATCTCACAAGATTGATCAAAGAACAGATTACTTGAAAAATCTATGGCAAGAGCACACGGTCATACATCTGACGGAAAAAACTAACTTCTCACTATAAGAAATGAATGTCAGAAATAATTCTAAGTGCTCAGTATGAGAAAAACAGACTGCTCTTGGGTAGAGAGAGAAAATCAAAGCTTTACAGCTCAGGTAGAGAGAGAATGAGTCCAAAATATCAAAATCTCAATATTCACAATATGGCAAAACATGCCACAACTTCCCTAAATCAAAGAGACTCGAATTCCTACAGTGGAGTTGCATGGAAAGTCCACTTAACTCGGTTAACATAACTACCAAGGATCCACATGTGTAACTGCATGCATGGATATTGCATGTACTACATGTCAACTCTCAAAATTGCCTAGACATATGTAGATCATAAAAACTACTTTGCATGTTGAATGCACTGATTGCATGTGGCTTGCATGCACACTGAATGACATTGCATGCTATCTAAAATTTTGCATGACATCAAATTTGAATCTACCTAACTCAAAATCGACCTATTCTAGAAGGTTATGTGCTCAATTCACATACCTTTATGTACAACATAGTTTACAAATGGAAATAACATGGTCATGGCCCCAAAACTCGAGATAGGAAGATATTTTTTACTAATCTTCACAATCCTCCTTAAAATATATGCTCCTATCCAACATAGACTTTGAAATTAGGCCAGGGTTAGACCTCATCTTGATACAAACATTCTTGAGCAATGGCCTGGTGAGAAGATCTGCAACACAATTTGAAGATTCAACATGCTCCAATAAGATCTCTCTTCCAATCACTTTTTCTCTTACAAAATGATGAGCTACCTCGATGTGTTTGCTCCTTGCATGGAACACATGATTATTTGTAAGAGCCTGAGCTGAAATATTATCATTCTTTTAGAAACTCTTTCACAAGTCTCATGCCATATCTAGGTGCAAAAAGATCAATCTATACTGCTAATGATGTAGAGTGTAGAATTGAAGGAATAGGTAGTATTCCACTGCATGCATCATCATCAAAATCCTTTTGCTTGCATGATGTACTTTATGTACCTAGACTAACCAAAAATCTCATTAGTGTAGGACAATTGTTTGATAGTGGATTGGAATTCAAGTTTCAAGTTGACAAGTTTATAATCTCAAGAGAAAATGAAGTTGTTAGCAACTGTGCTAACACAGAGAAAATAAATAAAAAAAGAAAGAAAGAAAATCCCTGGCATGCATTTTGTAAGACCATGTATGAGTATCTGTCAATAAACTTCAGCCATGGCATGTGTTTTGTAATTCCATGAGTAGAAGCTTAAATAATAATAAAATAGCTTAAACTTAGATTTAGAACTTAGACTTAGGAAACTTAAGATTAGAAATATTTTATCTTAAGTTTTCCTAAGTTAAGAAATTTGAAGTTCTAAATCCTAAGTTAGAAGTTCTAGAAAGGCTAGAAATAGATTAGTCCCATAAGTTAGTAGACACTTATGGAAGACCCTCCTTGCCATAAAAGGAGAGGTATTTGCATTGTAAACAACACTTTTGAGATTAAGCTATCTTGCTCTCTATTTTGAAGAATTATCATTCTATTTCATTTGTGTTCCCTTTGGAAAGGTGCATAGCTTGAGGGAAGGTGCTCGGGCCTTCTCTTGTCTCTTTTTCATCAGTTTTATTGTGGCATGTTCATTACTGCTTATTTGCTTAGTATTAGCCGCAATCTCATTTTATTACCCTTTGGGTGCTAATCTAGGATTTAGTTTAATCACCTTGCGTAAGATTTTGTATTTTGTCATCTTAGTTAATTTCATTTCTATTTCGAGCACTAGTTGGGTAAGCCTTAGTGCTTCATCATTGTTTTATTTTCGCACTCCATCTAATGCTTGGAAAAAACTTAGAAAGCGGACGATCCTCTCTATACTACACCACATCGTGAGTAGATCTAGCCAAACATTGACAAACCATATTTACTTCCAACATTGGCGCCGTTGCCACTTTCTAAGTATTTTTTTACCTTCAATGTGCTTTCGTGTTGTATGTTTGCTTGTGTGCTTGTCTCTATCTACCAACAAACAGCACGCGTCGTCTCTCCAAGTCCTACATGAGCTGCGGAGCAAGTTCTTCAAGCGGGGGGAAGCAACAAAAGAGTCAACTTGGGTATTTTCTTCAAAAGAAGTGACCCAAGTGATATTTTTCACAACCAAAAAGGTATATTTGAATTCGCTAGCCTGTCTGCAGCCCTAACAGACCCTAATCTCTCATTTTATTACCTCCACGAATTCTGACCACAGTCAAATTTTGAGAAAGCAGCCTGATATACTGTCAAAATCCCTTATTTCTCACCCAAATCTTTGTACTAGAATTTGTCGGCTTCATTGAGGCTAAATCTCATCAAGATCAGTCCTCCAACAGCTCCGCGAATTCTATCTTAGAGATTTTTTTCATTTACTGTCAGAAAATCACATTTTTTTTTCATATTCCCTATTTGCCAGTCAAACCTCTCTGTTAGAATTCGCCATCCAGCCTAAGAATTTGTTTTCAAAGAGCACGATTTCTCTGTCCTACCCGCGAATTCTAAAACTCCAATTTTCTCCCATAAAATCTAAAAAAATCACTATTCTAACATTCAAAACTCTTTGTCAAAATTTGCAAGTATTACAATTATAACTATCTGCCTCTGCACGATTTCTCAGCCTGTCCGCGAATTCTATCACATCCAGAAAGACTATTTCCTACACTATCCATTCTGCAAGCAAACTGTCCTTTTGTCAAGTACAATACTGTCCTGCTCATCTATATTCTGCATCATGTCTCGTGACTATGCTGAATCTTCTAATCCGACTCCTCCACGACTAGAACAAAGAATTCCATGTATCGATGCACCCAAGTACGATGGCAAATTTGACCCAGTTTGATTTCTCCAAGACTTTGATAATGCATGTCGTTTTTATGGAGATACCTCTGAAACTGAAAAGCTTCACCTATTTCCCATGGTACTCTATGGCACCGCCAAGGAGTAGTACTTGAATCTCGAAGCTCTTGATCTTGCTTCTTGGACCACCCTCAAGGATGCTCTCATCAAGCGTTTCAAACCATCCAAACTGACTCAGAGCCCGTTCATTCAAATGACTGATATCAAGATGCGTCGCGAAGAGTCTGTCCGAAACTACATTGAGCGTTTTAAATATCTCAAAGTAGAATATGTTGATGAAAATATCACCGAATGAATGGCCATAGAAGTATTCTTAGTTGGATCGCCTAAAAATATCCGTCGTGAACTCAAACCAGTTGACCTTTATGATCAACTTAAAGATGTGATGACCGATGCTATCCATGAGGAAGACGAAGGTTCTGATGATGACTTTGGCCATCGTGAAATGATATCTGAAGATCCAAACCATCCTAACCACCCGAAGTCTGATAATATTGCTCAATCTTCTAAACTTCTACATCAAATGGAAACCTAGCAAAAAGCTCAAAAATCTCATATGGATAAACTCACTACCGATTTCCAAACATCCATAAAACAGATTTTTGAGAAATCCTTTCCAACAAGGGAAAATGTCTGGTGTCCAATCTGCTCACAACATCACACTGCTAATGAATGCCCTCAATTGTGAAATCATTTCCCAGCAGCCACCAAACCCACCATTACCGCCCTTACCCGCCACAACAACTTGTGCCACGACTAGGGGTTTACCAACCATGACCACCTGCACCAAATCAATACCCATCCCCACGTCAACAGTTTTTTGTTAACCAACCTGCCCCACAAAACCCTGCCAATATTATCTTGATTCGAATATCATCAATCCGGCCACCTACTATGTGGAAGACAATACTCAACCGCAGTACTCTACTGAAACAGTTGTTTATTATACCTATGATTCTAATGCTCAACCAGTGGATCCCAGTGCCCAAGCTAATAATCCAAACCAAGCTGTCTTTGCCACACATCAACTACCCGCAATATGAGGATATTTTGTCTGTGCAGGTAAATATCCTAGTATTCGCTGCCCAGATAAACTCCACTTTCCTCCAGCTTGTGAAAACTGTGATATTGAACATCACGTAAAGGACTGCCCATCCTGATCTAAGCCAACCGCTCCTATCTGTTTAGTGCAAGTAGAAACTTTACCAATCGAAACACATCCTGCTTGGGTCTTGACTCGGGCACAAACCCAACGCCAAACCCCTACACTTGCACCCAGCAAAACTCAACCACAAGCTGTTCCTCCAAGTGATGCTTTAACTCTGATAGTTTACCCTCACCCATCTGAAGAAATTCGGCTACATCATGAGTATCGCTAGGAAATCCGCAATGCTGACCAACAATCTTCCTCTTCCCATAAAGTACCTCACAAGCCCTTTGAAAGCAAAACCCTTGAAGGTACCAAAGTTTGGGGAGATTTACTACAAGCCAATGTCACTCTTCCCTTCCATGTACTCTGGAAGCAAGGGTGGAGGAGGAAAACAAACAACAACAGCTGCAGATCCAGAACCTCATGAATTACAATCAACAATAGCAGCAGATGCTACTCCATCTCCAGAACCAGCTCCAACTGAAGGTATCCAACATGCAGCAAACCATCGATACCCTCAAAGTCGAAACAGATGAGGCTATAGCAGATTCACAGACAGCACATTCCACTATGAAGGAACAGTTGGAAATAATGGACTTCAACGACTTTGCACCACCAGCTATTCCTGAGGAAACTGCCATTCCAGTGGTGGCCTATCAAACGCTGGCCCAAAAGCCATGACAGAGCAACACTCAAAATTACAACAATCATACATTGCTTCCGTTGAGGCCCTTAACCAGCACATAGCCACACTAGAAGAATGCTTAAAGGCTGCTTCCCAGTCGACACCGTTGGTTCACGAAGAGCATGCAAAATTCCATGATTCGGGGCACCACTTTGATGGACCAGATGGTGGAGATGGAGCAGGATTCCAAGAGCCTCCTCCTGCAACTCAAGGCTCTGCATTTCAAGGCCAACCCTGGGGCAAGGAGCTCAAACATCAACCAATCCGTCAGGCTCTGGGGGTACCAGCTCCCAACATTATTTTTTCTCTTCCACCACTTCTAACCCTCTCAACACCACTAACCCCACCTTCATTCCACGACAATTTTCTCCTGAGTCACAAAGAATTGCAGAAGCTAACCCCTCGCCTCCTCTCTCTCTCCTGAACCCGATCCACAAACCCAACACGAGATTGCCTATGAAGCCCCAACCATCCGGCACAGAATCACGCCCATAGAACCAAGCAAGGAGTTGTGCATCTCTCAGGAGTTTGCAATGAAGTATCCAACAAGCGAGGTGGCTACACACTGCCAGATTTGGACCAGTGTCAGACACATAAAACAGCAGTCAAACTCCTAGATCCACAACCTCTCTGGCATCATCAGCTCTTCCTACAAAGTAAGACCTCAATGGCATGGTATCTCGAAGCTCTCTCCTACATGCGCACCAATCCTTATTACTATCCAGTAGCGAGGCGAGAACCATCTCCTATAACCAAAGTCAAGAACATAATCTTTTGGCCTAAGCTCACAGGCATGGATATCGGCAACTTAAACAAAGACATAGTCACCAACTGCCGAGTATTCTACCAGAAGCACCATGGCAATTCTAATCGCGACATTCGATATTTTGAGGATAATTGCGGCCTAGTGGCATTTCTGACAGAACTCAGAGATTTTTGAGATCGAGGGTTACCCCCAATCGCCCTCGATATCAATAAACCCTTGCGAATGCAAGATGACCATATCAACGTTGCAAGGCTCTATTATCGTGCTGCACTCACTTCCGCCCTGCACGTTGATATGGTGGAGCTATGGAAAACCCATAACTTTCTCCAAGGTATGCTCCATTATTACAAACCCATGCCCTTCTTGAACAAATCACGGTGGCAAATGATGGAGGGCATCGACACGACAATCTACCACTCCCGACAGCAACAGTCTCGCCTCCAAGAAGCACAAAAGATCCAGGATGAAAAGGTGTCGATTGGTGTGGAACCACGAATCCAATAAGGAGGGGGATAATGTTAGCAACTGTGCTAACACAGAAAAAAAATATAAAAATAAAACTCCGTGGCATGTGTTTTGTAAGACCTTTTATGAGTATCAGTCAATAAACTTCAGCCATGGCATGTGTTTTGTAAGTCCATGAGTAGAAGCTTAAATAATAATAAAATAGCTTAAACTTAGATTTAGAACTTAGACTTAGGAAACTTAAGATTAGAAATATTTTATCTTAAGTTTTCCTAAGTTAAGAAATTTGAAATTCTAAATCCTAAATTAGAAGTTCTAGAAAGGCTAGAAACAGATTAGTCCCATAAGTTAGTAGACACTTATGGAAGACCCTCCTTGCCATCAAATGAGAAGTATTTGCATTGTAAACAACACTTTTGAGATTAAGCTATCTTGCTCTCTATTTTGGAGAATTATCATTCTATTTCATTTGTGTTCCCCTTGGAAAGGTGCATAGCTTGAGGGAAGGTGCTCGGGCCTCCTCTTGTCTCCTTTTCATCGGTTTTATTGTGGCATGTTCATTACTGCTTATTTGCTTAGTATTAGCCGCAATCTCATTTTATTACCCTTTGGGTGTTAATCTAGGATTTAGTTTAATCACCTTGCTAGTTGGATAAGCTTTAGTAAGGTTTTGTATTTTGTCATCTTAGTTAATTTCATTTCTATTTCGAACACTAGTTGGGTAAGCCTTAGTGCTTCATCATTGTTTTATTTTTGCACTCCGTCTAAAGCTTGGAAAAAACTTAGAAAGCAGACGATCCTCTCTATACTACACCATATCGTGGGTAGATCTAGCCAAACATTGACAAACCAGATTTACTTCCAACAGAAGTTATCGCTAGAGGATCTAGAATTGGAAAGTTGTACAAACTAGATTCTAGGGAGAGTGCTAACATTTCAGATATTGCTTATGAGACCAAGGTTCTTCAGGAGGATCTGTGGCATAAGAGATTGGGACATCCCAATTTCAAAGCCATGCAATCTATGGTCAAGGAAAGAAAAGTTGTTGGACTACCAAAGACACTGTCAAAGGAGCTTCAATCTTGTGAAGCTTGTGTTTTGGCAAAATCACACAGAAGGCCTTTTCCAAGATCAAGCATCAAAACACAACATCCATTTGAACTCATGCACTCTGATGTTCATTTCTCTTCAACTAAGAGCAAAGGAGGAGCAAATTGCTTTGTTTCCTTTGTAGATGATTATACAAGATATTCTTGGATCTATATGCTCTCTTCTAAAGCCATGGTTTATGATGTTTTTCTTACTTTCAAAGCTTATGTGGAAAAGCAGTTTTCTTTCAAGTTCAAAGCTTTGAGAAGTAATAGTGGAGGAGAATACACCTCCAATAAGTTTAAAGACTTTTAGAGAATTTTCTTGTTCATATACTCCTCATCAAAATGGAGGTGTTGAGAGAAAAAATAGAACTTTGTGTGAATGTGCAGAAGCCATTAGGTTAGAAGCATCTCTACCTAAAGAATTTGGGGAGAAGCAGTTGCATGTGCAAATTATCTTTGTAATAGGCTTCCTAATCTTGCAATAGAAGGAAGAACGTCAGTTGAGATGTTGTATAAGAAAAAACCTAAGGTAGATCATCTTAGGATCTTTGGCTGTGTATGCTTTGTGCATGTACCTTTAAAGACTAGGAAGAAGGAAGATCCTAGTGATGTCAAAGGAATTTTTGTAGGATATGCATCTACTAAAAAAGCATTCAAAGTATATCTTTCCTCTACTGACAAGAATGTTGTTAGTAGAGATGTGATCTTTCATGAAGATCAAAAGTTTAACTTGGATGAAGCACGGGTCAAGGAGTCTCATGCAAGATCTACAATCATCAATCTTGATGCTACTCAAGAAGTGGTGAGGTCGAGGCTTGAGGAGGAGCAACTTCAAGCACCCACACCAAGAAGATCTACAAGAGAAAGATCTGAGCCAAGAAGGCTCACATTTGATGTTGAAAGAAGGCAAGTGGAAGGTGAAACTTTCTATCATGCTCTCTTTATATCAGATGAAGAGCCTAAATATGTCCAAGAAGCACTTCAATCAAAGATGTGGTTTGAAGCAATGACCCAAGAGTTTGAAGCCTTGATGTCAAACAACACATGGGAGGTTGTGGAGCCACCAAACAACATGCATGTGATTGGACGTAAGTGGGTTTTCAGAATCAAGTATAATAATGATGGATCTATCAATAAATATAAAGCAAGATTTTGTGCCAAAGGCTACTCTCAAATCAAAGGTCTTGACTATGACGACACCTTTGCACCAGTTACAAAAATGGTAACAATCAGAATAGTCATATCCCTTGCATGTTTTCACAATTGGAGAATGTTTCAGCTTGATGTTTCTAATGCCTTTCTCAATGGTTACCTTGAGGAAGAGATTTTCATGGAGCAACCTCCTAGTTTTGTGAAAGAAGGTGAAGAATCAAAAGTTTGTCTTTTGTTCAAAAGTCTCTATGGACTAAAACAAGCACCAAGGTCTTGGTATCCAAGGCTCAACTCCTATCTCATATCACTTGGATTTTGTCTTAGTGAAGTGAATTTAAGATGCAAGACTTAGGAATTCTTCACTATATTTTAGGCCTTGAAATTGATTTTTGGAAAGGTCAAGTCTTTATAAGTCAAAGTAGATATGCACTTTCCATGCTCAAGAAATTCCAAATGGAAAATTGTAAAGGCATAGATACACCAATGGAGCACATTGTAAAACTTCTTATAAAAGATTATGCAAAATCCTTTGTGGACATCACTCTTTATAGGAGTCTTATTGGGCTCACTTATATGGTTAACAG
Organism: Diphasiastrum complanatum; assembly: GCA_029204225.1. Lineage (NCBI taxonomy): Eukaryota > Viridiplantae > Streptophyta > Lycopodiopsida > Lycopodiales > Lycopodiaceae > Diphasiastrum > Diphasiastrum complanatum. The sequence continues at coordinate 25,377,632 of CM055104.1, read as the reverse complement.
TGACTAGGTCCGATCTAAGCTTTAGTGTGCATAAGCTAAGTCAACACATGTAGGATCCAAAGATATATCACTGGAAGTTGGCTAAAAGAATCTTGAGGTATATATCCTCTACCTTAGACTATGGATTTTTCTACAAAGAAGAAGATCTGACTTTGGTTGCTTTTTTAGATTCAGATTTTGCAGGAGACAGGTTGGATAGAAAATCCACAAGTGCTTACACAAGTTTTCTAGGAGGGAATCTAGTTTCTTGGCTATCAAAGAAGCAAGCAACTATATCCTTATCATCCTATGAAGCTAAATACAAATCTCTTACAACCACAACAAAGGAGGTTTTATGGATCAAAAGGCTACTTTTGGAGCTAAAGTGTTATGGAGATGAAGACCTTCCAATTTGACTTTCGGATTGTAGTTCGGAAGGGAAAGCAACATTATCTAGCCGATCACATTTCGTGAATTGAATCCGCACCAATTAATACTGAAGTGGATGATGAATTGCCAGATGTTGCGTTGTTCTATGTTGAAGCAGTACCTGAGTGGGCGGCAGATATTGTTGAGTATCTGATGCTAGGACAACCGAATGACTCTTTGACAAAAGTATAGAAGAGACAATTGATTCATAAGGCTCAACCTTATCAATTAATTGCAGGACAATTGTACCGTCGTGGATCAGATAATATTTTACAAAGGTGTGTTTTACCACATGAAGTACCAGATTTAATCATGTTTTCACATAATGGCATGGGTGGAGGACACTTCTCTACAGATATTACTGTTCGCAAACTTTTGCAATCCGGTTGTTGGTGGCCTACGCTTCATAAGGACACAGAAAATTTTATTTAGACATGTGATGTTTGCCAATTTCTCATTTTTCTTAGGAACAATGACAATTGGTGAAATCCATTCTGTATGCTCAATCTCATAAATGGAATCGGCGTCAAGCAGTCTTTGAAGTTCTTTCTTTATCAGATCTGCCACATTAGGATTACAGCGATAGAACTTTGTAACCTTTGGTACTACATCAGGTACTAAAGGTATGGTATGTTCAATAACTGATGTCGAAATACCCTTCAAATCTTGATAAGTCCATGCAAATCAATCTTGATACTTAATAAGTAACAAACGGAGTGCTTGACACTGTTCAGGAGTAAGTTGTGATTCCACTTGTACAATCTTTTCCAGTTCTCCTGGTTCTGCAAGATTCGTTGGTTCTACGTCTGCTCATCTGATACCTGCAGGAATCACAAAATTAGACAGCCAATTTATTTGAAGAACATCTACAAGCAAATGTAGTCTAGCATATTATGTCCGAAATCCACTACAATTCTCGATTAAAAATGTATTAATCTTCTGAAACCAGGCTCTTGGAGACTGTCTACAAACCACCAAGTATTGTTTGATTGATCTGGTTGAAAAAACACTTGAATATTTACTATTTTAGAATATATCGAAAACTCAAATACTTAAATTGCCTATAATAAACCAAAAAACATTACATATAAGAAGTATAAATATAAGAATTTGAACTAAAAGAGCAAAAAATCCATAGGTGCTCACAATGATGAGGCAACACTAATGTGTCAGAAGACTCCATGCTCAATATTTTCAGCTCCACTCACAATGTCCATTACATCTTGTAGAATCAATAATGATTCCATTCTAGTCTTCCACATTGCATAATTGGAAGATGTTAATCTCTCACTGTGCTCCAAGAAATGTGGACCAGATGAAGACATCTTCTCTATGAGAAATTCAAGTAATGACAAGGATGGAGTTGAAAATGTTGCTTGCTATCTCAACCTAGGATCTAACACTAATGATGTTGATCCAACCTATGAAATCTAGCAACAGAATGTGAGATCAAACTCTAAACATAAAAAATCAATTTGTCTTGAATTTGGATCTTGCTTCAATCATAGAAATGAAGCACATGCAAGTAAGAAGTCTATCTCTCCCACGAGTTTCAAAGAACTGATAAACTCTCTAGGAACTTACTTTCAACTCAGACACAATAATCTGTGTGAAATGAAAAGTCTAAGACCTCACAACACTCACTTCTATCCAATTCTACTTGATTGACAATGAAAATTGAAGAAATTGGTGAAAAGAATCGATTTGTGCTCACTTTGGCATATCCCACGAGATGAGTACTCTCTCAAACTCTCTGATTGCCTAAAACTCTTCTAAAAACAAATCAAATCGATTTATAAACTCAAGCAACACATTCTACTCTTCAATACCTATCCAACAAGCTATAGAACATTAAATTTGGACAGGGTGAATAGTGTCAATTGATTCATCACAATTTCATTATATGTCTATGAATCTGCTATGGAGTTCAAACTTATGGTTAAGAATGGTGTCTCATAATGGCTAGCTGAAGACATCTATCCATTATGATTGTAAGAGAAGGGGGTAACTTTGTTATGAGGATAAGGTTCTGCTGAGGTTTACACTTTCTGCATGCTTTTATGTTGGACTTTTACTGCATCAAAATGGATTCTTTGTTGTGTTTAGCTACTATAAATGGTTATGGTGATGAGATTTCTGTTTATTATCAAGGGTGGCATCTATGGATACTGCTTTGAATGTGGATTCAGATTGTTGTGATGGAGTTATCCCTATATTCTCAAAAGTATGCTCAAGGCTGGGTTAGAGAATTGTGTTAGTTTTCTTTGAAATGAATCTCTATAGGAGCTACTGCTGGTCATTTTTTCTTCCAACTATTGTCCTGAGTTTTCCTTGCCTAGAAATCCACTCATTTTGCCGAGAAAAAATAGATTATCAATTTTTTGCCACCTCGATCTATCCTGATCTGCTTCACTTTGCTGCATGTACATCTTTCAGTCCAATTCACATATTTTGTGAATTTATCAAGTGCTTCAAATTTATTCTGAATAAGATACACTCTGAAAAATTTGCTATAATCATCAATGAAGGTTATATAATATCTTGAACCTCCTACTGAGATCACATTGAAAGGTCCACAGATGTCACAATGCACTAACTCCAGGATCTTAGTCGTTCTGTAGGAGTCGTTGATGAATGGTGTTTGTCACATCTTACCCTTCAAACATGCATCATAGGTGGTCGAATTGGTTGCATTCAAGATGTTGACCCCTGTTATCACTCCATGATGGCTTGCTTGGTAGAGTGCCATATGTGGTAGAGTCTCATGTGCCACAAAGTGTCTGGTGAGTCATCATGAGTTTGATACACCTGATCTGCAGGTAGGCGTATCTTTAGATGATATAGATTTTTTTTCCTTCTGTCTTGAGTGATCAAAAGACTGGTACTGGCGTCAACCATGTTGCGTGCTTCGTCAGAAAATGTCACACGCATTCCTGCATCTGCTATTCTTGCTACAGAAAGCAAGTCTTACTGCATTGTAGGCACAAACAGAACGTCTTCAAGCCGTCCGTCTCTACCATTGGTGTTGAGCCATAGTGAACTAATATCGTTCACTTGACAGATCCATCTCCAAGAACTATGAATCTTGAAGGATCTGCACTTCTGAAATTAGACATGATTCGTCTTGATGTCACAAAGTGTGAGGTGGCTCCTGAATCTAGAATCACCTCATGTGTGTCAGATGTTGATGTTGCACACACGTCTTCACAGATATAGACGGTCGAACAATTTTTGTTCGTTCTTCGCCCATCTTCGAGCTCTCGGGCTCCTCGACATCAAACATACAAAGATGACCATAAAGCCATTCATACATATGACCAATGAACACTGTTGGACCAATGATGGCTATTTATTAGAATACATCCGCGATCTTGTTATCCATGCCACTGCACAACTACTGAATAATTTTTTGATGGTTGGCAACCTTAGGAAGGAGCACATCTCTTCTCAGATTTTGCATCGCATAGTAGAACCCAACTACAAGCCAGGATCCGGACCATTAGAACCCTATAACTAGTTCAAAATGGTAATTGTTGAGCTCAAGTAGGCCATTAAAAGCAATACCAAGTAGCAATTTGCGGTTGGACAACTTTTGTCCCTCCTTTTCGCCTCCTACCTTGATAATAGGATCTATGGTTTTGTTCCTGACACTATATTATCTGTGTATGAAGACACGCATGCCGAGTCCTCACAACAGGCTTCCAGCTCTCATAGTTGTCGTCGTGTGCGCAGCGAAGTCATCATTTCTAACTCGCCGCCCACATCCTGATGACGTACTAGGCAAACATCTTGCTGCAATTCAGACTGATCTATCCATCCCTCAATGCACTGATGCTTTCCTTGCCTCCGCTTCCTCACAGGGTCAGTCTGTAACCATTGAAACCACCATTCCAATCACAGCTCCCACGCCGCCTCACCTCCACAAACTCGAGCACTCTCACGAAACACCTAGGCTTTCATGGACATGTTCGATGATTCCAATCTCTTGGGGCCAGGATTAAATTTTTGAGATGCCCAAGAGCCCAAGGCCCTTTGATCCCCCATCTCCCTGGAAAGGATTCGAACAATTCCATGATAGTTCTACCATTTTTTATTTCTCATTTTAGACAGATCAACAAGATCAAGCTGAAGTAGCACCAGATACCATCCCGGGGTTCCCCATGCTATTCAGTCACCAAACCAATTTGATGCCACCATACTTGATGGTTTTCAAGAAGAGGATGTGTTTGAGGAAGATGATATATAGCCAGAACCTCAAGGAAACCCCACTCAAGCTTCTGGATCAGGATTAATTCCTCTTGTTGCTACTACCGCACCAACCATGGATTCTGGTGACACATTGGGTTTAGTCACTAATCTTACGTGAGTGATTCAGACCATGTTAGATGAAAAGAAAGACATAGACAAATGCATATCCGAACTGGGATCAGAAAATACCTTGATCAGCAGAAAGTGTTACAATTAAATCAAGAGCTCAAGATTGCCAAACAACATGAGACAAAGTCTAAAACCGCCCTGAAGAATGCACAACAAAATTTTGAGTGCCTTGAAGGATAGTGTGATGACTTTGTAGAATTCCTTGACAACAGCCCAAGACCAAGTGGACAAAGCCATCCAAAATGCCAAACAACAGGTGTTGCTACTGGCTGATCAATTGGATATGGTTGAGCTTGAACGAGAGCGCCTACAAGGTGAAATGGATGCGACAACTTTTGAGCATGACTCTTACCTCCAAACTCAAGAGCTTGATCATCCAGTCTCATCGGACGAGATGTATACCTATTCAGAAAAGTTGAAACCTATTGAACTTCATTGGTAGGGTTTCAAGAAAAAATTGATAAACTCAAATGTACGACAACAACTGAACTGACAAAGGAAAAAACAATCACTATTGTAGGATATGACAAGAATTCGTCATACTACATAGTCTATATGCCAAAGACAAACACAGTGAAAATAGTCAGAGATGTCAAATTTGATGAGAGCATAATGATGGCCAAAGATGATCCTGTCAGTTATAAAGTTCTTGAAAGACAGTACTATGATCTGCCAACTGTGACAGAGGGAGCAAAGGACGAACACTCAGATGAAGATGTTCGAGCCGCATCTCATTTGAGTGATGAATCAGACGAAGAAAGATTCGAAAAACAACCTACTACTTTAATATCTGTAAACCAAAATGGTTCCAAACCTAGCAAAGCAGATAAAGGCAAAAGCATTGCAGTTCTAGGAGGATCTCATAGAAGGTCGACAAGACAATGAAGAGTACCAGCAAGATATGTGACAGGCAACTCAACTTTTACATCACAAGAGTTTTGTGGATTACTGGTGAATCACAGACATTCGAAGAAGCAATTGAATGTCCAGAGAAGGACAAATGGATCCAAGCCATGAATGAGGAGATGGAATCCATGAGGAAGAACCAGGTATGGACATTGCAACCATTACCAGATAAGCGAAAGACTGTAAAATGCAAGTGGGTATACAAGTTGAAGTATGGACCGGATGGAGATGTCTCAAAGTACAAAGCAAGACTTGTGGTGAAGGGATTTTCTCAGAGATATGGTATTGACTATTCTGAGACCTTTTCTCCTGTTCTGAAACATTCTTACGTATGTTTGCTATTTGCATATGTAGTTGCTTATGATCTCAGGATTCACATTGTGGATGAGAAGACAGCCTTCTTGCATGGTGAGCTAGATGAAAAAGTCTACATGGATCAACCCCCAGGCTATATCTCGAATTCACTTCCTACTTATGCATGCAGAATGCATAGGAGTATCTATGGTCTAAAGCAGTCAGCATGACAATGTTACAAGAAGAAAGATCAAGCCATGAAATCCTTAGGATTCAAGCCACTAATGGCTGATTCCAATGTCTATGTAAGAATTACAGATGGGAACATCATCATTGTAGCTGTGTATGTGGACGACACTCTGATACTCTACAAGAGTGAGAAGCTTATTGCTGAAGTGAAGTATGATATCTCGAAACATTTCGAGATTGTAGATCTAGGAGAAGCCAGATGTTATCTTGGCTTACAGATTGACAGGGACTATGAGGGAGGTGAATTGTACCTTCATCAGTCCAGATATATCTAGAAAATCTTAGAAAATTTCGGGATGTTGAATTGCAAAGGAGTGAATACTATAATGCTTGTAGGAACAATACTGACGAATGAAAATTGTTCAAGGACTGAAGAAGAAAGAGAATTTTAATTGACAAAAGGTTGAGAAATCGAATTCGAAAGAATCAACATTTATTCATTTGAATCAACCAATGATGATTCGGTCTTTATTCATTCGACATTTACTTATACGAACTTTATTCTTACTCAAAAGATATACTGTCGAACTTGAAAACGAAACACCATTGTATATCAACTGTTTTAACAGTTAGATCGACTATTTACAGCAAGAAGAAGGCTAGAGACCTATCCTATGACAATATATATACATGTACACTTACTCATTATAAGTAGATAGAAGATAGAATAATCAGAATCAATAGATTAAATTTTACTTTATTGGTGTTTCATACTTATTTCTGGTAGAATTCAAGATCAAACATCATAGCTGTTTTGATTATCTGAAATTATCTATCACATTCTTACATATGTTTAATTCCACATGCTTTATTCAATCATAATAGAACCTACTCTATTAGTATGTAGGCCAGATTCAGATACGATTGAAGATGCTGATATTCATTTGATTTCTTCAAACTTTCATCACTTTCTCTGAAGGAAAAATTTCTAGTGTTTTTTCTACAGACACTGCTTTCAAGCTTGCCAATATCATATGATAACTGGATGATGATAATAATCACACATCCAGAGCTGACTCTATCACGAGTCATTACGATGCGGCTATAGGAAGAGACAAGAAAGAACAAACCCTCCAGTTCTTCTACTCTCGACTCTCACGCTTTATACACCAACAAAAATTTGAGCAAGCTGAAGAAGAGAGGCTCAAGGCCATAGAAGCCGAATCAGAAGCCGACACAGAATTGTCAAGAGTAGTTGAAGCCATCGACAAAGAAGTAGTGGTTTTGCAGATACCACAAACGAACCAACCACGAGATTCAGGATTGTCGCATCATACATATATTATATATGTGTGTGTGTGTGTGTGTTGGAATTTAACCTAACTCCTGCTCATCCCAATAGCCCTCCTTCCTTCTCTCAAAAGTACTTTCTCAAAGATGTCTGAAGAAAATGAACTATTTTTCAACAGTCTACATTTTTGAACTGAATGTCGCAACAAGCCAAAAACCTGACAAAGACTTTCACTTCACTTTCGGGCTTTTCTGAGCACTAAAGGTTTTGTGAAATAGACGACAAAGTGTTCATTGAAGGTTTTAGTCCATTTCACGCACTTTCAGATATGCGACAATTCTCCCAAAAAATACGAAAAATGCGACACTCTACAGATTTATACAGAATAGACTATCTATGTCTTCATGCTCCAACAACAACTGTCCTAATTAGTCAATTAAATAGTTGTTAAACTATCTTGTGATTGTAAAATTAGAATAACACAAGATCTACTAGCTATTATAAGTAAATGACTGACTGGAGAAGTGACATGATGCAAGAGGATGCATGAAGATACTCCATCAGAGGTCAAACGACCAAAACGAGTCTTCACAATAGCTGACTTCTCAAAGTTGGTAATTATATATATATAGAGAGAGAAAGAGATAAAATATTCAGAGCAATAGCTATTGTTTTGTTTCTGTAAGTAGGATCATGCGCTTATCAACGCAATTGTATTGTGATCTAATCGTTGTTACAACTTTAATATACAGAATCGCTATTATTCCATCTCTTTGCATTCTTGTTGAATGCTCATTAACTCTCACTCTTTCCTTGAATAGTATCATAAAAGAGTGGATGTCTTTGATGCCTAATTGTATTTACATTTCTTAGTATCGGAATATCAGTATCAGAGAATTGCATGGCAGTCACAGATGCCTAATTGCTTTTGCAATCTCTCTTCATGGTAGTCTAAGACTCCTACATTGATAATCGTATTCAATGCAAACTGAACAGTTTTCTAATCTCCATTTTCTAAGTAATCTATGATCCTCCTTAACATAGTTATCATTGTTCCTCATAGTATTCATTGTCTTTCTCATGTTGTTTGGGACTTCATTTAAGAAGTTTTCCCATAGAGTGGTATTAGAGCTGATAATTCATCAGAGCCATCTCCAACATCAGTTGGTATCAGAGCTCGGGTCTTTTTGGATTACTAGAGTCTAGGACATACAAAGGAACTTATACGTTCTTGTTTTTCAGAGCTAGTTCATATTTTGCTTGTGTTCAAGCTTTGATATTTGATTACAATGGAAGATTTGACCTCAAAGATCCAATCGATCAACAAGTTCAAAATGATGATTTCCACATGTGGAAGTTCAAAATGAGAATGATCTTAATCGAGAAAGAGCTATGGGGATACATCAACGGTTCTATTGTCAAACCAGAAGAACCAGAACTGCTTCCAACATGGGAAGCAAAGGATGGCAAAGCACTTGCCATTGTATTCTTAAATATAAAGGATAGTCAGATTGCTCATGTATCAAACAACACCAGCTCCAAAGAAGCGTGGGATATTCTTACAAGTATCTACAAGACTTCAGATGTATCGACTTGTCTCTTTTTGAAGATGAAGATCCTCACATTCAAGATGAGTGAAGGCACCTCAGTCAGCAATCACCTAAACGAATTCAAATAGATGCTGAATCAACTTGCTGCCATAGGTTCCCCTATTTCAGAAGGAGCCTCAACAGTGTCTCTTCTCACTAGTATTACTTTTGAGCAATACTCTTGCGCTGTCTCTCTAGAAGCTGACAACAAGTCTATTGTAAGAAGAGGTCAAGAGAAAGAGCTTATCCACAGTGAGTACCAAGTCAATGGCATTGTACTCTAATAAGTAGCAGTCCAAGAAGAAGAACTACAAGGACAAGAAGACGAAGGCCAGATTCAATGCAACAATTACAACAATAGCATATGTGAAGATTTTAGCACGTGTGAACTTCACCACACACCTTATAGGACCTTATTGAGGTGTTGTGATTGCACAAGATTGATCAGAGAACAAATAACTCAAAAAATCTATGGCAAGAGTACAATGGCATACATCTGACTAAAAAAACTAACTATTCACTATGAGGAATCAATGTCATAAATAATTCTAAGTGCTCGGTATGGGAAAAACAGGATGCTCTCGGGTCGAGAGAGAAAATCAACACAAGAAAACTCGGGTAGAGAGAGAATCAGTCCAAAACACGAAAATCTTTATATTTACAATATGGAAAAACATGTCAAGATTTCCCTACATCAAAGTGGCTCAAGTTCCTACAGTGTGGAGTTGCATGGAAAGTTCACTTAACTCAGTTAACTCAACTACCAAGGATCCGCATGTGTAACTGCATGCATGGATATTGCATATACTGCATTTCAACTCTCAAAATTGCCTAGAATTGTGTAGATCTCAAAAACTACTTTGCATGTTGCATGCACTAATTGCATGTGTCTTGCATGCACACTGAATGACATTGCATGTAAAATGAACTTTTGCATGACATCAAATTTGAATCTACCTATCTCAAACTCGACCTATTCTAGAAGGTTATGTGCTCAATTCACATAACTTTATGTACAATAAAGTTTACAAATGGAAATAGCATGGTCATGGCCCCAAAACTTGAGATAGGAAGATATTATTTTACTAATCTTCACAACATAGTCAACAACAACAACCACCAAAGACGAAACTCTTGTGCAGGTATTGCAAAAGATCCAATCACGACATAAAGGATTGTCGCATCCTCAAACACAACGAAGTGAGAAAGAAGAAACAACAGCACCAAGAAGGAGCTTTTGACTCTGTCAGAAATTCCCAAGAGGACGATAAGACACTGATGGTACAAGAACATTCAAGTAGAGATGCCTGCCAATGGTATCTTGATTCAGGTGCTTCACAGCACATGACGCCATGTGAGAACCTTTTATCTACTCTCACAGCAACGGACTCAAAGTACGTTTTCTTTGGTGACTCTAGCTCTCACAAAGTAGAAGGCCAAGGCACTGTCCGACTTTAGTTCCCTAACAACATCACTAGGCAGTTAGATGGTGTACTTTACGTACCCAATTTAACAAAGAACTTATTGTCCATTAGCAAGATCACTGATCAAGGCTATAGAGCTTTGTTTTCTACTAGTCGATGTACTATTTTTGATGGAAATTGTAATAAAATCCTCTCTGCATACAGAGAAGAAAATTTGTATATCTTGAGTCACGATTATACACTTTCTGTGAGTAACTCTGATGCTCATGTTTGGCATCAAGACTAGGTTATTTAGGCATGCGTTCGATCTTGTATATGCATCATAACAAATTGGTCAAGGATATGAATATCAATGTTGTTTGTATAGCTAATCAGATTGTCTGTGAAAAATGTTTACTAGGAATACAACCTAGAACAAAATTTACAAGATAGAAGAGCGATGTCCATTCTATCACTGATTCACAATGACTTATGTGGTCCCATGAGCATACTCTCTTTGGGTCAAGCTCTATATTTTACCACATTCATTGATGACTACTCCCGATTTGCCATAATTATGCTCATTAAGAACAAGTCAGAAGCATTCAATTGCTTCAAAGACTTCAAGCAATTCGTTGAGAACCAAAATGGTCAGAGAATCGAGACCATTCGGGCTGATTCAGGGGGAGAGTACATATCAAAGAAAATGGCGGACTACCTATCATCATGCGACGTGCATCATCAGTTCACAGCCAGCTACACTCCACAACTTAACTAAGTGAAAGAATCATACATTGTTGAAAGCTGCATGATCCATGACTGTCAATGCTCAATTACCCCAGAACTTTCAAGCTGAAGCAATCTCTACAACTTGCTATCTGCAAAATTATTCCAGCACGAAGGCAATCTACACCAAGACACCCTTTGAAGCCTACTATGACTACAAACCAAGTCTGAAATATTTATGTATATTCAAATATCTTTGCTATTCTCAAATTTTGGCTGCTCTGAGATAGAAGTTAGACCTAGTAAGCTGTAAGTATATCTTTATCTGCTATTTAATATCATACAAGGCATATCGTATCTATGATGTTGACACAGGTCAGATTTCAATCAGTCGTTATGTTATTTTTCTTGAAGACAAGTTTCATGATTTCAAGCAGAAGCAGCAAATATAGGAGTCTGTCACAACAGCTCCATTCTCCATCGATAGGCACCAACCTACAAACATTCAAATACAGGAGTTTGCCCTAATAGCTCCATTCACCTCGATGGGCTTTGACCCACGATTGTTCAACCACAAGATGAAGCTATCCCAATCATTCACCCAGGAGAAACATCAACTCAAGCACTTGCAGTCTGAAGATCTACATGTCAACGACAGCAACCTAATCATTTCATCTCTCAAGTGTTCATCAGTCATGATGAACCTACCACTATTGCAGAAACATTGTCAACATCAGATGCAGACAACTGGAAGGTTGCAATGGATGTTGAGTATAGTTTGTTGATAAAGAACAAGACTTGGAGTCTTGTTAATCATCCTGTAGGTATAAAGCCTATTGACTCTAAGTCGATCTTCAAGCTAAAGCTTAAGCCAGATGGATCAATATCCAAATGAAAAGCTTGATTGGTGGTTAAAGGATTTGAGAAAGTATATGGAATAGATTACACTGACACCTTCAGTCCAGTGGTCAAGCATCAATCTATTCGCACCTTGATGGCTATAGCTATTGTAAAGAATCTGGACATTCACCAGATGGATGTCAAGATAGCGTTTCTTCACGGATACATACAAGAAGGCATATTTATTTATGAACTAGAATGTTATGTCCTTCAAGCCCAAGAGCACTTGGTATGTAAATTGCACATGGCACTATATGGCCTCAAACAAGCTCCCCAGGCCTGATATGAAAGAATCAACCACTTCTTGTTGCAGCATAGTTTCACTTCTTGCTCCACAGAGTCTAATGTGTATCTCAAGCATAAATGGTCAAGCTATGTTGTTATAGCATTGTACGTTGATGATTCTTTAATCATCAATAATTCAAATCAGTTACTGCATAAAGCTGAATCTTTGCTCTCATCAGGATTTGAGATGACTGATTTAGGCCCAGTTCATGTACATTCAAGCTACAAAGCACTAGGCTTTGAGCTATGAGGGTAATACAGAAGCTACACTAATACTTGTTACATATTCAAATTCAGATTGGGTAGGAGACATGGATACCATAAAATCCACACAAAAGGTTGCTACAAGATCTGCAATTCCCATAGATCAGTCCAACAATACTCCAGTGCGACAATTAGAGCTGCATAGCTCTATCTCTGAACCCACGTACTCATGCTAAAACTAAACACATAGAAGTTCAGTTCCATTTTCTTAGAGAGAAAGTTCATAATAAAGATGTACTAAGTTACTATCACACAGACAGTATGTTGGCTAATATTTTGACAATGCCATTTTCTAGAGATAAACATTCTACCTTACTAGATATGATAAATCTCAATTGTAGGTCAGATTTGTCGTAGTGAGCTTAAGGGGGGTGTTGAAATTTACTCTAACTCCTACTCATCTCAACAACCCTCCTTCCTTCTCTCAAAACTACTCTCTCAAAGATGTCTGCAAAAAATGAACTGTTTTGAATAATCTACATTTTTGAACTGAATGTTGCAACATGCGAAAAACCCGACAAAGATTCCACTTCACTTTCGGGCTAAAGGTTTTGCAAAAAAGACGACAAAGTGTTCACTAAAGGTTTTAGTCCATTTCACGCACTTTCAGATATGCGACAATTCTCTCAAAAAATATGAAAAATGTGACACTCTGCAGATTTATATAGGATTCCAAGTACAAACTGTCTACGTCTTCACGCTCCAATAACGACTGTCCTAATTAGTCAGTTACATAGCTGTTAAGCTATCTTGTAATTGTAAAACTACAATAACACAAGATCTACCAGCTGTTATAAGTAAATGAGCGACTGGAGAAGTGACATTATGCAAGAGGATGCATGAAGATATTCCAGCAGAGATCAAATGACCAAACGAGTCTTCACAGCAGCTGACTCCTCAAAGTTGGTGATTATATATATATATATATAGAGAGAGAGAGAGAGAAAGGTAAAATATTCAGAGTGATAGCTATTTTTTTGTTTCTGTAAGTAGGATCACGTGCTTATTAGCGCAATTGTATTGTGATCTGATCGTTGTTACAACTTTAATATAATAAATTGCTATTGTTCCATCTCTTTGCATTCTTGTTGAATGTTCATTAACTCTCACTCTTCTCTTGAAATAGTATCATAACAGAGAAATGAATGATTGTCTTTGACACCTAATTGTATTGACATTTCTTTGTATTAGAATATCAATATCAGAGAATTGCGTGGTTGTCCCAGATGCCTAATTGTTTTTGCAATCTCTTTTCATGGTAGTCTAAGTCTCCTACACTGATAATCATATTCAACGCAAAATGAACCGTTCTCTAATCTCCGTTCTCTAAGTAATTTACGATCCTCCTTAACCCGATCACTATTCTTCATAGTATTCATTGTCTTTCTCATGTTCGTTGGGACTTTGTTTAAGAAGTTTTCCCACAGAGTGGTATCAGAGCTGATAATTCATCAAAGCCATCCCCAACATCATGTGTGTGTGTGTGTTTGTGTGCATATGTATATATATATATATATATATATATATATATATATATATATATATAATCCATAAGGAAAATATCTTGAATATGAAATTTTATTGTTTTTTGAATTATGTTCACTCAATTTGAATTAAAATATCACCGTCAAAGAGAGATAAATCAATAGACCTTACTCCTATCCACCATTCAAATGTTTGCTATTCATCTTGGTTAAAAATCTTTCCACTTCAGATTTCTTCAAGCACAAATAATGGAGGATGCTAAAGTAGATACCTACAATATCTAGTGGTCTTCTTTTGTTAGATTTCTCTTGAAAAATGAAGAAAATTTTTATCACATGATTAAAGAATGGTAGGACCCCAAACATAACTTTCTTTACAATTTAGCTCCTAACCATGTTGGGCAAGCACATAATGACATAAATGGATGAATCATCCGTTAATCCACAATTCGCGACAGTCAACGTGTCTTTGACTCGAAGCACGAACAATTCGCGAATCGCAAACACACCTCTAGGACCGCAAATCGCAAAAGGGACACAAAACGAAAACTATGAAAAGAAACAGAAAGATGCATTTCTGAACCAGTTCAGAGAAATCGATTACAAAGCAAGAATTCTTGGACATCTGAACAATGTTTTGAAGAAGAGTAAAGAAAGAATAAATGACAAACTAAACGAAAGGATGACACAAAAGTTGTTGAGGATAAGTCATCAACTTCTAAAGTTGAAAAGCTTTGGAAGAGTAATATGGCTGACCTTAATAAAAAGTTTAATGACTTGAAAGTGCAGATCTCTGAAGTTGCAGATAAAAGACCGAAAGCATCTTCTTCCAACTCAAGAATTTGGTGTACAAAATGTATAACTTCAGGACACACCAAGGAAGACTGCACCACTGTCAATGTCAAATACATTGAAGATCATGCCCAGGAGGTACTTTTTATTTTTCAAAATGATGCGACTACTAACTATGTTATAGGGTACTGCAGCATCAGCCCAACAGGACAGACCCAAGTTTGCACCAAGAAGACATAATCCTCCTGAATTTTTTGGACTAGTGATGTCTCAAACCGCAACTAAACCAGTGTCAGACAACTGCTATAACTGTGGAGAGCCGGGACATTTTTCACCTGACTGTCCTCAGGCACGAAAGCCGATTGGTTATGTGTGCAAAAAGTACAAAAAGGACCAAGATTGGATCCTAATCTAATCCTCAAGAGAGATTGGTTGTCAGATTACTTGATCTATCAATCTACTTGAGATTAAGATCAATCCAGATCAATTCTAGACACAAAATCCTAACAAGAACAATCATTAATTGAGGGTAGGTGTACTTTTTTCCCACGTGTGAAACCCTGTTTAAGTACAGACTCCAACCTGAAAATCAAGTACACATTGATAGCACCTCAAAAGAATCAAAACAAATGTAGACAAATGGAGAGAATCACTCAAAATTGCTTCCCAAACCAAGATTGGTGTCTCACAATGATTATGGCCAAATGTGGCTCTATAAATACAATAAGTGAGAGCTCATGGTACTGATCATCCCTTTGATCCCACATGTGTGAAGGTGCTTTGTCATATGATGATTCATCATGCAAAACTGACACTTGCACAAAACCTTCTATTTTGAGCACTTTTGGTCTATTTTTCTTCTATATGGAGATCTACTTGAAAATCTTCTAGAAGTCAAAATTCTTCTACTTCAACTTATTCCACACATGTGAGCTGTCCTCTACACATGGGATGTGACACCTAACCAAAGGATGTGGCTCATGCAATCATTAGATTGATGCCATGTGTCATATGTCTAGAAAACTAGTTTTTGGCCTTTTTAGCCACTAGAACTTGAATTAAATCATATGTAAAACCTTTATGATTATGGTACATGACAAGTACACTATTTTCACACATGGGGGGGACACATGTGTAATCATCCTATATACAAGATTTTTGGCCTCTACCAAGCTTATTTTGCATTTTTCACACTCCTCAAAAATCTAGCTTGGTGAATCTAGCATAGATCTATCTATAACTCCAAGAGCCAGTCTTAATTTTATAAATGGATCTTTAGCCAATGCCTTGGTGAGTATATCAGCAATGCAATCTGATGATGAAACATGAATAAGCTTGATCTCCTTTGCTTGCACTTTCTCCCTCACGAAATGATGTGCAATCTCGATGTGCTTTGTTCGAGCATTGAAGACTGGATTGTTTGCAAGTTGTTGAGCTGCTTGATTATCACAGTATATGCATGGAATGTCTTTATCCTTGATCACATGTACTCCTCCAAAAGCCTTTTAAGCCAAATAACCTCCTTTGTTGTTGTTGTCATAGCTTTATATTCGGATCTTGTTGATGAAAGAGAGATGGTATCTTGCTTTTTGGAAAGCCAAGATATAACTCCTCCACATAAGAATGTAGCAAATGCACTTATGGATCTTCTATCCATCTTGTCAGCTGCAAAACTTGAGTCCAAATATGCTCTCAAACAAATATTAGTCCTTTCATAAACTGTGCCAAAGTGTTTTGTAGCCGAGATGTACCTTAAAACACTTTTTGCTCTAAGATAATGATCTTTCCATCATCACATTTGTAGTACAATGATGGTTCATAAGAACTTACAACAAATCTAATGGAAATAAGATAGGAATGCAACCTAGAGTACCATGCCTTGGTGCTTGCTTGAGTCCATAAAGACTCTCCTTCGAGAGACACACCTTGTCTTCTTCTCCATCTTTGATGAAGCCCTCGGGTTGGCACATGTAGATTTCCTCTTCCAAGAATCCATTCAAGAAAGCATTTGTCACATCAAGTTGGAAGAGCTCCCATTTGAAAGAAGTTGCAAGACATATGATTAATCTAATGGTCACAAGCTTTGCAACAGGTGGAAAGGTTTCATCATAATCTATGCCTTTGACTTGCAAAAAACCTTTTGCTACAAGTCTAGCTTTGTACTTATGAATGGAACCATCTTGATTATATTTCAATCTATATATCCATTTACAAGTAAGAGGCTTCTTTCCATAAGGTAATCAACAATTTTCCAAGTTTGATTTTCCATTAATGCATCAAACTATACTTGCATAGCTTTCCTCCAATATTGAGACTTATTTGCTTTCTCAAAACTAGTTGGTTCTACAAGCATAGTAGTCAAGAAAGTATAAGAGTTGAGTAGTTGAGAATCTTCCCTTTGCTTCCCTTTGTCACTATAAGTGAGCCTTGATGGCTCAATCCTTGTCCTTGTTGATCTTCTTGGCACCCTTGGACTTGGAGTAGGTTCCACTTGAAATCATATACATCACAAACTTGACCTGTAAAAGAAAACATTACATCTTTAGAACAATTTTTATGCTTTTTGTATCATAATATTTTCTCAATGTGTGTCATGCAAGTCAAAAAATTATGAAATCTACTACCATGGTCAAAAAATCATTTTGATTTAAATACCTTGGCCTTTTTTATCTTGAACATTTCTAAATGAGCACTGCACATCCTAAAATATCTAAACACAAATATAATATATAAGCTAAATAATTTGTCAATTAGTATATTATGACCCATACTCTATTTTAACTACAAAAAAACTTGTAAACGATGAATTTTTAAATGATAACCATTGGATAATCAATGTTGAGACTAAAGGAAAAGTAATATTATTAAGATTCTATAATTAGTTAAGATTACATCTAGATGTGCTAGAACAAAGTATTTTTTTAAGAAAGATCTATTCTTCACCCAAGGCAAATGGATTAATATCTTTTGAGCAACAAAATAAACAACTTTTCTTTTTCCTTTCATACAAAGAAGACATTTTTTTTGGAAACTCATGGTTTTAATTACATGTGCAAACTGTTGGATTTCAATGGCCCAAATCCAGTTGGTAATGAGCATCCTGAAAGCTGTATATACTTATACTAGAAAACCAAAAAAAAAGAAAAGAAAGGGTGACTTGAATTTTTAAGCAGAAAGTCAAAATTCAAAATCAATTTTCTCGATACCGGATCGACTCATATTTTTAGAATTTTTAATACCGAATCGACTCGACTCAACTCATAATTTCTGAGTCAATCGTTGGCCCTCAAAATATCATTCATGTGCTGAACCTGGTACACAACTGCTGGAACTACAACCTCTAACAAATCTGCACTAATGGGTTGTAATGGTTCATGGCCATATAATGCAAAGAAGGGCGTCATACCGATTGACAATGTGGAGTGCTATTATAACCAAATTTGGCGAGATACAAGCAATCGACACACTTTGTCTGATGATCCGAAACAAAATGTCGCAAATAACACTCCAACCACTGGTTAATCCTTTCTGTTTGCCCATCAGTTTCTGGATGAAATGATGTGCTCAAGCACAATTTAGTGCCCAACTTGTCCACTAAGACCTTCTAGAAAGTGGAAATAAATCTACTGTCTCTGTCACTCACTATTTCTTTTGGTATTCCGTGTAACTTGAAGACATTCTTCAAGAATATTTGTGCTACTTGGGCTGCACTATCAGTAGTTTTATAAGATAGGAAATGTGCATATTTTGTAGGCCGATCCACCACCACATAGATACCATCATATCCCCCAGTTGTTGTTGGCAAGGAAGGTTTAAAATCCATGCTAATACTCATCCAACATTGCATGGGAATGGATAGCGGATGCAATAAGCCTGGTTGCTTAACATGTTCTACCTTATTCACTTGACAAGGAATACATTCTTGCACGTACGTGTATATAGCTTTCTTCATACCAGCCCATTTGAATATCTTGCGGATGGTTTGATATGTATTCAAAATTCCACTATGCCCAGCACTGGGAGATGAGTGTAGCTCATATAACACTTGCAGAATGAACTTAGATTTAGGAGCAAGCACAACTTTAGAATTGTCATGATTCGAGAAACAACCTACTACTTTAATATCTGTAAACCAAAATGGTTCCAAACCTAGCAAAGCAGATAAAGGCAAAAGCATTGCAGTTCTAGGAGGATCTCCTAGAAGGTCGACAAGACAATGAAGAGTACCAGCAAGATATGTGACAGGCAGCTCAACTTCTACATCATAAGAGTTTTGTGGATTACTGGTGAATCATAGACATTCGAAGAAGCAATTGAATGTCCAGAGAAGGACAAATGGATCCAAGCCATGAATGAGGAGATGGAATCCATGAGGACGAACCAGGTATGGACATTGCAACCATTACCAGATAAGTGAAAGACTGTAAAATGCAAGTGGGTATACAAGCTGAAGTATGGACCGGATGGAGATGTCTCAAAGTACAAAGCCAGACTTGTGGTGAAGGGAGTCTCTCAGAGATATGGTATTGACTATTCTGAGACCTTTTCTCCTGTTCTGAAACATTTGTCCGTACGTTTACTATTTGCATATGTAGTTGCTTATGATCTCAGGATTCACATTGTGGATGAGAAGACAGCCTTCTTGCATGGTGAGCTAGATGAAAAAGTCTACATGGATCAACCCCCAGGCTATATCTCTAATTAACTTCCTACTTATGCATGCAAAATGCATAGGAGTATCTACGGTCTAAAGCAGTCAGCATGACAATGGTACAAGAAGAAAGATCAAGCCCTGAAATCCTTAGGATTCAAGCCACTAATGGCTGATTCCAATGTCTATGTAAGAATTACAGATGGGAACATCATCATTGTAGCTGTGTATGTGGACGACACTCTGATACTCTACAAGAGTGAGAAGCTTACTGCTGAAGTGAAGTATGATATCTCGAAACATTTCGAGATTGTAGATCTAGGAGAAGCCAGATGTTATCTTGGCTTACAGATTGACAGGGACTATGAGGGAGGTAAATTGTACCTTCATCAGTCCAGATATATCTAGAAAATCTTAAAAAATTTTAAATTGTTAAATTGCAAAGGAGTGAATACTATAATGCTTGTAGAAACAATACTGACGAACGAAAATTGTTCAAGGACTGAAGAAGAAAAAGAATTGATGTAGCTTACACCATACAAGAAGCTGATCGGATCGTTGATATACCTTGCAGATAACACACGTCCTAACATTGCTTATGTCGTGTTCTAGATGAGCCAATTTTGTACAAATCCAGGCTCGACTCATTGGAAGCTTGCAAAACGAATTTTGCAATATCTTCAATTAACAGAAGATTTTGATTTTTATTATTCTCGTGATGTAGGGTTCCAAATACTTTCCTACAGTGATGCTAGCTAGGCATCTCTCAAGGATGACTGCAAAAGTGTCTCAGGAGGATGCACCATCGCGTCAAGAGCAGCAATTCTCTGGATCAGCAAGAAGCAGACCATTGTGGCTCAATCATCTTGTGAAGTAGAGTACGTAGCAGCAGCAAAGATGGCCAATGAAATAATTTTGCTCAAACAATTCCTCGACGAATTGGGCAAAAAAAGGAATGAACCTCTGGTTTTGCAGAGGGACAACACATCTGCAATACATCTGACAAAAGACCCTGTGTTTCACTCAAGGAGAGAACACATTGCAATCAAGTACCACTTGATAGGGGATCTGATCGGGAAGAAGATGTTGCAGACTACTTTCATTGGAACGAAGGAGATGGTAGCTGACATTTTCACAAAGTCCTTAGACAAAGGTCTATTCGAGAAATAGAGGAGCAGTCTTGGAGCCGTCAAGCTATCATGCTTTGAGAGGGAGCTGAAGAAACAAAATGTTTCTATTGCCAAAGCCTTGCTAGCTTTCCACCTTGATTTTGATAGAATAGACACACGAAACAAAAATGTTCGCGAACAATTTTGCGACACACGACACGAAATTGTTTCGTGACACAAAATCATTCTGCTTCACAAAGGTTCCAAGAAGATTAGTCAAGTACCATGGGATACAAATATTTGATCAGATATCATGACATCAGCAGAAGTACTCTAGAACGTGGCTAATCTGCCACTCTTGTAATCCAAGATTAGTTGTAGATGTTTAATCTTTTTGATCTGGAAGTTACACAATGTGACACGAAAAAGTTCGCGAACTATATACTTTCTGCTTGATGCATAATATTGTAAGACAAAAATATACATAATACATGTCCGCTTGTGAGCGAGACAATTTTGTAAGAGGATCCGTAGATCCAGAAGTCCGCTAGTAAGCGAGACATTATTCGTGAGAGAATTGTATTTCTCTCATGCCAATGCAATGTCACACAGTGCTTGAAATCAAAAGATCAATAGATCTGATTCACTTGTTTATTCAATTTCTCACATTGGTTTGATTTTGTTGAATGCTAACGTAGAACAACAGTGTCTATCTACATTCTGGACGATTGTAGGAATGATATAGTCGGCAGTGACCAGCAATCATATCTGAATTGCACACGAATTGATTTTTATTCGTGAATGTTTTTCGTTTCGTGTTTCACTTCGCGATCACTTGGCTTTAAGCGTAAATCAATTTCAAAGACCATAAGAGTTTTGTTTCGCTTTGTTTCGTTTCGTCTAGTTTCATTTCATTTTGTTTCGTTTCGTTACAGAGCCCGATTCATCTTCTCTTTCATCTAGTTTTGCTTCGTTTTGTTTTGTTGCAAAGCTTGATTGGATCACGAATTCTTCTCAAGCTGAAATTATTTGTGATCAAAACAATATCGCAATATGTTCGCAAATTGTTCGAGAAACTCCTATCAGTTCGTTACTAGAATTTTATTGGAATTTTACATTTGCACACTTTCCCTATCTTATGAAATATCCTATATTTCATTTGAAAATGAAACACATAGCCATCAAGTATCATGTGATTTGGGACTTAGTCGAAAAGAAGATATTGAAGACAATCTTCATACCTACTCTGGAAATGACAGCTGATATCTTTACAAAGCCAGTGAGTAAAGCTTTGTTTGAGAAGCAGCAAAGAAGATTGGGGTTAATCCAACTGCTTACTTTGGGAGGGAGTTGTAGAACACCTTGACCGACAAGTCTCAGTTCTATTAGCAAAGTGTACATTTTAATTGACAAAAGGTTGAGAAATCGAATTCGAAAGAATCAACATTTATTCATTTGAATCAACCAATGATGATTCGGTCTTTATTCATTCGACATTTACTTATACGAACTTTATTCTTACTCAAAAGATATACTGTCGAACTTGAAAATGAAACACCATTGTATATCAACTGTTTTAACAGTTAGATCGACTATTTACAGCAAGAAGAAGGCTAGAGACCTATCCTATGACAATATATATACATGTACACTTACTCATTATAAGTAGATAGAAGATAGAATAATCAAAATCAATACATTAAATTTTACTTCATTGGTGTTTCATACTTATTTCTGGTAGAATTCAAGATCAAACATCATAGCTGTTTTGATTATCTACAACTATCTATCACATTCTTACATATGTTTAATTCCACATGCTTTATACAATCATAATAGAACCTGCTCTATTAGTATGTAGGCCAGATTCAGACACGATTGAAGATGCTGACATTCATTTGATTTCTTCAAACTTTCATCACGTTCTCTGAAGGAAAAATTTCTAGTGTTTTTTCTACAGACACTGCTTTCAAGCTTGCCAATATCATATGATAACTGGATGATGATAATAATCACACATCCAGAGCTAACTCTATCACGAGTCATTACGATGCTACTATAGGAAGAGACAAGAAAGAACAAACCCTCCAGTTCCTCTACTCTTGACTCTCACGCTTTATACACCAACAAGAATTTGAGCAAGATGAAGAAGAGAGGCTCAAGGCCATAGAAGCTAAATCAAAAGCCGACACAGAATTGTCAAGAGTAGTTGAAGCCATCGACAAAGAAGAAGTGGTTTTGCAGATACCACAAACGAACCAACCACGAGATTCAGGATTGTCGCATCATAGATATATTATATATGTGTGTGTGTGTGTGTGTGTTGGAATTTAACCTAACTCCTGCTCATCCCAATAGCCCTCCTTCCTTCTCTCAAAAGTACTTTCTCAAAGATGTCTGAAGAAAATGAACTATTTTTCAACAGTCTACATTTTTGAACTGAATGTCGCAACAAGCCAAAAACCTGACAAAGACTTTCACTTCACTTTCGGGCTTTTCTGAGCACTAAAGGTTTTGTGAAATAGACGACAAAGTGTTCATTGAAGGTTTTAGTCCATTTCACGCACTTTCAGATATGCGACAATTCTCCCAAAAAATACGAAAAATGCGACACTCTACAGATTTATACAGGATTCCAAGTATAGACTATCTATGTCTTCACGCTCCAACAACAACTGTCCTAATTAGTCAATTAAATAGTTGTTAAACTATCTTGTAATTGTAAAATTAGAATAACACAAGATCTACTAGCTATTATAAGTAAATGACTGACTGGAGAAGTGACATGATGCAAGAGGATGCATGAAGATACTCCATCAGAGGTCAAACGACCAAAACGAGTCTTCACAGTAGCTGACTCCTCAAAGTTGGTAATTATATATATGTAGAGAGAGAAAGCAATAAAATATTCAGAGCAATAGCTATTGTTTTGTTTCTGTAAGTAGGATCACGCGCTTATCAGCGCAATTGTATTGTGATCTAATCGTTGTTACAACTTTAATATACAGAATCGCTATTATTCCATCTCTTTGCATTCTTGTTGAATGTTCATTAACTCTCACTCTTTCCTTGAATAGTATCATAAAAGAGAAATGTATGGATGTCTTTGATGCCTAATTGTATTTACATTTCTTAGTATCGGAATATCAGTATCAGAGAATTGCATGGCTGTCACGAATGCCTAATTGTTTTTGCAATCTCTCTTCATGGTAGTCTAAGACTCCTACACTGATAATCGTATTCAATGCAAACTGAACAGTTTTCTAATCTCCATTTTCTAAGTAATCTATGATCCTCCTTAACATAGTTATCATTGTTCCTCATAGTATTCATTGTCTTTCTCATGTTGGTTGGGACTTCATTTAAGAAGTTTTCCCATAGAGTGGTATTAGAGGTAATAATTCATCAGAGCCATCTCCAACATCAGTTGGTATCAGAGCTCGGGTCCTTTTGGATTACTAGAGTCTAGGACATACAAAGGAACTTATACGTTCTTGTTTTTCAGAGCTAGTTCATATTTTGTTTGTGTTCAAGCTTTGATATTTGATTACAATGGAAGATTTGACCTCAAAGATCCAATCGATCAACAAGTTCAGTGGAGATGATTTCCACATGTGGAAGTTCAAAATGAGAATGATCTTAATTGAGAAGGAGCTATGGGGATACGTCAACGGTTCTATTGTCAAACCAGAAGAACTAGAACTGCTTCCAACATGGGAAACAAAGGATGGCAAAGCACTTGCCATTGTATTCTTAAATATAAAGGATAGTCAGATTGCTCATGTATCAAACAACACCAGCTCCAAAGAAGCGTGAGATATTCTTACAAGTATCTACAAGATTTAGATGTATCAATTTGTCTCTTTTTGAAGATGAAGATCTTCACATTCAAGATGAGCGAAGGCACCTCAGTCAGCGATCACCTGAACGAATTCAAATAGATGCTGAATCAACTTGCTTCCATAGGTTCCTCTATTTCAGAAGAAGCCTCAACAATGTCTCTTCTCACTAGTATTACTTTTGAGCAATACTCTTGCGCTGTCTCTCTAGAAGCTGACAACAAGTCTATTGTAAGAAGAGGTCAAGAGAAAGAGCTTATCCACAATGAGTACCAAGTCAATGGCATTGTACTCTAATAAGTAGCAGTCCAAGAAGAAGAACTAAAAGGACAATCCATTAGCAAGATCACTGATCAAGGCTATAGAGCTTTGTTTTCTACTAGTCGATGAGCTATTTTTGATGGAAATTGTAATAAAATCCTCTCTGCATACAAAGAAGGAAATTTGTATATCTTGAGTCACGTTTATACACTTTCTGTGAGTAACTCTGATGCTCATGTTTGGCATCAAGACTAGGTTATTTAGGCATGCGTTCGATCTTGTATATGCATCATAACAAATTGGTTAAGGATATGAATATCAATGTTGTTTCTACAGCTAATCAAATTGTCTGTGAAAAATGTTTACTAGGAACACAACCTAGAACAAAATTTACAAGATAGAAGAGCAATGTCCATTCTATCACTGATTCACAGTGACTTATGTGGTCCCATGAGCATACTCTCTTTGGGTCAAGCTCTATATTTTACCACATTCATTGATGACTACTCTCGGTTCACCATAACTATGTTCATTAAGAACAAGTCAGAAGCATTCAATTGCTTCAAAGAGTTCAAGCAATTCGTTGAGAACCAAAATGGTCAGAGAATCGAGACCATTCGGGCTGATTCAGGGGAAGAGTACATATCAAATAAAATGACGGACTACCTATCATCATGCAACGTGCACCATCAGTTCACAGCCAGCTACACTCCACAACTTAACTAAGTGAAAGAATCATACATTGTTGAAAGCTGCATGATCCATGACTGTCAATGCTCAATTACCCCTAAACTTTCAAGCTGAAGCAATCTCTACAACTTGCTATCTGCAAAATTATTCCAGCACGAAGCAATCTACTCCAAGACACCCTTTGAAGCCTACTATGACTACAAACCAAGTCTGAAATATTTATGTATATTCGAATATCTTTGCTATTCTCAAAGTTTAGCTGATCTGAGAAAGAAGTTAGACCTAGTAAGCTGTAAGTATATATTTATCTGCTATTTGATATCATACAAGGCATATCGTGTCTATGATATTGACACAGGTCAGATTTCAATCAGCCGTTATGTTGTTTTTCTTGAAGACAAGTTTCATGATCTCAAGAAGAAGCAGCAAATATAGGAGTCTGTCACAATAGCTCCATTCTCCATCGATAGGCACCAACCTACAAACATTCAAATACAGGAGTTTGCCCCAATAGCTCCATTCACCTCGATGGGCTTTGACCCACGATTTTTCAACCACAAGATGAAGCTATTCCAATCATTCACCCAGGAGAAACATCAACTCAAGCACTTGTAGTCTGAAGATCTACATATCAACGACAGCAACATAATCATTTCATCTCTAAAGTGTTCATCAGTCATGATGAACCTACCACTGTTGTAGAAACATTGTCAACATCAGATGCAGACAACTGGAAGGTTGCAATGGATGTTGAGTATAGTTTGTTGATAAAGAACAAGACTTGGAGTTTTGTTAATCATCCTGTAGGTATAAAACCTATTGACTCTAAGTGGATCTTCAAGCTAAACCTTAATCCAGATGGATCAATATACTTAGTGGTTAAAGGATTTAAGCAAGTATATGGAATAGATTACAGTGACACCTTTAGTCCAGTGGTAAAGCATCAATCTATTCGCACCTTGATGGCTATAGCTATTGTAGAGAATCTGGACATTCACCAGATGGATGTCAAGATAGTGTTCCTTCACAGATACATACAAGAAGACATATTCATTTATGAACTAGAATGTTATGTCCTTCAAGACCAAGAGCACTTGGTATGTAAATTGCACAAGGCACTATATGGCCTCAAGCAAGCTCCTCGGGCCTGGTATGAAAGAATCAACCACTTCTTGTTGCAGCATAATTTCACTTCTTGCTCCACAAACTCTAATGTGTATCTCAAGCATAAATGGTCAAGCTATGTTGTTATAGCATTGTACATTGATGATTCTTTAATCATCAATAATTCAAATCAGTTACTGCATAAAGCTAAATCTTTGCTCTCATCAGAATTTGAGATGACTGATTTAGGCCCAGTTCATGTACATTCAAGCTACAAAGCACTAGTCTTTGAGCTATGAGGGTAATACAGAAGCTACACTAATACTTGTTACATATTCAAATTCAGATTGGGTAGGAGACATGGATACCATATAATTCACACAAAAGTTTGCTACAAGATCTGCAATTCCCATAGATCAATCCAACAATACTCCAGTCGACAATCAGAGCTGCATAGCTCTATCTCTGAACCCACGTACTCATGCTAAAACTAAACACATAGAAGTTCAATTCCATTTTCTTAGAGAGAAAGTTCAGAATAAAGATGTACTAAGTTACTATCACACAAACAGTATGTTGACTAATATTTTGACAAAGCCATTGTCTAGAGATAAACATTCTACCTTACTAGATATGATATATCTCAATTGTAGGTCAGATTTGTCGCAGTAAGCTTAAGGGGGAGTGTTGAAATTTACTCTAACTCCTACTCATCTCAACAACCCTCCTTCCTTCTCTCAAAACTACTCTCTCAAAGATGTTTGCAAAAAATAAACTATTTTCAATAGTCTACATTTTTTAACTGAATGTTGCAACAGGCGAAAAATCCGACAAAGAACTTCCACTTCACTTTTGGGCTAAAGGTTTTACAAAAAAGACGACAAAGCGTTCACTAAAGGTTTTAGTCCATTTCATGCACTTTCAGATATGCACTTTCAGATATGCGACAATTCTCTCAAAAAATATGAAAAATGTGACACTCTGCATATTTATATAGGATTCCAAGTACAAATTGTCTACGTCTTCACGCTCCAATAACGACTATCCTAATTAGTCAGTTACATAGCTGTTAAACTATCTTGTAATTGTAAAACTACAATAACACAAGATCTACCAACTATTATGACTAAATGAGCGACTGGAGAAGTGACATTATGCAAGAGGATGCATGAAGATACTCCATCAGAAATCAAGCGACCAAACGAGTCTTCACAGCAGCTGACTCCTCAAAGTTGGTGATTATATATATATATATATAGAGAGAGAGAGAAAGATAAAATATTCAGAGTGATAGCTATTCTTTTGTTTCTGTAAGTAGCGCAATTAGCGCAATTGTATTGTGATTCTTATTAGCGCAATTGTATTGTGATCTGATCGTTGTTACAACTTTAATATACAGAATTTATATTGTTCCATCTCTTTGCATTCTTGTTGAATGTTCATTAACTCTCACTCTTCTCTTGAAATAGTATCATAATAGAGAAATGTATGGTTGTCTTTGACGCCTAATTGTATTGACATTTCTTTGTATTAGAATATCAGTATCAGAGAATTGCGTGGATGTCCCAGATGCCTAATTGTTTTTGCAATCTCTTTTCATGGTAGTCTAAGTCTCCTACACTGATAATCATATTCAACGCAAAATGAACAGTTCTCTAATCTCCGTTCTCTAAGTAATCCACGATCCTCCTTAACCTGATCACTATTCTTCATAGTATTCATTGTCTTTCTCATGTTGGTTGGGACTTCGTTTAAGAAGTTTTCC
The DNA here is from genome assembly GCA_029204225.1 of Diphasiastrum complanatum. Lineage (NCBI taxonomy): Eukaryota > Viridiplantae > Streptophyta > Lycopodiopsida > Lycopodiales > Lycopodiaceae > Diphasiastrum > Diphasiastrum complanatum. Next base: position 25,349,305 of record CM055104.1, on the reverse strand, counting down.
CACAGAGTGGTATCAAAGCTGATAATTCATCAAAGCCATCCCCAACATCATGTGTGTGTGTGTGTGTGTGTTTGTGTGCATATGTATATATATATATATATATATATATATATATATATATATATATATATATATATATATATATATATATATATATATATATATAATCCATAAGGAAAATATCTTGAATATGAAATTTTATTGTTTTTTGAATTATGTTCACTCAATTTGAGTTAAAATATCACCATCAAAGAGCGATAAATCAATAGACCTTACTCCTACCCACCATTCAAATGTTTGCTATTCATCTTGGTTAAAAATCTTTCCACTTGAGATTTCTTCAAGCACAAATAATGGAGGATGCTAAAAAGTAGATACCTACAATATCTAGTGGTCTTCTTTTGTTAGATTTCTCTTGAAAAATGAAGAAAATATTTATCACATGATTAAAGAATGGTAGGACCCCAAACATAACTTTTTTTACAATTTAGCTCCTAACCATGTTGGGCAAGCACATAATGACATAAATGGATGAATCATCCGTTAATCCACACCCCACTACAAAGGAGAGTAATGTCTTTTAAATTCCTATACATCACAAACTTGACCTGTAAAAGAAAACATTACATCTTTAGAACAATTTTTATGCTTTTTGTATCATAATATTTTCTCAATGTGTGTCATGAAAGTGAAAAAATTATGAAATCTACTACCATGGTCAAAAAATCATTTCGATTTAAATACCTTGGCCTTTTTTATCTTGAACATTTCTAAATGAGCACTGCACATCCTAAAATATCTAAACACAAATATAATATATAAGCTAAATAATTTGTCAATTAGTATATTATGACACATACTCTATTTTAACTACAAAAAAACTTGTAAACGAAGAGTTTTTAAATGATAACCATTGGATAATCAATGTTGAGACTAAAAGAAAAGTAATATTATTAAGATTCTATAATTAGTTAAGATTACATCTAGATGTGCTAGAACAAAGTATTTTTTTTAGAAAGATCTATTCCTCACCCAAGGCAAATGGATTAATATCTTTTGAGCAACAAAAATAAACAACTTTTCTTTTTCCTTTCATACAAAGAAGACATTTTTTTTGGAAACTCATGGTTTTAATTACATGTGCAAACTGTTGGATTTCAATGGCCCAAATCCAGTTGATAATGAGCATCCCGAAAGCTGTATATACTTATACTAGAAAACCAAAAAAAAAAGAACAGAAAGGGTGACTTGAATTTTTTTGCAGAAGGTCAAAATTCAAAATCAATTTTCTCGATACCGGATCGACTCATATTTTTAGAATTTTTCAATACCGAATTGACTCGACTCAACTCGTAATTTTTGAGTCAATTGTTGGCCCTCAAAATATCATTCATGTGCTGAACCTGGTCCACAACTGCTGGAACTACAACCTCTAACAAATCTGCACTAATGGGTTGTAATGGTTCATGGCCATATAATGCAAAGAAGGGCGTCATACCGATTGACAATGTGGAGTGCTATTATAACCAAATTCGGCGAGATACAAGCAATCGACCCACTTTGTCTGATGATCCGAAACAAAATGTCGAAATAACACTCCAACCACTGGTTAACCCTTTTTGTTTGCCCATCAGTTTCTAGATGAAATGATGTGCTTAAGCACAATTTAGTGCCCAACTTGTCCACTAAGACCTTCTAGAAAGTGGAAATAAATCTACTGTCTCTGTCACTCACTATCTCTTTTGGTATTCCGTGTAACTTGAAGACATTCTTCAAGAATATTTGTGCTACTTGGGCTGCACTATCAGTAGTTTTATAAGATAGGAAATGTGCATATTTTGTAGGCCGATCCACCACCACATAGATACCATCATATCCCCCAGTTGTTGTTGGCAAGGAAGGTATAAAATCCATGCTAATACTCATCCAACATTGCATGGGAATGGATAGCGGATGCAATAAGCCTGGTTGCTTAACATGTTCTACCTTATTCACTTGACAAGGAATACATTCTTGCACGTACGTGTATATAGCTTTCTTCATACCAGCCCATTTGAATAGCTTGCGGATGGTTTGATATGTATTCAAAATTCCACTACCAGCACTGGGAGACGAGTGTAGCTCATATAACACTTGCGGAATGAACTTAGATTTAGGAGCAAGCACAACTTTAGAATTGTCATACAACAATATTTGTCCTTGTTTCCTATAACGGGGATGAACATCTGAGTTGGAAACTTGAGTTTTCTCCCAAATCTCTTTCAAATCTGGATCCTCCGTATATTCCGCTTGGATGTCTTTTATCCAATCTGCACTCAATGCAGTTATTGCATAGATTGTGCCATATCTCAAATTTGACCACAGCATTCTGTGCTCTTCCATTAAAGGATGATCCAAATTTTCATTTTGATGTTCCGCCAAGTATGCCACATATTCCTCTATAGATTCCGATGATGCATTCATCTACAAAGACCATATTCTCGATAATGCATCTGCAACCACATTGTCCTTTCCTTTTAGATATTTAATGTTAAAATCATAAGATTGAACCTGTGATAACCATCTCTTCTGTTTGTCTTGAGCTCTGAGTAGAAATGCGTGAGTACAATGGCACAAAGTGTTGACCTTATAGGAACGATATTCGACCTCAATGTCGTTTACGAACCGTTAAATGTCGATTCTGGACTTCTATTGCATCTCTTTTGAACGTCGCAATTTCTACTTAAAATATGAATTTACAAAGTGCGAAATAGGCCTTTACATGTGTTTAGGCACTATAGCACATTTTACGTACATGGAAATTGAAATTTTTTACAATATATGACATAACTCAGATAATGTAAAATCATAAGTCTCCACACTATCAAAGGCCAAAAAAGAAGAAGTCCATAAACATGTTCAGGAGTTACTCTCACAAGAATTTATTGTTCGAAGTAAATCACCTTTTGCCTCTCCCGTGTTGATGGTTAAGAAGAAGGATGGAACATTCAGGATGTGTATTGATTATCGAACTCTTAACAAAGTGACCATCAAAAACAGATATCCAATCCCTAGAGTAAATGATTTGTTGGATGCGTTAAAGGGAGCTAGCGTTTTTTCAAAGATGGATTTACGTTCAGGATACCATCAAATTAAGGTCAAAGAAGAGGATCAACATAAAACAGCTTTCCTAACTGACAGAGGACATTATGAACTCAAAGTTATGCCGTTCGGATTAACTAATGCTCCTGCCACTTTTCAAGCTCTTATGAATTGAATTATTGAACCTTACCCTTATTTGTTTGTATTGGTATTCTTTGACGACATCCTGATATATAGCAGGAACATGGAAGAGCATGCGAAACATTTGGATACAGTTTTAAGTATTCTTCAAGAATACAAGTTGTTTGCAAAGATAACCAAATGTGAATTCGCTCGAGATGAGGTGAAATACTTGGGACATATTGTGTCCAAGGAGGGAATCAAGGTGGACCAAAAGAAGATTGAGGTAATCAAGAATTGGAATTCACCTAACAACATTAGAGAATTGAAATGATTTTTGGGTTTAGCATCTTATTATAGAAGATTCATTCAGGACTTCTCAACAGTGGTAGCACTGCTTACCCATCTTCTGAGAAAAGACAAGTTTGAATGGAATGAGAAAACTCAGATGGCTTTCAAAGCTCTTAAGGAATCATTGGTAACAGCTCCGTTACTAGTGCAACCCAATTTTGACTTGCCTTTCATGGTTACAATGGATGCCAGTCCCACATTATTGGGAGCTATTTTGAGCCAATCAGATGGAGTTATTGCTTATGAAAGTAGGAAACTCACTGATAAGGAAGCGTCATATCCTACTCATGATAAGGAGATGTTGGCAATTGTGCATGCTCTTAAGAAATGGCGACACTATTTATATGGTTTAAAAGTGACCATCATAGTCTAAAATATTTCTTGAGCCAAACGAGTTCCTATAGCTTGACCATTCTTTTCTTTCTGCTATCTTTCACAGAATTACTTCTTATCATATGTGCGAACACACTCTGTATGATCTGAGGATGATTGTGATACTGTTCTGTTTGCTTCACACACATTTCTTATATTATATTGAATTTCAGCTACTCTAACATGGATTTTCAGGCCACACCAGCAAGTAACAATTCTGACTAATGTGTGCAGGGTATTAGCCGAAGCTGTTAAGCATCATTTCTTAGCAGACCTTCTTTCATTTCTGAATGAGCTATGTGTTCAAATAACGGGATTGTTTGAGGCTCTGTTTTGCTTGCTTTCTGTGATAAAGACTAATTCTCTGTGTTTGATTAAGAAGAATCTTTAGCTAATGTGATTCTGCAAACTGAATCTAATTGCTAGTTGCTGTCAATTCTGACTGTTTCCTTGAGGCCTGAAGAGCCTGAAAGATAAAGTAATCCTTACATTTACAAACCTTGACCAAAACATTTCATCATTGGTGTTCCTAGATGCCAATATACCCAAATATCTTTGGACAATTAGTTATGTCGCTGTAGTATTTGTTGTGAATTTTATACATACCAGTCCGTTTACCATCATATATACATTTACCATGCAAAAGATGAGATTATTCTCTCTCTTGGGGAACGATCAAACCTTTTATACTACATAATTCATCATTATTGTGGAAATCTATAACGAGTAAGCCACCACATAATTTGTCGCCGTTGCCGGGGAGATGAATTTCACCTTCTGCAATATTTTTGAGTGTATTACATCTACGAATCTTTCTCATGTAATGCATTCCAAGAACATACTCTCAAGCAACTATTGAACAAAAGTGTTTAGAGCGTGCACAGCGTTTAGAAGCATATAGGAAGTCTAGAGATTTGTATTTGCAGAATTTGCAAAATTCACCAGTTAGAGCAAGATTAACACCTGAAGCGTTTAATGATCTTCTACACGCTACTACAGCATTTGTAGATTCATTTGAGGAAAGATCCGTTGAAACACTAAGTTCTACAGATTCACCTGAATCAGATTTGTCTGATTCTACTTCCGAACCAAGTTTAGAATCTTTGACTGAGCAGAGTTTAGATTCAGATCCTCCAAGTTCATCTAGTTCACCGCCATTTATGAATATGGCTAATCCAACGCCACCCACATCTACAAAAATCAGATACGATTTCTTTAAGGGATCATTTTTCTGAAGATGCGGATAGTTATTTGTCGCAATTTGAATCCATTACCATAGCAAATAAAGAGCATATGGATGAGGATAAAGTTAGAATTTTGCCAGGTCTTCTGCGAAAGCAGGCTAAGTTTTGGCACAGTCAATTAGTACCGGAAACAGTTAATACTTGGAACGCTTTAAAAGCAGCATTCCTTAAACAATTTAGGGAGATAGGATATTCCACTAGATTGTTGGCTCGGCTTAACTCTGTTGAGAAAAAACCAAAGAAATCACTTAGGAAATATACTCGTAGGATTAAGAATTTAATAGGAAAGTTAGGAGCCTAGTATCCATTCCCTATGCAAAATGAATGGTTCTTGGGTGGTTTGCCTTAGAAAATGGATCGATATTGTCGACATGGTTTGATGACTTCTTTGGAAGATGTCATTGCCTCTGCTGAGAATTACGAAACTTCTCGAATTTCTTGCAGACGGAGAAATGAAAGAAAAAGTAGTAAAAAACACAAATTTAAGCGCACAAAAGAATCTGAAACATCTACTGAGTCTGAATCAGAATCTGATTTAGTGGATGGTGAAGAATCCTCTGAGTATTCATCTTATTCTTTTTCATCAGAAGAAGAATCTTCTTAAAGGAAATCCAAAAATAGGAATTCAGATAGAAAGAAAAGAATGGAGAAATCCGAAAGATGGATCCATTATAAGGAAAAGTGTTGAGCTGTTAACAAGAGAAATGAGTGACTTGAAAGTCCAGATATCTGATGTTAAAGCCAAGCGAAAGAAAGTGAAGCCTAATGCCAATGTTTGGTGTACCGCTTGTGGGAAGGAAGGTCATTCTAAGACCAACTGTCCCAGTTTACAGACTAATTATTTAGAAGAGAAATTATTTCTCTGTCCGATTAATAATCATGAGGAGATAGCTTATACTGCAACTCCTACTAACCAAAAAACTATGATACCGAAACAATGTACTGGTCAACAGTACACTATATTGCGAAGGGGCGGAACACGAGATTCCACTCCACCGACCAGAGTAAGGGGTTTGTGCTACAATTGCGGAGCCCTGGGTCACTATTCGCCTGATTGTCCTGAACCCAGGAGATCAACAGGATATGTGACGCTCTGTGCTAACTGTAAAGGAGAAGGGCATGTCACAGCTGAATGTCCTCAGCCACAACAACCACGGTCTAAACCAACGTTTGTAAACTCACCTAGGGAAGATGACCTTCGGCCATCTAAGACTAACATTGACATGATAGTTCAGAGGATAGAAGTAGAGTCTGAATTATTAGATCAAGAGCATCAATGGCTAGATTTAGAGAAAAAAATAAATAAAGTAACTACAAGAAGTAGTAAAGATTCTTTAACACTTAAAGGTAAGAAGAAAGCTAAGGCGAAAATTGCAAAAATTGTGAAAAATGTGACATAAAAAGTGAAGTTCACAGAAGAGTTAGTAAAAATTCCTAGTAATAAAGAATCAAGTCTTGATAAGTCTAATGGAAAACATTATGATGTTGATATTAGTTTAGAAGCTAAGAAGCTTTTAGACGAAGAGACTAGACAAGTTAAGAAAGTGACATTCTCAGGTCCAGTTATAAGTAGTGAGATACCTAGAGATCTATCACCACTTAGAAACCGTTCTTATAATATTGTAGAAGACCCTGTTTCTAGAATGCCTAATATAACAGTTATTAGACGATAACCAATATTATAAGAAAGAAATTAAGCAATTGTTGCAAAATAAAAAGAGAAGAAAAGCAAAGTTACCAGTAATCAACTTAGAATTAGCTAATTATGGTGATGAAGGCCAACCGGAGATTCAAATAGTAATTAATGGCTGCATCTTAGATAATGTACCCATAGATTTCGGATCTAGTGTAAATATAATGACTGAAGAAACGACATATGAATTAGGCATTCATCATAGAATAGCACCCACTTTAAGACATTTAAGGTTAGCCGATGCAACTAGAAGATCACCAATAGGAGAACTATCTCAGGTCATATTTTATCTTGGAGACCATAAGTTTCTTTTGGTTTTTATAATATTAAAAACTACAAGACAATCGTCATATAAAGTGTTATTAGGACGACCATGGCTCTATCAGGCTGATGTTATAATCCACTGGAAGAAAAAGGAGATTACCTTCAGAGACCAGATGGAGACACCGACAGGAAAAAGTCATATAAGAATTTCCATATCATGGGAAAAAGATAAGTATGAAGGTGAGACACCTACATATTCCTTGAGCTATACTTCGAAGGAAGAAGGGCTTCAGTCAGTAGGGACTGAGGAAGGGGAGAGGTTAGTCACACTAAGTATACCTGCATACAGTAATAGAGTAGAATATGTAGATAGAGGAGATTGTGGAGTTCCAGAGATTAGTGCGATCATAGGACATCAGACTATAGATAGAATACTAATAGACTCAGGATCCAGTATCAATCTAGTAACGAAAACAATGGTTAAAGAATTAGGATTAGAGAACCAGATACAATCTATCACTTATCACGAAATCCATTTAGCAGACGCGACTAAATGTATACCAGTAGGTGAGCTAAGAGGTGTTAACGTAATTATAGAGACAGAGACGTTTGTTATGAATTTCCTTGTCATAGACCCAATAGATACACCACCTTATTCGATATTATTTGGAAGACCATGGTTATATCAAGCAAATGCTACTATAAATTGGTCTACCAAACATATATTTTTTCCAGGCATTCTCACAGCCAGTCCAATAGGGGGTCACCTTTTGAGATGGAGTGAGCAGTTAGCTAGACCTACTGAGTCATGGATCAATTTCATAGAATGCTATGAGGATGATGAAGAAGAAGAAATACTGATAACATCTGAGTCCAGAGAAATTATGGGTGGAACCAGAGCAAGTCTGGCCGAGGGGATGGTAGATAAAACAGATTATGTAGAAATAGAAATTAATAAGGGTAAGACTTTGAATCTATATAAACACCAATTGGACCAAGAACATGAAGAGTATATATTGCTTCTTCAAAAATACCAAAATGTGTTTGCTTGGTCGATGGATGATTTAATAGGAATATCAGGTAAATGGGACGAACATAGAATAGATCTCATTCGGGGAATAATACCTGTTAGACAACGCCAATATAGATTGAATCCAAAGTACTCCTTATTAGTAAAAGATGAATTAGATAGATGTCTCCCAATAACAATCAGATCCAACAATTAGCAAAACACAAATAAAGCATGAGAGATGCAGAAAAAGAGATAGAGAGCAAGGATCACAATGGAATTGCATTAGCAATGAAAGAAAGAGTACAATCAATGAAAATGGAGCATTGATTCATGTGGATAAGGCACATGAGACCTAGCAATGGAGATCCCTATGGCTCACATTCACAAGGAAGCTAGAAGCTCTCACTTGCAAATGAGCCAAAAGATTCACAAAATGATGTCTCTTGCCTAGTTATAGACAATGCTCTTACTTAACTAAACATAACTATCTTGAAGGATAGTTAACCCTTGTTATTGAGTTGAGGATATTCACTAGCCGGGATGTCATCTTCATCAAAGATCAGTTTATCGACCTCAAGAAAAAAGACAAAGCCAATGTAGTCGACTTGTCTGACTCTTCCACATATGAAACTTTCCAGTTCCTTAGTCGACTATTCCTATCGAAGATCCAAGCTCGTCTACTCTCAATGAACAACATATCAATGGTGAATTCAAAGATGATGATGTTGCAGTTCAGCAACTACAGCATGATGAAATGATCAACTTCCTCGATCACTCAGAAGATTGACAAGAGTTAGCAGACCACCTATTAGGTATATCGATTAGTCTGTAGCCTACCTTGTTCATGAGCCGACGACTGTCGAAGAGACACTCAATCGACCCAATTCCAATCTCTGAAAGAAGCCATGGATAAAGAGTATGCATCTCTTATCAAAAACCAAACATAGACGATTGTCAAATTACCTACTAGCAAAAACGTAATTGATTACAAATGGATTTTCAAAATCAAGTACAAGACAAATGGAAGCATCGATAGAAGAAAAGCTCGACTTGTCGCCAGGGGATTTTCTCATGTACACAATGCCGATTATACTGAGACTTTCAGTCCAGTAGTTAAGCATTCTTCTATTCGACTTTTGCTATTATTTGCTGTTGCAGTAGATTTGGAAATACATCAAATGGATGTACAAACAACATATCTCAATGAAGTTATCGAAGAGGAAATTTGCATAGTACAACTTGAAGGTTATATTATCGAAGGTAAACACAATCATGTGTGTAAACTCCATAAAGTACTTTATGGCTTGAAGCAATCTGCTCGGGCATGGTTTCAAAGGATCAATACTTTTCATATTGATCATGATTACACACCAAGCTCTTCAGATTCCAATGTTTATTTCAAGACAATGTATCAGTCTTTTCTCATTATCACTTTGTATGTGGACGACACACTGTTTTTCAACAACAGTATCTATTTGATAAAAGTAAGACAATGCTATCTTTTGAATTCGACATGACCGATCTGGAAGAAGCTCATTTCTGCCTTGGTATTTAAATCCAAAGAGACAGAAATCGAAAGTTGATTTACATTACTCAATAGAGGTACATCTACAATATGTTAGTAAGATATAATCTAGTTAATTGCAAGTTAGCTCTCTCACCAATGGAACCAGGTCTCAAATTGTCGAAGGACCAATGTCCCTAAACAATCAAATAGAAGGAGAAGATACGTGAGTATTTTTATCATTTAATAATAGGATCTCTTATGTACGTCATGATTTATACCAGACCAGACATATCCTTTGTAGTCAACATAGGGCCAGACCAGACATATCATTTGTAGTCAACTCCCTAAGTCAGTTTATGACTTTTCTGTCAGTGTGCGCTTGCTATAAATCTCGCTGCTTGTTCTAGATCTGGAGGAACTTGACAAGATCTGATGATCCATCATATTTGGGCATTTCAAGACGAGGTGCCCTCTGGACTGCTTGCAAGGGTGCAACAGGTACGGTTGATCCATTGGATCCATTGATGCTGGTTCAGCTTCTACCTCAATTCATGCGGCTATAATTCTTGGTAGGTTTGGTGTTTGATTTCCAATCCTTCCTACTATCGCTCGACCTTATCTCAGATTCATTCTGCGGTAGAGTGTATATTTGATGGTGATCATCCCTCCGCCTGTCAATAAGGGTCCCAACAGTCCTAGATACTTCCTCAACTTCTCTAGAAGCCCATTGATCATAGTCATCTTCAAGTAGAAATCTTTTGAGACAAAGATTCTTTTTTGGTGAGCATCACCTTCAACAAACAACCTTGATGGCTTTAAGCATAGTTGAAGCTGCATCAGCAACACTAACCCTCTGCGCTTGCTATAGAGATTGAGGAAGATCCTGCGAGAGAGAGAAATAGGGAGAGTAGCTGTAGCGCAGGCATCCCAAAGGGAGCCGAGAACCACGACTTAGCTTCCCAGCCTTCAACTCTTGCCATCCAAACCCACTTGACATACAAGCAGCCAACTCGCCAACAACGATCAGACTTAACCAACTTGAAGTTCCTGAAAACCAACATTGAGATCCAACCTGGCGCCATGCCAGATCGGGGGTCCCGATGTGGGTGACTTCTCTCCAACCAAGCCGCCCGACATACATCAAACTTAACCAACTCGAAGCTTCGTTACAAACGAGTAACATCCAATCCAAGCAAGCGGTCTGACTTACATCAGACTTAACCAACTAAAGCTTCGTCACGAGCGCTGGAAGCCAACTTGGCGCCACGCCAAACTGGACAGCCATAAATAGGTAACTTCCACCCAAGCAAGCCATCCAACTCAACCGACAGGTTAGAGCCCGTTCCCCAAGAGCTTAACCCATTCACGTTTATGCAAGAAACACTCAGAACCACAAGCCGCGACAAATATGGAAACAACCAGTTCCTGGACCAAATGGTCCCGACAGCATACCGCTGGCGCCACGGACCGAATGGTCTCAACGACATATCGTTGGCGTCCCAGGATACGACCCTCAGCTATGTGCCAACTTAAAAATTTGGAAGCAGCCTTATAACTGGCGCTTTTATCGAACACTGAAACCCAAAAGGTAATCAGAGTCAGTTTGAGGAAAATCCCACTTTATTGATAAATCTGAGAAGGTTACATTTCAATGTGTGACCGACCCTAGTCTCCAGGGCGCTAGCATGCCAAGGCGAGAGCCATGACAACATTCCAGCAAAAGAGGCTGAGACTTGGTTGGAGCTCGCCCTGAGTCGCAACCCGCACTCCCCTATAGTATTGGTGTGATTCGGCACCCCACCCCCCCTCATACCAAGCACTCTACCCAAGCTGGTAAAGCACGTTTTTCTCTCTCTAGAATTTTCTCTTTCTAGAAAGTCATTTTCTCTCTCTAGATTTTATTGATCCCCAGGCTTCCTTTAATCATGCCTAGATCGTGTGAGGTGATTGCACATCGATCTGAGCTCTCTGGACTCCGCTAGAACCGATCAAAGATTTTCAGCCATAGGAACTTGGCGCCTACTGGATTCTGGTCACAGTGGCGTCGGGAGCGGCACCGGTGCCGTTGGCGCTGGGAGCAGCAGGGGCGCTGTTGGCGCCGGGGACATAGCTGGCGCCGATGGCGCCGGAAGTAAAGCTTGTAAAGGTAGCTTTACAACAGTAGCGCATGAGAGATAAGAGGTATGTGAGGTTGGGGAGTGATGGAGGGTAGGGGGAGTGATGGAGGGAAGGAGGGTGGAGGGCAGGAGTCCGTAGGAGAGTGAGGGAGGGAGGGAGGGATGGAGGGTGGAGGGCAAGAGTCTGTAGGAGGGTGAGGGAGGGATGGAGGAAGAGGACGCGATGGAGGGTTAGGGAGAAGGAGAGATGCATGCATGTATGGGGAGGAGGGCCACGCATGCTCTCCCCATACATGCATCCTCTTTTTTTAAATTTTTGGTTCAAAAAAGTGTATGCATGGGTGAGAGGAGGAGAATGCATGGGTCCCTCACCCATGCATACAAAAGTGGATGTAAGTTTATATATATATATATATATATATATATATATATATATATATACACACTCACATTATTACAAACGCTGAGTGAAGATCTCATTATATCCTATTGCATGCAACCAAACGGACACCTGTGGAGCAAAGCCACCCAACCAACATGAAATGGATAGTCAAAAACCCTAACCACTTCACCCCCAAGTCAAGGTGATGAATGCAAGAGATGAGGGGATTGTGGCTTCTGAAATCAAAAAATACAATGAGGAGATGGGTGAGGTCCATTAGGTTATATGATCTCCAAAAGCCAGAGAATATTTCCTAGGCTTGTGGGTAAACATAGAGAGAGAAAGAGGTCAGACTCGCAAATTACCACGTGGCAAGCCACATAGGCCTGCCACGTGGAAAACCATGTATGATTGGTACTTCTCATGTCGTAAGCCACTTAGGACTACCATAGGCTTGTGTAGCAGGCCACATAGACATGTCATAGATCTACTATCTGCCAAGCTTGTCGCACGCTACCATGTTGAAAGCCACATAGGTCTACCACGTGGCAAGTCCTGCAAGCTTAGGGTTTACCACGTGGCAAACCACGTAGGTCTAACATAGGCCCACAACTAGAAATTGACTTTGATCTTGTGATGGAAAAAGAGAAAAGAACGACAAGAAGAAGGTAATGTTCTTTCCTTCTCTTTTACCTATTAATTTTTCTTTATTAGGAGAAACTAAAAAGGCTTTCCTAGCTCTCAATTGTTATAATCAAGAAATAATTCTGTTTACTACAAAACTGAGCCTGCATCTGGCGGCTTTGATATCTGAATTTTTCCTATTCCGCTCAATCTGAGCACTGGCAAACAAGTAAATTACAATCAATGAGTTTCACAAGTGTGTTATCTGGCATGCTTGTACTCTTTCAGTTTGTTGAAAAGTGGTTAATAACAAGAGCACTTTCAAAAACCTTTTTTTGCCTGTTCTTTTATCTATTTAATTGACATGACGAGGCTTAATTTCTAAAATGGTTTTATGCATGAGGTTTGTTGTCCTGCTTCAACTTTGCATATTAGAAAATGTCCACCGACCAAAATGTTGTTCTTTGCATATATCCGATTTTGAACAACTTTCATCCATTCAGAATGTGGTTGTTCCATTAGAAGATCTAAATACAACACGATATTTATTCTCTTTCATTATAGCTCTTTTGCTTTATTAGTTGATAATGTGTGTGTTTCTGTGGACAATGAGAAGAAATTTTTGGTGGCATGATTGGAACGATATAAATCATTGTACCTCTTTGACGTAGCTTGAGGTACGTTTCTTACCGTTCTTGCTCCATCAGGAGATTTGGCAACATTAGAAAAGGTCATATTAATGTGACACTACACCATAGGCTTGGAAAGCATGGTACACATAACAACATCACACGCCATGGCTCCTCTCATCTCTCTCTCTCTCTTTATTTTCTATTCTGAAACCCTAATCTAAGACCGTAACCCTAACCCTAATACATTTACTTAAAAAACCAACAAAACACTCTTATTCTTTGTTTCTCAACTCTTTGGATCCAGCTGAGTCATCCTCGTCCTGGCCATTGACGTCGCAATCAGACTCATGTGACTGCGATGCATGGGATTGCGACTCTGATACCCGCATCCCATGAAGATAAAAGTAATGACTCAAGACATTGAGCTCCTACGATTCTTTTAAACTAGTAATTCAAAAAGTTTTGGGAACCTCGTAATATCATACAACATGTTCATAAATGAGTAAATATGAGTATGAAAAAAGTGTAGGTTGTCGTTGGTTATTTGATCGCAATTAATAACCACTCCTTTGAGTCGGCTCCCAGTAACTCAATAGACAACAGTCATTCAAATTTCCACTTTGGGTTCCTACTCCTACGATGGTTAGCGTGGGCTCCTTTTAGCTTTACAACCGTGAGTCGCATTATCGGAATCTGTCCCAAAACTTGCAGGTGGTAGTGGATGGTTGTCGAGGCTGAGAAAGAGCTTCATTTCGTGGAATTACTGGAGCTCCATTGGGATACCTTTTAGTTCTTGCAGTTGAGACCCTTCAGGTGATCTTCCTGTCTATAGCTACTTCGTGACGTACTTTAGGGTACTCAATCCTTTATTGCAATCACTGTGACTGATTCATCGTGTTTCCCTCTGTAAGAGCACACGTGAGTGAAAGAGGCTAGGGAGCAAAGAATTGCATTTCTTTCCGGCATTTCGAGTGTGAGAGAAAGCTTCGGAAATCACCCACAATTTGGAACAGCCTGTTTGGCTGAGATCCATCTGGCCAACGTTGGAAATGCAAAATTCTCAACGACATAAGATGGTTTGGGAATCTGAAGCAGCAACGGAGCATCGTGAGAATCCAAGTGTAGATGGTGTTGAGGACAGCGAGGAGCATGATGTTGCAAAGAGATGCGAACGAGTGAGAGGGAGGGCTTGCGTCAACCTATCATTAAGTCCTAAGTTGCTTGGGATTTGCTTAGTTGCTCAACAATTCACTACAGCTTCAGCGGAAGGCATGTACTGTCATGCTTTAGACAACATCAAAAAGAAATTTGATCTCATCGGATTTATTTCTACGTTCGGGACTTCTGCGGCCACTAAGAGCTTGTCATACTCAGCTCTAAATGATAATTGGTTTTACCTGACTGGTCACATAGGGCCGGGAAGTTTGAGTGTGGCATCTGTGTTGTTTCAAGCCACAGGATCTCCCCTGGCAAAATTGTTGTCCTTAGGTGAAAACGGAGATGCTTATCATATCGTTCAGCTGGATTGCCAACAAGGATTGAGTTACATTGGTTTGAAGTCCAATACAGAATGTCCAGTGAGCAATGCAGTGGGTGCTTATATAGTGCAGGAGCATGAGTCACTATGGAAGGACGTGTTGAGGCAGCAAGTGGGAGGAGAGGAGGTGAAAGGGCCAAAATTTGGGCGGGAGATGGGAAGAGATGCGGGAAGGAAGGTGAAAGTGCTTGTACTGGAGGTGAGGAGAAAAGAGACGCAGGTAAAAACCCGGGTACTGCTGAAAGCTAGCAAAGGAGGCTTAGTGTTACTAGGATGGCTACCGTTATTGCTCACGGTTGGAGTATTGGTAAGAGCCATCACTTGTAATGAGAGGTTTGTTGCTGGATTGATAGCTTTGGGATCGCTTGGGACGATGGTAGCAGTGATGGGGTTGAGGCTTTGTCCGTTTACATATTCCCAAGCGAATGTGGCTGGAGGAGCACCTGCCGGGGATTGCTTAGTTGTGAACAATACAGATACCGATACTTTTCACATAATCAAGGGAGAAGAAGAGAGCATTCAACAGCTTTTCCAACGCAAAATGCAATACCAAGTCTCCCATGGCAAGTACGCGTTGTTCTTTGCTGGTTCCATACTTTATGTTTACGTTGTAGCCAGCGTCCTTTACCTGCCCAATGTATCTGCCAGCGGCCAGATTCTGTTCGCAATCGCCAACTTCATTGGCTTAGTGGCAGACGTGCTCAAGGCATCTAAAAACGGCAAGTTAGGTCTGGCCAGGAAGGCCCGTGAGCAGTACAATATTGTGGTAAAGGATTTGGTAGTATTTCGGAACAGGACCGCGGCGGTCGCATTTATATCAAAGTATGCAGCGGATCGGAGCATGTTAAAGACTAAGAAGCTTTTACCTTGCGAGGGCCTGGAGTGGCAGACATGGTGGAAAGAGTTAGAAACATGCGAGCTTGATGGTCATGGTACAATTGAAAAGGGGCATGATACTTCTATTACGGTTGATCCACCAGAGAGTGAATTGCTACAAAAACTCCTTCAAGACATGAGGGACGGTCTAAAGGCTTAGGCGGTCAACTGCTTGCTTTGTTTTTATAAAAGGAGTTTAGTTAGCTTTAGTGTGTAATATGCATCTCGCATCTCAAGAGCTCATGTTATGTTAGTCTTCTGAGTAGATCTATAACTAGAATACTGAATATTGTTGGGGTCTCTTTATGAGGCAGTCCCCTAGTTTGCCTTGTCCTTGTCTTCTTGGTTTTTTTAATGTACTTCTTCCTTGTACATGGATTGGGCCACTTAGACTATCAATATTAGCGTCACCTATTATGATTGTGGGGATATTTTTGAGTATTTATTCATAAAACTTGTTAGTACATATCAGTATTTGAATTTTCAAGTTTTTGGATTTCAAAATTTTATTATCTAGTCTTTTTCAATTGTAGAATTAGTATGCACAATTTGATTCAAGATCAATATTAAAGATAAGTAATCAGAGTATTCACAATATAGCCATGATCAATATTGAAAATATCCATTTTTCAATATTCAAAGTATTTACGATTAGTATTTAGAGTATTCAGGACTATTAGTGAACAATATTCGAAGTAAATATGATAAGTATTAAGGGTATTCAAGATCGATATTTGTGTTTCAGTCTTCAGAGTATACAGAGTCCTCATGGTTAGTATTCAAGATTTGCATTAAGAGTATTCATGTTTCGTTATATAGAGAAGTCACAATTTACCATATACAAATTCATGTTTAAAAATTTGAAAATATTTATGTTTGAATATTTAGTACTCCAAATTCCAAAAACTTGTTACCAATCTCTCTCTCTCTCTCTCTCTCTCTCTCTCTCTCTCTCTCTCTCTCTCTCATCTCACCAAGTAAATTGGGTAATACATTCACGTAGGGAGAATAAACAAAATGATTTATCTATTTCACAGTTGTAATTTTTACAAGCAAAAAGTTCATGGTTTTAAAATTGCTAATGGTCATCATTTTGCAAACTTCCTTGACTAACCTCCTACCACATATTCTTTTCTTTGCAAGGCAAGGCCAACAAAGAACATAGATAGAAAGCTTGCAAATAAATGATTAAAAGTTGCTTTTGTTTATTGTTGAAGCTTAAGGAATCATATGATGCCTTATTCAAAAAATTTCACATAGGTCAAAAGGCATTTGCATTTGTTAGTGTTTATACCACAACAATTTATCCCAAAGACAAACAATAAAACCCTTTATTTTCAAACGAAAAAATCACCATTCATAAAGTGATGCTCAAGTCAAATCAAAATGACCAAGGTAGATCAAGATATGTTCTTTAATTTATCATAGCATTAGATTCTAAAATTCTAAAATTTGAGCTATAAAGCAATTTCTTTGACCAACCTAGCATGCAATGAGAAATATTATGGTAGAAAAACCATTAGAACTCTTTGGAGATGTGATATTTTCTTTGAAAAGTCAATTTTATATTTTCTTTCTTTTTGCTAAAAATAACCCACAACTTACTAAAATAGTAAACCTATGGTTTCTATTTTTTAAAAGTACTTTTTAATAATAGTAAAAGTACTTCACAAAGTGTAATGCACTTCCGAATGTGCCTAAAAATAGTAATGATGCCTTATACATTTATTACTTTTCCAAATCTCGAAATAACAAATGCAGGTGTGATATTGTGGCTTTTGAGGTTTCACAAAAATACGCTGTAAAAAAATCAGTAGGTTGTTACGTAGAAGTAAGTGGAAGAAGACCTCTGGTGTTAAGAAGTATGTTATTGGGGGCGCTAATAAAGGACGGAGCAGAGTCTTTCATGGCCAAACGAGGGATAGAGCAAAGAGATCTGTTTGTAGGAAGAGCAACCAGATCAGGTTCACGGGGGGGGGGGGGCCCTTCTGCCCCGGAAGACTGTGCGCCCGAGGGCGGAGGCCCGAGAGCGCACAGTATTCCGCGGGCGGAAGGGCCGAGGAGCCGGCCTTTCCCACCTGTGAATTCTGTGTTTAGATTTTTTTTCTTTTTTTTTTACGTAAATTTTTTTTTACACCCAAAGGTGCATGTTAAAAGATGTAAATTTTTTTATGTGCTTCCGATGTCGGGAAGCTGCCTGGCAAAAAATCTTGTCAAAATTTTTTTTGCCTCACAGATTGAGGCATCACCATTTCCTTTGTAAAAATCTAAAAACTGATTTCACCGTTTTGAAAGCTATTGGCCATTGGAGAAAATAAAGGAAACCAGGCAGCAAAAGCGAGGCCTAGGAAAGAGGAAGGAAACAACCAAAATCAACAGATAAACTGAAAGCAAAGAGAAGAACCGGCAGGTAACACCTCATCTGTGTGTTAACAAACACAGGCAGAAAAGACTGAAAGTAATGGGAAGCAATAGTAAAAGTTGCTTAAAGGGAAGGGGAGGGGAGAACCAAGCAGCAAACCGAAATCTGTGTGTTTACAAACACAGCCAGATAAGCAGAAGAGACCAAATCAACAAGCTAAGCAGAAGCGCTGCTAGGGACAGCCTGTAAACATTGTAAAACAAAGCTTGTAAGAAGCGTTCGGTTCTCCGCCATCGCCGCTCCAGTCTGCTCCACTTCACAATACCAACACACTTCTCCTCTTTGACACAGTTCCTAATGTCGTCAGCCTTAAAGGCAATTTCTTTGACCTACCTAGCACACATGGAGAAATATCATGGTAGACATGGATTTCAAATTCGTAATTACGTAAATTGTGAATTGTGAATATTGAAAGTTATTAATGTGACATACTGGCATTCTTAACGTTATATTCACGTTACCGGTTAGAAACCTGCTCTTCAGGTGAACGCACCAAGATATACAATAAATTTTGGCAGACCCATCATTTATTTTATGCTAGATAGTATTATCAAAAGAAAGAGAAAAAATTTGGTTATGTTTTTCAGCTTATGTTTTTCAGCTACTCAAAAACGCTTGCGACCCCACCAAACTTCACTTAATACCCAAGATATCACATCGAGCTCTCAAAAATTACCTGCTCAACCGGTCACCGGTGACTTAGCAGGTCATTTTTTGTTAACGTTATTATCATAAAATTTGTAATAACATAAATTGCATAGTTATTTTCATTAAAAAGTCATGTAATTACGTTAATATGAAATCCTTGGTAGAAAAACCATTGGAATTTCTTTGGAGATGTGGTATTTTCTTTAAAAAGTCATCTTTATGATGTACAATAATTTTAAACACATGATTCCCTTCAAAGTGGGGTGGGGATCGACAAACCATGGCATGCATTCTAGCACATTTAG
Source organism: Diphasiastrum complanatum (assembly GCA_029204225.1). NCBI lineage: Eukaryota > Viridiplantae > Streptophyta > Lycopodiopsida > Lycopodiales > Lycopodiaceae > Diphasiastrum > Diphasiastrum complanatum. The sequence continues at coordinate 25,330,118 of CM055104.1, read as the reverse complement.
GAGCTAAATTGTAAAGCTATTTTTTTTTCCTTTGAGATTTTTTGTGCCTTAATCGTTTTTAAGGCACCTTCACCTTTTTCGCATTTTTCGCACCTTGGAATCCATTTCAGGCCCACCTTCGTCTTTTTCACATTTTTCTGCCTTCGCTCCAAAGGCACCTTCAGGATTTACATACTTTCAGTCTAAGGGCACCTTCGGATTTTTTCCAGGTTTTTCCAATAGTGGCAGACCGATGTCGCCAACTTATCATAAACTCTAAAAATAGCTGGACGACCAAATATCCCAAGGGCGGCTATCAACTTTGTACATATACAAAGACTGGCGTAAATAACATTCAATGCTCATAAGATATTTTTTAAGACACTTGTAAATATATACTAGTGAATCAAACTATGTAAGAGTTAATCAAAGTGTTAAGTTTTATCATTATCAGAGTTATCTGTAGCCAGCGTTTTCACGCTCAGCAAGGTAAAGTTATTATTTCAAGTCATTGTACTCACTGTTGATATTAATCAGAGTGCAATTTTTGTCTCACTGTATTGTTCATTTGCGCAATTCTATATGAATCATTCTTCTTGAATATTTCTACTGCTAATTGTTGTGTTTCTGTTCCTACATGCCTACGCTCAAAGCTTCAAGCTTCCGCTACGGTCATCCCCACGTGTTACGATATGGTAGTAGAGCGGGCATTTTAGTAATCTGCATTTCTACTACGAATTATCAGTCTTGTTTCTACCAAGACGTCTCTCTAGCAAACGTGCAGCCAACAATATTCCGACAATCGTTGTTTCTACCAACGATCTTGTTCAACCAGAATGGATCCATCATCTAGTTCATCTCTCATTGACAAACTCGATGGAGATAACTACCATCTCTGAAAATTCAAAATGAAGGTTATACTTCTAGCCAAAGAACTATGAGGCATAGTTGATGGCACAAAACTCAAACCAGAAGGAGATGCAGCCAACATCACCTAGTGGAGACTGAGATATGGCGAAGCATTTGCCATGATCACCCTCAACATCAAGGATACTCATATCAGCCACATACGTGTTGTTCAAACTGCTAAGGATGCATGGGACATTCTAACAACTCTCTATGATATCAGGGATGTTACTTCTAAGTTACACTTGAGGAAGAAATTCTTCACTCTGAGAATGTCTGATGTAGAAAGTGTTTCAAGTCATCTCAACATGTTCAAAAATCTTATGGAGCAGATGACTGCAACTGGCTCAGCCATAGAAGATTTCGATGCACTCATAACTCTATTATCGAGTCTACTTGAAGCCTACGAAAATTGGATAATGACAATTTCTACCCAGGAGCACCTCACTCTGTCAAGAATAAATTTGTTGCTCTTACAAGAGGAGATCGAGATATCAGCATCCTTCTCAAGCTTAGGATCGGATCATCAAGCTCTATATTCAAAAAATCAGAAGTTTAGATCCAAAAGCTCTACAAAGTCAAATTATACTGAGAAGAAGAGCAACATGCAGTCTAGACCAAATTCTGGTTCATGATTAAATTCAAGCTCTTCATCATTCCAACCAGTGCAAAAACTTTTCTACAGATACTGTAAGAGGACTGATCACAAAATCAAGGACTGTCGAACTTTGAAATGCAACAACGAAAAGAAGAAGCAGCTCCAACAACAAGCACATAGTGCTACAACCAGTCACTCAAATCAGCAACAAGAAGAAGATGAAGTAGTTTTCATGACCAAAGTCGGACAGGATATCGATTCCTTGTATCTAGATTACGGAGCAACTCAACATATGACTCACCATCGCGACTGGTTCAAAGACTATGAGTCATTCACCCACTCTTGAGTTGTGCAACTTGGAGACAACTCATCACATTCAATTGAAGGTGAAGGAACAATCAGAGTTGAATTCAAACGAGGTGAAGTCAAGTTGCTGTCCAATGTTCTCCACGTTCCAAATATGACCAAGAATCTGCTCTCAGTTATCACGGATTCAGGTCGGAGAGTTGAATTTGATACAAACAACTGCACAATTCTTGACAAATCCCGGAAGGTTCTAGCCTTCGAAAGAAGAAGATGCTATCTTTACAAACTCAGCTATTGCTACTCTTCTAATAGTCAAGCTCTTCACACAACTACTTCTCAATCAACTGATATGTTGTGGCATTTCAGACTTGGCCATCTTAATTTCAACAATATCCAGCAAATGTCTACTCAAGGTCTTGTACAAGATCTGCTTTTTGTCAGCAAGCCAACTTCTCCATGCGAAAGCCATATTATCATCAAGCATGCTAGAAGCCCCTCCATTTTAGACTCAGTTCAGTGGGAGAGAGAGAGAGAAAGAGAGAGAGAGAGAGAGAGAGAGAGAGAGAGAGAGAGAGAGAGAGAGAGAGAGAGAGAGAGAGAGAGAGAGAGAGAGAGAGAGAGAGAGAGAGAGAGAGGAATCTCAGATTGAGAGATAACGCTATTGTGCTTTGATTGTCACAATAGATTGTTGTAGGAAATGTTTGTGCGGGGTTGATGTCTGCAAGCAGTTGCCTTAGCCAGATCGTCTCTTTGGTTCCATTTGTGACAACTATGTATTCGAATTCCATTGATGATATTGCAGCCGAGGTCTATTTTCGGCTGTTCCATGAGATTGGGCCTTGGTTGTATAGAAATACAAATCTAGAAGTTGAACTTTTGGTATCGACATCTCCTACCCAATCCGCATCTATGTAGGCTTCAAAGATGTTGACAATCTGGCTACCATGTAGTAGATGTTGAGAGTTTTCGTTGCTTGGATGTACTTCATGACCTTTGTTAGTGTTTTCCAATGAGTTAAGCCTAGTTTCGATAGGAACTGGTTGAGTGTATTGATTGAATAATATGCAAGGTCTGGTCGCGTGCAGATCATTGCATACATCAGTGAGCCGATGATGAATTGAAATGGGTAGTGCTTCATTTCCTCTTTTTCTACCTCAGTTTGAAGAGACTGTTCCTTTGATAACTTTAGTCCAGGGTCGAGTGGAAAGTGACTTGGTTTACAGTTGGCCATACCATACTTTTCTAGCATGTTGTTGAGATATCATTGCTAATTGATAAAAATCAGTCTGCTGGGTCGATCTCGTTAGATTTGGATTTCGAGACAATAGTGGGCTTGTATTCCTAGGCTAGCATGCATTTTGTATCCTTCATAAGATTCAGATTTTTACTGAATAAGAGTGTATCATCTACATAGAGAGTGAGGATGATGTAGTAATTTGATATAAACTTGAAGTAGACATTTGAGTTTGCCGAGTTTGGAATAAAATCATTCTCTATTGGAAATGTGTTGATCTTCTGGGACCAGGCTCTGGGTGACTGTTTCAGCTTGTAGAGTGTCTTGTAGATTTTGCATACAAGATGTTGTTGCTTGTCGTTGAGTTCGTGTTCCTCTGGTTGCATCATATAGATTTTTTCTTCGATGGTTCCATTGAGGAAAGCGGTTTGGACATCCGTCTGGTGGGAACTTTAAGATCTACTATAGTTGCAAAGGAGAGGAGTAGGCGGATCAAAGCATGTTTGACAACTATGCTGAAGGTTTCTGAATAATCTAGATCTGGAATCTGGGAAAAGCCTTTGGCGACTAGTCTGGCCTTGTAACGATTTAGCGTTGCTTCAGCGTTGTACTTCACCTTGAATATCCCTTTGTAGTGAATCGAGTTTCGGTCCTTTGGTAGCTCAATGATTGTCCATGTTTGATTCTCCATCAGATAATCGAATTCGGTGTCCATCATTGCTTTTTACAGGTCAGCATCGAGAGTAGACATAGCCTTAGAAATGGTGGTTGGTTCTTGCACAAAGTAGCAGGCCGGATCATCCATAAATATGGATGGAGGTTGTTTGGACATGTTCGACCTTCTGGGTTGAACTTCGGTCCTCTGATGTGGGTTGACTCATTGAGGTTCTGACTCATTGTCTGAGTTAGTGTTGATATTCTGTAGTTGAATTCCTGGATCAAAATTTGGTTGCTCTATCCTTGGGTCGGATTTATCAACAGTTTTTCCCTTGTGGTCGATGAACTGGTTTCTCACAAAAAAGACATCTCTACTGGTGAATGCCTTTTCGGTATCCAAATTGTAGAGCTTGTATGTCTTGTGGTCTGGGGAATAGCCGATGAAAATTATTTTCTAGCGCGGCATTAACAAGTTATTCAACGATATATCAAAGGGAAAGATATCTAAATTCTATGTTGAGCATAGAATTTTTTTTTATTTTGGAACTATTGGCTATGCTCAACATAGAAACCTTTTTTCCTTGCTCCCAAGTCTTACGTTGAGCATAACACCTCTTCAATACTTAAGTGGTTATGTTATGCTCAACATAAGATATTCTCTTAATCTCTACCAAGTTCTATGTTGGGCACAGCATGCTTTCTCACTTCACGTGGTTACCTATGTTGAGCATAGGATTTTCTCTTCCGTATGAGCAAAAGAGAAAATCCTATGCTCAACATAACGTAATCGTGTGAAGTGAGAAAGCATGCTATGCTCAGCATGAAACTCGGTAGAGATTAAGAGAATATCTTATGTTGAGCATAACATAACGACTTAAGGATTGAAGAGGTGTTATGCTCAACATTAGACGTGGGAGCGAGGAAAGAAGGCTTCTATGTTGAGCTCAACATAGAATTTAAAAGAAATTTTCTTTGCTTGGAGTTGAAAATGTTTAAAAATCCTAAAAATTCAAACAAAAATATTACTTTTTAATCAAATTTTTGGATAATTTTTTTCAATCAAACTCGAATTTCAAAAAATTTCTTTGTTAAGAATCTAATAAATTGTCAATAATAACTATATTTTGCAGACTTAGAACAAAATTTTGACGAAATTAAGGATGTCGAAAATTTTCTTTCCGATGTCAGGTCAACGGACTCAGAATGTTCCCTTGAAGGACAAAAAAAAATACATATTTTATTTTACAAAAGGTGCAAATAACAGTAAACTTGATGAACTGTTTATCGATATTGTTGAGAAGACTGGAATAGGTGATTGTCCATTTCAAGTGCAAGGTAGAGTCTTTGCCGATCAGTCCGATGGTGATGAGGAACAAGAAGACTTTGTCAATGTTCTTTTGAAAGAACTTAAGAAAATCCATTCGAAATTCATTTTGGACGAAGAAATGGTTAAGATTCGTCTTTGCAAAGATGAAGTCGTTAAAACAAAGGAATAAATTGTAAATTTTTACGCAGACCATCTATATCATTTGGAATGAATTAGATTTTATATTATTTGGTACTATAATAATTTCAATCTATGTTGAGCATAGGTTGCTTTATGAATACTCAAAGTTCTCTAACATTATTCTTTTATTTTCTGTCATGTAGAGCCTCAAAGAATGTTTAAGAAACATGTTGTTTGTTGTTGTTGAGGGGAAGGATCCAGTCTATTCTTCTCATAGTACAAAGTTAGTTGCAGTGACACATGGCAATATAGCTTCTTCCATTGTCCCATCCAAAACAGATGTTACTACTAAATCTACACCTTCTGAATCAACCCCCTTTCTCAAAAAAAAAAGGTCTCAGGCTGCTGTTAATGTTGAACCCGATGCTAAGAAACCGAAGTCTAAAAACAAATCCATGGCCAAGCGATCAAAGTAGTTCCTTCTAAAAAAAGTAGAAAGAAAATATAAAAGACCACTTTAGTTTTGCCTGGAGCCACTATCCAACCGTTGAAGGATTCATCTGAGATCTCTAAAATTAGAGATCAAATTCATAAAACAAAAAAATTGGAGAAACTACATAAATTATGGATATAGACCAATGCGATCGACCTCCTATTGATCCATCCACTGGAAATCGACCAATGGAAGTTCGAGAGCCTAATGACACCATGTACATGAATTAAAAAATTAAATTTAAAGGTCATATGCAAGCAATTGTAACACCTTTTGTTGTTTTGATAGATCTGATTGAGTGCAGATCTAATTTAGAATTTGATTTTTCTTCTTTAGATTCTTATCATTTTTTTTTTGTTTTGGACGACAGTCATAGTTTACAAACCAGAAAGTAATTGTCCCAGGAGTACTCTCATATAGCTTTTTTCCGATCTGTTAGTGCCATTGCTTTTGTTGGGTTGACGGTGGAAGAAGCTAAACTTCTTACCTAGGACCATAACATTGACCAAGACTACATGATGAAAATGACGGTCATCCAGAGGATAAGAGTTTTTCACAAAGAATTTATCAGAGTTTCCAAAGCTGGAGATTTTAACCAATTGGAGCTAAAAGTACTTTGTGCTCAAGAAACAGACCTACTATTTGATTCTAATAATTTGACACAGAGCCTTATTAAATATGATAATTTTGACCAGTTTTTTTTTTGTAGTGACCAGGTAATTACTTTACTATGCTTAGCATAGAACGTTTGGTTCATACATTTTTAATTTAGGTATGCTTTACAATGCTTAGCAAAGAATGTTTGGTTCAAAAGTTTTTGAAATTAATAAATGAAATTTTCAAATTTTTTTAATATTTTGTCTTCTTAATGTTATTTTTTCAAGTGTGGGCTCTTGTAGATAAAATTTTTGACAAATGAAAAAATTTTGAAAAAGAAAGGCCAACTAGTTCAAGGAGGTACAAAATCCAAAAAAAAAAGTTGTTGCCACGACTCACATATTAAAATCCATACCAACAGAGATGAGTATTTCTGAGTGAAAAAATATGTAGAGAATAAATTCCGTTGATGGTCAGCTTTCCCTTGTTGAAATGGGGAAAAAATTTTAGAGGTTAGATTCTCTTTTTGTTTCTAAGTTACATTTCTTAGTATTAATTATAATTTTTTTTGTGTGTGTGTGATATTAATCACTAATTTATTTTCTAGTACAAGCATAAGTTATTCATGAAAGTTCAAGAGGCCATGGTAACAAGCTTAAACTGTAAAGATCTTGAGGAGTGCCAGAGGCTTTGTCCTCTAAGTAGTAAAAATAAACCTCCCACTCCGTTTTTTATTTTATTTAGAGATATGGTATTCACTATACTCATGTTTAGCATAGCAATATATTAAATTTTTTTTTCAAACATTCATATCTTATGCTAAACATAGAATTGTATTCTTTACACTAAGATCTCAAGCTTGGCATAGAAATTTTAATTTTAAATTATTTATATGTTCATCCTATGTTAAGCATAGTTGTATTCTCTTTTTTTCAATCTGTTGACAACAAGAAAAATAAAATCTTTCCAGAGTAGTTTAGTTGACATATTTTAAAGACGAAGGCAGAGAAAAGAGACAAAGAAAGATTGGCACGGGGTCGATAATCAACTGTGTTTTTACATTGTGGAAGAAGGAGATTGTAGGGAGATTTAAAATTTTTTAAAGAAAAGATCCTTACTCTGTGCATTGCAGATATCCCCTATGAATTTCAAATAAAAGAATCTCTAAATGATGATTCTCCATTTAAATTCATTGAGATTTATAGTGTGATGTAGGGATTTATTAAAAGCACAACTTCTTCTGTTGGAAAGTTGTAATATTTCATTCAAGTTGGCAGTCGGCTTCAGTGCAAAAAACTCTGTTAACTTTTTGCAATGTTGGGATTGAAAATGCTGTTTGGTACATTTTTTAACTTTTTTAAAACTTAATTTTATTTGTTTTATTTTTTATATATCCTATGTTGAGCATAGATAATTGTTTAAAATAATAATTTACTTTTCATTTTGTAGGTACAAGCCCAATGTTCGCAATGCTGGTGGTGCATGATTGTGCAACGAGATTGAATACATAGTCATTGATTATTATTCATTGGATGACAAACGCTCTATGTTGCATTACAACACTACCGATCTGACTAGCTTTGAGAATTTGTTCCAATTTTCAAAAGTTACAAAAAAATTAAAAAATCCGATGACAGGTTTTATGGCTTGTCCTTACCAAAAGCCACAACAATTAATTAATCATCTTATTGACATTTTTTCACACCCAGTGGATTGGATTTTAGATTTGTTTAGCGAAAGCAGCACTACATGCACATGCGCTGTGCAAAAAGATAGGCATGTAAAAATATGAATGAAATCCATTTTAGTTTTGCCAGTTGAATTAATGGAGATAGGAAAGTCTTCAGATGATGAAGACTCTGTAATTCTTCTATCGAAAAAATTATAACTTCCGTTAGTGAAAAAGCGGGTGACACATGAGACTTTGCAGATGTCTTAGTGCAGGATTATAATGTTGTCACTGTAGAAGAAACTGTTAAAGAGGTTGTCGTTCTCTCTATTGAGGCTCCTCCAAAAAAGTCCAAAGATGTCAATGACCTTGATGACTTTTGGGAAGCATATACATGACTATTTCATAATAATTTTGAAGATTATATATGAATTTTAAACTTTTGTGGCATGAAGTTTTTAAATTCATTTATATATTTTTATATTATTTGCTACCTGAAATATTTTTAAATATTTTAAAATCTATTTTCAATGTTACTCTTTAAATATAAATTTATTAAATGTTTATTTAAATGAATGTTATTTTTGAATGACAATATTGTTTTGGATTTGTTCTGAAATCATATTTTTAAAAGTTAATGAATATTATCAAAGTTGATTAAAATACATGCAAAATTGAATATGTTGTCAAAATTCTATATCTAATTTCTTTAGTATGATTCTAGTTTTTAGCAAAAGATGATATATAGTTTACATAATTATATAAAACTTGCAAAACATTTTAAATATAGGCATTTTTTAAAATATTACAAAAAATGGGTCTTTGTATCATTTTCTTTTTTTTTTTGTCACCATGTTCTACATATCCATACTTTTAAGATAAGTATATCATAACATATGTTTATTTTTGTCACCGTTATTGGAGATTGCTAGTCATTGGATCTAGATGATTTTCAGTTGAAGATGACTGCCAACTGTAAGAAGCAGTTCAAATAATTCTAGAGCTGAGCATTTGAAAAGATATCGAAAATTTCGTGAGGAATTTTTTAAAAATCTTTGACAAACTTTTCAACGCAAAACATGGACTTTTGCCACCTATCAAGAAGCTGAAGTTTATTTCAATAATCTTATCGATAAACCCAAAAATATATATGAGTCAAAATTTTCTAATATCGTTGGCAATCCAAATCTAGATCTTGATCTTGATCCGGATCTAGATCCAGAACTTGTGATCCAGATCCAGATCCTGAACTTGAATCTGAACCATATCTTGATCTAGATCTAGAATTTAAATCTGATCTAGAATCAGAACCAGAAATAGGACTTTCTTCATTGCGATATATCTCCAGTTCTAAGATTAAGTACGACTATTTCAAGGGTACTCCTTCAGATGATGTAGACAACTACGTCTCTCAATTCGAGTCAATTGGTTTTTTCAACAATGAGAGACCGAATACAAACAAGCTTCGAAATTTTTTTGGTCTGCTATGAAAACAAACCCGTATATGGTACAGTCAGTTGGATCGTGATGTTATCAACACATGAGAGCTGATGCGAGAAGCCTTTTTTAATCAATTTTATGAGATTGGTTACTCTACCAAAGGGCTTGCACGATTGAATTCTGTGCAAAAGAAACAAAAAGAGTCCCCGCGAAGATACACATATAAGGTAAAAAAATTAATTGGAAAATTGGTGGTGTATATCCTATTGCAATGTAGATATAATAGTACCTTGCATGGTTACCGTCAAAGATTGACAGATACTACCGACAAGGATCCATGAATTCTCTGGATGAAGTTATTGCAACAATGAAGAACTACTAAATATCTAAGATTGCAGAAAAATGACGTTCCAGTAAGAAGATGAAAAAGAAATCATCTGTTTCATCATATGATTTGATCTCGGATGAGGACAATCAAATAGTCCAGAGTTGACTAGTTCCAACGACGATTCGGACTCTAAGAGTTCAATTTCTTCAGGAGATGACAAGAATCATCGGAAGGAGAAGAAGATTAAGAATAGATCCAATCCTTACAAAAAATCTCTTGTGAAGACTGATAAGATTTGGAAAAAGAACATTGTCGATCTGTCGAAACAAATACAGAATTTAAAAGTTCAGATATTTGAAGTCTCGGACAAGAGACAGGTGACACCATTTTCCAATCTGGACATCTGGTGTACCAAATGCGGTTCCCTAGATCATACTAACAATGAGTAAAGTTAAGCAAGTATCATATGTAAAAAGTGCATCTGGAGATGTTCCGTATATATATGAAACAAATCCAGAAGAATATTGCCATTACATTCAAGGACTGCCAGGCCCAATGTTGTAACCAAAACCAAAATTTGGATCAAAATGATTTGTACCCGTTCAGATTGTGAAGCCAAAACCTAAAGACTTTCTATGCACCAGTGAGCTTACCACCAAAGAAGAGTACTGACAGTGGTTATAACTGCGACGTCCAAGGTCATAATTCACCAGACTATGCCCAAAGCCTCGACGTCCAATCGAGTATATGCCGTTATATTCAAATTGCTCAAGAGAATGTCATCTTGTCGTAGATTGTCCAAAGCCTCAAAAGTCAAAGGTGCTGTACAATTATGTCCATACCCCTGGTGCAGATGCAGACTTGAAAAAGAAACAAGATGATGCAATCATATAGATGATCGAATGCTTTGACGAATGCACCCTGCTAACTACCGATAGTAAAGAGCCTAGCAATTTTGAAGACATTTTTCAAGTTTCAACCAGATGCCCTTCAAAGTCACTCAAGCCATCTATAGAGAGTTCAGCTAAGACTCGTAGAAATAAAAGAAAATATCCAACAAAGTAGCCAAAGGCGAATAAGTCTATTACTAAAAAAGACTTGAAAGATGATTCGATCTGCGACTAAAACGTTGCCAAGTTATTCCAAAAGGATGTTGCAGAAGAAGGAAGAACTCTAATAGAAGATGAATTTAAATCAAATCCACTTCAGAAGAAAGTCACTTTTGAAGAGCAGGATGATGATGTACTGGTAAGTTCAAAATTATCCATAGCAATGGTGGACTTCAAGCTGCAGACGAAGAAGCCATACAATATTGTATCTGATATTGGCTCCTTGTGCCATCCAACCTTCTGCCATACTACATTCTATATGCGCTTTTTGACGAATAAAATCTCTTAGGACTTTCATAAAGTGCTCCAAGAAAAACTTTCATCTTGCACTCACAGGGCCCGCTAGCTCCACCTCATCAACAAGGTGAACCAATAGATGAATTTGGACGTCCATGAATGATGGAGAAAGGCATCTCTCGAAAGCACAAACAATCTCAATAGCTTTGAGATGCATGCATCCTATATCTCCTATATTTATGTCTTTTGAAGATATCCATATGCATATTCGTTGCATACAGAAATACAAAATGGTCATTAATATACATGCGAAATGTGCTCATTTGAATGTCGTTAAGACTCACGAGCAATACCTTGTAAAGGTTGACAATTCTGAGATAACGTTTTGTATATCTTCGATCAAACACCCTTTTAATGCTATCAAAATAAATAGGCCGAAATATGATTGTCATGACATTTCATGCAAACATACTTGATTATATGCATCACTAATTGAACACATCAAATACATATACCTGTCTCATCTTGTGCCAATCATGAGACTGTAATCCGGATAATTTGTTGTCTAAGGTAAATGCCCCTCTTATAGACCCTGCATATCCAGAGGAAAATCGCATATGTTAAATAATTGTCTTTATATCAGTACTCTCTTCCTTTGACAAAAACATGGTGTACGAGTTGATCTTGACCTTGACTCTTGTCCATCTTTACTCCATAAGTGTCGCATTTGAGCAAAATCTTTTAGTTCTTCAAGGACTCGTGCATACAAACCTTCTAATTGATTAAAGTGTTTCCATAGTGACTCTCCCATATTTTTGAAAATGTGCATTGGATCCAATAAATGAGTTATTTTTAATGTCATCCAATATGGGAGTGCCTAAAATATGGATAACCATTTCATACCCTCTATCGAAGTGGAATTCTCCGTTTCATTGTTCCATTTCTCAAGCCAATCTTTACTCGTTAATCTTTTCGGTGGAGGGCATGCCTCCACTTTGTCTCCTAGTCGACAAAAACGAGTTCTACAAAGGCTATGGTTGAATGGAAAAGATTTATGATGATCAGAATATATGACTTTCCTAAGATGTTTTGCATATCGTGCAGGGAGATTACTTCCACATATATCACAAGCATGGTATCTGAAAGTAGAAAAACCGCTACACTCACCCAATCCATGATAATCATGCATCGTCCATATCAAAATACCTTTTGATTCAAATTCTTTATATCTGATAGGATGTGAAATGTTGTACACACGAATCCCTCTCCAAAGAATTTGCAAATCCCTGACAATAAGTCCTAGAAAGACATCCATGTTATTTATCTTGTAACAATCGGGAATGATGAGAGCAAGTAAAAGATGACCTTTTTTCATTGCGATCTCTAGAGGTATGTTGTAATTCACAAGCATCACTAGCCATGTTGTCCAAGTAGAAGATCGATGGCCATGAGGATTAATACCATCCATGGCTAGCCGAAGTCTTAAATGTCTTGGCTCGGTACAAAATATCGGCCTCTCATCTTCGATGTATTTTGCAGCCATACTATCACATGGTGTTGTAAAGCTACCTTTACAAGCTTTACTTGCGCCAGCTATATCCCCGGCACCAGCAACACCCCTGCTGTTCCTGGCGCCGACGCCGCTCCTGGCACCACTGTGACCAGAATTCGGCCGACGCCAAGTTCCTATGGCTGAAAATCTTTGATCAGTTCTAGCGGAGTCCAAAGAGCTCAGATCGATGTGCAATCACCTCACACGATCTAGGCATGATTAAAGGAAGCCTGGAGATCAGTAAAATCTAGAGAGATAAAATGACTTTCTAGAAAGAGAAAATCCTAGAGAGAGAAAAACGTGCTTTACCAGCTTGGGTAGAGTGCTTGGTATGAGGGGGGGTGCCGAATCACACCAATACTATAGGGGAGTGCGGGTTGCGACTCAGGACGAGCTCCAACCAAGTCTCAGCCTCCCTTGTTGGAATGTTGTCATGTACTCAAGAGCACCTCTCACCTTAGACCGAGGAGGTCTCTGAGAAGACGAGACTAATGAAGACCGAGAGCCGAGTATGAGAGTCGAGGAATACTAGTTAGTAATGACAAGTAAGGACTGTGTAAGCCTCATGGTGAATCCCGGAAGATGGAATGACCATGTAGGAACTATATTTCTAGGCAAATGTAATAAATGCAAGTAGACCTCTCTTAAAGAAAGTAGAGTGAGCCACCTTTTGATGGTGACCTCTAGTGGAGAGCATTATTCCACTTGTAATTTGTGAAATGTGGAAATTCCACTAGGATGCCACCTAAGAAGCTCTCTTGCTAATTTAAGAGACTCCCTCTTTGTGTAGAGGAGCTTTTTGCATTGTATCTATCCATGCTTAATAAGAAGATCTCCCATGAGTTTGATGCTACACTAAGCTCCTTCATCATGATGGTTTTCTTGAGTGATGCCCCTATGATCATGCCCTTCCATTCATATTGTGTGGTTGTGGATTAGTTTTCTTGCTTTCCTAGTTGTGGATTAGATTCATGTTTTCTTGTGGATTAATGTAGGTTGCAAGCATCCAAGAAATTATAGATCTTGCAAATTCATTTACGTTTTGGTTTCTTGAGTTTCTTGGAAAATTCAAGAACCAAGAAGATGGAGCTTCTTGATTCTTGAATGCTTGTAGGAATTAGTTTTCGATTTTTTATGAATTTGGCATGCTAGGCTTGTTTTCTGATATTGCAAGTAGTTTAGTTTCCATTTTGCAATGATCTATTCTAGCATTCTGTTTTGAAGTGCCATAATAATGTCCAACCGTGTTTCAAGAAGAGCTGTTTTTGGACATTCTTGGTGTGCTTGCATGGTAGAATGATTGCAAGTGATTTCAAGAGTTCAAGAGTGTTCGAAATCTGAGTATCCGTGACAGGTTGAACCATACTACAACCCCAAGAATCTGCATCTGCTGCCTGATCTGGGCATTGAATTAAATAGACATGATCAAGAACATGCCCAGCTAACAACCAGAATGGAGGTAGCATAAGATGTAACAAGAAGCAAACAAGCAGAACTAGTAGACAGACAACAAAACCAGTCAACATATATGGATGTAATGTCCAAAAATATAAAGTCCCTAGCCCTTGATGTCAATATCCTCAAGAGGCAACAAAATCTGATCGGTGTGAGACAACCTGATCGACCAAAGGAGTTATCTTGCCGAATTTGTAAGGGTGATCATCTAATAAGAGACTGCCCCAACCTTAAATATACTATCTGTGGGAAGAAAGGCCATACTGATGATTGTTGTTACATGAAAGTTAAAACTTCAAATGAACAAGCCAATCAACCTGGTCCTGAAAACCATAGAGTTGCTGGACCTTCGAAGGACTCTGCTGAACCAATTCGAATTCTCCAGCATGGCGACTCCGATGAGGGACGACCTATGTGCCTAATTGACGTTGTACTTGAAGAGGCACAACCTGAATGTTTACTGATGACTAGAGCGCAAAAGGCAGCTACTCTGAATTAAGGAAAGCATGTTGTCGATGATAGATTACCAGTTGTAGCTGATGAACCCTTGATAGAGAACCAAGTTGTGAAAGACGTTATTAATGATCCGGCGAAGACCATAAAAAGCGTCTGGATGTCCCATCAGGTCTAAAAAAAGAGCTAGAGAAGGAGAGCGGCATTAGAGTCTTATGAACCATTCAAGTTAGTGGACCATTTGCATAAGACCAAATAGATATCAACTTACTCCAGTTGCTGCGAAAATCCCCGGCAGTAAAGCAGCTTAGGGAGGTGTTAATAATTTGATGGCTTGATGGGCATAAGCCTATTGTGGTTGAAGTAGATCAAGTATCAAGCAATGGATTAGAAAAGAGCTGTCCTAAAGTCAATGCTATTGTTGATGGGCTGTTGATTGCTGAACATAAATATGAATGTTTAGGCCTTTATGTGGAATGAAAACAAACCAACTTCAAGTTTTGGTAGGAAATGAGAATTCTAGTAATTTTTTTTCATTTATGTATGAAACAATGTAGAATACAGCACCCAAAATTCTAACACATAAGAACTAACTAATCTACACTTGGAGAAGAAGATATCAAGCACATAACATGACTTGATATGAGACTTGATATAAGGGAAGCTCCCTCAAGATCATGCTTACAAGACAAAACACAATAGAAAACACACTATGGAGCAACGTGTCCAACCAAATAGAAGCAGCCAATCAACTCTAGAAGCTTCACCCCCAAGCCAAGGAGTAGAAAACATGAAGGTAGAGTGAAACCTTGGCAACAAATCCATCACAAATATGAGGAGGAGGGCGAGTTTGGCCTCTTCTTATAGAGCACACAAGCATGCAAGGTCCTAACTCTCCTATACTTAGATTCCTCTAGAATAGATTCTCTATGCATAGATCCTCTATTCATATAATTGCTATTGATAAGTCTACACATGTCTTGACTGTCCCAAATCTTGTACTAACTCCATTTAGTGTGTTATGGGCCTCACAAGGATATTAGTTACTTTTGGGTCACGTCCAGTATGACGTGGCATAACTTACAGCTTGTTTTGCTAGAGTACCGTGTGTATCCAAGACTAGGACTGTACCAAATCCTATGTACTGATCATGGACATGACATTCTTCCCTCTTTAAACTGCTTCTATCCTTATAAGCTCCCAAACAAGAAAGAATTATAACAATAATTTTTTTAACTTTCAATAACAACCTAGAAAATCATTACCCTTAGTTTGACTTTCACATCAAACAAGTACTCAAAGATAATCCTATTTTCCAAGTGATAATCTCTGCACTAGAGTACAACTCAGGTTTGAAAAGTACACTAAGCGATAAATTTTCCATCTGGGTTACATTCACCACAAGTTAGTCACATCACCTTCATGTAAAGCACTTACATGAAACACTAGGTGAAACATTACCTAACTCAGGAGATTAAAGTTAAAAATAATAATAAAATAATTTAAATTCAGTCTGAAATTATCCACAATTCTGACAGATAATTCATAAGCTTCCAAGTACAAATATCCTTAGAATCCAAATTCTAAGATATGATAACTCATTCAACTAGAATCTCTAGGAGAATCATTAAGATATAGAATGATTAAAACTCAACTCTGAGTATTCTAAATACCCTTTTGAGTTAAATGCTTATGTTTCTAACATTAAAAACAAGAAAATAACACTCATTCATCTTAATAGATTTGTCTATCCCCTATGATAACTAGAGATCTAATCAAAAGAAGGAAAAAAATTGTACTCAAGCATCTGCAGACCATAAACTATAGCAAAATAGCATCCATTAGATAATTAAATTCTCCACAAGTAAAATAGCTTTCCTTGTGAGAATATCTGTGAGATCCATAGGTTTTCAATCAAATACTCAAGTAAAGAGATTCAAAACCCTGATTCGAATTCTCACTCAATTAATAAGTCAAGATTTAATCATCACACTTAAGAATCATCACCATTCCTTTAAATCCTCTGACAATAATTAAGTATCTATTTATGAACCGTCAATCATAAATATTTAGATTCGTATGATTCGTCAATCATAATTTTCTGGAATCCAAAACCATAATCATTTACAGGATACTAGAGTATATGTCCTACATAATTCTAGAAAAGTAAGAATAATTCCAAAATCTTTCCACTAAGAAAATACTGGATTTAGAAATATTTTTCAAACATGATTCTTTGACTGAAGTGCGAGATATTCAAGTTCTATAAACCAGTGGTAATTAAAGACTAAACGCATACCAAAATGACACTCATCTTCAACCACAAAAAGATTCACTATCTAGAACTAAATCTAGATATTCAAATATCTGCTACATATAATTCAGTTATTATTCTCGGATTCATTATGATTTGTTATCCAATTGAGCTCATTGGGATACAATCACCAATGATCTAAGTCCATTCCTTAACTAAGGAATACTCTACCAAGAATACTGTATATCCAATGCACATAATTTTAACTGATGAAGATTCACTAATTATGTGTCTTACAAGCAATATAAATCGAAACTATCAGTTTTTGGTGAAACCACGTCACACTGATCATTTTACCAATAAATTTCATTCTGGAGTAATCAACTACTCAAATTAATTGCCAATAATTCAGAAATCTCAAATGTCTAGGTGCAAATCTTAATTGTACCATACAACATCACATTTAGATCCATATCCAAATCATTCATAAGTTAATCCATAAATCTTCATCCAAAGATTTGTTAACTTTGCAAATATCTATCAAAACAATACTTAATCATATGTTTATATTCACCGACTAGGTTAAGTGCACCAAATAACTCTAGTAACCAGGAATACATAGTAGATTCATACAAGATTAATTGTGCACATAAGTGAATAATTTCACTATGACGCAGTACATAAACACATTCTTATCTGACAGATTCCTCTAGAACCCACATATGTTACTCACATACCTCGCTAAGATCTTGTAACTCATCTACAAAAGATTTTCTATTTCTCATGAGTAAATAACATATCTAGAAAATCTACCTCAAAATTTCCCAAAATACCCTACATTTAATCAATGATTTTTCTTTTTTTTTTTCCATATCATGACTAGGTACTTACTAAAAAATTCCATTGACAATCAGATCTTTATAGTCTTAGAATTTCCTTTCCAAAATTACTAATGTCCCATACCATCAACGCCTCCTTCCAGAAAACTCTTAACTGTCATATATGATATTCTAGAGATCTACTGATCATCTAGATGTCCTATGGTCCATATAGAGTATTATCTTTTGTTCCCAACACTGGAGAAATCCATTTATTCGGTTGATTGGCATGCCTATCAGATGGATACCACAAATCCACATCTGATCTTGTGATCTAAGAAGAAGAATTAACATGGTTTAGTATTATATTTTGATCTTTTCTGGTTAATGATAAGTTTCGAAACCCTTCTGATGCATAAAATCTAGAGACAAGCTTCAGTCATCTAACAGATCCAATATAATCCACATATTAGATTCCACTTCTAACATCACATTTGCCATCCAAAACTGCGGATAACTCAATGGTCACAAAGATATCCGTTATAAATTTAACTAAATGAATTCTATCCACGAAATTAATATCTGGTATTAAGCAATTATTTACAAGGATTAACATAATCCTAACTGCAAAATACATTGCTCGATCACACTTACTACCTCTGATGTCCACTCTTCTTCCCTCCTTAGAATTTTCAGTTCCCTAAAAATCTATTTCATCTAAGGTACTAAGAAGACGTAATGACATTAGTAAATGTTTAAACTTAATTATTGTAGAAAAAAGACTGAAACAATTTCATTTCTATCCTATACCTTGATTGAATAAGTAGTATAAAAAAAATCTACTAGTATGAAAAAATACTACTTGAATATAATTCACCATAGGATTTAACTAGAAATTAGATCAATTCTACTTTTGATCAGTTTCTATTGTTACAATTTTTTCAATAAAATTGGACTGTTCTCACTTTCCACCTTTTGAAAAGGATAAAAATAACGTGAAATCCTATTTAACTCTATTTACTGAGAGTACCAATACTTCAGAGTTAAATGGTTAAAATAGCATCCTACCAAGGAATCTAATTCCTATACTGGGTATATGCCTGAGAACCATACCATTCATCCATTTTCATCAAGATCAGCTTGGCTTAGCAAAAATGTCAAAGTGATAAAGCCCCAACAACATGCATATTGTCCCTAGAGAAAGGAAATCCAAATTTCTTCAAGTGCTAATATGGGAAGCAATACAAAAAAATCCAAGGTCAAACTTTGACAATCTAACACCAAGACACCAAAGTTTCTATAACCGGGTGCTAGTAACCATTAGAGAAAATTAAGCTTACAAAAGGGCCCTATAAGGATTGCCACGTAGGATGTTTAACTACCGGAGTTGATCTAGAAAATCACATATTCATAAAACATTTTTAAGCTTACAAAAGGGCCCTATAAGGATTGCCACGTAGGATGTTTAAGATATTCATAAGAAATCAACAGGGATTCATCAGCTAACTTCTAGCTATCAACTAGAATCCATCACTCAGTGGGCCAGAGTCTAGAAAATTCTCAGACTCATAGCATATGTGATTCTTTCTCAGGTGAAAACAAGGCAAAATTGGTAAGTAAGACCAATTGGTGAGCACCACCGATGTAGATGTGCCTCTAGCTTTTAGTTTTCTGCTTACTGAATTATCTGGAGATCTTCTTGGATAATCTGTGCATGTATAGAACATAAGTTACTAAATAGGATTCAACAATTGACTTATGCAATCCATTCAACTTCTTTGCCAAGCAGAGTTTAGCTAGAAAATAATCAACATGATCTTCCAAAAACAGATTATTCAAAAGCAAAATGAAAGCTTCCTCAGGAAACAGAGAATTAATATCAAATTCACCTAAATCTCAACATCTTCAATCAAAAACTACTTGTGTAGAAGAGCACTCTACCACCATATTTGATAAGCATGCTGCAAACCAGAAACTAGTGAATCCAAAACCAAAACTCCCTTGAGGAAACAACACTTCAATCCGGATGTAACTCCAAGTGCTCCAATCTTCATAAGCCTTGCTCTGATACCACTATAAGAGAAGCTCCTTCAAGATCCTGCTTACAAGACAAAACACAATAGAAAACACACTATGGAGCAACGAGCCAGCCAAATAGAAGCAACCAATCAACTCTAGAAGCTTCACCCCCAAGCCGAGTAGAAAGCATGAAGGTAGAGTGAAACCCTGACAATGAATCCATTACAAATATGAGGAGTAGGGCGAGTTTGGCCTCTTTTCATAGAGCCATGAACCACTTGTGCACACAGACATGCAAGGTCCTAACCCTCCTATATTTAGATTCCTCCAAAATAGATCCTCTATGCATAGATCCTCTATTCATATAATTGCTATTGATAACTCTACACATGCCTTGACTGTCCCAAACCTTTTACTAACTCCATTTAGTGTGTTCTGGGCCTCACAAGGATATTAGTTAGTTTCGGGTCACATCCAGTATGACATGGCATAACTAACAGCTTGTTTCACTGGAGTACCATGTATCCAAGACTAGGAGTATACTGAATCCTATGTATTGATCATGGACATGACACTTGAGCTCTGAATTTTTTTTTAATAAAGGTTATAGACCTCAAGGAAAGGTGATGAACTTGATGAATAGCCTCCAATAGGTCTCTTGATACAAAATAATGTCCTTTTTACCTTTCTAGTTCATATTTCATATATGGCTCTTCTTGACTCTTCAAGATGTATCAAATATTCATAACATTAGCCACAACCACCCCACTTCAAAGGGCCTACAAAATAACAGAGAGGAAGAATATATTGGCTAGAAAACCAATGGTCCTCACCACCAAGCCTCAAATACCAAAAACAATGCTTGTTTTGGCAATGCCATGTGACTAGCTTGATGCTCCCTTGTTGTTTTGCTTGTAGCTCTTTCCAACTTTGAGAACGTCTTCATTATTACTTAAAAAAGCCTCCAAATGACTTGTGCAACCTGAGAAATCAGCTTTTAGATTTACCTTGGCCTCCTACCCAAGTATCTCCACCTCCAAGCACAGCAAATGTAAAATCTTGCACTTCTAGTGTTGAGAATCCCCAAGCTTGGATTCCGATTTGACTCTTCTTCAAAAAAAAATGAAAATCCTTCAAAAGGACCTATATGAAATCTTAACGAAGCCTCAAGAAAGCTCTGATACCATGTTAAAATTTGCCAACAAGAAAAATAAGCACCAAGCTTGATTTACTTGAAGACTAGAAAATGCAATGAGTCACAATATTGCACTATAGCGTCATTACATCATGAAGATCTTTAAGGTTCTATTAAAGCATTTCACAAGAGCTCTACATATGATCAAAAAGATGAAAATAGCCTTTATTCATGTGCCCATACACATTACATAAGAAAGATCACAATATTAGCTCATGAAGCAATAGCCTCTTCCTCTCCTACTATCTCTCCACAATATAACAAATGAAAAGAGCAATGAAAGAAATAATTTCTCTATTTCAATAATGAATATGAATGGGTTAACCTCTATTTACATGAAGTTTATAGGGTAAGATTCCTCTCCAAACCCTTATATAATGTGCAAGTTACATCTCTAATCCTAGCCTTACATTGTCATCAATGGTAAAGATGAGACATTGGTAAAGGTAGCCAATAGAATGTAATAACTTGTGTAGCACTCCAAAGAGGCAAGTTGAGGCTAAATTTTGCACAACCTTATCCTCCTAAGTTGGCCTCACATATTGTCCTAATTTGGCATTTCTCAATACCATGTGCACAAACTCCCATGACGTGAACAATACCACATTTGCCTAAGTTAACATTTGCAATGTTGGCTTAAGTTGTCATTTGCAAATCTTTGACGGAACAAAACCAGCTACAGTATCCACGACAAATGTATGGTGTTCAGTGTGCATGCAAAACCATACAGCGAACGAGTGTCCAGTCCTAAAGCAAAATCTGAGACTGACGCATAGATTTTGCCATCTATGGACAGTACCAGAAAATATGACACTGGATATAGAGAGCCCAAGCGGAGGAAAAAGAGCAAGAAAGGGACAATTCTACAGAACCTCCAGATAACGACGAACGGGAACCACAAGCGGTTTGTGATCACTTTTGTAGTCATGGATATACTTAAACCTCCAACTGCATATCGTGTTTTACTGGGAAGACCATGGTTGAGGACTGTGCAAGTAGTACAAGGCTGGGTACGCAAAAACTCACCTTTGAAAATAGAGCAGGCTGTAAAGGTTGATCCAATCACATGGATGGTGAAACCTATTGCACCCAAAGCTGATGACGGATCATCCACGACAGATCACCTGATTGATCACCCAAGGCCAGCCAAGGGTGGTCACTATGATTCAGAGACGGATGTCGTGAGATGGATGGATGCATTAGCAACTATTGACTGTCGGACATGTCAATATGAATCAAATCTTGACCCATATGTTACACTATGGACACACCAATCACATTTGGGGTGAATATGATAAACGTAGCATGGTTGTCAACGGAACCTATTGAGAACCCAGTGGACGATGATTTAGTCCCTTGGCAACATGCTCTAACTTATAATAAGGAGGTTGAGCTGACTGATGAACAGGTCCTACATCACATGGACCCAGATCATTATGGAATCAAGAAAGTACCAGCTCAACCACCGCAAAAGTTTGCTATGGCGAAGGTCTCAAGGATCGATCCACCAAAGACACCTGCGAATAAGAAGAATCAGTTGAAACAACACTACAACTAGGTGATCCAATGGAGTGATCTACCCGAGGAGGTTATAGCTACAGTGGATGTTGATATTCACAACCACGAGGCGAATGCCACACCAGTTCTGGTTAAAGACAACAAGGATGAATCCACCAATATGACAAGAAAGGACATAAAGAAGGTGTTGGATTCCTTGAAGTCAATCAAGATGGACTCATATACAACATCAGATGATAGAAAATCAAAAGATGACCAGTTGGGCTAAGATCAATATGCTGAAAGAGGAATCTTGACTCACCAAGTGGGCCGAAGCCAAGGCAGTAAGAGTAGCTGATGGTAGGACCACCGCCAAGTTCCTTTATGAAAATATCATTGTGAACTTTGGATGCCCGGTGGAGCTAGTCAGCGATCGCGGAAGTCATTTAATCAATGAGACCATCAAGGTCTTGTTGGAGGAATTCTTCATGATCCATAGAACATGTACACCTTATTATCCTTGCGATAATGGGCAAGCAGAGTCATCCAATAAGATTTTGTGTAACGTGCTCAGGAAAACAATTGAAGCTAGCAGATCAGATTGGGAACATAAGATGCATGCTGCTTTGTGGGCATTCAAGACAACATATAAGGGAAGCACTGATCAAACACCTTTCCAATTGGTATATGGTCAGGATGCTATAATGCCAGTAGAGTTTTTAGTCCCATTAAGGATTGCCACAATGCAATGAATCCAAATCTCTACAACTACGTCACAAAGCTCTGCATAAACTCTGTGAAACACGCTTACTAGTTGTGCATACACTGGCAGCTGAAAAGGAAAGATGCAAAGCATGACACGATCGTAGGTTATAAAAGAAAGATCTTCGTTCTGGAGATCTAGTCCTGATGTATAAGACCAAGGTGATCAAAGAAAAATTAAAATTCACAAGCGAAGGTCCTTATCGGATCAAAGAAATTCTTAATCATGGAGCCGTGAATCTAGAGAAGCTAGATGGGACACCGTTCGACACACCCATCAACGGTAGCCGGTTGGTGGTGGCACATTATGAAAAGCTATATTTCTAGGCCATCACAACTATAGGAAGATCAAGCCAAATCAAGCTAGATCCATCACCATTTTAACCACTTCCTAGTTAGATTTTTCCTCCTCTGACAGGTTGAAAAACCAGTCCTGAGCCACTGCCAATAAGGATATGGAGAACAACATCAACTTTTCTGCAGGTGTCCGTTTGCCGTAGATTTCACAAGCTTGCTCGTAGATCTGGAGGAAGCGGATGGGATTTAATGATCCGTCATATTTTGGTATTTCCATCCATGGTGCTCTCCT
Organism: Diphasiastrum complanatum; assembly: GCA_029204225.1. NCBI lineage: Eukaryota > Viridiplantae > Streptophyta > Lycopodiopsida > Lycopodiales > Lycopodiaceae > Diphasiastrum > Diphasiastrum complanatum. The sequence goes on along the minus strand of CM055104.1, from coordinate 25,306,524 downwards.
GACTGCTTGCAAAGGAGCGATAGGTACGGGTTGGCTTATTGGTTCCATTGGCCAAATTCATTTGATGGTGGGTTCCAAAAAGTAGTTGGATCTTGTTTGTATAATGGGATACAGTTTGGATCTTAAAAAATCTGATCAATCTGATCGGCCTGAAGTGAAATTTAGGCCTTTTACAGTGGTTTTTTCTTGATAACTTCTTACTCCTTGTACTAAGTGACCTAAGATTTTGACAATAGCTGGATCTGGTGCAGATCTTTCCATTGATTTAGTCTGCGAGGGTTCTCTTGTGCGAGGGTTGGCTGTGCGAGGGTTCTTTAGCTATTTTTGCAGATAAAAAACTTGATATCTCTCAGATCTTTGGGTAGTAACTCTCGCAAGGATCACAGTAGCTGAATCTAGGTTAGATCTCACTATGGAAATCTTTGCAAGAGTTAACTCTCTCACCAAATGAAAATTTCACTGCATGCGAGGTTTCAAGACCACTATTTTGGCTTGATCTTTACCAAATCTCTATACTAACTCTTGCAGGCTTCATCACTAATAGAAATTGACATTCTGAATCGCTTGAGAGTGTCTGCAAGAGTTTTAAATAGAAGGATTACTGGATCTTTTTAGTGAGTTTTTAACACTTAAACCCAATTTTTTGCTCATTGGAATTAAACTAACTCTTGCAGGCTCTTATGTGTCCTTGTCTCACTGAGATGGAACTTCAAAATCCTCTTTGAGAGTTCTTGCTCACTGGAACTGAAAATTTTGGAGTCTGCGAGGGTTCTCTGGTACTTTTCCATCTTTTTTCACTGGGAACTCTCGCACAAGCACTCAGACATCAAACTAACTCTCGCAAATTTCTCTTTGTCTTAGTCTCACTGAGATGGATGTTCAGATTTGTATTTTTTTGGATTTTTTCAAGGGTTTTTTGAGTTTTTTATGAATTTCTCTGATTTTTGCAATCTGCTTGGAACTAATTCTCGCAGGCTTCTATGCAAGTCTAGGATAGTACCCTGGAGCTGCTGCCAGTCATGCAAGGGTTAACTCTCACTGGTTTTTGAGATATTAAAATCTAATGAGATTTTAGACTCTTTTTCTCTCCAAAATATAGATTGGTGTGTTTTTTTGGGTTTTTTGGCTGGTTGGTTTGGGTTTCAAGCCCTTAGAGGCTGCTCAGGGCCTCCTCTACCCTCTCACACCTCCTCTGCTAGTTGTGAACAGTCCAAACACAAACAAATATAGAAAACTGACTTTAAACTCCCAAAAATCTACCTAAAACTATCTAAAAAGCAAGAAATAGCTAAAATGTAGCTACACTAGTTAGTGGAAACCTATTCCCAGCACCGGCGCCTCTGTACTTGCCTGTCAACAAGGGTTAGTTCACTGGATAGGCACCTAACTATGCGTAGATGCTACTTTTAGTTAGTTCCCTACTTTTTATCTAACTCTACCTCTACTAATACTACTCACACTAACTCTACTTCCCTAAACTAATTTCATCATGATTGTTGGTGAAAAAGAAGGGCAGAATAGAAGAGAAAGAAAGAGAAGAAAGAAAGAGAGAGATAGAGTTGAGGGGGAGGTTAGCTCAAAAGCTCAAGATGCATGCTAATGGAGAAACCATAACTATTAAAACAAGAACATAGAAATGGGAACAATTAGAAACACACAACAAAAAGCATTAGCATGAGTGCTTAGCAAATGAGCATGTTTGGCTCTCCAAATTAGTAGAGTTTTTTCCTTCTCATTAAGCATCCAAATAGAGTACAAATTGTGCCTTTTTATAAAATGGAGAAGGCCCTTGCCCCAAAATCCTATTGGCTAATTTTTACATTGATCCTATCCATTCATCTTGGACCCAACTTGATCCAAGGGTCCACAAAAAGTACATTGAAATTCACAAGATTCATGTGAGTCCCAAATTGGACCCAACTCTAAAAAAGTAATCTCTAGGTTTAAAGTTGACTTTGGACTTCAAGTTTTATTTTACTTACAAAGGTCCCAAGCCTGTTAGTTTATTTACAACTTAGCTTGCGTGCTCATTGGGCCATGGGCTAATACGTGCAAGATGCCATGCCCTCGCAATACATCAATTGAGGTATGACAAGAGGGCCAAGAAGGCCCTACACATGATAAAGATGAATGTTACCAATGAACTTCTCAAGGAAGTTGGTAAGTGCACATCGTCTTTGGAAGTTTGGAATTCATTGAAGAAGCTTTATGAATCCAAGTCTACTTCTAGAGTGTTGACTCTAAGAAGGCAAATCTTTTCTTGTTTGCAAAAGAATGAAGAGAGTCCAAGTACTTTTGTTTTGAGAATGAAAGCATTGAATGATGAGTTAGCTTGCATAGATGGAAGCATTAAGGAAGGAGAGCTTATTCAAGTGATTCTTAATGGCTTGTTGGATGCTCATGCTAACATTGTTCAAAGTATTGCTATTCAAAATACTTTGCCAAGTTTGATGGATCTTCAAGAGATCTTGATCAATGAGAAATATAGGCTTCAAGCAAGAGGTGGATCTACATCGACACTTCAAGAGGAGGCTATGTTCGCAAAGGGCAAATTCAAGGGCAAAACCAAAAGCAAGTGGTCTAAAGGGCGAGATCAAATGGATGCTTCAGGATAGATCAAAACTCGAGTGCTTCTATTGTGGCATCAAAGGACACTTTGCAAGTGAGTGCTACAAGAAGAAGAGAGATCAAGGAGACAAGTAAGGTAATCTTACTCTTGATGAGGATGGTTTGGATGTTCAAGATGCAAATGATGATACTTATGTGATGTCTTCATGTATGCTTGCTAATGATGGAGACCTAGATCCTTGGTGGATTGATAGTAGAGCAAGTTCACACATGACCTTTCACAAAGAGTACTTCACTTCTTTGTTGGCATATGGAGATGACAAGAGGGTGATCTACACGGCCAATGATGGTGAGTGTGCAATCAAAGGGATTGGCAAATTCCTACTTCTCTCTCTACAAATAGGAATGTTCATTTGGAGGATGTCTTTTTTATTCCATCTATTACCAAGAATTTGCTTAGTGTGATTCAAATGCTAAGTAAGGGCCTCAAGGTGGAGTTTGATGGAGATGCTTGTTTTATCAAAAGGAAGGATGTCTTGATTGGAAAAGGTAAAAGGAAAGGGAAGTTTTTCAAACTTGATGCTTGTGTTATTGCTAACCAAGTTGGATGTGTTGCAAGGGAGCAGATTTATATTCAAGAGGTTTGGCACAAAAGGATGGGACACCTCAACTTCAAGTCATTGGAGGTAATGGCAAGGAAGAAGGTTGTAATTGGTCTTCCAAGTTTCTTAAGTAATTACAAGCATGTTTGTGAGTCTTGTGCTTTGTCTAAGTCACATAGACTACCTTATACTATATCTATTTCTAGATCTACAAAGCCTTTTCAACTTGTACATTCAGATATTCATGGATTTACTACAATTAGCAATAGTGGAGCTAAGATGTATGTAACATTCATTGATGATTCTAGTAGATTTTGTTGGATCTATCTACTAAAGAGCAAGGATGAAGTGTATGATGTCTTTGTCAAGTTCAAGAATGCAAGGGACAACCAATTTTCCACAAAGATCAAGTGCTTGAGAGGTTACAATGGTGGTGAGTACATATCTAACAAGTTCAAGGCCTTTTGTGATGAGCATGGAATCAAGAGGGAGTATACAACATCAAGAACCCCACAACAAAATGGAGTGGCTGAAAGGAAGAATAGGACTTTATGTGAAAGTGCTAAAGCTATGAGGTTAAGTGCTAATCTTGACAAACCATTTTGGGATCAAGCTTTGTTGTGTGCCAATTTCTTGTGCAATAGGTGGCCAAGTGCTATTTTGGATGGAAGGACACCTTTTGAGATGCTATTCAAGAGGAGGCCGAGTGTCAACTTTCTAAGAGCCTTTGGATGCACATGCTATGTCAACATTACTCTTGATGATAGGAACAAGGAGGATCCATCTTCAAGAAGAGGTATTTTTGTTGGATATAGTGAGGTGAGTAAAGCCTACAAGGTTTACATTCCTTCTACTAACAAAGTGATTGTTGGTAGAGATGCCATTTTTGATGAGGGGAACATTCCAAAGGTGTCTTCAAGCATGATTGATGGTAAAGTGGATGGATCTAACATTCTTGATGTTGATGAGAAGGATCCTACTTTGGATGGTGGTGATGATGGACCTTCATCGAGTCAAAAGCCAAGGAGAACATCAAGAGAAAGACAAGTACCTTCAAGGCTCACATATGATCAAAAGGGTAAGCAAGTAGTTTCTGAAAATTATGTTGCTTTCCTAACCTCTTTGGATGAGCCTACAAGTGTAGATCAAGCAAGGAAAGAAGAGGAGTGGATCCAAGCAATGGATCTCGAGCAATGAAGAATGGAACATGGAGATTGGTGGAGTTACCTAAGGACAAGAAAACTATTGGATGCAAATGGATCTTCAAGGTGAAGACAAACCAAGATGGATCTATCAACAAGTACAAGGCAAGGTTAGTGGCAAAAGGATATGCTCAACAACAAGGAATTGACTATGATGAGACCTTTGCACCCGTGGCAAAGATGGTAAGCATTCGAGTCATCATTTCACTTGCTACACTTTATGGATGGGATCTATGGCAACTGGAAATTTCAAGTGCATTCTTGAATGGTGATCTTGAGGAGGAAGTATACATGGAGCAACCCGAGAGCTACATTTCATCAACAAAGCCACATCATGTGTCTCTATTATAAAAGTGTTTGTATGTCCTTAAGCAAGCACCAAGGAGTTGGTATGCTAATCTTAACACTTTTTTACTCTCTCAAGGATTTGTTATGAGTGAGTATGATCATTCACTTTATTATCTAGGTTTTCTGGAAATGATGTTACCATCTTGCTAATCTATGTGGATGATATCATCTTGAGTGGTGGAGACAATCAAGATGTGGAGGATATCAAGAATGTCTTAAGAAGGAGTTTGAGGTGCATGATCTTGGTAATTTGCATTACATTTTAGGAATAGAAGTCATTATATCTTCTCAATCTACTTTCATTTGTCAAGAGAAGTATGCTAATTCTATTCAAGAAAGATTTCATATGGTAGATGCAAAAGCTATTGATACACCTATGGAGTCTCATGTAAAGCTAACTATAAGAGGTAATGAAAGATCCTTCGAGGACATTACTCTCTATAGAAAGCTAGTTGGTTCACTCATCTATCTAACCATTACTAGACCTGATCTAAGCTATTGTGTTGGAAGATTGAGTCAATTCATGCAAGATCCTAGTGAGGAGCATTGGAAGCTAGGAAAGCGAGTTTTGAGGTACATCATTGGAACTCGAGATTTTGGCATATTGTATGAGGGATCATCACCTTTTTGGATTTTCAGATTTAGACTATGCTGGAGATGTAATGGATAGTAAATCCATTAGTGTTTATTGTATTTTCATAGGTGACGGAGCTATATCATGGATGTCAAAGAAACAAGCCACTATCTCATTGTCATCTAGTGAGGCCGAGTACAAAGCTCTTACACATTGCACAAAGGAGATGGTATGGATCAAGAGGATGATAAAGGATCTTCACTTGCTGAATTTTTCAGAGAGCCCAATCATCTTTTGTGACAATCAATCAGCCCAAAGAATGGCATCCAATCCCATCTTTCATGTTAGGATCCTAGCAAGCATATTGAGATACAATATCATTTTGTGAGGGAGCGAGTCATTGCAAAGGAGGTGGAGCTTCAACATCTGTCTTCAAGGGAATCTGTAGCTGATATCTTCACCAAAGCATTGGAAAAAGACTTGCTCATGAAGAATAGGACCTCACTTGGAGTATTATCAAAGTCTATGCTAAAACTAGTTGAAGAGGGAGTGTGAAAGATTCAACTAGTTTCATTACATTTTGCAATATTTTCATATATGGCATATTGAGGCCAAAACTTGTTTTAGACTTAGAGGTTGACTTTTCAAAGTTCATTAGTCTAAATCTCATTTGAATAAACACTTTTTGAAAGTGTGGGAAAGATAGAATGCAAATTTGAGTAGATTCAATTTGAATAAGTTGGGTACATTGAATCTAGACCCAAAGTATGTAGGGTTAGCATTTTGGTGGGAAAGCCAAGTGGCCAAATAGGGTTTGGACCTGCTATAAAAGGATGTAGCTCGTGGAGAGAGTCATCTTCTCTCTTATCTATTTCATTTCATGCTTATACATGGTTCTCTTGGGTTCTACTATCCATTGGTGCACTATCTTGGTAATTGCTTGCAATTCTATGTGTAAAATGATCTATATTTGCTATTTTTGGATCCACACGTGTGAAATACAGTAGCTTGCTGGTTTTGTATGGACAGCAATAGTACATAATCATTTCATTCAAGTTTGATCAAGTTCTATTAGTGTTTGCATCTCAAATTGTGTGTAGATGCTGATTTTTCTACATTGGTGAAATTGGTAGTGTATTTCTCTTTCTAACCAAAGATCATTCAAGTAGATTGGATCTTTAGGATCTGAAATCTTTCACATATGCTAAGATTCAAAGATGTAAACAGAGCAAAATAAGCAGTGTTTATATAGAGATTTGCCATGTCATCAATCCATGATAGATGCATAAAATGAATAGAAGTTTGAAAATGGATTGATGACATGGAAAAGACAAAATACAAAAGAGATCTATGTCACTAGGATTGATGACTTATATCACGAGGTAAAAAAATGGATTGCTGAGTTGTATCACCAAGGATTCTAAACAAAATGTTTTCACATGGATTGATGACCTGAACAAAGGCCATCGAAACTCTATAAAAGGAGGTTCAAAGAGAGTTTAGTTCTTAGAATCAAATATTAGAACCACCTTTTGGAGGCTCAAGAAGCTCAGTAATAAGCTCATGCCTCGAGTTTAGTTTCTTAGAATAAAGTTTTAGAACCACCCTCTGGAAGTTCAAGAAGTTCGAAAAACTGTTGCAAGACGTTTTATAAAATTTATGCAAGTGAGCTCAAAGGTAAGTCATTCAGTACACTTATTAGTATGTTTTTAATCTGTATACATATTTTTTAAGCTCCTACGTGTATAATATATATATATATATATATATCCTCCGCTCTCTTCAAAGAAAAAACAAAATTTAGAAATTTAGAAATTATATATATATATATTTTTTTTAATTTTTGAAAGAGGTATGGGGAGGAGGGAGCCCACCCGCCGCGACGGGCTCCCTCCTCTCCTTACCTCTTTTTAAAAAAACGGTATATGAATCGAATTTTTCGAAGAATCGAATTTTCAAAACACTCGAAATTTCAAAAGACTGGATTTTATATATACGCATATATATATTTATATATATGCATTTGTTTAAAAAAAAGAGAGGGGGAGGGAGGAGCCCACCCGCCGCGGCGGGTGGGCTCTTTCCTCTCTTTGAGAAAAAAAAATTTATTTTTCTTTCTTTGAGAGGAGAGGAGAAGAGATTTTTATATGTGTATATATATATATATATATATAGCGGGTGGGCTCCCTCTTCTTCTCTTTTTGGAGGAAAGTATATATTTTATATATTTATAAATGATATATATATATATATATGATTTGAAACTTGAGAAGACTGTAATTAAAAGCCTAAAATAATTTACCATTTCTTAAGAACAAAAAAATTTGAGACAATCTGCAAATCAAGTTGCAGTTCAGTTTGAGTTTAGAAAGCTAAAAATTTCAGAGTACAATGTGAATAAGCTTTGTGGGGAGGGGTTGTCTACTTATGTGTTTTTTGGACTGTGAAAAGTACAGTACTAAGGACCATAAATGGATCTTTGAATGATTCACAAGGTGATTGTATGCTTGTTAAACAATCTATCAAAAACTAGTCATCAGAAAACAAGATCTAGTTTAGCAACTTGATAGAAAACAAGTAGAGACAATCAAAGCATTGATCAAATAGTATAATCCAACTCCACACGTGTGGAAATAAGACTGTAATACGGCCTGTAGACAATGTTTACAAAGTGCCAAAGCTGGGTTTCATTGGAAATCAAGAGTAATCACCATACAATGAGAGGAAACTCGAGTTTCTCCTTGAGGCTCCAAAAAGTTTCTATCTTCTCACTATGGAGAATGGGAATACATAGTAAAACACACTTCCTTTGCAAAGTTAGGTGAAAATCCAGCATGTAATAAGGAAGTAGACTCCACTTTCTTGCCCTAATGTGAAAACCCTAGCTTAGATCCAAGAGTCATGTTTGGTAGGTGCATGGTAGGTACAAATCTCATCATAAATCATGGTCTAATTCCTAAAAAGTAGGAATCACTACCAAATAGACACAACCACTCCTCTTGACTCGTGGTAACCTACTTTAGGTGTGTATGTACAAGTGGCACTTTGGCCATTCAAGTAACCAACAAACAATATTGACAAAATGTACAATATTCTACATGGCTAGATTTGCCAATGTAGGCAATTTTTCACACTCCTCCTCAAATCTAGCCTTGGAGATCACAATGCTTTTATCAATAGCTCCAATTGAAGATCTAAGCTTGACAAATGAATCTTTAGGTAAAGGTTTAGTAAATAAATCAGCCAAGCAACTTGATGATGGCACGTGTTGGAGCTTGATCTCTTTAGCTTGCACTTTTTTCCTCACGAAATGATGAGCAATTTCGATGTGTTTGCTCCTTGCATGGAATGTAGGATTAGTTGCAAGTGATTGGGCTGATTGGTTGTCACAATAGATGATAGGGATCTCCTCCATGACATGAAGCTCTACCAATAGCCTTTTGAGCCACAAGACCTCCTTGCATGTTGATGTCAAGGCCTTGTATTCGGATTTTGTGGAAGATAGGGAGATGGTATCTTGCTTTTTGGAAAGCCATGATACTACTCCATCACATAGAAAGGTGGCAAAGACACTTGATGATCTTCTATCCACTTTGTCACCTGCAAAATCCGAGTCACTATAGGCTCTTAAGCCAAGATTAGTTCCTCTATACAAAATACCAAAATTCTTAGTGGATGAAATGTATCTAAGAACTCTTTTGGCCATCTTCCAATGTGAAACTAGAGGACTTTGCATGAATTGGCTTAACTTTCCAACACTATAACTAAGATCAGGTCTAGTTATAGTTAAATAGATCAAGGAGCCAATAAGCCTTCTATATAATGTGATGTCCTCAAAGGATGCTTCATCACAATCAATAGATGCTTTTACATGTTGCTCCATTGGTGTCTCAATGCCTTTACAATTCTTCATTCCAAATCTATCTAGGATGGATGTAGCATATTTAGATTGACAAATGAAGCTAAAATCACATCCTCTAATAACCTCTATTCCAAGAATGAAGCTCAATAGGCCGAGATCTACCATCTTAAACTCTTTTGCTAAAGCAATTTTTACATCTCTAATTCCATCTAGATCATTACCACTCAAGATAATGTCATCTACATACAAAACAAGAATAATGATCATGCCATCATGAAAACTTATATATAATGATGGATCATAGGCACTCAATACAAAATTGATGGAAATGAGAAAAGAGTTTAGCCTAGAGTACCATGCTCTAGGTGCTTGCTTGAGCCCATAAAGGCTCTTCTTCAAAAAACACACCTTTCCTTCATGCTTTGCCTTGATGAAGCCCTCGGGTTGCCTCAGGTAGATCTCTTCCTCCAAATAACCATTGAGAAATGCATTTGTGAAGTCAAGTTGGAATAGCTCCCAATTGAAGGTTGTAGCAAGACTAATGATCAACCTGATAGTAACAAGCTTAGCCACAGGAGCAAAAGTCTCATCATAATCAATGCCTTTGGTTTGTAAAAAACCTTTGGAAACAAGCCTAAATTTATGCTTGCTTATTGATCCATCTTGATTATACTTCAATCTAAACACCCACTTGCAATCAAGAGGTTTCTTCCCTTGAGAAGATCCACAAGATCCCAAGTATGATTCTCAATAAGAGCATCATACTCTACTTGCATAGCGTCCATCCAACTTTTAGACTTACAAGCATCTTCATAGCATGTTGGCTCATCTAACATTGAAGTAAGAAAGGTGAAAGATGTGAAAGATGATGAGCCTTCCCTTTGATCACCTTGACCATCATAGGTGAGCCTCAATGGCTCGGATCTTGCCCTTGTAGATCTTCTTGGAATTCTTGGAGTTCTTTGAGTTCTTGCATCTTGAGGTGGATCCTCAAGTTCTTCTTCACTTGGAAGCTCCTCCTCCATCCTAGCATGATCCTTGGCATCAAGATGATTAGTAGCATTATCATCCAGATCACAAGCATGTCCTTCATCAAAAATAACATCCCTACTCACTATCACTTTGCTAGTGATGGGATTGAAGACTCTATAACCTTTGCTATTCTCACCATATCCCACAAAGATGCCTTTGATGGATGTTGCATCATCTTTCCTTCTCTTATCCAAGGATTGGTGTACATAGCAAGTGGATCCAAAAACTTTGAGATCCTTGAGATTGGGCTTCTCTCCAAATAGAGCTTCAAATGGTGTGATTCCTCCAATGGCTTGGTTTGGCAATCTATTGCACAAATAGTTAGCACAAGTTATTGCTTCACCCCAAAATGGTTTGGATAGAGATCTATTTCTTCTCTCACTCACTCCATTTTGTTGAGGGGTGTATGGACATGACAACTCCCTCTTTATGCCATTAGAACTACAAAAGTCAATCAACTTATTGGAGATATATTCACCTCCATTATCACTCCTTAATACCTTAATCTTGGTACTAAGTTGATTTTCTACCAAAGTCTTGAACTTTACAAAAGAATCAAACACCATTGATTTGCTAGACAAGAGGTACATCCAACAAAATCTAGAATAGTCATCAATGAAGATTACATAGTACTTGGCACCACCATTAGACTCATGTGAAAAACTATGAACATCCGAATGGATGAGTTCAAGAGGAGAGTTTGATCTTGATGTAGATCTTGAGAAGGATAGTTTGTGAGCCTTTGAGAGGCTGCGTGCTTCACATCTCGTCCCACACTTTGACAAATGCTTGGGGAGTCCAACTGCAAGCTCCTTTGCAACCATAGATTCCATGGCTTTGTAGTTGGGGTGGCCCAACCTTTTGTGCCACAGTTCCACCTTTGATAGCTCCACCTTTGTTAAGTTAACACTCTCCATTGCAATATTAGCATCAAGCTTAAACAATCTACCTTGCTTAAAGCCTTTGGCTATACATTCATCATTTCTAAGGATGGAACAAACTCCATGCTTAAATTGTACATCTAGGCCATTATCCATTAGCTGGCCAACACTAAGCAAATTGCTGGTTAACTTAGGAACATAAAGAACATTATTAAGATTCATCCTTTTGGATGATCCCACATACAAGGGAATTGTTCCTATTCCACTTATCTTACATTCTTGACTACTTGCAGTATAGATTGATCTATGTAAGTCATTGTAAGAAAGTAAGGTGGAGAATATGTCCTTTTGATATGTCATGTGGGAACTTGCCCCACTATCAATCCACCAAGAATCATTGGTGTTGCTCTTGGATGATGGTGGTTTGTTGGAAACCATCAAGGATGACTCTTCATCCTCCTCCTCCTCCTGATGTGCAATGTTGCTTTGTTTGCTCTCTTGTGCCTTTGTTTTCTTGAGACATTCTGATGCAAAATGTCATTTCTTTCCACAGAAAAAACATTTGTACTTGGACTTGTCTTTGATCTTGCCCTTTGAGCTTGAAGCCTCATCCTCCTCCTTGGTCTCCTTGCAGTGCTTCTTCTTGCCATTGGTCTTCTTCTTGCTTTTGAATGAGAAATTAGCTTTGTCATCACCATCCTGCAGAGAAATAGCATTCATTCTTGCATTGGTATGCAACATCCTACACTCTTCAACTACTAATACACTGTGTAGCTTTTCTATAGTAGGCAAAGTGTCTTGGATTGCAAAGCTTTGGACCAAATTTGTAAAGCCACTCCCTAGACCATTGAGGACAATTTGAACAAGCTCACTATCTTGAATCTTCTCTCCAATGGAAGCTAACTCCCTATTGAGAGACTTGATTCTAAGCACATAATCTTGTGCACTCTCATCACTCCTCTTCATGCTTTGTAGAATCTGATTCCTAAGCATGAGAACCCTCGAAGTGTTACTTGACTCATAGATAGATTTCAAAGATTCCCAAGCCTCTTTAGCACTCTTACATGATGATACTTTTCTTAAAAGATCATTGCTTACATTCATCTTAATACAGTGAAGTGCAAGCCTAGACTCTTCTTGTATCTCACTAATTCATATGCACCTAGAGGTTCATCTTCATCATCTATTAGAAACTCATAAAGATCCTGGAGCACCATTAGTGACTCCATCCTCACTTTCCAAATACCTCTCACTAGCTTCTAGAAGGTAGGCTCCCACTGATCCCATCTTACTAGCAAGATTCTACACACAAGATATAGATTTGTTTGGACCTGAAACTCACAAAGGTTTCTAACTTGCAGTGTTTCACTCAAATGTTGACTTCTTATCCAACAGATGGATTTGTAATCATAGTTCTATCACTCCCTCACAAGCTAGAATGAAGATAAGATGAGATGAAAACTACACTCAAGCAAATCTTCCCAATCTTGGCTATTCTTGGATAAAAACTGACTCTATCTCTCTCATTCACTTTGATGTACTTTCAAGACCTGGTTTCCACTTTAAGAAGGTCTAAAATCAGCCTAGATTAATTAGTTTTCATGAAACAAATTCAAAACTAATCAATGGCAAGTGATCTTGGTAGTTTATCCTAGGAATTGCACCAAAAATTACATCAAACTGACACCAGATGAATTTTCTATGATCCAATGAATATGGGTTATTAAATGCTGGTTCAGAGATGCCCACACGTGTGAACAGTACGGATTTTGATCTTGAAAAAGTTTGGGATCAAATCCCCTCACCAAAACCTAGATACCAGCTCGCCCTTCCAATACTAGCTTTTTGCACCAAAACCTGCTAAAACTGGATTAGATCAAACACAGATCAATGGCCTTGTACTTGGCTCTGATACCATGTGAAAAGTACAGTACTAAGGACCATAAATGGATCTTTGAATGATCCACAAGGTGATTGTATGCTTGTTAAACAATCTATCAGAAACTAGTCATCAGAAAACAAGATCTAGTTTAGCAGCATGATAGGAAACAAATAGAGACAATCAAAGCATTGATCAAATAGTATAATCCAACTCCACACGTGTGGAAATAAGGCTGTAATACGGCCTGTAGACAATGTTTACAAAGTGCCAAAGCTGGGTTTCATTGGAAATCAAGAGTAATCACCATACAATGAGAAGAAACTCGAGTTTCTCCTTGAGGCTCCAAAAAGTTTCTATCTTCTCACTATGGAGAATGGGAATACATAGTAAAACACACTTCCTTTGCAAAGTTAGGTGAAAATCCAGCATGTAATAAGGAAGTAGACTCCACTTTCTTGCCCTAATGTGAAAACCCTAGTCTAGATCCAAGAGTCATGCTTGGTAGGTGCATGGTAGGTAAAAATTTTATCATAAATCATGGTCTAGATCCTACAAAGTAGGAATCACTACCAAATAGACACAACCACTCCTCTTTACTCGTGGTAACCTACTTTAGGTGTGTATGTACAAGTGGCACTTTGGCCATTCAAGTAACCAACAAACAATATTGACAAAATGTACAATATTCTACAGGGCTAGATTTGCCAATGTAGGCAATTTTTCACATGGACTGCCAAAATCCAGAATTTCTTATGGGACAAAGAGAGAGGGAGGGTGGGCTCCCCCCTCCCTCTCTCTTTGAAAGAAATCATAAATATATATATATATATATATATATATATATATATATATATGATTAGAAACTTGAAAAAAATTGATAACAATGTTACTACGTTTTGTGGGTGTTGGGGGGCGGGGGATATTTATTTATGTTTTTTTTGCATAGCCAAATTCCATAAATGCTAATGGGACAAATTTTATGCCACGTGTCAAGAAAACATAAGACCTACATAAGAGAATGAAAAGCATTTTTTTGGGTCCATTTTAGTATAATGGAATTTCATGGCCCCAATTGTTGCAAAATCAACTAGTTGAAGAGTCTACATATTAGCTTGGAAAGTGTTGATGTTGCACCAAATGCTTATGGGATTATTTGGTGCTTCAACTGTGCTCTCCTTTCTCCTCATCCTTTGCATGAACTTGCTGACACAAAAGTAAGAAAAAAATCCGAAAAAAAAAAGAAATAAAAAAACTATAAAGAGCCTATAAAAATCAAAATAATGTAAAAAACTTATAAAAATCAAAATAGTGTAAAAAATTCTAAAAAAATCAAAACAATAATTTTATGTAAGAAATCTCAAAAAAACAAAAATAAGCAAAAATAAATGAAATCTATCTAAAAGAAAAACTAAATAATGTAAAAAATTTCAAAAAAAACAAAACAATAATTTTATGTAAAAAATCCTAAATATAAGCTTAAAAAAATATAGAAAAACTAAAAAAATCAAAATACTATAAAGAACCCCAAAAAAAACAAAATCATAATTTTATGCAAGAAATCCCAAAAAAACACAAAAAAATGAAATTTATCTAAAAGAAAAACAAAATAATGTAAAAAAATTCTAAACAATAATTTTATGTAAAAATCTAAAAAAAAAAATAAAAAAAAGTTTAAAAAATTAAAAAAAAATATTTAAAAAACAAAATATTGTAAAAACTCCAAAAAAAAACTCAAAACAATAATTTTATTTAAATAAAAAATTGAAAAAAACCAAAAAGATGAACCAGCAAATTACAAACATTAATAAAAAAATAGTGTAAAAAATCCCAAAAAACCTCAATACAATAATTTTGTGCAAAAAATTCCCAAAAGAAAACCAAAATATGCTTTTAAAAACAAAAAAATATATAAAAAAATCAAAATAGTGTACAAAAAATACAAAAACAATAGTTTTATATAAAACATTTAGAAAAAACCAAAAAATAAATTTTAAAAAATGAAAAAAATCTAAAAAATCAAAATAATATATAAAAATCATAAAAATTCTTTTATCTAAAAAATGTAAAAACTAAAAGAAAAACAACAACAATAAAAACTCTTAAAACAACTAAAAATGTAAAAAATAAAAAACATGAATTGTAAACAGCCTTTAATATATACAAAATCAATAATTATAATGACAAGAAAAAAACAGATAACATACAAAAAAGTCAAGGGCTACGGGCCAAGAGCTAAGGGTTAAGTGGTAAGAACCACAAACCAAGGGCGAAGGCTTAAGGGCCAAGTGCTAAGACTAAGGGCCTAGGAGCAAGGGCCTAGGGCTAAATTTTAACGATGAAGTGCTAAGGCTAAGGGTCGAGGGTTAAGGGCTGGTTCATGGGGTTAAGGGTTGAGGGTTAATGGCCTAGGGACAAGGGTCAACAGCTACGGGCTAAGGGCTACAAGCTAAGAGCCAACAACTAAGGGCTAAGATTTCATAATTTTCTTACTATCTCATATATTTGTTAATTATACTGTTATTACAGTTTCATAATTTTGCTAATTATACTTTCAATAGCATTACAAATCCTACTATAAAGTGTACTTATATTTTTTTTTCCAAGGTCACCTGTCCAAGAGAAGATGTTCCAATTGTTCTATTTTTTCGGAAAGAAGTGGTTGCATTTGGAAATGTCTTAACTGTTGAATCAAATGGAACATGTTTTTTCATAAAAGTTGGTACAGATAAAAGTGTGGTCCTAATTTCAAAGGTATTTAAAATGGATTGTCCTTTGTCATACTCTCACAGTGATTTTGATCGCCTAGGAGACGTTTACAACTATATTTCCATCGATGTCATTGCAAAAAAAATCTTGTGGAATAATGCAGATATTGTCAACATGAATGAACTCGTTCTTCCCAATTGTCCATTATATAACATTGATGATGTGTTGATTGTATGAATTATGAAGGTAGAAAGCCAATTTTTTTGTATGCTAGGGTGTGGGCATGTCACCCTATAAGTAAATCCTATTCCATGACATGTGTATTGTAAGACCATGAGGAATCATGATGTAGAAAGTTCAACGGCTGTTAGAAATTCTTAAGGTTGGAAATAGTTAAAAATTCTCAACCTTTAGAATAAAAATAGTTTACTTGTCTAAAAGGTTAAACTTCTACATTGTCTAGAATTGCACCAAAGTTGTGCATCTTTTGTAATAGTCTCTCGACTAATGTAGGGCTTGGCCCAAGCCCCCCAAGACCATTATTTATAAATGTGAACCACTTTTAGTGGCAAATGACACATTGTGATCACATTTCTATGAGACTTTCTTATAATACAGCTTGAATTTAGTAGTATATAATAATTTAGTGATGTGTATGTTTCTTTTAAATATCAATGTAACTTAAAATTTAAACATACATTGAAAAGTTGTGGTTGTTATTAGGATCAACACTAAGTTTAGACATGATTAAATTTGATTTCCAAAAAACATCCATCATAACAAATGGAATGCTAACTTCATTTGAATTATAAGTTCAATGTATATGATATTCAAGAACCAAATTTATTCTAAAATTACAATTATATTTGGTGCTCATAGTTATTGAAAAAGTCATCAATAAATTTTAGACACTAAATTGTGGTCACTCGTTGATCAAATTTGTCTTGTTTGGCTTATAGTTGTATTGAAATGAGATTTGAACTTGAGAAAATTCCACTCCAACAATTGATGACCTTTTATTGTTTTTCACAGATGGCTCATTTGGTACCATATATAGAAAATTGTCCAAAACAAATTAAAAGGTCCAAAATTAATTGAGACAATGTTGTTGTTGTTCAAAGGAGTGTTTTGCACTTTGAAACAGGTTGAAAAAGAAGATCAGGTCATTGCTACATGGCAACCTCAATTGGAGTCATGTTGGAAGCCAATGATAGACTTACCTCAAGTAACTATTCATTATGGAAAGTGAGGTTGGAGGTACTTCTTGAGATGAATGATCAACTTGTACATTCGGATATTCATGGATTTACTACAATTAGCAATAGTGGAGCTACGATGTATGTAATATTCATTGATGATTTTAGTAGATTTTGTTGGATCTATCTACTAAAGAGCAAGAATGAAGTGTATGATGTCTTTGTCAAGTTCAAGAATGCAAGGGACAACCAATTTTCCACAAAGATCAAGTGCTTAAGGAGTGACAATGGTGGTGAGTACATATCTACCAAGTTCAAGGCCTTTTGTGATGAGCATGGGATCAAGAGGGAGTATAAAACATCAAGGATCCCACATCAAAATGGAGTGGCTGAAAAGAAGAATAGGACTTTATGTGAAAGTGCTAAAACTATGAGGTTAACTGTTAATCTTGACAAACCATTTTGGGATCAAACTATGAGGTTAAGTGCTAATCTTGACAAACCATTTTGGGATCAAGCTTTGTTGTGTGCCAATTTCTTGTGCAATAGGTGGCCAAGTGTTATTTTGGATGGAAGGACACCTTTTGAGATGCTATTCAAGAGGAGGCCGAGTGTCAACTTTTTAAGAACCTTTGGATGCACATGATATGTCAACATAACTCTTGATGATAGGACCAAGGAGAATCCATCTTCAAGAAGAGGTATTTTTGTTGGATATAGTGAGGTAAGTTAAGCCTACAAGGTTTACATTCCTTCTACTAGCAAAGTGATTGGTGGTAGGGATGTCATCTTTGATGAGGGGAACATTCCAAAAGTATCTTCAAGCATTATTGATGGTAGTGTGGATGGATCTAACATTCTTGATGTTGATGAAAATGATCCTACTTTGGATGGTGGTGATGATGGATCTTCATCAAGTCAAAAGCCAAGGAGAACATCAAGGGAAAGACAAGTACCTTCAAGACTCACATATGATCAAAAGGGTAAGCAAGTAATTTCTGAGAATTTTGTTTCTTTCCTAACCTCTTTGGATGAACCTGCAAGTGTAGATCAAGAAAGGAAAGAAGATGAGTGGATCCAAGCAATGGATCTTGAGTATAGAGCTCTTATGAAGAGGGAAACATCTTTTGGAGGATCTTCTTGTGTACATGGAGCTATGCAAGTATATGGATGTTATCTTGCTATAAAATCAAGTAATGGATCTGGAAAACAAATTTTGTTCAATGACTTTGATGGTCAAGCTGATGATCAAGAGGTTGATCTCAAAGGGCTTCAACTAGTCAAAAGGAAAGTTGGCAATTTGGAGCTAGTCAAGAGCATCAAAGGAGAGGTAATTGGCAAAAATGTTATGGATCTATTTTTGCAGCTTATTGAAGACTCAAGGTCAAAGGAGCAGCAAGGAAGTGTTGTTCAAGTCTACTTTACTTGTTCTATCTCATGTTTGAGCATTTTCATGTGGATGTGTGCAAATTGTCAAGATATGGTAAAACTAGTTACATTGGTGAGCATTGTTTTGATGTTGGATTTGTTCTAGTTTTTTTGGCTGGTTTTGCTGATGGAAATGAAGCTATTGGAGGTTCATTATGTCACTCATTAATGATCAACTCATCAAGGTATGATGGTATCTTGAGGCAAGATGGAGATGGAGGCTCATTCATGGAGTTTGATGGTGGATACAAGGCAACAAAAGACAAAGAAGGAGGAGACATGCAAGCAAAAGTTGATCACTCACATTTATTGTTTGTTTGCTGTACTTTTATAGAGAGTTCAGAGTCGAAAGCATGGTGGAATCATCTCATTTACATTCTATGTGATTCTTCATGGCTCATTGAAATAATATTGCAAAATTTTGTGAGGGAGCAAGTCATTGCAAAGGAGGTGGAGCTTCAACATGTGTCTTCAAGGGAATGTGTAGCTGATATCTTCACCAAAGCATTGGGAAAGGACTTGTTCATGAAGCATAGGACATCACTTGGAGTGTTATCAAAGTCCATGCTAAAACTAGTTGAAGAGGGAGTGTGAAAGATTCAACTATTTCATCATCTTTGCTATATTTCCATATTTGGCATATTGAGGCCAACTTTGTTTTTAGACTTAGAGATTGACTTTTCAAAGTTCATTAGTCTAAATGTCATTTGAACAAACAATTTTTTAAAGTGTGGAAAAGTTTGGAGGCATGTTTTAGGAGATTCAAATTTGAACTTTCGGTACATTGAATCTAGACCAAAAAATAGTAGGGTTTGCATTTTGGTGGGAAAGCCAAGCGGCCAAATAGGGTTTGGACTTGTTATAAAAGAATGTAACTCATGGAGAGAGTGATCTTATCTCATCTCTATCTCATTTCATGCTTATACATGGTTCTCTTGGGTTCTACTATCCATTGGTGCACTATACTTGTGATTGCATGCAATTTTATGTGTAGAATGATCTATAATTGCTATTTTCGGATCCACATGTTTAAATAAATTATCTTGCTTGTTCTTTATCATTTCATTCAAGTTTGATCAAGTTCTATTAGTATTTGCATCTCATTTTGTGTGGAGATGCTGATTTTTCTACATTGGTGAGATTGGTAGTGTATTTCTCTTTCTAACCAAAGATCTTTCAAGTTGATTAGATCTTAATGATATAAAAACTTTTACACCTATCTCCAAAAACTTTCACACCTCTTGGTGACTGAGGAGTTTAGGCTTCAATCAAGAGGAGGTGGATCTACATCGACATCTCATTATGAATAGGAGGCTATGTTCATCAAAGGCAAGTTCAAGGGCAAAGACAAAGGCAAGTGGTCTAAACTCAAGATCAAGGTGTGACTTCCTCTTTTGGCAAAAAGAAAGATAAGTCAAAGTTAAAATGCTTCTATTGTGGGATCAAAGGTGGGACTTTCAATGTCGCAAGGCCTAATAGTCAAGTTAGTGAATGAAAAGGGTTCCTTCTAGTTTTTGAATTTCAAATATTAAGGGAGGTGGAAATTGGCCAATAGACCATGTGTTAATTCTCTCACCTCTATCCTCTCCTTAAATATGCAACTATGTGTAAACTTCTTTAACTATGTCTCTCTACATTTGTTTTCCCTCAATGAGCTTAACCCAAAATCTTGCACTGGAGATTTCTCAGATGAATAGTGAACTGATGATAAACCAACAGATGGAAGGAAGAGTGGTGGTGGTGGTGGTGGTGGTGACAACGGTAGATGGTGTGGGCGATAGACATGAGAATGGATGCAAATGTTGTGACAAGAGGTCTAGTTGAAAAAGGAGACTGAGTGATGGAGGTTCACGAGCTAACCTGATTTCAAGCAAGTTATATGCAAAATGGGGACTTACCAAGCTGAAGCCTACCACTTTTGTCATCAAGCTAGCTGATCAAACGACAGTCCGTCCTAGAGAAATGGTTGAAGAAGTACCTATCAAAATAGATGGAGTGCAGTTTGTCATTACTTTTGTAGTAATAGACTTACTTGACGTGCCAAATGTATATCGAGTTTTATTGGGACGTCCATGGTTACGTGTTGCGCAAGTAATCTATAACTAGGGCACCGACAAAATTACTTTTGAGAATCGTGAGTGTGTGGTCAACATAGATCCAATCACTTGGACTATCAAGCCAATAGTCCAAAGAGAGGATGACAATTCATCAACAACGAATCATACTTGTGATCGACAAATGAAGACTTTGGGAGTCCATTATGACTCTCAAACTAACATTGTCAACTAGAATCAAGCTCTTGCAACAGTGGATTGTACAACAGGCTATATGTGTCAATGAGATAATCAATCCGAATTGAGCGAAATTTTCTTACTCGATCGAACTTTAGATGCGCCGATCACTTTTCCATTGAATATGATGAACTTAGCTTGGATATCAACTGATCCAATTCCAGATCCGATTGAAGATTATCTAATACATGTTAGTCATGCATTGACTTACGATGGCGATGCAAAAGTTACGGATGAAAAAAATCCTCAATCACATGGATCCTAAGAGATTTGGAGGTCAAGAATGATTCTTCAAGTCAAAGTTCTTGCAAGAAATCAACATCAAAGAAGTCATCACTTTCAAAGACAAGCACATCTTCTAGAAAGTCATCACCGCCACGATCAATTTCTGCCAAGAAAGCTAAACGAAGATCAAAGATCAATTCTTATGAAAAGGAACAATCAGAAGAAGTCCAACATAATATGCCAAAGCATTTCAAATGCTATACTTTGGATAATGTTGTGATTATGTTACCCAAGGCTCATCGTGAACCAAAAGAGCAAGTATCAGACACAAAAAAAGTTTACGATGGATAGCCCATGAATTTTGCTAAACTAGGAGAGCCAGAGAAAATTGTTCAAGTTGGAGCGCAACTTACTCCTGAACAATTTCAAGCATTAAGAAAGTAATTATCAAGTACCAGTATTTTTTTGCTTGGATGTATAAGGATCTCAAAGGAATTTCTACCTCGGTTATTGAGCATACGATACCCTTGATGCCTGATGCAGTTCCAAAGGTCACAAAATTTTATCACTGTAATCCAAACATTATGAATCTTATAAATAAAGAGCTACAAAGATTACTTGAGACCGATTTTATTTATGAAATCGAACATATGGAATGGATTTCTCCAATTGTCGTCATTCCTAAGAAAAATGAGAAGATGAGAATTTGTGTGAATCTCAAAGCCTTGAACAGATGACGCAAAAGGATCACTTTGTGTTACCCTTTATTGAAAGCATAATGGACCAACTTACTAGAGTGGAAGCATACAGTTTTTTGGACGGATTTAGTGGTTACAACCAAGTTAAAATTGCACCTGAGGATCGTCGTAAAATAGCTTTTGCAACAGAATGGGAAACTTATGCTTATAAAGTTATGTCGTTTGGACTTTGCAATGCACCTAGTTCATTTCAAATAGTCATGCAGTTTTTCTTCAAAGGCTACTTAGAGAAATTCCTTGAAATCTACTTGGATGATCTCGAAGTCCATACAGACCATTTGGACCGTTTGCAAAAAGTATTTGAACATTGTCGCAAATACCAAATTTTCTTAAATCCAAAAAAATGTCAAATTTGGGTCACTCATGGAGTTGTCCTTGGACATGTGATATCTAGACATGGCATTGCTATGCATTATTCTAAAATCAAAGTCATTGTGGAGTTACCACCGCCAAGAACAATTCAAGAAGTCTACATGTTTATGGGTCATGCAAATTACTATCAAATATTTATTCTATTCTTTGCGGATTTAGCAAGACCTATATACAAATTGACTATGTACCAATTTGGACAATAGAGGCATTGGAAGCATTTGAAAAATTGAAGAAAGCTTTAGCTTCTACACCGATACTATGAGCTCCAATTTGGACAATTGAATTTCATGTTCATACTGATGCGTCAAAATATGCCATTGCATCAGTTTTGATGTAGCCAGGTGAATAGAAGATGGATTATCCTATCAGGTTTGCAAGCAAACAGCTTACAAATTTTGAGAAGAATTATTCGACAACCGAACGTGAAGCATTGGCCATGATTTTTTTTGTTAAGAAGTTTTGACATTATTTATTGGCAACACATTTTTCATTCTATATTGATCATCAACCGTTACTTTATTTGGTGAACAAGACATGTAACACGAGACGTATTGCAAGATGGCTACTTCTATTGACTGAATTTGATTTTCGCATTGTGGTTCGAAAGGGTAAACAACATTATCTCACTGACCATGTATCTAGAATCGAATCAACACTAGTTAATACTGAAGTGGATGATGAACTACCAAATGCTGCATTGTTTTATGTTAAAGCAGTGAGTAGATAGCGGACATTGTTGAATATTTGATGCTAGGCCAACCTATTCATTCCTTGACAAAAGTACAAAAGAGACAATTGATTCTTAAAGTACATTATCAATTGATTGTTGGGCAATTGTATCGCCAAGGAATGGATGATATTTTGCGAAGATGTGTTTTGCCGCATGAAGTACCTGAACTTATCATGTTTTTCCATGATGGCATGTGCGAAGGCCATTTTTCAACAGATATCATTGTTCGCAAACTTTTACAAGCGGGGTGTTGGTGGCCTGCAGTCATGTGATGTTTGTCAATGAGCACGTCGTCCTACATGACAGAATTATGAACCTTTATATCTAGTTTTATTGCAAGCGCCGTTCAAGAAATGGGACCTTGATTATGTTGGTCCTATTCATCCTGCGACAATGTGCTTTGTTCTTGAGTGGAACACGTGATCTTTCGTCAGGTGTATCGCTGAGGTGTTGTCCATCTACAAGACCAATGGCTCGTTTCTTGTTTTGCCCAATTCATCCAGAAATTGCATTAGCCAAGTTATTTTGTTGGCCATCTTCGCTGCTGCTACGTACTCTGCTTTGCAGGACGACTAGGCTACAATGGTCTGCTTCTTGCTGACCCAAAGAACTGTTGCTCTTGATGCGATGGTGCATCCTCTTGAGACGCTTTTACAGTCAAACCTGAGAGATGCCCAGCTAGCATCGCTGTAGGAAGCATATGTGAGCCTTGAAGGTACTTGTCTTTCTCTTGATGTTCTCCTTGACTTTTGTAATAGTACTTGATCAAACTTGAATGAAATGATTATTGTTAAAAATTCACAATTCTAGCTTGACTAGTTTTGGTCATATGACTTGTAAATAGTTAGATGGTCATGATGTGGCTTGTCACACGTGCCAAATAGCATAGGATTCCATTCATAAGGATGTTCTCAAGTAGACCTAAGTGTTAGAACCTTTGGAATGAGTCCAAATTATGCTTAGATACAAGGGAGAAAAAATAGGAGCTATTTTTGGTAATTTTTGCATTGTTGAGGGATCTCCAAGATTCCAACCCTAACTTGGTAGGGATGAAAGATCCACCAAAATTAGCATTAGGGATAGGTTTAGGGCTACTCATACCTGCCCAAAACCGTGATGGATCATGTATATATAGGTGATGATATCTCACCAAAATTAATCAAGCAATTTCATGATTTTTCTCTCATAATGGTGCAATTGCTCTCTATGTTCATAATTGTTTGAGTACTTGTGATTACTAATGATTATAGGATTGAATGTAGGTCTGGTGTACAGTACTTAGCATAGATTATTGATGGATTTTGATGATTCAACTTGTGCTAATCTTATGAAATCATAATCTATTGTTTCCCTCATCATTTCAAGTGTTTTAGGATCCTTATTTGCTGTAATTTTTACATGGTATCAGAGCCTAAAGGCTGAAATGAGCTAAATCCTTGGTTTTCATTCAATTTGATCACAATTTTTGATCTAAATCTTGTGTAGATTGGATCTTAGCATCTAGTATTGATTCTAGAACTCAAAGTGAGTCAAATACATTGGAGATTGGTGTTGTGTGACTTCATTTGCAGGTGTTTAGGTGTCTAAAACCAGAGGCAAAGTTGAATTCAATTCACATTACCAAGATAGCAAGTTTTGCTTGCTCCAAGCATTGATTTCTAAGCAAGTTTTGGAGGTGATTTCATAGAGGAGGCTTTCTAGCATTCAAGGAGAGGGAAGATCAGAGTTTTGGGGACTCTTCAATGCTGTTCTAAGGTGTAGTAGACACCTCCTAAAGTGATTTAGGTTCAGTCCAACCATTGCTTGACTTATGCACCAAATTAGATCAATTTTTCATCAATTTTGATCATTTTTTGCTTGTGATTGGATAGTAGATTGTGTTGCATCCTCATTAAGTTCCATCTAGATCTTTTACAAGTGATTTTGGAAGTATATTAGGTTGCTGAAATTCACTCTTGATCAGATCATTTGGAAGCTTTAATGTTCTTTATAGAAAGAGAGGCAATTCTACTAGTATTGTCTACTTCAATCAAGCAAGTGCATTGTTTCTAGTATTCTATGATTTGATTTTGTTAGAGATCATTCTTAGATCTTTATAGGAAGTCTATTACTGATCTTTTTAGGTCCCTAAGAAGTGGGATAAGGTAGACCTTCAATCAAATCAATAGAAGTAACCTTCATTTGTGTCAAGTCCTTGATTAGGAGACTAGATGGCATCTATAAATGCATATCTTTTGGATACTAATGAAAGGCTCAACAAAACTAACTATTCCATATGGAAAGTTAGAATGGAATCTATCATGATCATGCAAGATCTGATGGAAATTGTAAATGGTAAGGAGGGTGAACCTATTCATCCTCAAGAAAAAGCCAAATACATCAAGAGGTGCAATGTTGCACTACATTGCATAAAAATGAATGTTGCAAATGAACTCTTAAGAGAGGTAGGAGATTGCACTTCAGCTCAAGATGCTTGGGAGACTTTGCAAAAGGTCTATGAATCCAAGAACCAAACTAGAATGTTAGCTTTGAAGAATCAAATCTATAGAAGCTATCAAAAGAAAGGAGAGAGTGCACATACTTTTGTCCTAAGAGTAAAGGAATTGAACAAAGAGCTAGCCTTTATAGGTGACCCTATCAAGGATGAAGAGCTTGTTCAACTCATATTGAATGGACTAAGCTTTGAATTTGACAATTTGGTTCAGGGATATGCAATTATGGGTAAGCTACCCATACTTGAAGAACTCCAAGGCACACTCATGGCCGAGGAATCAAGAAGGAGCCAAATGCAAGAGAGGATGGATAGGCTTTCCATCCAAGGTGGAGATGACCAAGCTCTCTTCACCAAAGGAAAAGGCAAGTCCAAAGGCAAAGGATCAACATTCAAGAAGTCTACAAAGCTTGAGAATCAAGAAGGACCCCCAAAGGCATCTCCATCAACCACCAAAGTCAAGAAGGACAAATCAAAGGTGAAGTGCTACTATTGTAGCAAGATGGGGCATTATGCCTCGGAATGCTTCAAGAGGAAGCAAGATCAAAGCCAAGCCAACATGAGCAAAGAGGAGGAGGAGGAGAGTTCACATGAGGACTCTCTCATGATGTCCATATTTTCTTCAACAAGCTTCAAAGGAGAAGATCCTTGGTGGATTGACTCGGGTGCTAGTTCACACATGACTAGTAAAAGGGAGTTTTTCTCTTCTCTCTTATCTTATGATGGACCAATAAAGTCTATCTATACAGCAAATGATGAAGCTTGTAAGATTGAAGGAGTTGGTAGCATTCCCCTTTGCTTAGGATCTTCCAAAAAGATCAACATAGAAGGTGTTTTGTACATTCCTACAATAACAAAGAATCTACTAAGTGTTGGCCAAATGGTAGACAATGGTTTCAATGTTGACTTTGCTTCAAATGAATGTTTCATCAAGAAGAAGGGTAAGATAGTGGCTAAGGGCACTAGACTTGGCAAACTTTATAAGCTGGATGCATTTGTGGATACTAATGTTGTCATGTTGGCCGAGAAGAGCAAGATATCTACCTTTACTTTATGGCACAAAAGACTTGGACATGTCAACTCGGGTTCCATGGAGGCTATGATCAAGGAGGAGTATGCTTTAGGCCTACCAAGGTCTATTGGGAAGGAAGACAACGTTTGTGAAGCTTGTGCCTTATCCAAGGCACATAAGAAGGTGTTTCCTAACTCCATCACAAAGTCATCTCATCCTCTTGAACTCATACACTTGGATGTGCACATTGCTAGCACCAAATCTAATGGAGGTTCATCCATGTTTTTAACCTTCATTGATGACTACTCAAGATATTGTTGGGTGTTCTTACTTTCCTTCAAGTCTCAAGTATTTGATACTTTTGTAAAGTTCAAGTTGTTTGTGAAAAAGCATCATAATCATAGCATCAAGATTCTTAGAAGTGACAATGGTGGAGAATTCATCTCCAATGAGTTCAAGGCCTTTTGTGAGGAGGAAGGGATCAAGAAAGAGACTTCTTGTCCTTACACTCCTCAACAAAATGGAGTTGCTGAAAGAAGGAATAGAACATTATGTGAATGTTCTAAGGCTTTAAGATTAGATGCTTGTTTTCCCAAATCCTTTTGGGGTGAGTCTCTTGTATGTGCAAACTACTTGATGAATAGGGTGTCTTGCAAAGCAATTGAAGGCAAAACTCCTTATGAGATGTTGTACGGAAAGAAACCCAATCTTAATCACTTGAAAGTTTTTGGGTGTATATGTTATGTGCATGTGCCATTGGAAACAAGAACCAAGGAGGATCCATCTTCCACAAGAGGGATCATGCTTGGATATGCAAGCTCAAGCAAGGGCTACAAAGTCTATCTCCCATCCTTGAACAAATTTGTTGTTTCAAGGGATGTCATCTTTGATGAACATCATATGCATATGCTTGAAGAAGGCTCAAGTGCTCCAACAATCAAGAAGAAGATGGCCGGGGAGCAAGATCTTGGTTTTGAGGAGGAGCTCATGGAGGAGCAAGCACCAAACCCACCTATCACACCAAGGAGATCTTCAAGGGCAAAAGTGGAGCCATCAAGGCTCACATATCAAGGCAAAGGACAGCAAGTTGAGGGTATCTCATCCACTTCTTATGCTTTATCTAGTTTTGAAGAACCGTCTAATGTTGAAGATGCATTGAACTCCAAAGAATGGTATAAAGCTATGTTGGATGAGTATGATGCCTTGATTGAGAATGAAACTTGGTTGCTTGTTGAGAGACCTCAAAGGAATGTAATAGGATGCAAGTGGGTCTTCAAGCTTAAGTTGAATGCAAATGGGAGTGTTAACAAACATAAAGCAAGATTAGTTGCAAAAGGTTATGCTCAAGAGAGAGGGATAGACTATGAGGAAACTTTTGCACCTGTGGCCAAGATGGTCACAATAAGACTAATCATTGCACTTGCATCACATTTTGGATGGATTCTATGTCAAATGGATGTCTCTAATGCTTTCTTGAATGGTTTTTTGGAAGAGGATATCTATATGGAGCAGCCACAAGGGTTCATCAAGCATGGAATGGAGAACAAAGTATGCCATCTCCAAAGAAGCATCTATGGCTTGAAGCAAGCCTCGAGATCTTGGAATTCAAGACTACATTGCTATCTTATTTCACTTTCTTTTGTTCAAAGTGAATATGATCCTACTCTTTACATTAAGTTTGATGATGTTGGTATTGTACTTTTACTCATTTATGTAGATGACATCATCATTAGTGGAAATAGTGTTGATGGTATTGAAAAAATCAAGATAGATCTATCCTTAGAGTTCAAGATGGTAGATCTAGGATGTCTTCACTTCATCTTAGGCATAGAAGTACTTAGAGGGTCTGATTTTATCTTTATAAGTCAAGTAAACTATGCTCAAAGTCTTTTGAAGAAGTTTAAGATGGAAGTATGCAAAAGTGTTGACACACCAATGGAGCAAGATGTAAAAGTGCCAAATGAAGATGATGAAAGATCCTTCATGGACATCACTTTGTTTAGGCAACTTATAGGTTCCTTAATGTGGATCACTACAACTAGACCAGATCTTAGCTTTAGTGTATGTAGGTTGAGCCAATCCATGCAAAAGCCATTGAATATCCATTGGAAAAAGGCTAAGAGGATTCTAAGATACATCTCGGGTACATTGGATTTTGGGATTCTATATAGAGGAGATGTGATTAACCTTCATGCATTTAGTGATTCAGATTTTGTAGGGGACAAGAGGGATAGGAAATCAACAAGTGCCTATTCAACTTTCATAGGAGAAGGTGTGGTTTCATGGCTTTAAAAAAAGCAAGAAACTATATCTCTATCTTCAACCGAGGCCGAGTACAAAGCTTTGACAACCACTACAAAGGAGGTACTTTGGATCAAGAGATTATTGGTGGAACTAAAGATCATGGATTCAGAGGAGGCACCAATCATCTACAATGACAATATATCAGCCCAACACCTTGCATCTAACCCAATCTTCCATGCAAGATCTAAGCACATTGAGATATGCCATCACTTTGTGAGAGAAATGGTGCAAGCCAAGGAGATTGCTTTGGAGCATGTTCCAAGCAATGAATGTGTAGCTGATCTACTTACTAAACCACTTCAAAAGACACCTTTTATGAAGTTCAGATCATCACTTGGAGTGATTAGTGTGAAAAATACAGATCCTAAGTGGATCTAAACTCCAAGATCATTGGCTTGAATGCTTGCACTCCAAACTACATAAGCTAGGAATTGGCAACACATTCTATGCTACCTAGAATGCAAAGAACTTGATCAAAAAGCATTTATCACAAATGGAAACTTCCATAAACATCAAGTGCGGCCCAAAATAGCATTATACAGTCCATAATACATCAGCCTATCACTTTTGGAAAGCACCTAAGATCATACACAATAGCTTGAAGACAATACACACAACAATGCTCTCAATGGAGGAAGAAACAATGACAATGATCTATTGATCTCAATGAAGCATACAAAAGGTTTCTCCAACCTGTTCTCCACGACTTCCCTACTATTTATGGATGAGGAAGATGACTCTCTCTCCTCTCTCTAGAAGGTACTTGACCCTAGATATTCCCTATATAGGAAAAATAGCTAAAAATGGCTTATATGACCAAAATACATCAAAATGGTCTCATTTTGAAGGGTATGAAGTTTGACACTTCTTCATACTGAAAAAATACAGTAAATAAAAACATTGTGGCCTGGTTCACACGTGTGAAACTCCAGAACCAAAACTATTTACAATTTTAGCCAATTTAGGCCTCAAACTAGCTAGGAAATGTTGACAATTTTCACACTCCCTCTTCAACATTGGATGCTAGTTTCAACATAGTCTTTGAGCACATTCCAAGATTAGATCTATGCATTAAATATAGGTCCTTTCCCAATGGTTTGGTGAAGATATCAGCCACACACTCCTTTGAAGAGACATGTTGAAGCTCCACCTCTTTGGCAATGACTTGATCTCTCACAAAATGGTGAGCAATCTCAATGTGCTTGCTCCTTGCATGAAAAACAGGATTGCTTGCCAAGCTTTGGGCTGAAAGGTTATCACAAAGTATGATTGGAGTCTTCTCTGGTTCCAGCAAGTGAAGATCCAATAACATCCTCTTGATCCAAAGAATCTCCTTGGTGCATGTTGTTAATGCCTTGTACTCGGCTTCGGTGGAAGATAGAGAGATAGTTGGTTGCTTCTTTGATAGCCATGAGACCACTCCATCTCCAAGATAGATTGCAAAGGCACTTGTTGACTTCCTATCCATTTGATCACCTGCAAAATCTGAATCTGAAAATCCACAAAGGTTAGGTGTAGTACCTCCATACAAGATGCCAAAATCTCTAGATCCCGAGATGTATCTAAGTACTCTCTTTCCTAGCTTCCAATGAGCCTCACTAGGATCTTGCATAAATTGACTTAGTTTACCAACCACAAAGCTTAGATCAGGTCTTGTGATGGTTAACCATATAAGAGATCCTATTAGCTTTCTATAGAGAGTAATGTCCTTGAAGGATCTTTCATTACTTCTTGTAGTTAGCTTTACATTTGATTCCATAGGAGTAGAAACAACTTTACAATCTTCCATATGAAACCTTTTTAGAATAGAGTTAACATACTTTTCTTGACATATGAATGTAGATTTAGAAGTTCTAATAATCTCTATTCCTAAGATATAATGAAGTTTACCAAGATCTTGAATTTCAAACTCTCTTTTGAGTGCCATCTTGATTTCATCTATATCTAGATTGTTACCACCACTTAAGATAATGTCATCAACATAGATCAAAAGTAAAGTGATATCATTTTCATTCAATCTAAAGTAGAGAGAATGATCATACTCACTCATAACAAAGTTTTGAGAAAGTAAGAAGGAATTGAGCTTAGCATACCAACTCCTTGGTGCTTGCTTTAGCCCATACAAACTCTTTTGGAGATAGCACACATGATTAGGCTCATCATGTGAAACATAGCCCTCGGGTTGCTCCATGTAAATATCTTCTTCAAGATCACCATTCAAGAAGGCATTAGTAACATCCATTTGCCACATATCCCAATCATAAAGAGTTGCAAGAGAGATTAGGATTCGAATAGTTACCATCTTTGCCACGGGTGCAAAGGTCTCATCATAGTCAATACCATATTCTTGAGCATACCCCTTTGCCACCAACCTTGCCTTGTCATATCTCTGTACTTCTACATACTTGCATGATCTCTGGTGGTACTCCTTGGAGCGTGAGGACAAAATGGGTTTCGTTTCCACCGTTGGTTTCGTTTACCTCGTCTGCCTTTCTCTCTTGCTTGACCACAAAGGAATCTCATTTGTGGATCCTTTGTGTTTGAGAAACGTTCGTGTTTGCAAACCGTTTGTCTTCGTCCTCATTGACTTTTGTGTTCGCAAAACTCTTCATGTTTCGTGACTCTAGATGTTCGAGTTCGCGAACATCTTTGTCAGGTGAAGGGTTGAAAGCTAAAAAGGCTTTGTAATCAGAAACACTTTGTTTCTTCATGATCTTCTTCTTTCAACCTATTTCAATGCACAAATCACTCTCTTGAATGTCAACAAATGAAGTCAAGAAGAAATCACAAAGATATGGAACCTCTCAAATCTCTTCTAGCACTTCTAACTAGAAAATCAACACATAGAATAGTGAAATCTTGATCAACCTATGATCTATCTTCAATCTAATGATTCTTGCCACTTCCTAAGATTGAAACACACTCAAATGAAGCTCAATAACCTCACAAACTAGAGAGCCAATCAAAATTAGGGTTTTAACAAAATCACAAAAATTAAATATCTCAAATTTTGCATGTAATTTCTAAATACTTGATATATCATATTGTAGTCTCCAATGAGACCATCCTAATGCACCAAAAATCTACTAATTCCAATAAACCAAGTGTGAAATCACAATTGACCAAGTATATAAACCTACATTGAGTTTTGACCTCAAAAGATCAATTCTACACATGCAAAAAATGGAGATTTTTGAGTATAAATCAATCTAGCATGCTCTAGCATTGGTAACTCCTCCAAATTCTTGATAAATGTGGTTGATCCTTTCATAACTTGAAACACAATAGCTATGATACCATGTGAAGTATTTTAGATCATTCAAAATCAAAATCCATGTCCCTGATATTTGGTTACAAAAAAGAGCAAACCAACAATCTTGTCAATATAAAAAAATCAGCATCTACATACAAAATTGTGAAAATTTGGCAAAAATCTAACTTGGTATTTTTATGTTAGAAGTTTGTGAGTGAATCTCACATGTGTGGAGGATGTTCCTACATGTGAAGAATTGTAAAATAAATTTAAAATGTTTGTTATATGGGTCTCATAAAGTTTTATAGTCAAGCTTCTAGGTGTCATTAGTAGGTTGGGCCATTTTTGGCTTTTCAATTAGTCAAGTACATTTGTTTTTTCATTATTAGGCCAAAATTATAAGTGGAAAACTTGAGCTAAATAGGTTCTTGACAAGTGTCTTTAGTTTGATGTGTGAAAAGTCAAAGTTCAAGAGGTCTAATAGAATAGAGAGATCGATGCATCATTGGTCCAATAGGATTAAGAGGTTGTAAATATGATGTCCAATTGATGTTTGAGTGTGGATTAGCTCGTGGATCTACTAGTATCATTGTACTACTCATTTTATGTAATGTGATTTTGAGATCAAGTGAGATTTTGGATCTAAATGTTTTGTTGCTTGTTCCGGAATCTACCGCCTCCTGATACCACTGATGGGAATTTGGGATCTCGAGCTAAACTGGAGATGAAGGCCGGATAGAACCGACTTGGCAGCCGTAGCTACTACTATTGACTACGGTCTAATTCTCTTCCAAGCCCCAGATCGCCTCTGACAATCTGTTGTAAAATTAAACTTGTAAACAGTAGATAATGTTGAGTAAAACAATAGTGAAAAGTTATCTATTGCTAGCATGCATTCCAATATTGTAGATCATACACATTATAGAACAGAGCATTGCGAAAATCGCTTCTATTATCAGAACTGAATTTACAATATTTTTCTTGAGAGTTGTTTGTTTTCCATATTAGCACATTGGCGCAAGAGAGATATTCTCTCTCATGAGTAATATGACTAGCTACTACTAATCTGTAAACTCACTCTGGAACTATCTCAAACTTTTACAGTTCTGTTTGTTCTGTATCTATGATCTCTATTCTCTTCCTCTTGATCTCTGTATCCTTCATTGATCCTTTACGTGATCAATCCAGGGCACTGATTAAGTTAAAGCTCTAATCAAAAGAAATGTATTAGGCTTAGTCAAAACTGATTCTAGTTTCCTATCATTGTCCTCTTCTATGCATCAACCGCTTTCTGCCCATTACTTCACGTTGTAGACTTTCGCATTTTGCTAAAAGATGTCTTCGTCATTTTAAGGATAGTGTTGCATTTTCAAGGGCAATGTCACTTTTTTCGAAGGGCGAAAAAACCTGACAATGTCGCTTTTTTTCGAAGAGCAAAAAATCCGACAGTGTCACTTTTTTCAAAGGGCGAAAAACCCCGACAATGTCGCTTTTTTTCCGAAGGGCAAAAAAGTGCGACAGGCCTGAAAAACATTTTCTAAGACATTAGAGATAGTGTCTTTTTTTTTCAAAATGCAAAAAATACGATAGTAGGCCAAAAAACATTTCTAAAAATATTTATAAGATAGTGTCGCATTTTTCTGAAATACAAAAAATACAACAGTGTCGCGACAGTTGGCCAGAATTATTTTCTAAGTGTTTTTGACGTAGTGATGTATTTTCTCATGACCAAAAATTGCGAACTATGTGATGAAATAGTTCAAAACGTAGTTTAAAATGCAACAGTCAGGAAAAACAACAAGAAAAGACTAAGAAAAATATAAGACTTTGAAGGATATAAACTCTTAGTTTCTTCAGCTCCCTCTCAAAGCTGGTATTTTTCTGATTCCTAGGCTTGCACGCTGCTTCTCAAAAAAAAAATTGTCAAGAGGCTTCGTGAAGATATCAGCCATTATCTGTTTCATTGGAACAAACTCGGTCTTCAGCCTATCTTTCTCAAACAGATCTCTAATCAGATGATATCTGATAGCAATGTGTTTTGTCTTGGAATAAAACACTAGATCCTTCGTCAGATAAATGGCGGATGTGTTATTCATGAGCAGTAGTAGCGGCTCGGTGGAGTTCTCTCCCATTCTGTCAACGAACTGCTTGAGCCATGTAAGCTCGTTCACCATTTTGGCTGCTGCAACATACTCTGCTTCGTAGGATGATTGTGTAGTTATGGTCTCCTTTCTACTGACCCATATCACAGCTGCACTGACTGCTATAGTGCATCCTCTCGAGACGCTCTTGCAGTCATCTTTCAAAGATGCCCAGCTTGCATTGTTGTAGGATTTGATCAAAAATACTTCATGTTGAGAGAAACACAGCCCATAATTTTTCATCTATTGAAGGTATTGCAAAATTCTCTTGGCTATCTTCCAGTGCGTAGGTCCTGGATTGATATTGAATTGGCTCATTCTAAAAACTGCATAAGCCATGTCAGGGTGTGTACTATCTGCCAAGTACATGAGTGATCCGATCAACCTCCTATAGGGCACGTTCTACATGGCTTCCTACTCTTCTGCATTCTGTGGGCAGTCATGTTTCATCATAATCATTCTGGACACCATTGGTGTGTTAGTTCCCTTGCAGTCTGTCATTTGAAAATCATCAATGATTTTCTAGATGTATCTTGGTGAAGATACAGCTTTTCCTCAATCTGCAATCCTAGGTAGCATCTTTCTTCCCCTAGGTCTGATATTTCAAAATATTGTGAAATATCATGCTTCACCTGAGCAATCAGGTTGTCTCTTTTGGACAGAATCAAAGTGTCATCAACATAGATAACAATGATTATGATTTTCCCATCTGTTACCTTTGTATAGACATTGTAGTCGGCCATCAATGATTGAAATCCTAAGGATCTGAGGGTGTGATCCTTCTTCTTATACCACTGCCTAAAAGACTCTATATATGTTGTGCATTTAGCAGGCGTAGTTGGCAAAGGATGTACAAATGAGTCCTGGAGGTTGGTCCATGTAGACCTCTTCATTCAACTCGCCATGTAAAAAGGCGGTCTTTTCATCCACTATGTGAATCTTGAGACTATATGCTGCTGCACATGCAAATAGTAGGCGTATGGATGAATGCTTTACGATTAGAGAAAAGGTTTCAGTATAGTCAACACCATACTTTTGAGAGAAATCTTTTGTTGAGCCAATCTGGCCTTGTACTTTGATACGTTGCCATTAGATCCATACTTATATTTGAAAATCCACTTGTACTTTACAATCTTCTTGTCTACTAGTAATGGCTCCAGACTCCAGACTTTGTTCTGCTCCATGAAATTCATCTCGTCTTCCATTGCTTTAATCCACTTGTCCTTATCTAGACAGCTGATAACTTTCTCATACATTTGAGAGTCTCCGCCAAATCCACTGAACTCTTCTAATATAGAGGTTGAGCTATCAAGCACAAGTTTCTTGCCTTTGTTGACTGCTGAACTGTGGTGAGTAGCAGGTGTCCTGGGTATAGGTTGCACGTCTTACTACTCATCATTTAACAGTCACTCTGTCCATCTGAAATTTGAACATCTTGTTCTAGATGCTCAAGGTTGAGAAAACAAAGTGTTTCTATTACCAAAGCTCTGCTAGCTCTCCACTCCCAAGCTGACGAAAATGAAGAACTCGACGGTGAAATGTTCGCGAACAACACGAACAACACGAGAAGGTCAAATGACGTGAAACAAAAATGTTTGCGAAACGAAAGGACAAATTCCCATTAGTGGTGTATCATAGCGCGAATCGCCTTTAGTGGTATCAAAGCAGTAGAATCGGTAATCAAAACTTGTTATAGTCTGATATAGTCGCAAAGCTATCAAATCCAGGAGGCAAGGCATTCAAGACAAAGAACTAGTAACAAGTGAAAACACAGTTCAAGACAATGGCCTCAATAAGCAGTATACAATCAAAGATCTGTACAATCCTCAACTCATCAGGGTCAAACTTCCTAACATGGAAAAAGAAAGCCTCTCTCATATTGAAGGGAGGAGGGCTATGGCCCTGGGTAGATAGCACCGAAGAAATGCCAGCAACTACAGGAGGATATTCTATGGCACATGAGACTATGCCATATGAACTCAATGGCATTGTATCAAGCAAGCATTCATGGAGCTATCACAGGGGTGAGCATCTTGAATGCAACCAGTTTGATGACATGTGATGCATGTATAAAAGGTAAGGTATCACGTACTCCTGTTGTGAAGGACTCCTACAGAACAACAAAGATTCTGGAGCTAGTACATTCGGACATCTGTGGACCTTTTGACGTGATCTCAGTAGGAGACCTGAAGTGCTATATCACCTTTATTGATGATTATAATAAGTTCGCCAAAGTCTACTTCATTCACAATAAATCAGATGCATTTGACAAGCTCACAAAATATGTGAGCTGGGCAGAAAGATGCACAAGAAATAAGGTGAAGCAGATCAGAACATATTGACGTGGAGGATACATCTCAAACCGATTCACTAATTTCTGCAATGATCGAGGAATCATTCAGAGAAGGACAACATCCTATACATCACAACACAATGGTGTTGCAGAAAGAAAGAACATGACTCTCATAGAAGTCGCTAGGTGCATGATGGCCTATTTGAAGGCTCCAAGAGTGTTGTGGGATGAGGCAGTAGCTACAGTTGCCTACATTCAGAACATGACAGGAAAATCAGGTGTTCCTCATACAACATCACAAGAACTATGGTGGGGTAGAAAATCCAATCTGACTCATATTCGAATCTTTGGCTGTGCAGCATATGCACATGTTCCTGACAAGCTTCGAAATAAGCTTGATGAGAAAGCAAAACAAGGATATCTCGTAGGATATGACAATCATTCATCATACTACAGAATCTATATGCTAGAGACAAACACAGTGAAGACAGTCAGAGACGTCAAGTTCGATGAGACCAGAACGATGGCCAACAATGATCCTATCAGTTATGAAGTCCTTGGAAGACAATACTATGATCTACCAACCGTGATAGAGGAAGCTGAACACGAACACTCAGACGAAGATGTTTGAGTCGCACCTCAGTCAAGCAACAAATTAGACGAAGAAAGATTTACAAGCCAGCCTACTGCTACAACACATGTAAATCAAAACGGTTCCAAACCTAGTAGAATGGATAAAGACAAGAGCATTGCAATACCAGAAGGATCTCCCAGAAGATCGGCAAGATAATGAAGAGCGCCAACAAGATTTGTGTCAGGTAGCTCAGCTTCTACATCTGAAGAGTTTTGTGGATTCATTAGAGAACCACAAACATTCGAAGAAGCAATTGAATGTCCAGAAAAGGACAAATGGATCCAAGCCATGAATGAAGAGATGGAGTCCATGAAGAAGAATGAGGTATGGACATTGCAGCCATTACCAGATAAGCGAAGAAGTGTACAATGCAAATGGGTATACAAGTTGAAGTATGGATCAAATGGAAATATTTCAAAGTATAAAGCCAGACTTGTAGCGAAGGATTTTTTTCAGAAATATGGTATCGAGTATGTTGAGATCTTCTCCCCTGTCATGAAACATTCATCCCTACGCCTACTATTTGCATATGCAGCCAATTATGATCTTAGGATTCACATCGTGGACGAGAAGATAGCCTTCTTACATGGAGAGCTAGACGAAGAAGTCTACATGGATCAATCTCCAGGCTACATTTCAAACTCACTTCCTACTTACGCAGGTAAGAAGAAAGATCAAGTCCTGAAATACTTCGGATTTAAGACACTAATAGCTGATTCCAATGTTTATGTAAGAATTACAGGTGGGAAGATCATCATTGTAGCTATGTGGACGACACTCTGATACTCTACAAAAATGAAGGACTTATTGCTAAGGTGAAGTGCGACATCTCAAAACATTTCGAGATTACAGATTTAGGAGAAGCCAAATGTTACCTTGGCTTATAGATTAACAGAGACTATAATGAAGGAAAATTGTACCTTTATAAGTCCAAACATACCCAGAAAATCCTAGAAGATTTTGGGATGATGAATTGCAAAGGAGCAAATACTCCAATGCTTGCAAGAACAATCCTAAGGAATGAAGATTGTTCGAAGACTGAAGAGAAAAGAGAATTGATAGAACATACACCATACAAGAAGCTAATCGGATCACTAATGTATCTTGTAGATAACACACACCCTGGCATTGCTTATGCCATGTTCAGGATGATTCAATTCAGCATGAATCTAGACCCAACTCATTAGAAGTTCACGAAGCAAATCTTGCAATACCTTCAACTAACGAAGGATTTTGGATTGTGTTATTCTCGTGATGCAAGATTTCAGATGCTTTCATATAGTGATGCTAGCTGGGCATCTCTCAAGGACGACTGCAAAAGTGCCTCAGGAGGATGTACCATTGCAGCAAGAGCAGCTGGGTCAACAAAAAAATAGACCATCATAGCTCAACCATCCTACGAAGCAGAATACGTAGCAGTAGCAAAAATGGCCAATGAAATCACTTGGCTTAAACAGTTCCTTGACAAACTAGGTGAAACGAGAAATGAACCTTTAATTTTGTAGATGGACAATACATCCGCAATACACCTGACAAAGGATCTCGTGTTTCACTCAAGAATGAAACACATTGCAATCAAGTACCACTTGATAAGGGATCTGGTTGAAAAGAATAAGTTGTAGACTACTTTCATTGGAATGAAGAAGATGGTTGCTGACATCTTTACAAAGGCGTTAGACAAAGGTTTGATCGAGAAACAAAGGAGCAGTCTTGGAGTCATCAAGCTATCATGCTTTGAGAGGGAGCTGAAGAAACAAAGCGTTTCTATTACCAAAGCTCTACTAGCTCTCCACTCCCAACCTGACGAAAATGAAAAACTTGAAGACGAAATATTTGCGAATAACACGAACAACATGAACAACATGAGAAGGTCAAATGATGCAAAATGAAAATGTGCATGAAATGAAAGGACCAGGAAGATCAAACAAGTACCGTGAAGTACAGTCTCCTGATATGATATGGTGACATTAGCACAAGAGCATTAGGACGTGTCTAATCTGCCACTCTTGTAATCTGTGATTAGTCATAGATTGTTCAATCTATCTAATCAGAAATATTGCTCTAAATATATGCAGTTGCTAGATGCATACAAAAACAAAATAAAAAATATAGAATAGAGAAGTCCGTTAGAGAGCGAGACATTGTAAGCAAGGATCCACAGAGATCCAAGAAGTCCACTAGTAAGTGAGACACTGATCATGGGAGAACACTGCTTCTCTCATGCCAATGCGTTGTGTGGGTTTGTCACACAGTGCTTAAACAAAAGGAGAATCAATAGATGATGTTGTAGCTGTTATGCACATGTCATTCAAATTGTCTGATCTCGATTGAATGATTGTCTGCTTATTGTTCGTGTATCTTATTCGCTTGTTTATCTATTTTGCACATATGTTCAATCTTGTTGAATGCTGAATTAACTTAAAACATAGGTCAGCAGTGTCTGTCTACATTCTGGAGGATTGTAAGAATGATATAGCCGGTAGTGACCAGCAATCAAATCCGAACTCCAACCGAATTCATCATGCAATTTTTGCATCAGGTGATCACGATTCATTCGTGAAGAAGTCACAAATCCCCATCAATGGGGTATTGTAGCGCGAATCGCTTTAAGGGTCCACTCTCTCCATTGATATTGGTAGGTCATAGTAGCCTCTGGTCAGGATTTCGTAGCCGACTGGATCTCTGTCATCCATTGTCTTTGGCTCATCAAATATGACATCTTTGACAGTCTTGATCTGTCTGTTGCCAGCAGACATGTAGATCTTGTAGTATGATGAATAAACATCATATCCTACGAGGAATCCATGTTCTACCTTTTCATCTAGCATCTTTCTTTTTTTATCTGAAATGTGGGCATATGCGACGCATCCAAAAATATGCACATGTGTTGGTTTGTTGCCCCACCAAATCTCGTGTGGCATGGTATTTGCAACACTAGATCTACCTGTCCTGTTCTATAGGTAGTTGGTTGTAGCTACTGCTGCATCCCATAAAAATTTTGATGCCTTTGAATAGGCCATCATGGATCTCGCATCTTCCATGAGAGTCCGATTTATCCTCTCTACCACACCATTGTGCTATGGTGTGTAGGCTATAGTCTTCAAGTGAAGTATTCCTTTGCTGGTACAAAACTCTGCAAAGCGTTTGGAGACATATTTCTGTAGGGTCAAAAATCTCATGTCGTAGTAGCCCTCCCGCCTGTCAACAAGGGTTAGAACACTGGATAGGTGCCTAACTATGAATAGATGCTACTTTTAGATAGTTCTCTACTTTTTCTCTAACTCTATCACCACTAACACTACACACCCCTAACTCTACTCATTCATCATGATTTTGTGAAGGAGAAGAATAGAATAGACGAGATGAAGAGAGTAATAGAGAGAAGGTGGAGAGAGAGAGTGAGGGTGGAGGTTAGCTCAAATGCTCCTTGTGCTTGCTAATGCAAAAACTTTAACTATGGAAACCAAAAACTTGCAAACTTGAGAGCAAAAGGAAAACACAATCAAGCACATTAGCAAGTAGTGAATAGCAAGTGAGAATGCTTCTCTCCAAAATTTGGTAGAGTTTTTTCCTTTTCATTAAGCATGAAAATAGAGTACATGAGGTGCCATTTTATAAATGAGAAAGGCCCTTGTCCCAAAATACTATTGGCTAATATGTACACTAATCCTATCCATTCATCTTGGACCCAACTTGATACAAAGGTCTTCTTACCCTTATTGCCCTAAAATGAAACCCTAGCCTAGATCCTAGAGTTATGCTTGGTAGGTAGCTAGTTGGTCAAATTTTCACCTTAAACTTAGGTGTAGGTCCTATAAAGTAGGGATGACCACCAAATAGACATGACCAACTCACTTGACTTGACCTAACCTACATTAGGATGGGTTTCCCATGTGGCATCATGGCCTCACATGTGTGGGACCCACTTGTGTACACAATTTACACTATTCTACA
The DNA here is from genome assembly GCA_029204225.1 of Diphasiastrum complanatum. Taxonomy (NCBI): domain Eukaryota; kingdom Viridiplantae; phylum Streptophyta; class Lycopodiopsida; order Lycopodiales; family Lycopodiaceae; genus Diphasiastrum; species Diphasiastrum complanatum. The sequence continues at coordinate 25,265,785 of CM055104.1, read as the reverse complement.
TGGTTTTTGATCAAGCTAGATTTGCCAATTTTTGGCAATTCTTCACAGAGATGGTGTGGAGCCATTGTGCCGTCAGGAAGAAGATCGTGGCTGGTGTCATTGTCAAGTTGGTTATGTAGTACAACGGATGAGCATGAGGAGGTCAATAAGTCAGGATTTCCCGATCTATCGTCCAGGTTGGGTTTACCCGATAGTTCATCCAACTCGGATATGTCGGCCATCTTCACTTACTCGTCTTTAGTAGCCGAGCTGCGCGACAATGCAAGTAAGTATGCAGCAATGAATGAAACTAGATTAACATGGGATTTAGGAGGACGAGGATATGAATCCAACAATGAGGAGATTGAGGTCCATCCTCATGATGACACTTGGCATGCTACTACTTGACTAGCTTTTGTCTAGTTTCACATAGCTTCAAGAAACAAGCTAATTTGTGACATAAATGACTTAGGCAATTATTCCTATTGCGAAAACCCTCCAACAACAGTGACTTTGGTTTCTTTCTTGACCAAGAAAAAGAACCATTACCAAGGTGAAAGATATAACCTGTAGTGGATTTTCTATCATTAACACAACTTTTCACATGACAAAAAATTCTCTTTGTGACCTAATCTGTCTCTCTAGGCATAGCCATAAATTGACTTACACGGTCAACAACATAACTTATTTCAGGACGAGTAGTGGCAAGCTAAATAAGGCAACCAACCAATTGGCAAAACGATGTAGCATTTACCAACTTATGCGCATCCTTAGGAAATAGTTTTTTATTGACCTCCATAGGTGTAGAAACTAGCTTGCTATCACACATTTTGAAATGCTCCAAAATTTCTCTTACATACTTAGTCTGCATAAGTGCAATGCCATCATGCCTTTGAAAACTTCTACTCCCCAAAAATAGTGCATTAGACCAAGATCAGTCATGACAAAAATAGAAGATAGGTCTTTGTTTATTGCAATGTGGCTCATAAGTGCTTTTAACCCGATATTTGTCAGGTTCCTTCCTTTCACACGTGCGCGTTGTAGCTCTCCATGCTTACTAGATTCCGCTACCTCCTGTTTTGCACTTTCCATCAACTGGTGTACCATTTGGGTAGCTTCTATTGTGGTGAACCATGCGAGGGGAGTATGTAACCCTAGGAATGTCCTTCTCCTTGCACTTCTCTCCAGCCACTTACTCTTTGCTAGTACCAAAGGATTTGTCTCTCCTCTATCTATCCTGAGGTATGTCATGTCCTTCATCCTCGATCATGGGTTCACTTTGTGGGGGTTGTGCAGCTTCATCCTCTATGAGCATTCTTGATAAATCATTATTATTTCTTTCAACATCACCAAACCTATGAACTTCGTCAAATACAACATCTCTACTAACGTGCTTGTGTCGACCCTGACAAAATTTCCAGATTTCACACGTGTGGGGAATGTCCACAAGTATGATGGATCTAATTAAGCTTTGTGATTAGCATAGTAACCTGATTCTAGATCTAGTTCAGAAGATATGGCTTAATCACAATCTAGCATGCTAAGCATCAGAATATGATAGCAATAAATCATTAATGAACAAAAGTACAAGATATCAGTGTATTAGCATTAGCCTCAACATGAGTTAGAGAGAGAAAGATAGAGAGATAACAAGCAACAATTGTGTGGATCCAAAATGGCATGAGATAGCTACAAAGCTTTGGTTCTTTATCACAAAATATGAGGAGAGCTACACATATTTATGGAGTTTGAGGTAGCTCGAGGTAGAACCACATCCATCCATCATTTAATGACATCTAAAGTGAAAACTAGAGTCTATGTGACATTTGTCACTTCTCATGCATGAAACTCTACCAACTTTTTCCAAGTGTGCTAGTTCTAACTAGAAATGTACAAATCATCATGCATGTGTCCATTACACTTTGTGCATGCCTTGCATGTCACTATGGATCACTTACACTTAATGAATGTGAGCATAATTTTGCTAATTCTATGTCTACAAACTATATGCGAGTTGTACTCATCAATCTAGATATGACATATCCATGTAGCTCGAGTTCTATCTAGGCCAAACTTGGCATTTTGCATTTACGAACAACATACTTGCATGGTACAATATTTGTAGCAAGCCTAAAATCAAGATGGATTATTTTTCCATTTCAACAGACCCACTGAATCATATAAACGATATCCCTTGGTTTGATGATCATAACATGTAAAGATGCATTTAAAAGCTTTTGGTTGCATCTTACTCTTGTGAGTCTTATGCATATGGACATATACGTTGCACCCAAAAATACGTAAACCATCCACTCTTGGTTTCTTCCCACTAAATGCTTCCTCAGGAGTACGATTTTGTATGGCAACTATTGGAGTTCTATTCTACAAGAAAACTATTGTGCATACTACTTCAGCCCAAAAAGAATATGCATCTCCCATATGTGTCATCAATGCTCTAGTGGCTTCTACGATAGTACGATTCTTTCTTTCCACTACACCATTCTATTGAGGTGTATCAACATATGCAAACTATTGGTTGATTCCATGCTCTGTACAAGCCAAAAACATACAAGACATTTTTTATTACCTTGATTTGACCATCGGGAAATTGTATGGGTATGGTGCCAATGCCTTGAGTCTGGCACTCATATCCATTCGCTTTTGCACCCTTGTCCCTGCCATCCATCAACTTAAGGTATTTAAACTAGGACTTGTGCTTGTCATATGTCTTGTTGCTCTTGAGTCTACAAACCAATATTCATAATTCACAGAGCCTTTTGATGCCAATGCAGTCATTGATGTTGTGCTAGGGTTGGCATTATCGCTTTCAATATCATCTTCGAGTGAGTTACTTCACTTTGCCCTTCTTGATTTCCATCTTCTTCTTGCGACAATCTCTTGCCAAATGGCCTGGATTTCAACAATAGAAACACTTGTCTTTCTTCTTCTTACCACATGATGATCATTGATCATCCTCATCAGCATTCAATTTTCTTGGTTGTTTTTGTATTTATGCTTGCCCTTTGATAGCATAGCTTGAACTTTTGTTGGTGGTTGGCTTGCCTACACCAGTTCACATCTCTGCTCTTCCTACAAGCAATGCCATAAAGATCCTCAAATATAGGCAATCTCTCCCTTGATGCAATGCCACTAACAAACACGTGGTATGGTTTTGTTAGCCCATTCATGGGTGTATGCAACAATTTAACATCAACTATTGGTTCTCCAAAGGCAGTGAGTTGGTCCCTCAACTCCTTGATGAGTGCAAAATAGGCACTTGCATTCTCGTCTTTCTCCATGCGAATAATGTGTAATTTTGTTCTCAAAAATATTATCCGCGATGGATTAGCTATTTGATATTGCATCCTAAGTACTAGTGCTTCCCAAGCATACTTGCCACACAACTTCACTAATGTGTGCAATGACATCGTCCTTGACCAACAAATTGATTAGGGACAATGCCCTTCGTGTCTTCTTGTCATAGGCCCACGTGTTCGCTGGAGTTGTGCTCAACCTTAATTCCATGCCCGTCAGAATGTCCCACAACTCTTTTTCCATGAGAATGCTCTTCATTTTGAATTTCCATATGCTATAGTTGGAAACGCCATCCAACTTGCTAGCTTTGCCTAACATTGACTCACTTGCGCTTACCATCTCCAAACAACCCAGAAAACACCTGTAGACCAAGAAAGACATTCTGAGTACAATGGTGATGTAAAAAATTGAAATAATGACCTACAATTTTTGCCTTACAGGCCACGTGGTGCTTAGGTGGCAAATTGAAAGCCAAAAATTCTGCCAAACCGCAAATGCTTTCTGGCCTGCATTGCCAACTAACCGCACCTTGAAAGGAGCAAATTACTTTTGACATGCTCTGAGTGATTTTTCTGTCGTAATCACTCTGTTTTTAGGTACCGTAGTTGTAGGTACAATTAAAGTGTCCTTTGTTTGGAGTCTGTATCCCTTCGTTTGGGTCAAACGGATAAAGGAGACTAAAATAAGGGCAAAATCAATTTTTTGAGCTAGTTCTTCACACTAAAGAATCTCCAACCTTCACTCACTTTGGGACCCAACTCCAACTTCAGATTGAAATTTTTTTATAAAGTTGAAGGTTAGAAACAGCCTTCACAGACCTTGGCCCCTTTCGACTCAATCATAACAATTGATCTTCAGTCAAGGGTTCCGATCATCTCTGCCAAACATACATCATCACGATTGTTGATGCAAGGTGAAGGTCAATGTCCGAAGACAGCCATTGACTTTCGATGATTTTCTATCATCTTGTGCAGGTTTTGTAGTGAAGCTCCAAGGACATGGTGCCTCTCCTTTATCTATCATTGCGGCTTATTATCGTCAACAAGTTTCTATGACTTTACAATGCACTCAGCCACATGCAATACTTCGACGTGCCATAGTTGCAAGAACGGCTGCTTCACAGCTTCCTGCACTACCTAAACTTCCAAGCTATCTTAACTAGCGACTTACATCAAGCAGTAGGCTTTATGTAGATACTGTGTGAGATTGTTGCTTTGTTATAGTTGTACAATATCTCAATTCGCCTTATGGCCTTTCACTTTCTACATGCATTCTTTGTACTCCGATGGGTTTCTCCATCTTTTATTAATAAAAAACATGAAGTACAGTCAAGGTGCCAAACACCTATATACAATATGTAAACACTCCAATTGGAGGCACGCGAGGCCCTCCTCACGACTACTCTCTCTCTCTCTCTCTCTCTCTCTCTCTCTCTCTCTCTCTCTCTCTCTCTCTCTCTCTCTCTCTCTCTCTCTCTCTCTCTCTCTCTCTCTCTCTCTCTCTCTCTCTCTCTCTCTCTCTCTCTCTCAGGTCTGAAATTATCAAACAAGCTCTTGAAGCTGTGGTGGATTTGTGACAAACTGCTCTCATGCCCTCTTTGTATCGTGACATTGTATGGTCGTTTGCTAGATTACTCTGTCTGTTAGGGAGGCCAGGTCCACAAGTTTCCAACTCCAAAAATGGATTTATATGGAGAGCAAACTAAAGATTTTTTGCTTCAAAACCTAGTTGTGGGTTTTCCAAAACTTTTCTAAATCTTTAACATCCTTTTTAAAGTTTGACTACCAAGTGTCTGTCTGATGGGGGTCGCCCTATTGCTACCTACCTCCAGAGATTGACAGCTTGTCAATTGCTAAAGGAATCAACTAAGAACAAAGCAATTCCCATCTGAAACCCGCTCTTCCCAAAGAAGCTCCCTATCTGACAATTCAAATTCCTTGCCTCCGGTTCTTAGAATTTTCCAAGAATTCAATTTCCAACTTTTGTCAAACTGCTTCCGTCCCCAGGGTATGATACCATGTTAAGTATCAAATCTAGTAGTTAGCAAAGCCATTATCACATGTTAACCAGCAACACAGAACTGTAAAGAGAAAGCACACACCAATCTCAAGAAGTTTGATTGCAAGTGCTATTCACAAAAGAGAGCATAGAGTATGTATATACAGTCTAATCTTTTTGGTAGATGCCAATGCATGGTAGTTCGGTCCCCATTACGGGACGTGTGTCCCAACTCATTAGTCACTTAATGACATGTACTTAAGCAAAAAAAAAATAAAGAAACTGCTAAGAAAATAGCAGTTATGGTTGAGTGTTCAGATAAACCGGACTTAACTATTCTAACACCATATTGGACTCATAATAAAGACATGTGTACATTGTCAAAAAGAGAAAGCACTATATTGATGGATTTTTACCATCATAGTAAACCTAAGCTTTCAAATCCAACACTCTTCCTAGAGCTTAATTTTGCTTTCAATATTACAAGCAAAAAGCCTATTTCTAAACATTTCAAACTTGTCCTTACTTAACAACGGTTTTGTAAGAACATTAGTTCTTTGATCAACAATGCTACAATGTACTACTTTAACCTCATTATTAAGTACATGTTTATGTACAAAGTCATACTTAATTTCTATGTGCTTAGTCCTAGCATAATATACAAAGTATTTTCACAAGCTGTACATCACTCTAGCTATCACAAAAAAAAAATGATACTCCGAAAGTACTGCTGAAGTCCAATTTCTGTAAGCAATTAACGTAGCCAAACAGCCTCATGTATAGGACTTCATAAAGCTTCGTACTCAGCTTCAGTACTAGATATAGCTATTATATTTTGCTTCTTGTTGGACTATGAAAAATAGTCGTTATCCATGTGAAAAATATACCCTGAAGTAGAGCATATGTCATCCATGTTTCCACTTCAATCTATGTCGACATAGTCCTCCAGTTTTACATGGTTGCTATCTATGAAGATTATGCAAAATCTAGCTTGATCATTTTATATTTTCATGTACATATGTAAATCATACATGTTTGGAGAATTGATCTTCCTCAAGGGAAGAAACCTCTTGATTGCAAGTGGGTATTTAGATCCAAGTATAATCAAGATGGATCAATAAGCAAGCATAAATCTAGGCTTGTTGCCAAAGGTTTTCTACAAATCAAAGGCTTTGATTATGATGAGACTTTTGCTCCTGTGGCTAAGCTTGCTACTATCAGGTTGATCATTAGTCTTGCTACAACCTTCAATTGGGAGCTATTCCAACTTGACTTCACAAATGCATTCCTCAATGGTTATTTGGAGGAAGAGATCTACATGAGGCAACCCGAGGGCTTCATCAAGATAAAGCATTATGGAAAGGTGTGTTTTTTGAAGAAGAGCCTTTATGGGCTCAAGCAAGCACCTAGAGCATGGTACTCTAGGCTAAACTCTTTTCTCATTTCCATCAATTTTGTAATGAGTGCCTATGATCCATCATTGTATATGGTCATTATTCTTGTTTTGTATGTAGATGACATTATCTTGAGTGGTAATGATCTAGATGGAATTAGAGATATAAAAATTGCTTTAGCAAAAGAGTTTAAGATGGTAGATCTCGGCCTATTGAGCTTCATTCTTGGAATAGAGCTTCATTTGTCAATCTAAATATGCTACATCCATCCTAGAGAGATTTGGAATGAAGAATTGTAAAGGTATTGAGACACCAATGGAGCAATATGTAAAAGCATCTATTGGTTGTGATGAAGCATCCTTTGAGGACATCACATTATATAGAAGGCTTATTGGCTCCTTGATCTATTTAACTATAACTAGACCTGATCTTAGTTATAGTGTTGGAAAGTTAAGCCAATTCATGCAAAGTCCTCTAGTTTCACATTGGAGGATGGCCAAAAGAGTTCTTAGATACATTTCATCCACTAAGAATTTTGGCATTTTGTATAGAGGAACTAATCTTGGCTTAAGAGCCTATAGTGACTCAAATTTTGCAGGCGAAAAAGTAGATAGAAGATCAACAAGTGCCTTTGCCACCTTTCTATGTGATGGAGTAGTATCTTGGCTTTCCAAAAAGCAAGATACCATCTCCCTATCTTCCACAGAATCCGAATGCAAGGCCTTGACATCAACATGCAAGGAGGTCTTGTGGCTCAAAAGGCTATTGGTGGAGCTTCATGTCATGGAGGAGGAGATCCCTATCATCTATTGTGACAACCAATCAGCCCAATCACTTGCAACTAATCCTACATTCCATGCAAGGAGCAAACACATCGAAATTGCTCATCATTTCGTGAGGGAGAAAGTGCAAGCTAAAGAGATCAAGCTCCAAAAGGTGCCATCATCAAGTTGCTTAGCTGATTTGTTTACTAAACCTTTACCTAAAGATTCATCTGTCAAGCTTAGATCTTCAATTGGAGTTATTGATAAAAGCATTGTGATCTCCCAGGCTAGATTTGAGGAGGAGTGTGAAAAATTGCCTACATTGGCAAATCTAGCCATGCAGAATATTGTAAATTTTGTCAATATTGTTTGTTGGTTACTTGAATGGCCAAAGTGCCACTTGTACATACACACCTAAAGTAGGTTACCATGAGTCAAGAGGAGTGGTTGTGTCCATTTGGTAGTGATTCCTACTTTGTAGGATCTAGACCATGATTTATGATGAGATTTGTACCTACCATGCACCTACCAAGCATGACTCTTGGATCTAGGCTAGGGTTTTCACATTAGGGCAAAAAAGTGGAGTCTACTTCCTTATTACATGCTGGATTTTCACCTAACTTAGCAAAGGAAGTGTGTTTTACTATGTATTCCCATTCTCCATAGTGAGAAGATAGAAATTTTTTGAAGCCTCAAGGAGAAACTCGAGTTTCCTCTCATTGTATGGTGATTACTCTTGATTTTCAATGAAACCCAGCTTTGGCTCTTTGTAAACACTGTCTGCAGGCCATACTACAGCCTTTTTCCACACATGTGGAGTTGGATTATTCTATATTGATCAATGCTTTGATTGTCTCTACTTGTTTCCTATCAAGCTGCTTCTCTCCAAAATGATAGAGTTTTCTCCTTCTCATTAAGCATAGGAAATGGTTACAAATGGTGCCTTTTTATCTTTGGGGTGGCCCTTGCCCCTTGTTTCCTATTGGTTACTTGCAAGAAGGTAGGATTGAAATCCACACCATCCACAAGAAACACAAATGAATCTATGGTGTAGGAAGAAGCACACCCCACCTACTACCATTTGACTTTGACTAGCTTATCAAACTTAGAAATAAAACTTTAAGCTTAACTCTGGCCTTCTTAACATAATTTTAATTGCATGGCCCAAAGTTAAGTTTATTGCCAAAATTATTTATTTACAAGTGCTCATTGGGCCATGAGCTTACACACATAATACGATGCCACGACCCTCACAACTATTTCTACTAGCTTTGATCTTCTATTTATTTACACGCATGGTGGGAATACCAAAAAGTTACCAACAACTAGTGGAACAATCACTTTAGCCTTCTATTTTTGGAATTAACATTTGTTGACCTGGCTGTAGATAGATATGGGTCAAATCTATGTATAGTAGACTAGGTGAAAGTTTGTTTTCTATATATTTTTGGGTTTTAGAGGGTTTTTTGGTGATTTTTGTTCATTTTCTAGAAATTGGCTAATAAGTAATCTTCGCCCTTCAAACCACAGATTCACTATATCAGGACAACACTATTTGCAAGTCGGCGAAGGTTGGTTGCATAGTAATAGAAAGTTATCAAGACTGATGACGATTTTGCCTCTTTTGTTACCAAAATGGTAGAAATGAACAATTTTTATTAATTTCTATGATTTCTTCAGATCCAAATGGATCCTAGAAATGGTGATTTGTCTGGCTTTCCTTGCTCAACTACTCAAAAATCCACACAAATCGAACTAAATCTCTCCCAAATTAACCCTAAAATACAATTTTAACTCTATTATGCCAAAACAAGATGCCTATATACAAGCTAACATTCAAGCATGGATTAGAAACATGTTGAAAAATGAAAAATTGGCGTGGCTCCCCGACACAGGCACCAAAATTGTAGTGGGTATTTCCTATCCACCTTCAACCCTAAATCCAAGCACACAAGCATCAACGAGATGAAGATGATTAACTAGTTGTAACTACCACCATATATAGTGGATTTTAGGGCTTTGGCCTCAAATCTTATTGGCCAATTTCTACCCTTAATATTTGAAATTCAAAAACTGGAGGGAACCCATTTCAAAATTGGGGGGAACCGTTTTGAAAACTGGGAAAAACCCTCTTCATTCACTAATCTGACTATTAGGCCTTGCGACATTAAAAGTCCTGCACAAAGGCTTAAAGTCTTTTTATTAATTTCTAACTAATCAATTAACTATATGATCATTGGGTTAGACTTACACGCGCAGGGTGCCAAATCCCTCTCACTTATTAACTATGGTTAGGGTTGTCTCGATATTTGCAAACCCTCGAACAGTCCACTCTCAACCCTAAATCCAAACACACAAGCAACAAGGAGATGAAGAGGATTAACTAGTTGTCACACGGAGATTCGTTCCCATGAGAGCGATAGCATAGTTCATAATCCAGCAAATGCATATGATCCACATCTAGCACTAAGATCCATACAATACACAACAATGATAGATCTTACTCTTCTCTCTGTCTCTTTCTCTCTCACAAAAATTATAACAATGATCAATCCTAACAAGCATCAAATCCAACAATTAGCAAATCCAAAGAAAACATGAGAGATAGAGGAGGAAAGAAGAAGAGCAAGGTCATTTCATATCATTCCATAAGAGACCGAACTTGCTTGTATTGAGTATCAACTATCACTCCTTGAAAAACCATTTTCATCCTTGTGGTCAGTCGGCCTATTGTGGCGCCCTGTTGCATTGATTTACAGCTCACAAAACTGCTTTCAATTGAGAGAGACCTAGGGTTTTTGCTCTGAAAATCCTAGTTTAGTTATGCACTCCACTAGATGTCACCATCAAAAGGTGGCTCACTCTACTTTTCTAAGATTTGTCTACTTGCATTTATTACTTGGCCTAGAAATACTAGTTCCTACATGGTCATTCCATCTTTCGGGATTCACCATGAGGCTACATAGTTCTTGCTTGTCATTCCTAACTAGCATTCTTTGGCTCTCATACTCGGCTCTCAGTCTTCGTTAGTCTCGTCTTCTCAGGACCTCCTCGGTCTAAGATGAGAGGTGCTCTTGGGTTACTCAAGCCAAGTATCTTGGAAATTCGTTAGAATCAGCCAACATCATCCCACCCCTAATGTGTTGTAGGACCCACTACAACTCATATTGAATGATGTCGTTCCGTTTCCGCATTGGCATCTTCGATCGTCACTTGGAAAAGCGTAGATTCTCATTCGCTTGCATAAACCAAGTGCTTATTGCTGCTAGTCTTAATCATAAAACTGCTTTCGCAATTTGCCGCAATGTAACCAGAATGTCTTATTGCTGCAAGTGGTTGACAAATTTCTCAAAATTGGAGAGCTCACAGAAGCTTGACAATCTTGCATGCTTGAGTGCTTCCCTCATGTCTTTTTTTCTTCTCACTTGTATATGTCATTGACGGTTTCATCTCTGGTTTCTTGGCAGACACTAATTTCTGAGAGGTCTGTATCCTCCATTTTGTTTCTAGGCATTTCTACAGTTCCTCTCTTAGTTGAAGTTCTAGTCTTGTCGATGTTCTTTCCTGATAGGTTGCACAAACCTTGGTTATCAGTCTTCAAGGGAATGGACTCATCAACACATTGGTGGTAGGAACAGATTGGACAGATGGGTTGATGACGACAAGGAAACATGATGAGGGCTTGGTGGAAGGGTGATGGAACTGATAGTTCTACAGTTGTAGCCTTGGACTCTTGCAATGTCAAGCTTCGACCACCACTTGTTGGGTGAGGAGCTCACTTCATTTTGCAGGCTTACTGTTGTCTTCATCTTTCTTTTTTTGCAACTCTTTCTTTTGGATTTCTTCAGGCTTCATAAGAGAGGATTCAACTATCATTGCTCTAGAGAGTTTTTTCTTATCAAAATCGATCTGACTCATTTGTTGATTAAGTTTCGTCCTTTCCTCCTTAGCTTATTGGATTTTTCTCTTTATTTCTTCTAGCTGCTTTGCCTGCTTTCTTAGGTCTTCTTTTCTGACTGATCAACCATTGTAGGTGGTAGTTGGTCTCCGCAAGACATTTGCAATGATCTATCAGCTGCTTCGGTAAGACCAAATCCCTAAAGTCCACTATATGTAGTGGTAGTTTTGAGTTATTTGTACATTTACTCTTCATTTCAATACAAGTAGGTTGAGCCCCTTATAGAATGTCCTTGCTCTTCTTCTTTCCTTCTCCATCTCTCATATGTTCTTTGAATTTGCTAATTGTTGGGATTGATATTTGTTATACATTTTGTGAGAGAGAAGAGAGAGAGAAAAGTAAGCTTTTTCTTCACTTAAGTAGTGTTAATGGATTGTAGTATTAATGGTTAGTGTTAGATGTGGATCATAAGCATGTGCTTGATTATGAACTATGTTATCGCTCTCATGGGAATGAATCTCCGCATGACTACTAGTTAATCCTCTTCATCTCCTTGATGCTTGTGTGCTTTGATTTAGGGTTGAAGGTGGACAGGAAATACCTGCTACAGTTTTAGCGCCATTGTTGGAGAGCTATGCCAATTTTTCATTTTCAGCATGTTTATGATACATGTATGGTGGTTAGCTTGCATTTAGGCATCTTGGTTTTGGCATGATAGGTTTTGCTTTGCATTATGGATGTGATTTGTGAGAGTTATGTCCGAAAAGGTTCAAGAGTGGGGATTGTATTTTCTGTTGTTTTGATTTTTCTACCATTTTTTATTCAATTTTTTTGTGTCTTTCTATTCTTTGTAATTTGATATGAATAAATAGAATTGTAGAGTATTGAAAGGGCTTTGTAGCCAGTTAGTTGTTTTTGGATTCCGTTAAATATTGAACAAGTTACAAATTTTTTAAGTTGGCAATCTATAAACTTGTCAAAATCAAAAAATTTGTGTTTTTTATTTATTTATCTGTTCTTTTTTATTCAATTTTTGTCCAACTTGCTATTCTTTGTAAATCGATTTGAATAAATAAAGTTGTAGAATATTAAAAGGCCTTTCTAGACATACAATTTTTTTTGGAATCCATTAAGTATTGAGCAAGTTACAAATTTTTAAAGTTGGCAACAAAATTCTATAAACTTGTCAAAAACCAGAAACTTCCAGATTTTTAATTTTTTTGCCCTATTTGATCCATTTTATGCACTATCTTATGTTCTCTATAATTCAATTTGAATAGATATAGTTTAGAAGATTGAAAGGGCTTTCTAAAAATATATAATTTTTTTTTCTCATTTTGTTCGGCTTATTCCGTACTTCTTCTTTTCCATTCTTCTTGAACTCCTTATACGAGTATTTCCACAAACCACCTAGTATTGAGGAAGTTACAAGTTTTTGAAAAAAAAAACTTGTCACTTTGTTATTAGCTTTAACAATATCATTGCTCGCAGTTGCGCCTATCTACAAGGATCAAAATCAACAAGCATTATCTTGGGATCTTTTTTTGGATGGTATCGATTACCCAAAGGAAAACTGAAATTTATAGGTGAAGGACCATACAAAGTGAAAGAAATAATGTCGTACGGAACAATTATTTTGGAATACTTGGATAGTAGATGATTTGATACCCCAGTAAATGGCAGCCAATCACGCAAGTTTTGACAGCCAAATCTACTAGCGTGATTGAAGATCTACTTGTTTTTAGTTTTGTTATTTTTCACTACTTGTTGGTTCTTTTTTGGAAAAGACAATATTACAAAAAAAAATGATGAGTGAAAGTCAAAAAAGTCATCAGATCAGAAAAAAAAAACGTATTTTCAAGAATCAAATTTTGATGAAAAATGACTTAAAAAATTACCTTTTTAGTCAAATTTTGAACAAAGTCTTATGAACCTTCGACGAGTTGTCAGATCATAAATCCAGTTCAGATTTACCTATATTAAGTTGTTTGCACAATAAGTACATGTTTTGAAACTAGGCGAGAGTTCAGAGATATTTCACTTTGGGAACCTTTGCCGAGCATGTTACACTCATTTAAATTAAATGATTTTTTAAAAGAAAATTCAAATATATATATATATATATACATATACATATATATATAATTACCACAATTTTATAAAATAGGTATAGAACTTAAGAAATTACCAATAAATAAATAAACTTTTAGAAAAATATAATAGCATTTTATAAAAATACTACAAAATTAAAAACAAATTTGAGACAATTAGTATATGTATAAAAATTTCAAAAAAATATGAATTCTTTTCGGGTTGAATCTGCAATCGTATGCTGAGTGTCTCTTTTTCTTGTAGTGCATGCAAGGTATTGTCGGGTTAAACCAACATTTATTGGCTGCGTGTCCTGGCTCGTGACAATGATCACAAGAGGATGTTTGTTGGTTGTCGTTGCCTCTGCTTGAAGACTTTGTATTCGTCTTGTCAAATCTGAGTTTGGGTTTGTTCTTCTTCTTTCTCTTCATGAAAAAGGACCTTCTCCTGGTCACTGCTTCCTTCTTCTTCGTCCCTCATCAGTCTCTCATCAGCGACAAGACTGATTGCTCTCTCAAATGTCATATCTGGTAGGCTCAATATGAGCATTCTCAACGGTTGATACGCAGGTAGGGATTTCATAAAATACATCAGCTGTTTGTGGTGCTGGGACTTGGTGTTCCTGTCCTGATGCAGCGAGTAGATCATTCTGATCTTCTCAACATGCTGATCCAACTGGTTGCCATCCCATCGCATAGATTGCAACTGATTGTGAAGATGCATCACTGAAGCGACAGTCCTCACTTCGTACTTCTGCTTTAGTTTTTCTCATGTTTCATGGCCGCTCTCAATCTTCAATTCTGTATGAGTATTTTTTCATTAATGGACAAAACGATGATCGTCATTACACGTTCATCTTTTCTGATCCACTCAGCTCTCTTTGGGTCTCCCTCTGGAGGCTGCACCTCTGTGACTTTGGTCACCGACCAGATGCCTTCACCCTTCAGAAGTATTTTGATTTTGAATATCCATACTCTATAGTTTTTGCCATCAAGACTGATTGTTATTCTCGTCTGGATCGTTGTAGCCATATTGTGTTGTCTTAGAGAATCATTGTTCGGATATCATGTAACGATAAATTGGGGCTCTGATACCATGTAAAAATTTTTGTTGTGTTTTTCTTTTTCCAAGATCCTAAGCAAGTGACTACAGATCACAAATAATGAGAGAATCAATCAAGAAGACAACACGAACGATGAAGTGGAGAAGAGAGCAATTATATTTTCTGCTTTTGCATTTTCTAGTGAGTTGGTCAATGTCTCGCTCGTTGGCAGCCTGACGCTCACCTCAATCATTGTGTTATGCTCGTTGGCAAACTTTCATGTACAGTTTTACATCGTCTCTAACCAAAAAATGCGTATTTATCTCTACTTTGTGGAGTTTACAGGATAGTTAATTAGAGAATTACAAGACAAGTTAATGTTAATCAACTAGTTAGTTATTCTCTGTTATCGTTGTCTCTTTCAGCTGAGCGTGAAGTACAATATATTACGCTCGCAGCGCGAATTATTTTTTTTCGTTTCGTGTCTTTCTCTAGTGTGTTTTGTCACCTGGTAGTTGGGCTGAATCTCGAATACTTTTCTTTCGGTCTTCGGGGTATGTTTGCCTTTCGCTTCGTTTCACTTCGTCACCTTTGTGACAAAGTTGCAAGAGTTTACAATTTTTGACATTTATGCATAATTTCTGACATTTACACCCTATCATGATTGATCAAGCTTTCTAGAAATGGGGGATTGATTATGTTTGACCAATTAGTCCCGCTACTCAAAACAATCAATATAGATATTTTGTAGTGGCTACGGACTACTGTACCAAATGGGCCGAAGCTAGAGCTATTCGAAATGCTGATGCTCGTTCTACTGTAAAATTTCTCTATGAACAGGTTATCGTTCATTTCGGATGTCCTCTAGAAGTTATCAGCGATAGGGGTACACATTTCCTTATCTCTATCATAGCAGATCTACTTTCAAAATTCTTTGTGGTACATCGCCAAAGTTTTCCATATTATCCACGATGCAATGGCCAAGCGAAATCCACCAACAAAATCTTATGTGGTGTTCTAACCAAGATCGTCAAATCCAGCCGACCCGATTGGAAACTGAAACTTCATGCTGCTCTATGGGCCTATCGCATTACCCCAAAAGAACCACAGGTTTAATCCCTTTTCAGCTAGTATATGGCCAGGAAGCCAACATGCCTGTGGAATTCCATATTCCATCGCTACGAGTTGCATATAATCTCGAGCTAGATAATCGATAGATTCTAGCTAATAGATTATTCCATCTGGAACAATTGTGTGAAACACGACGGATGGCTAAAAGCATGGTTTGGTGGTACAAAAAAAAAAACCCATTTTTCATTGTACCTTTTGGTAGTACATTTCATTTTTTGGAGATTTGGGAGGGAGCTTGATAGATGCTACCCACGAGTTAATGCAATGAAGGGCCAGGTAATGATGGGCCTGCCCTCTTGGAGTATTGGGGGTAAGTGGTGGGCCTACTCTCTCTCCTCCAATAAAAAACATAAATGCATTTCTACCCAAAAAAAGGTCGTGTCCTTAATAGTCCATGTTGTAACACCAAACCATGCTTTTAGCCGGATCAGCATCCATGCTCAACAAGTCCACAAACATCGACAAAAGGCATGGCATGATCAATCTTTAAAACTCAAAGAGTTTCAGGTTGGAGATAAGGTCCTCTTATACCAAGTCAAAACATTTAAAGACAAACTAAAATTTTTCGGCCAAGGACATTATATATTTCAAAAGATATTTTCCTCTGGATATGTCCAACTCCAAACTCTACAAGGTGATACCTTAGACACTATGGTCAATGGAAGAAGACTCAGAAAGTACAATGAGCCATGTTTTTATCTTGATATATACTAGTTCGTTTTATTTCCTAAATTTTAGTTATTTTTCTTATTTTCTGTCTGCTTGTCATTTTGACAATTTTCTGGTATGTTTTCTTGTTTAGAACATCAAAATATCATCAAATCAGACATACAATTAGTCTTTTTCTAGGCAACCACCAAATTCATTCTTTTTCTATTTTGATGCACAATCATATCAGATAGAATTCGCCCAGACTCATTTTTACTGAGTATGATTCATTTATTACATCCGCAAATTTTAGGTCAAAGTCATACTTTCTAGAAATAAAAAAAAAAAAAGTTTTTTTGCATCAGATTCTCACTAATAGAAGTCGTGGATAATTCGTTGAGTCTTAAAATCAGTTGCACGATTTCTCTTTACCATTCGCAAATTCTGATCATACCAATTTTTGTACTGTCAGACAATTCCACTCATTTTTAAAAAAAAAATTACTTACAAAAACTCGCCGGACCTCAAAACATTTTCTCAAAATTTGCGAATCTCACTGAAAAATTGTAGGCACTTAGGATGATTACTGGGTGAATTTGTGATTTCCTATCCAAAAAAATCTATGTATAAGACTCTCCATCGTCTCTACGAGTTCATTTTAGATTCTTGCACAATAGTTTATGCTGAAATTTATAAACAAATTTAAAATTTTCAGAACTATCTAGAATCATTCGTCTACTACTATCAGGCCTCCTTCATTGATCAATAGAACGAGAGTTTGGTCCGAGCGGCCTATTCCACTTATTCCAACGAGTTCCATTCATTATGGATCACATCCAAGGATGGCACTTATAGGTGGCTACACCCTTCCAAATCTCGACCATTGCAAAACTCATAAGAAAGCTGTGAAAAATTGCCTATATTGGCAAATCTAGCCATGTAGAATATTGTATATTTTGTCAATATTGTTTGTTGGTTACTTGAATGGCCAAAGTGCCACTTGTACATACACACCTAAAGTAGATTACCATGAGTCAAGAGGAGTGGTTGTGTCTATTTGGTAGTGATTCCTACTTTGTAGGATCTAGACCATGATTTATGATGAGATTTGTACCTACCATGCACCTACCAAGCATGACTCTTGGATCTAGGCTAGGGTTTTCACATTAGGGCAAGAAAGTGGAGTCTACTTCCTTATTACATGCTGGATTTTCACCTAACTTTGAAAAGGAAGTGTGTTTTACTATGTATTCCCATTCTCCATAGTGTGAAGATAGAAACTTTTTGGAACCTCAAGGAGAAACTCAAGTTTCCTCTCATTGTATGGTGATTACTCTTGATTTCCAATGAAACCCAGCTTTGGCACTTTGTAAACACTGTCTACAGGCCATACTACAACCTTATTTTCACACGTGTGGAGTTGGATTATACTATTTGATCAATGCTTTGATTGTCTCTACTTGTTTCCTATCAAGCTGCTAAACTAGATCTTGTGTTTTGATGACTAGTTTCTGATAGATTGTTTAACAAGCATACAATCACCTTGTGGATCATTCAAAAATCCATTTATGGTCCTTAATACTGTACTTTTCACATGGTATCAGAGCCAAATACAAGGCCATTGATCTGTGTCTGAATCTAATCTAGTTTTAGCAGGTTTTGGTGCAAAAAGCTAGTATTGGAAGGGCGAGCTGGTATCCAGGTTTTGGTGAGGGGATTTGATCCCAAACTTTTTCAGGATCAAAATCCCTACTGTTCACACGTGTGGGCATCTCTGAACCAGCATTTAATAACCCATATTCATTGGATCATAGAAAATTCATCTGGTGTCAGTTTGATGTAATTTTTGGTGCAAATCCTAGGATAAGCTACCAAGATCACTTGCCATTGATTAGTTTTGAATTTGTTTCATGAAAAATAATAAATCTAGGCTGATTTCAGACCTTCTTAAAGTGGAAACCAGGTCTTGAAAGAACATCAAAGTGAATGAGAGAGATAGAGTCGATTTTTGTCCAAGAATAGCCAAGATTGACAAGATTTGCTTGACTGTAGTTTTCATCTCATCTTATCTTCATTCCAGCTTTGTGAGGGAGTGATAGAACTATGATTACAAATCCATCTGTTGGATTAGAAGTCAACATTTGAGTGAAACACTACAAGTTAGAAACCTTTGTGAGTTTCAGGTCCAAACAAATCTATATCTTGTGTGTAGAATCTTGCTAGTAAGATGGGATCAGTGGGAGCCTACCTTACCAATTATGCTATTTGGAAAGTGAGGATGGAGTCACTAATGGTGCTCCAGGATCTTTATGAGTTTCTAATAGATGATGAAGATGAACTTCTAGGTGCACAGGAATTAGTGAGATACAAGAAGAGGTCTAAGCTTGCACTTCATTGTATTAAGATGAATGTAAGCAATGATCTTTTAAGGGAAGTATCATCATGTAAGAGTGCTAAAGAGGCTTGGGAATCTTTAAAATCTATCTATGAGTCTAGTAACACTTCGAGGGTTCTCATGCTTAGGAATCAGATTCTACAAAGCATGAAGAGGAGTGATGAGAATGCACAAGATTATGTGCTAAGAATCAAGTCTCTCAATAGGGAGTTAGCTTCCATTGGAGAGAAGATTCAAGATAGTGAGCTTGTTCAGAGTCCTCAATGGTTTAGGGAGTGGCTTTACAAATTTGGTCCAAAGCTTTGCAATCCAAGACACTTTGCCTACTATAGAAAAGCTACACAGTGTATTAGTAGCTGAAGAGTGTAGGATTTTGCATACCAATGCAAGAATAAATGCTATTTCTCTGCAGGATGGTGATGAGAAAGCTAATTTCTCATTCAAAAGCAAGAAGAAGACCAATGGCAAGAAGAAGCACTTCAAGGAGACCAAGGAGGAGGATGAGGCTTCAAGCTCAAAGGGCAAGATCAAAGACAAGTCAAAGTACAAATGTTTTTTCTGTGGAAAGAAAGGACATTTTGCATCAGAATGTCTCAAAAAGAAGAAGGCACAAGAGAGCAAACAAAAAAACATTGCGCATCAGGAGGAGGAGGAGGAAGAGATGTGAAGCATGCAGCCTCTCAAAGGCTCACAAACTACCCTTCTCAAGATCTACATCAAGATCAAACTCTCCTCTTGAACTCATCCATTCGGATGCTCATAGTTTTTCACATGAGTCTAATGGTGGTGCCAAGTACTATGTATTCTTCACTGATGACTATTCTAGATTTTGTTGGATGTACCTCTTGTCTGGCAAATCAATGGTGTTTGATTATTTTGTAAAGTTCAAGAATTTGGTAGAAAATCAACTTAGTACCAAGATTAAGGTATAAAGGAGATAATGGAGGTGAATATATCTCCAATAAGTTGATTGACTTTTGTAGTTCTAATGGCATAAAGAGAGAGTTGTCATGTCCATACACCCCTCAACAAAATGGAGTGAGTGAGAGAAGAAATAGATCTCTTTGTGAGTGTGCTAAGGCCTTAAGGCTAGATGCTTTTCTATCCAAACCATTTTGGGGTGAATCAATAACTTGTGCTAACTATTTGTGCAATAGATTGCCAAACCAAGCCATGGGAGGAATCACACCATTTGAAGCTCTATTTGGAGAGAAGTCCAATCTCAAGGATCTCAAAGTTTTTGGATCCACTTGCTATGTACACCAATTCTTGGATAAGAGAAGGAAGGATGATGCAACCTCCATCAAAGGCATCTTTGTGGATATGGTGAGAATAGCAAAGGTTATAGAGTCTTCAATCCCATCACTAGCAAGGTGATAGTGAGTAGGGATGTTATTTTTTATGAAGGACATGCTTGTGATCTGGATGATAATGCTACTAATCATCTTGATGCCAAGGATCATGCTAGGATGGAGGAGGAGCTTCCAAGTGAAGAAGAACTTGAGGATCCACCTCAAGATGCAAGAACTCAAAGAACTCCAAGAACTCCAAGAAGATCTACAAGGGCAAGATCCGAGCCATTGAGGCTCACTGTTGTAAAGCTACCTTTACAAGCTTTACTTTCGACGCCATCGGCTATGTCCCCGGCGCCAGCAGCGCCCCTGCTGCTCCCGGCGCCAATGGCGTCGGCGCCGCTCCCGGCGCCACTGTGACCAGAATCCAGCCGGCGCCAAGTTCCTATGGCTGAAAATCTTTGATCGGTTCTAGCGAAGTCCAGAGAGCTCAGATCGATGTGCAATCACCTCACACGATCTAGGCATGATTAAAGGAAGCCTGGGGATCAATAAAATCTAGAGAGAGAAAATGACTTTCTAGAAAGAGAAAATTCTAGAGAGAGAAAGACGTGCTTTACCAGCTTGGGTAGAGTGCTTGGTATGAGGGGGGGTGCCGAATCACACCAATACTATAGGGGAGTGCGGGTTGCGACTCAGGGCGAGCTCCAACCAAGTCTCAGCCTCCCTTGCTGGAATGTTGTCATGGCTCTCGCCTTGGCATGCTAGCGCCCCGGAGACTAGGGTCGGTCACACACTTGAAATGTAACCTTCTCAGATTTATCAATAAAGTGGGATTTTTCTCAAATTGACTCTTATTACCTTCTGGGTTTCAGTGTTCGGTAAAAGCGCCAGTTGTAAGGCCGCTTTCAAAATTTTTAACTTGGCACATAGCTGAGGGTCGTATCCCGGGACCCATCGGTATGCCGTCGGGACCATTCGATCCGTGGCGCCAGCGGTATGCTGTCGGGACCATTTGGTCCAGGAACTGGTTGTTTCCATATCTGTCGCGGCTTGTGGTTCTGAGTGTGCCTTGCATGAACGTGAATGGGTTAAGCTCTTGGGAAACGGGCTCTAACCTGTCGGCTGAGTTGGATGGCTTGCTTGGGTGGATGTTACCTGTTTATGGCTGTCCAGTCTGGCGTGGTGCCAGGTTGGCTTCCAGCGCTCGTGACGAAGCTTTCAGTTGGTTAAGTCTGATGTAAGTCAAACCGCTTGCTTGGAATGGATGTTACTCGTTTGTAACGAAGCTTCGAGTTGGTTAAGTTTGATGTATGTCGGGCGGCTTGCTTGGAGGGAAGTCACCCACGTCGAGACCCCCGATCTGGCATGGCGCCAGGTTGGATCTCAATGTTGGTTTTCGGAACTTCAAGTTGGTTAAGTCTGATCGTTGTTGGCGAGTTGGCTGCTTGTATGTCAAGTGGGTTTGGATGGCAAGAGTTGAAGGCTGGGAAGCTAAGTCGTGGTTCCCGGCTCCCTTTGGGATGCCTGCGCTACATGTGGTATCAGAGCCTATTGGCCGGTCAGCTATGCGGATCTCACGGAAATGGCCACGGTTTGGGGTTCATCAAGACAACTGTTGTGCAAGGTGCTGCCTACAGTGTAAGCACGGGTGCGTCCACGGTCGGGGTGGTCGGCTGAACGGGGGACTTGATGAGTCAAGGTGCTGCCCTTGAGGTGTAAGCACGGTCAGTTCTCGCGGTTCGGGCCTCGCATTGTCTGCACGTAGGACGGATGAGGCAAAGTGTTGCCTAGGGAGGTGAAAGCACGGTCTGTACCTTGTGGGGTGCGAGGCGACATATTCGAACTGTACGGGTTAACCATTGATACAGAGATGTTGCTCGAATTCGGGTGTAAAGCACGGGTGGTTAGCTACCGGTGCGGGATAGCTGCCGATCGTTTAGCTATAAGGGCTATCGACCAAAAAGTGGTGGAACGTGACTGAGGCAATGTGCTACTTAATGGTGCAGGCACGGATAGTTGGAGGGGTGTCCTATGTGGGCTGATTCCGTGATTGATTTGTATGGGCGCGGCCAGGCAAAGGTCCGTTGGCAGGACCATCTCAAAGGGGGACCTTGTCTTTGTTACTTGTTAGTAAACTTGCCTGAGTGTCTTACTTGTACGTATTCGTGGTGAGTCTTAGTACTCGTGCTTTGCCTAGTTTGCATGATTGCTTGTGATACAAGGAGCTGATGGCTCGAGAAGGAACCTTTTCTTTTGAAGGCTGATACCATCAAACAAAGAGGACTACAGAATCTGTGGGGCGGATTTGCAGTTCAAGTACTCACACGTGAATGACAACGAAACGACTCAATGTTTGCAAAGGATGGATGGCTAGCCTGTTTCTTGGGTTAGTTTCATTTGCGACAACGCCCACCAGACGCAAGCAGGAAGTCAAAAGTTGAAAAGGGCCATTTCAAGGGAGATCTTCTATGGAGCAGTTGGTCTTCATTTTGGGACGGCCACCTTCGGAACTGAAACTCACTGAGCATGGGCGATATCCAGAATCTGTGCGGCGGATTTGCAGTTCAAGTACTCGCACGTGAACGACAACGAAATGACTCAATGTTTGCAAAGGATGGATGGCTAGCCTGTTTCTTGGGTTAGTTTCATTTGCGACAACACCCACCAGACGCAAGCAGGAAGTCAAAAGTTGGAAAGGGCAATTTCAGGGGAGATCTTCTATAGCAGTTGGTCTTCATTTTGGGACGGCCACCTTCAGAACTGAAACTCACTGAGCATGGGTGATATCCAATATTAGTTGGGTTTTTCCTCAAAGGGGAAAAGACTAGGATCCCCTTCAGAGATTGGCAACAAGTTGGATCGAGCCATAATCCTAGCAGATGGGAAGCAAAGTGTTGGAAGGGCTTTTTGTCCGAAGAACTCAACTCTAAGTCCGATCAGCTGATTTATTAAGTGGAGGGGAACTATCACACACACCTCTCTCTTGGGGCAAATTTTGAATGAAAGTTGATCAAAATGGGGGCAAATTCAAGGTGACCTAGCCATACTCACACGAGGAGACTGGCGAACTTTGGACCTAATAAGTTGACAAGTTTTTGTTGTGGAAAGGAAAGTTTGTTATAGGCTGGCTTTCTCTGGACCAGCAATGATGAGGAAACATATGAGTACGCTGGCTTGTGTTACGTGTAAGGCAGCTGATCAATGAAGGAACTGTGAAAGTTGAGTCTTGCATGAGAGACTTGGTATTTCGAACGGACGCTAAGGGACAGTTCGCGTTGAGATCGGACTAGTGCAAACTCTGGGTGCATGTGTCTGATTCAAAGAGAGCTACTTGAAGCCAAGCTCGATGTACACTTCTTGTTTTGACTGTGAGGCAACTGACCAGTGATGGAATTGTGAAAGTCAAGTTTTGCGCGATGGACATGGTGCTTCAAACAAACGCGAAGAGATAGTTCGGATGCGAATCAAACTGGTGCGACCCTTTGGCTTTCCATGAGGTCAATGGTTACATTTGGGCTGATTCAAAGAGCTACTTCAAGCTAAGTGAGAGGTGCATTGCGGAGTACTCAATCTTTGCCTACCTTAAAGAACCAAGATGGAAAAGTATCAAGATCAGGTTGGGACAAGGAGAGAAATCATGGTGCAGAAGCAACAAGGCACGGAGTGGACCATAAAGTGGGCAATCAAATGATAAATCCTTCGGCTCAGGGAGCCTTGATACCTGTGCGGAACTGAACAAATCTGGAGCTCAGGGAGCTCAACACAAAGTGCATCAAAGACAAATCATGAGCTCAAAGGAGTTCCAAAGTCGAAATTCAGAAGCGACAGGGGCGAACATTTCAAAGAAAGGCCTCTGTCACCAGTTAATAAGGTTCTCGGGTTTTACGAAAGCGATATCAAATCTACGCTTTTCCCAAACAAAGATATATTTTCAAGTTATGTAATTTTTCAGTACAAAGAGCTGAGCCTCCGACTTGTGGTGTGCCAGCTTCAATGTTAATAAAAAGTGGCCAGTAAATTGAGTACTGTGCCAAGTAGCTTAAATGTATAGTTATTTTAATCGGGAGACACCTTTACTTTAATCTGACATCTGATGAGGACATTAGATTTTATAAAGGTGGGGTGGATGTTGTAAAGCTACCTTTACAAGCTTTACTTCCGGCGCCATCGGCGCCGGCTATGTTCCCGGCGCCAGCAGCGCCCCTGCTGCTCCCAGCGCCACTGTGACCAGAATCCAGCCGGCGCCAAGTTCCTATGGCTGAAAATCTTTGATCGGTTCTAGCGAAGTCCAGAGAGCTCAGATCGATGTGCAATCACCTCACATGATCTAGGCATGATTAAAGGAAGCCTGGGGATCAATAAAATCTAGAGAGAGAAAATGACTTTCTAGAAAGAGAAAATCCTAGAGAGAGAAAGACGTGCTTTACCAGCTTGGGTAGAGTGCTTGGTATGAGGGGGGGTGCCGAATCACACCAATACTATAGGGGAGTGCGGGTTGCGACTCAGGGCGAGCTCCAACCAAGTCTCAGCCTCCCTTGCTGGAATGTTGTCATGGCTCTCGCCTTGGCATGCTAGCGCCCCGGAGACTAGGGTCGGTCACACACTTGAAATGTAACCTTCTCAGATTTATCAATAAAGTGGGATTTTTCTCAAATTGACTCTTATTACCTTCTGGGTTTCAGTGTTCGGTAAAAGCGCCAGTTGTAAGGCCGCTTTCAAAATTTTTAACTTGGCACATAGCTGAGGGTCGTATCCCGGGACCCATCGGTATGCCGTCGGGACCATTCGATCCGTGGCGCCAGCGGTATGCTGTCGGGACCATTTGGTCCAGGAACTGGTTGTTTCCATATCTGTCGCGGCTTGTGGTTCTGAGTGTGCCTTGCATGAACGTGAATGGGTTAAGCTCTTGGGAAACGGGCTCTAACCTGTCGGCTGAGTTGGATGGCTTGCTTGGGTGGATGTTACCTGTTTATGGCTGTCCAGTCTGGCGTGGCGCCAGGTTGGCTTCCAGCACTCCTGACGAAGCTTTCAGTTGGTTAAGTCTGATGTAAGTCAAACCGCTTGCTTGGAATGGATGTTACTCATTTGTAACGAAGCTTCGAGTTGGTTAAGTTTGATGTATGTCGGGCGGCTTGCTTGGAGGGAAGTCACCCACGTCGAGACCCCTGATCTGGCATGGCGCCAGGTTGGATCTCAATGTTGGTTTTCGGAACCTCAAGTTGGTTAAGTCTGATCGTTGTTGGCGAGTTGGCTGCTTGTATGTCAAGTGGGTTTGGATGGCAAGAGTTGAAGGCTGGGAAGCTAAGTCGTGGTTCCCGGCTCCCTTTGGGATGCCTGCGCTACACTCACCTATGATGGTCAAGGTGATCAAAGGGAAGGCTCATCATCTTTCACATCTTACACCTTTCTTACTTCAATGTTAGATGAGCCAACATGCTATGAAGATGCTTGTAAGTCTAAAAGTTGGATGGATGCTATGCAAGTAGAGTATGATGCTCTTATTGAGAATCATACTTGGGATCTTGTGGATCTTCCTCAAGGGAAGAAACCTCTTGATTGCAAGTGGGTGTTTAGATTGAAGTATAATCAAGATGGATCAATAAGCAAGCATAAATCTAGGCTTGTTGGCAAAGGTTTTTTAGAAACCAAAGGCATTGATTATGATGAGACTTTTGCTCCTGTGGCTAAGCTTGTTACTATCAGATTGATCATTAGTCTTGCTACAACCTTCAATTGGGAGCTACTCCAACTTGACTTTACCCAAGCACCTAGAGCATGGTACTCTAGGCTAAACTCTTTTCTCATTTCCATCAATTTTGTAATGAGTGCCTATGATCCATCATTGTATATAAGTTTTTATTATGGCATGATCATTATTCTTGTTTTGTATGTAGATGACATTATCTTGAGTGGTAATGATCTAGATGGAATTAGAGATGTAAAAATTGCTTTAGCAAAAGAGTTTAAGATGGTAGATCTCGGCCTATTGAGATTCATTCTTGGAATAGAGGTTATTAGAGGATGTGATTTTAGCTTCATTTGTCAATCTAAATATGCTACATCCATCCTAGATAGATTTGGAATGAAGAATTGTAAAGGCATGGAGACACCAATGGAGCAACATGTAAAAGCATCTATTGGTTGTGATGAAACATCCTTTGAGGACATCACATTATATAGAAGGCTTATTGGCTCCTTGATCTATTTAACTATAACTAGACCTGATCTTAGTTATAGTGTTGGAAAGTTAAGCCAATTCATGCAAAGTCCTCTAGTTTCACATTGGAAGATGGCCAAAAGAGTTCTTAGATACATTTCATGTTGAAAATTGTCACTTCTCACTTGACATTGGTTCATGTAAATATTGATCAAACATTAGAATATGTTGATGATATGATTTCACACGTGTGGAGCATGTTCCCATGTGTGAAAGGATGTACTTTTCATGTTTGTATATATCCAAATTGATTTTGTATCATTCTAGTTAGTGTGAACATGAAATGACTAGTTTTTAGTCAAGTTGACTAGTCACCTACAAATTAGCTTTTCCTTGCATGTGCATGAGTAAATGCTCCCACATGGCAAGTGGATGTTCACATGTGTGTATAGAGTACTAGAAGATAAGAGTTGACCATTTTCCTTAGATCCTATTTTGTAGGGAATATTCCTATATTCTAGGAGACTAGCTTTTTGGATTTTAGTCATATTCTAGAAGGTCAACTATTGGATAAGGATCAAGGATGGATCAAATGGATAGATATGAGTGATGTGGCACTCTTCACACGTGTGAAGGCCTGCTGGACTGTACCAGACTCATGGATGTACTTGATCCATAAAAGGATCATCATTTTGCTAAGAAAATTGATGAGACTTTTGCACTCTACACTTTTGTGAGATTTCTAGTCATTTGTCTTGTGATTTTTATGCATGATTGCTATCTAGTATCATTGTACTTGTTGTTTCAGGTGCAGTCCGTACAGTGGACAGTACTCCACACGTGTGAAGCCGCTCTCACTAAAAAATGATGTGTTGATCCATTGCTCTTGCTTAAATCCAAGTGTAGTGAATCTAGATCAAGATCTAATGTGTAGAACTTGATAGATTCATTGATTAAGCAACCAATAACTCTCTATGATTGTAAAGTACAATCATTATTGTCCTAAAAACTGTAAAATTTATCATGGTATCAGAGCTAAGTAAGAGAGTGATCATTGAATCATAAATCTTGTAAAGATCATTGGCAAAATTTGTTTTTTGGCCAATACTAGTGAGGGCGAGTTCTTCTAGAGTGATAGCTTGTAATCATTTGGATCAAAACGACTTGGAGGCTGTGTATGTACTTTTCACACGTGTGAAACCGTACAGCAACTTTCAATTCAAGTTACTTTGTGTTTTTTGGTCCCAAAATCACAATACTAGTTCATTTTTGGTGCTTTTTGAAGCATAGTATTGATCTAGATTCATTCTAACTAATGCCTATGACCAAATAGTGTTTTGGATCATTGAAGCATTTCTTTTTAGAGTCTAAGATCAGATCTAAGAGGCTGATTTGTTCAGATCCTTAGTTGAAGTGAAATCTCTAAGAAAAGTGTAAAGCAATTTTTTTTTGTGAGAGTGAAAGCTAGAAATTTTTGGTAAGATCTTTGAGTATCATTCAAGCTTGTGTGTTAGTTTGATAGAGACAAGCCTATAGGCATTCTAGTAAGCTTTAGGCCACTTCATAGATCTTTTAAAATTCAAAAATCTTTGTGATTTTTAAAAGAGCATTCATTCTAAAATGTCATCCATGGGTGGATATTTGATGGAACCAAGTGAGAGACTCACTTCCACAAATTATTCCATTTGGAAAGTGAGAATGGAATCACTCCTAGTGATCCATGATCTATATGACATAGTTCAAGGAGTAGAGGAAGAGCCTCAAACTCCCCAAGAACAAGCCAAATACAAGAAGAGAGCAAGATTAGCTCTACATTGCATAAAGTTAAATGTATGCAATGACCTCTTGAAAGAGGTGTCTTCTTGTACCTCATCCAAAGAGGCTTGGGATTCATTAAAGAGCATTTATGAATCCAACAATACTTCAAGAATCCTCATGCTAAGAAATCAAGTTTTCCAAAGCATGAAAGGAAGTGGAGAGAGTGGACAAGAGTATGTTCTTAGGATCAAATCTCTTAACAAGGAGTTAAGTGCAATAGGAGAGAAGATCCAAGATCAAGAACTAGTACAAATCATTTTGAATGGTCTAAGTGATGAGTTTACCAACTTAGTCCAATCATTTGCCATTCAAGACTCTCTTCCATCCATTGAAAAGTTGCACAATGTTCTTGTGGCCGAGGAGAGTAGGCTTCTACACCTCAAGACAAGAATGGATAGCATGTCACTTAATGGAGGAGAGGAGAAAGCTAACTTTACATCTAAAGGCAAGAAAAAGCAAAATCCATTCAAGAAAAATCAAGGCAAGGAGGCCGAGATGAAGAATGGAGGATCTACCTCCAAAGGCAAAGTGAAGAACAAGGCAAAACTAAAGTGTTTCTTTTGTGGAAAGAAAGGACACTTTGCCTCAGAATGCTACTTGAAGAAGAATCAACAAGCCAAAGGAGATCAAGGGAACATTGCTCAAGAGGAAGAATATGAGGATGGATTCAACACATCCTTAATGGTTGCATCTACACCAACTTCAAGTCAAGACACATGGTGGATAGATAGTGGGGCTAGTTCCCACATGTCCTTTAACAAGCATTATTTTTCTACTCTTCTATCTTGTAATGACTCTAAGAAGTCAATATACACTGCTAGTGATCAAGCATGCAAGATAGATGGCATAGGATCTATACCTCTTTGTTTAGGCACATCTAAAAGGATAGATCTAGATAATGTTTTGTATGTTCCTACCATTTCAAGAAACTTGCTTAGTGTAGGACAATTAATGGACAATGGACTAGATGTACATTTCAAGAATGGAGTTTGTTCCATCTTGAAAAATGATAAGTGCATAGCTAGTGGCATTAAGCAAGGTAGACTTTTCAAGTTGGATGCTAATGTTGCAAGTGAAAGTGTGAACTTGGCTAGGGAGGAGCTAACTCAAGTGGAGCTTTGGCATAAGAGATTAGGCCATCCTAATCTTCAATCTATGGAGTCAATGGCAAGCAAGGAACTAGCTCTCGGCCTACCAAGAGCTTTCAAGAAGTGTGGAAAAATGTGTGAGGCATGTGGCCTTGCAAAGTCACACAAATCTTCTTACAAGAAATCTTCATCAAGATCTCTCTCTCCCTTGGATCTCATACATTCTGATGTACATAGTTTTTCACATGCAAGTAATGGAGGTGCCTTGATGTATGTAACTTTTATAGATGATTGTACTAGATTCACATGGATTGAGTTACTATCAAAGAAAAATCTTGTTTATGAAGCTTTCATTAAGTTCAAGTCTCTAGTAGAGAAACAACTTAGTACTTCTATCAAAGCACTAAGATGTGATAATGGAGGAGAGTACACCTCCAATAAAATGAAAGACTTTTGTGAGATCAATGGTATTAAGTTACAATACACTTGTTCCTACACCCCTCAACAAAATGGGGTGGCCGAGAGGAAAAATAGGAGTCTATGTGAGTGTGCAAAGTCCTTGAGGCTTGATGCATCACTTCCCATCTCATTTTGGGGAGAAGCCATAACATGTGCTAATTATTTGTGTAATAGACTTCCTAGTAGTGCTATAGATGGGATCTCACCTTATCAAGCCTTGTTTGATAAGAAACCCAATGTAAAATATTTTAAGATCTTTGGATGTACTTGTTATGTACACATTCCTTTGGAGACTAGAAGGAAAGAAGATGCTACCTCCTTCAAAGGAATCCTTGTTGGCTATGGAGAAAATAGCAAGGGATATAGGATATATGATCCTACATCCAAGAAAGTAAAGGTAAGCAAGGATGTACTTTTTGATGAGTCACAATTTGCTAAGAGCTTGTCAAATGGATCTAACCCATTGTGCATTGAAGATCTTGACAAATCCGAGGAGGATCTTGACAAACCCGAGGAGGATCATGACAAACCCGAGGATGGAGATTTGGATCCAAGTCAAAAGGGGCCAAGAAGATCATCAAGGAGCAAGGCCGAGCCCTCAAGGCTTACCTATGTGGACAAGGGAAAGCAAAAGGAAGGCTCTACATCTTCTACCTCTTACTCTTTTTTAGCTACATTGATTGAAGAACCATCATCTTTTGAAGAAGCATGTAAATCTAAAGTTTGGAGAGATGCAATGCAAGTAGAGTATGATGCATTAGAAGAAAATCATACTTGGAATCTTGTAAATCTTCCAAGAGGAAAGAAACCACTTGCATGTAAGTGGATTTATAGAATTAAGTACAATCAAGATGGATCTATTAGTAAATACAAAGCTAGGCTTGTTGCTAAGGGATTTCTTCAAATAAAAGGACTGGATTATGAAGAAACATTTGCACCTGTAGCTAAGCTTGTAACTATTAGATTAATCATTTGCATTGCTACTTTGTTCAAATGGGATCTCTACCAAATGGATGTGACAAATGCCTTCTTGAATGGCTTCTTAGAAGAGGAAATCTACATGATGCAACCCGAGGGCTTCATCAAGATTGGTGAGGAGCAAAAGGTGTGCTACTTAAGGAAGAGCCTATATGGCTTGAAGCAAGCACCTAGAGCTTGGTACTCTAGGTTGCATGATTTTCTCTATTCTCTTGGCTTTGTACTAAGTGCTTATGAACCTTCTTTATATTTCAAATGTAATGAAGGAAAGATCATCATTTTGGTTCTTTATGTTGATGACATCATTATGACAGGAAATGATGATGATGGCATAGGCAAAGTAAAAGTTGACTTATCTAGTGAGTTCAAGATGGTAGATCTAGGCTTCCTAAAGTTTATACTTGGGATAGAAGTGTCTAGAAGTAGCAATTGTACTTTCATAAGTCAATCTAAGTATGCTACTTCCATTCTTGAAAGATTTGGTATGAAAGATTGTAAGGGGATTGACACCCCTATGGAGCATGTTGTGAAAGCAACTAATGAAGGTGATGAAGCATCCTTTGAGGACATCACTCTCTTTAGGAAGCTTATAGGCTCTCTAATCTATTTAACCATCACTAGACCTGACTTAAGTTTTTGTGTAAGCAAGTTGAGTCAAAGTATGCAAGCTCCTTTAATTCATCATTGGAAAAGTGCCAAGAGAGTACTTAGATATGTTTCTAGTACTAGATTTTTTGGTATACTTTATGAAGGATCTAACTTGCACTTGAGAGCCTACTCGGATTCAGATTTTGCAGGTGACAAGATGGATAGGAAGTCCATTAGTGCATTTGCAACATTTCTTTGTGGAGGAGTGATATCTTGGCTTTCCAAAAAGCAAGATACAATCTCACTATCTTCTTGTGAAGCCGAGTACAAGGCATTGACTTCAACAACCAAAGAGCTCTTATGGCTAAGAAGACTCTGTGAAAAATTGTCAACTAGTAGTATTTTCCTAACTTGAGATTTTGTAGGCCTATGGCCAAATAAAAGTTAGAGATAGGTTCATACATGTATGTAGAGGCCCAAAGTATGTGTACACTACTTTTGAGGTCACATTAATTAGAGGAGGTCGAGTGTGGAGCTCTTCTATTGGCTCATAATTTGGTGCATTCCTATTTGACCAAATTTCTAGGTATATGGGTGAATCCTATTGGACCCCAATTTTAGCCTATCATAAGACAAGTGGCCAAGAGGCACTATGGCTGCTATAAATAGCCATCTCCACGAGTATGTACACATCTCATTTTCATTCTATTGAATGAATGTTATGCTCTTTGAAGGTCCATCTTCTTCTCTCTCACTTTTTTGTTCATATCTTGCATTCTAGCCACTAGAATTGTGATTTCTTTGTTGCTATGGCTTCACACGTGTGAAATGCAGGTTGTAGGCTCTGAAGTACGGACAGGGACAGCAAGTTTCTGTTTGTGGAAGCTTATGATCAGATTTTGATGTTTAGTTGATGTTTAGTATGCTTAACATCACAATTTCTATCATTTTTTCAATCTAGATGTGCATAACTTCCATGGCCAAGATCTTTATGAAACTTTAGCATCTTTTGGATCTGAGTTTTTCACTAGCTAAAAATCTTGTTGATTTATGTGTAGAAATTGGATCTTTGTGATCAAAACATCATTTGTATGCATTTCAATTGAAGTAGGGCGAATTCCCTCTGTACTTATCAGAATAAGGAGACAAAAATTGTTTTGGAAAGAGGGAGATGCAAGATCCAACAAGATCCTATTAGTTTTCCATTCTAGCATATAGTTTTTTGATTCAATTTCTTGCTTCTTCATGTCAAAAACTTCAAAATTGATGTAACCCTCTGATTTTCAGTTTGCTGAATGATTCAAGAGTGTATTTCAATCTTAGGAGTGAGGGAAAAGCAAGTATATTGAGGTTTGGTCTTGGTTTGATCAAGAAATCATAAAACTAGTGGCTAAAATTAAGGAAAAAGTGAGGAAAAGAGAGAAAAAGTAAGGTTTTAGGTTCCAAATCTTTGTGATTTCTTCTTGTGTTTCATTTGTTGATTCAAGAGAGTGCTTAGTGCATTGGAACAGGTCAAAGATCAGAGATCAATCATTGCAACATGGCTACAAATGGAGGCTACATGTTGGAAAGCAATGATAGGCTTACCTCCCTCAACTATTCTACTTGGAAAGTAAGGATGGAGTCTTTGCTTGAGATGAATGAGTTGATGGATATTGTTGTAGGTGTGGAGGAGAGACCTTTGGCACCTCAAGAACAATTGAGGTATGACAAGAGGGCAAAGAAAGCCCTTCACATGATCAAGATGAATGTGACAAATGAGCTTATCAAAGAGGTTGGTAAGTGCACATCATCTAGTGAAGCTTGGGAAGCCTTGAAGAAGGTTTATGAATCCAAGTCTACTTCTAGAGTGTTGACTTTAAGAAGGCAAATCTTTTCTTGTATGCAAAAGAAGAGTGAGAATGGACATGCTTTTGTTTTGAGAGTTAAAGCATTGAATGATGAGTTAGCATGCATTAATGATGGCATAAATAATGAGGAGCTTGTTCAAGTGATTCTCAATGGCTTGTTGGATGATCATGCTAATCTTGTTCAAAGTTATGCTATCCAAAAATGTTTACCAAGTGTTGGAGACTTGCAAGAGGTCTTGTTGGCTGAAGAATTCAGGTTGCAAGCAAGAGTGGGAGCATCTTCTACATCTCAAGGAGGAGAAGAGGAGGCAATGTTCTCTAAAGGCAAGTTCAAGGGCAAAGGTAAAAGCAATTGGTCTAAAGGGCAAGACCAAGGTGAGCACTCTACTTTTGGCAAAAAGAAGGATAGATCTAAGCTAAAATGTTTCTATTGTGGAGTCAAAGGGCATTTTGCTAGTGATTGTTTTAAGAAAAAGAGGGATCAAGGGGAAAAGCAAACCAATCTAACTATTGATGAGGGTGGGGATGAGCTTCTTTCAAATGATGCTTTTGTTATGTCATCTTGCTTGTTGGCTAATCATGGAGACATTGATCCTTGGTGGATTGATAGTGGAGCCACTTCTCATATGACATATCATAAAGAGTATTTTTCATCTTTAATGGCATTTGATGGTGATAGGAAGGTAATCTATACCGCAAATGATGGTGAGTGTGCAATCAAGGGGATTGGCACAATTCCTATTTCACTTTCTACAAATAGGAATATAGAATTGAAAGATGTTTTGCTCATTCCATCCATTACCAAGAACTTACTTAGTGTAAGCCAAATGCTTCACAAAGGATTCAAAGTTGAGTTTGATGGTGATGCTTGCTTGATCAAAAAGGGGTGTAGTATCATTGCAAAAGGGAAAAGGCAAGGGAAATTGTTCAAGCTTGATGCATGTGTTGTTGCTAACCAAGTTGGATGCATGGCAAATGAACAAATGTCAATTCAAGAGGTATGGCATAAAAGGATGGGACATCTCAACTACAAGGCCTTGGAGGTAATAGCCAAAAAGGAGGTAGTAAGGGGACTTCCCAAGTCTCTTACTTGCTTGAATCATGTTTGTGAAGAATGTGCTTTGTCTAAATCACATAGATTGCCATATACTAGATCTATATCTAGATCTAAGATGCCTTTTTCTCTCTTGCATTCGGATATTCATGGTGTTACTACAATTAGCAATGGAGGTGCTAAGATGTATGTAACTTTCATTGATGATTTTAGTAGATTTTGTTGGGTTTATCTACTAAAGAGCAAGGATGAGGTGTTTGATGTGTTTGTCAAGTTCAAAGTTGCTATTGAGACTCAATTTACAACCAAAATCAAATGCTTGAGGAGCGACAATGGTGGTGAATACATTTCTAACAAATTCAAAGCCTTTTGCGATGAGCATGGGATCAAGAGGGAGTACACATGTCCAAGAACACCACAACAAAATGGAGTGGCCGAGAGGAAGAATAGAACCTTGTGTGAGAGTGCAAAGGCAATGAGATTGAATGCTAATCTTCCTAAACCTTTTTGGAGTGATGCTTTGTTGTGTGCAAATTTCCTATGCAATAGATGGCCAAGTGTTGTATTGGAAGGAAAAACCCCTTTTGAAGCTTTGTTTGGTACGAAGCCTAATGTCAAGTTTCTAAGAACTTTTGGATGCATTTGCTACTTCAACATTACTCTTGATGATAGAACTAAGGAGGATCCATCTTCAAGAAAGGGCATTTTTGTTGGTTATAGTGAAGTAAGCAAAGCATATAGGACTTATGTTCCTTCAATCAAGAAAGTGTTCACAAGTAGGGATGTCATTTTTGATGAAAGTAACATTCCAAAAGTTGTTTCAAGTGATGATGGTGTTGTTGCAACTAATGTGCTTGATGACAATGGAGTTGATGACACATTGGATGTGGATGTTGAAGAAGCCTCTTCAAGTCAAATTCCAAGGAGAACTCCAAGGCATAAAGTGAAACCCTCAAGGCTCACTTATGATGGCAAAGGTAAGCAAGTGGTGGATGGATCCAACTATGCTTTCCTAACTTCTTTTGATGTACCTTCATGTGTAGATGAAGCAAGGCAAGAAGAGGAATGGATCCAAGCAATGGATCTTGAGTTTGAAGCACTTATGAAGAACAACACATGGAGATTGGTGGAGCTTCCAAAGGGCAAAAGTGCAATTGGATGCAAATGGATCTTCAAGGTAAAGACAAATCAAGATGGATCTATCAACAAGTTGAAGGCAAGGTTGGTGGCTAAAGGTTATGCTCAAGAGCATGGCATTGACTATGAGGAAACCTTTGCACCCGTGGCAAAGATGGTGAGCATAAGAGTAATCATTTCCCTTGCAACTCTTTATGGATGGGATCTTTGGCAATTAGACATTTCTAATGCTTTCTTGAATGGTGATCTTGAAGAGGAAGTCTACATGGAGCAACCCGAGAGCTATGTTTCTCATAGCAAGCCTAATCATGTGTGTTTTCTACAAAAAAGTTTGTATGGTCTTAAGCAAGCACCAAGGAGTTGGTATGCTAGGCTTAACTCTTTTCTACTTTCTCAAAACTTCACTATGAGTGAGTATGATCATTCACTTTACTTTAGAATTAGTGCTAATGATGTTACAATCCTTCTAATTTATGTGGATGACATTATTTTAAGTGGAGGGAACAAGGAAGATATAGAAGATATCAAGAAAGCACTAAAAAAGGAATTTGAAGTGCATGATCTTGGTCTTTTGAGCTATATCTTAGGAATAGAAGTAATTAGAACTTCTCAAATCACTTTTATTTCACAAGAGAAGTATGCTATTTCTATTCTCAATAGATTTCATATGGTAGATGCAAATCCTATTGATACACCTATGGAATCACATGTAAAGCTAACTATAAGAGGTAATGAAAGATCCTTCGAGGACATTACTCTCTATAGGAAGCTAATAGGTTCTCTTATATATCTAACCATCACAAGACCTGATTTATCTTATTGTGTTGGTAGATTAAGCCAATTCATGCAAGATCCTAGCATAGAACATTGGAAACTAGGAAAGAGGATCTTGAGATACATCTCGGGAACAAAAGATTTTGGCATTGTTTATAGAGGCTCATCACCTAACTTATTTGGTTTTTCAGATTCAGATTTTGCAGGAGACCTTATGGATAGAAAATCCATAAATGCACATGCTATTTTCATAGGTGATGGAGCTATCTCATGGATGTCGAAGAAACAAGCAACTATATCACTTTCTTCTAGTGAGGCCGAGTACAAAGCTTTGACATCATGCACAAAGGAGATGGTGTGGATCAAGAGGATGATTATGGAGCTTCATTTGCTGGATTTTTCAGAGAGTCCAATCATCTTTTGTGACAACCTTTCAGCCCAAAGTCTAGCAAGCAATCCGGTTTTCCATGCAAGGAGCAAACATATCGAGGTGGCTTACCATTTTGTGAGAGAACAAGTGTTGGCAAAAGAGATCAAGCTTGAACATGTCCCATCAAAGGAATGTGTGGCTGATATCTTTACCAAAGCATTGGGAAAGGACTTATTTTTCAAGCATAGAACAAGTCTTGGTGTACTTTCTAAATCTATGCTAAAACTAGTTGAAGAGGGAGTGTGAAAAATTGTCAACTAGTAGTATTTTCCTAACTTGAGATTTTGTAGGCCTATGGCCAAATAAAAGTTAGAGATAGGTTCATACATGTATGTAGAGGCCCAAAGTATGTGTACACTACTTTTGAGGTCACATTAATTAGAGGAGGTCGAGTGTGGAGCTCTTCTATTGGCTCATAATTTGGTGCATTCCTATTTGACCAAATTTCTAGGTATATGGGTGAATCCTATTGGACCCCAATTTTAGCCTATCATAAGACAAGTGGCCAAGAGGCACTATGGCTGCTATAAATAGCCATCTCCACGAGTATGTACACATCTCATTTTCATTCTATTGAATGAATGTTATGCTCTTTGAAGGTCCATCTTCTTCTCTCTCACTTTTTTGTTCATATCTTGCATTCTAGCCACTAGAATTGTGATTTCTTTGTTGCTATGGCTTCACACGTGTGAAATGCAGGTTGTAGGCTCTGAAGTACGGACAGGGACAGCAAGTTTCTGTTTGTGGAAGCTTATGATCAGATTTTGATGTTTAGTTGATGTTTAGTATGCTTAACATCACAATTTCTATCATTTTTTCAATCTAGATGTGCATAACTTCCATGACCAAGATCTTTATGAAACTTTAGCATCTTTTGGATCTGAGTTTTTCACAGACTCTTGATGGAACTACATGTGCTAGAGGCCGAGGAGATCCCTTACATATTTTGTGACAATCAAGCTTCTCAACAAATTGCTTCAAATCCTATCTTCCATGCTAGAACAAAGCATATTGAGATAGCTCACCACTTTGTGAGGGAGAAGGTACAATCCAAGGAAGTGCAACTACATCATGTACCATCATCCGAATGCATAGCTGATATCTTAACCAAACCATTGTCCAAAGATCCATTTTTTAAGTTAAGATATGCTCTTGGAATTGTAGATAGATGTACACTAGATTTGCCAAGTTAGAAGTGAGGAGGAGTGTTGAAAATTGTCACTTCTCACTTGACATTGGTTCATGTAAATATTGATCAAACATTAGAATATGTTGATGATATGATTTCACACGTGTGGAGCATGTTCCCATGTGTGAAAGGATGTACTTTTCATGTTTGTATATATCCAAATTGATTTTGTATCATTCTAGTTAGTGTGAACATGAAATGACTAGTTTTTAGTCAAGTTGACTAGTCACCTACAAATTAGCTTTTCCTTGCATGTGCATGAGTAAATGCTCCCACATGGCAAGTGGATGTTCACATGTGTGTATAGAGTACTAGAAGATAAGAGTTGACCATTTTCCTTAGATCCTATTTTGTAGGGAATATTCCTATATTCTAGGAGACTAGCTTTTTGGATTTTAGTCATATTCTAGAAGGTCAACTATTGGATAAGGATCAAGGATGGATCAAATGGATAGATATGAGTGATGTGGCACTCTTCACACGTGTGAAGGCCTGCTGGACTGTACCAGACTCATGGATGTACTTGATCCATAAAAGGATCATCATTTTGCTAAGAAAATTGATGAGACTTTTGCACTCTACACTTTTGTGAGATTTCTAGTCATTTGTCTTGTGATTTTTATGCATGATTGCTATCTAGTATCATTGTACTTGTTGTTTCAGGTGCAGTCCGTACAGTGGACAGTACTCCACACGTGTGAAGCCGCTCTCACTAAAAAATGATGTGTTGATCCATTGCTCTTGCTTAAATCCAAGTGTAGTGAATCTAGATCAAGATCTAATGTGTAGAACTTGATAGATTCATTGATTAAGCAACCAATAACTCTCTATGATTGTAAAGTACAATCATTATTGTCCTAAAAACTGTAAAATTTATCATTTCATTCACTTAGAATTTTGGGATTTTGTATAGAGAAACTAATCTTGGCTTAAGAGCCTATAGTGACTGATTTTGCAGGTGACAAAGTGGATAGAAGATCAACAAGTGCCTTTGTCACCTTTCTATGTGATGGAGTAGTATCATGGATTTCCAAAAAACAAGATACCATCTCCCTATCTTCCACAGAATCCGAATACAAGGCCTTGACATCAACATGCAAGGAGGTCTTGTGGCTCAAAAGGCTATTGGTGGAGCTTCATGTCATGGAGGAGGAGATCCCTATCATCTATTGTGACAACCAATCAGCCCAATCACTTGCAACTAATCCTACATTCCATGCAAGGAGCAAACACATCGAAATTGCTCATCATTTCGTGAGGAAAAAAGTGCAAGCTAAAGAGATCAAGCTCCATCACGTGCCATCATCAAGTTGCTTGGCTGATTCGTTTACTAAACCTTTACCTAAAGATTCATTTTTCAAGCTTAGATTTTCAATTGGAGTTATTGATAAAAGCATTGTGATCTCCAAGGCTATATTTGAGGAGGAGTGTGAAAAATTGTCTACATTGGCAAATCTAGCCATGTAGAATATTGTACATTTTGTCAATATTGTTTGTTGGTTACTTGAATGGCCAAAGTGCCACTTGTACATACACACCTAAAGTAGGTTACCACGAGTCAAGAGGAGTGGTTGTGTCCATTTGGTAGTGATTCCTACTTTGTAGGATCTAGACCATGATTTATGATGAGATTTGTACCTACCATGCACCTACCAAGCATGACTCTTGGATCTAGGCTAGGGTTTTCACATTAGGGCAAGAAAGTGGAATCTACTTCCTTATTACATGCTGGATTTTCACCTAACTTAGCGAAGGAAGTGTGTTTTACTATGTATTCCCATTCTCCATAGTGAGAAGATAGAAACGTTTTGGAGCCTCAAGGAGAAACTCGAGTTTCCTCTCATTGTATGGTGATTACTCTTGATTTTCAATGAAACCCAGCTTTGGCACTTTGTAACACTGTCTACAGGCCGTACTACAGCCTTATTTCCACATGTGTGGAGTTGGATTATACTAATTGATCAATGCTTTGATTGTCTCTACTTGTTTCCTATCAAGCTGCTAAACTAGATCTTGTTTTCTGATAGATTGTTTAACAAGCATACAATCACCTTGTGGATCATTCAAAGATCCATTTATGGTCCTTAGTACTGTACTTTTCACATAAGCTATCAAGCTCCTAGATCCACAACCAATCCAGTGCCACAACTATTTTTATAGAGCAAAACCTCCATGGCATGGTATCTTGAAGCACCCGCCTACATACGCACCAATCCATATTATCATCTAATAGCACGGTGGGAACTGTTTCTTGCCACCAAGGTAAAGAATCAGATTTTTTGGCACACGTTCACATAAGTGAATACTGATAACCTAGCTGATGACATGGTCACAAATTGTCATGTATTCTACCAAAATCACCATGGCAACCCTGATTGCGATGTGCACTTTGCGGATAATTGCGGCTTGGTGGCAAGTTTTGGCGCAACTAAAAGGTTATTGGGATCGGGGGCTACCACCAATTGCCATCGATATCAATAAGCCTTTGAAGACTCAAAACGACCGCATCAACATAGCATGATGGCTTTATTATCGAGCAACCCTCACTTATGAGCTTTATGTTGATATGATGGAGCTGTGAAAAACTCACGAATTTCGTCAAGGCATGCTCCACTATTACAAACCATGTCGTTCTTTCATTAATTGCGCTGGAAAATGATGAAAGACATCAACAACAATCCCGAAAATCTCGCCTCCAGGAAGTTCAAAAGATCCTGGATGAAAAATCTTCGATTGGTGTGGGACCACCAATCCAATAAGGAGGGGGGTAATATTAGCAATACAGTGAAAAATACAAAAAAAGATATAAAACTCCATGGCATGTGTATTGTAAGTCCACATAGGAGTAAATGTTAATAAACTTCTACTATGGCATGTGTTTTGTAAGTCTATCAGAAGAAGCTGTAAAAAATAAAATAGCTTAAACTTAGACTTAGAACTTAGACTTAAGAAAAATTAAGCTTAGAAAGATTCTAAGTTATCTTAAGCTATCTTAAGTCTAGAGTTAGAGATTCTAAAACGTCCTAAGTTCTAAGTTAGAAGTTTAGAACCCTTAGAATGGCTAGTTTAGATACTAATCCAATAAGCTAGTGGATACTTATGGAAAGCCCTTCTTGCTATAAGAAGAGAGACATTTCCCTTGTAATCAGCACTTTGAGATTATGCTAAATTGCTATCTTTTGATATTGTCTTTCATTTTCATTGTGTTCCCTTTGGGAAGGTGCTTGGGCCTCCTCATGCCTCCTACTCATAGGTTTATTGTGGCATGATTTTTATTGCTTTATGCTTAGTATTAGCCGCAATCTTATTTTCAAAACCCTTTTGGGTGTTAAGTAGGATTTAGATTAACGATCTTGTTATTTTCGTTCACCTTTGCTAGTTGGGAAAGCCTTAGCAAAGTCATAGTTATTTTCCAAGTAGTGGCTAGTTGGGTACTGCCTTAGCCACATTGTTTTATTCTGAGCACCAGGCGAGCACCAGTTGGGAAGCCTTGGTGCTCTCCTTTGTTTATGTTTTTATTTCCAGTTGAAAGCTTTTGTGTAAATCTTAAAAAGTGGATGATCCTCTCCTTCACTATAATACATCCGTGAGTAGATCTAGCCATCACGTAATCTAGAATTACTTCCAACACCCTTGAATCAATGTAATGTCCAGCATTTTTTGAAATTTATTCATAATTCGATCAGTAATTGAAGCCTTAATTTTTCTCATTTTGTTGTTCCTTAACATTGACTTCAAAAAATTAGTCGTCAAAATAGAACCTAATGATTTTCCAATGGAAACCTCATTGGCCAAATGGTCTTCAACAACCAATGTAGATCTATATAGCAAATATCATGTTCTAAAAATAGTTAATAAAGATTTGAATGCACATTTTATTGATTGCTAAAATTCCAAAAATAATTGTTAGAACAATTGAGTGCATTGAACAAAAAAAACTCAAATACTATCAATACAAATAAGCTAGAATTTACTTGAATGCACGAATTCTTGTTTTCTGATAACCTCCTCTAGATGAAAGATCACAAATACAAGATACGCATGGATTGAAATGCCATTTTCATCACTCATCATTACTAGTAGTAAAATCATGCAAAGAAGACTGTAACATTTGAATCTTCTTCTTGAGGATCTCATTTTCCTCCAAACAAGTTTTCAACTTTATAGTTTTTTCTTGACACTCCCTTGATATTTTATTAGATTCCTCTTGTAAAAAATGTATTTTTTGCAATGAATTTGCAATACCATAGGCTTTCAAATTCTCATAGTAACCTAGAAGACTTTTTTACATGGCACATATAATTTATTAAATGAGTTACCGAATTAAAATCAGAATGTTGCAATGAATTTATCAATAGGATACAATGTTCTTGATGACCAATAATCTAAATGCTTTAGCTTTCCTCCCTGTAATGGATTGTATCAAAAGTTGATAATTTAGATTCTTTTGAATTTTTTGTTCTAAGCGGAGCATACTCTGGTGAAAGATCCACATGAAGATGATAAAGCTTAGTCATCAACAAAAAGATAATAGTAGCAAAGAGCATAGTGACAATAATGGAACTGAAGACACTTGTTCGACCTTGGAGACTTGGAGATGGTAGACTCCCATATTTATGAAATGCCACAGTCCACTTCTTTTTGAATTTTTGAATATTGTTAAGATTGAAAAACAATCTATATTGATTTCTTGGCATGCTACAAATGTTGTACCATGCAAGTATGTAGCTCA
The DNA here is from genome assembly GCA_029204225.1 of Diphasiastrum complanatum. Taxonomy (NCBI): domain Eukaryota; kingdom Viridiplantae; phylum Streptophyta; class Lycopodiopsida; order Lycopodiales; family Lycopodiaceae; genus Diphasiastrum; species Diphasiastrum complanatum. The sequence continues at coordinate 25,223,581 of CM055104.1, read as the reverse complement.
TTAATGCAAAATGCCAAGTTTGGCCTACATAGAGCTCGAGCTACATGGTTATGTATTATCTAGTTTGATAAATGCAACTTGCATATAGTTTGTAGACATAGAATTAGCATGATTATGCTTGTAGAATCTCGTGGCAATTCACATGCATTAATTGTAAGTGATTTATAGTGACATGCAAGGCATGCACAAAGTGTAATGGACACATGCATGATGATTTGGACATTTCTAGTTAGAACTAGTACACTTGTAAAAAGTTGGTAGAATTTCATGCTTGACAAGTGACAAATGTCACATAGACTCTAGATGTCACTATAGATGTCATTTTGGAATGGATGGATGTGGTTTTACCTCGAGCTACCTCAAACTCCATAAACATGTGTAGCTCTCCACACAATCAATGATGAAGAACCAAATTTTTGTAGCTATCTCATGCCATTTTGGATCTAAACTAATATTACTTGTTATCTCTCTAGATTTCTCTTTCTAACTCGTGTTGAGACTAATGCTCATAAACTGAAATCTTGTACTTTTATTCATTCTTTGATTCATTGCTATTATATCCTGTTGATTAGCATGGTAGATTGTGAATTAGCCATTTCTTCTGAACTAGATCTTGTTGATCAATCTAGAATCAGGTTATAGTGCCAATCACAAAGCTTAATCAAGATCAATCACTCTTGTGGACATTCCCCACACGTGTAAATTCTGGAAATTTTGTCATGGTATCAGAGCCTCATCAAGCTTTGCATGCTAACAACCCTGATTGTACAAGAAACTGAGAGCTAAATCAAGCAAAAAAAGCAGTTTTGCACTTTTTCTAACCTTTCTCTGAAGTGTATTTGGACCAAATCAGACTTGAACTGAATTTTTAGACCTGAATTGAGGTAGTACAGAATTCTACAATTTTGCACGTGTGAAAATCAGATATTTTCAGTCCCTTTGTTCTCCTTACTTATAGATCCAAAGATAGCAGTGTTATAGCTTGATGGAAAGCATTTTATCTGTACTTTTCATTGGAGATTGAAACCAAATCAATCTGATGTGTCTAGCAAGAGTTATAGGCTCTTAAAGAGGATAGAGATACGTCCAAAATCCGAGCAACAACATTTTGATTTGATTCAATTATACTTTGTTCTGAATCCATTGTTTTGAGCATCCAACACAAGAAACTGTAGATCAAGATCGAGTTTGAAGTATTTGAACACCATTTGGGCCTTCTGAGTGTCAATAGTGTTTTCTTTTGAAGCATTTCACACGTGCCAAAAGTAGTATTCAAACCACTTTTTGTGTCTGATCTAGATAACTTGTCTTGTGGAATATTTGAGATTCATCTCAAATATAGTTGCAAGTGTTTCACATAGGAAGGTAGTTCAACCTTGAAAATACCTATAGTGAAAGAGAGCAGCAATTCTAAGTCTGATAGGAACAAGCTCAAACATATCTCAATCCAATAACTAAGAAGTCTTCATTATAATGGCATCTCAGGGAGGATATCTTCTGGAAGCCAGTGAAAGACTAAACACTTCTAATTACTCAATTTGGAAGTTAAAAATGGAGTCTGTTTTGATACTCCAGGATGTTATGGATATTGTGCTTGGTGTTGAGGAGGAGTCTCAAGCACAGGTCGAAACTCCTAAATATAAGAAGAGAGCTAGAATGGCTCTACATTTCATTATGATGAATGTATCTAATGAAATTTTGAGAGAGATAGGACCTTGCACTACAGCCAAAGAAGCTTGGGATGCACTAAAGACCATCTATGAAACAAAGAATACTTCTAGAATACTCACTCTTAGGAATCAGATTTTCCAAAGTTTTCAAAGAAGTGAAGAGAATGCATCTAACTATGTTCTGAGAGTTAAAGATTTACATAGAGATCTTTCATGTGTTGGTGTTACCATTAACCAAGTTGAGCTACTTCAAGTCATACTGAATGGCTTGAGAGATGACTATGATAATCTTGTTCAGTCTTTTGCTATTAAGGAGGAGTTACCTAATCTAGAAACTCTCCAAGGAATTCTTATTTCTGAAGAATCTAGACAAAGCTATAAACTCTCCAGGATGAACAAACTTGAACATGGTGGAAGTGACAAAGCCCTCTTTGTCAAAGGCAAGCAGAAAGGAAGGAGTAAGAACCAATTCTCTCAAGCATACAACAAAGACAAAGCCAAAGATCGAGATCAAGATGGTGAAGATGATGAAACAGCTCATTCCTCTAACTCAAAAACCAAGAAAAAGAAAGTGAAGTGTTTCTTTTGTGGCAAAAAGGGACACTGTGCCTCTAATTGCTTTAAGAAGAAAAACCAACTCAATCAACCTAATCTCTCCAAAGAGATTGAAGAAGATTTTGTTGCAAGTGATGGAGAAGGATCACTTATGGTGTCCAGTTTTTCTTCATCACCTTTCAAGAAAGATGGAGCTTGGTACATAGACAGTGGAGCCTCTTCACATATGTGTTGTTCAAAGGAGTCATTTGACTCAATCTTACCTTTCAAAGGACTCAAGAGATCTAAGTATTGGTGGTGCAGCATGTTTTGTCACCTTTATTGATGACTTTACTAGATACACTTGGTTGTATCTACTTTCTTCAAAGGCTATGGTTTTTTATCACTTCCTTATCTTCAAAGCTTATGTAAAAAAACAATTTTCTTGCAAAGTTAATGCTTTAAGATGTGATGGAGGAGGTGAATATATCTCCAACAAGTTTCATAATTATTGTGAAGGTGAAGGAATAAAGAGAGAATTTTCTTGTGCCTATTCTCTATCCCGAAATGGAGTAGCTGAGAGGGAAAACAGATCTTTATGTAAATGTGCTAAAGCAATTCGACTAGCAGCTTCTTTGTCTATTGAATGTTGGGGTGAAGCTATAAATTGTGCAGACTATTTGTGCAATAGATTACCTCACAATGCTCTTGCTGGAAAAACACCTTTTGTAGTCTTGTTTCAGAAGAAACCTAAGGTAGATCACCTTAGAGTTTTTGGTTGTACTTTCTTTGTTAATATGCCCTTGGAAACAAGGAAAAGAGATGATTCTAATTCTGTTAAAGGGGTCATGGTTGGATATGCATCCAACAAGAAAACTTACAGAATCTATGTTCCCTCTACCTCAACTACAATTTTTTATAGGGCATTAGAAAAAATTATGAAAAAAGCTGACCATAAGAGATTGAAGTGACATCAAATATTACATGCTTATAAATTGCTTTAATCTACAAAACAAGAATGCAATTCAATTTTACAGAATGGATTAGGAGAATTCTTCCATATTGAGGATACTTTTACAATATCCAACAAGAAAAAATGAGCTATCATTCGTTTTCATTATCACCAATACAGCAATATATTTTTGGAATTGGAAAAGGTCAAAGGGATGTTAATATGACATAATTACAATGTGAAAAGAGATCGTGAGTTTGTTTTACATAAATTTCAATTTTTTTTTTCTTATCAGTGAAAATTCTTTTGTATGTGCTTTTTACAAGAATATCATGTTGCAAATTGTGGAGGCAAAGTTATATTTGTTATTAAATTGGATGAAGTAGAGATCATAAAATGTCACAAACTTGAACGTATGACAATCACGCTGATGAACCAAGCGTTGCAACAATCAAATGAAAGTGAGTCCAATGAATTTAGTGTGAAAGATTATGCAAAGAGATAGCTCTTGAAACTTGGACAGTCACTAGATCTGACCCAGATGCATCCATAAAAATCTTTGCGAGAGTTCCTGATGGAGAAATCATCATTTTTGAGTGTGTGCAAGGGTTCCCATAAGGTGAATCTTTAGAACCTTCGTAGAGCATCAAGATCATCCTACCAACCTTTGCAAGGTGCATAAATGGAATCAGAGCAGTGAAATTAGCCTGCCTACATGGTCTGACCTTGAAAATCCAATCAAAGAAACATGTTGTGCGAGAGATCACCTCCTGCGAGAGTTGAATCCTCGCAGACAGTCTGAACCCTCACAGAACCTTCGTAGGATAGCCAAATCACCTTCTGAACTCTCATAGACTTCTCTGAGGTCTTAGAATTTTGTGAAGAAGGTCCTTGCCAAAATTTGGATGGAACTGAACAAGGGAAAGTGGATTTCGCCTAATACACACTCTAAATTCCACTATATAAGGGCTGAATTCGAGTCATTTATCACCTTTGTTGGCGAAGCTCTGCTCAATTTTTCACTGAAATTTCCAAGTTCTCTGAAACCTTTGCACCTGTTACAAAGCTTGTGACCATTAGATTAATCATATGTCTTGCAACTTCTTTCAAATGGGAGCTCTTCCAACTTGATGTGACAAATGCTTTCTTAAATGGATTCTTGGAAGAGGAAATCTACATGTGCCAACCCGAGGGCTTCATAAAAAATGGAGAAGAAGACAAGGTGTGTTTCTTGAAGAAGAGTCTTTATGGACTCAAGAAAGCACTAAGAGCATGGTACTCTAGGTTGCATTCCTATTTTATTTCCATTGGATTTGTTGTAAGTTCTTATGAACCATCATTGTACTACAAATGTAATGATGGAAAGAACATTATCTTAGTTTTATATGTTGATGACATTATACTCATAGGAAATGATCTAGATGGCATTAAGAATGTAAAAGTTTCCTTGTCTAGTGAATTTAAGATGGTAGATCTAGGACTTCTTAAAGTTATACCTGGAATAGAAGTCACTAGAAGTAATGATTTTACCTTCACATCTCAATCTAAGTATGCTAGATCAATCTTAGCAAGATTTGGCATGATTGATTGTAAAGGAGTTGAAACTCCTATGGAACTAAGTGTAAAAGGTTCTAAGGAAAGTGATGAAGCATCCTTTGAGGACATCACTACCTATAGAATGCTTATTGGTTCCTTGATATACTTAACTATCACTAGACCAGATCTTAGTTTTTGTGTTGGCAAGCTGAGTCAATACATGCAAAGTCCATTAATGTGTCATTGGAAAGGAGCAAAAAGGGTGTTAAGGTACATCTCGGCTACAAAAGACTTTGGCATAGTTTATGAAAGGACTAATATTTGTTTGAGAGCATATTCGGACTCAAGTTTTGTAGGTGACAAGATGGATAGAAGATCCATAAGTGCATTTTCTACATTCTTATGTGGAGGAGTTATATCTTGGCTTTCCAAAAAGCAAGATACCATCTCTCTTTCATCAACAAAATCCGAATATAAAGCTATGACAACAACAACAAAGGAGGTTCTTTGGCTTAAAAGGCTTTTGGAGGAGCTACATGTTATCAAGGATGAAGACATTCCATGCATATATTGTGATAATCAAGCAGCTCAACAACTTGCAAACAATCCAGTCTTCCATGCTCAAACAAAGCACATCGAGATTGCACATCATTTCGTGAGGGAGAAAGTGCAAGCAAAGGAGATCAAGATTATTCATGTTTCATCATCAGATTGCATTGCTGATATACTCACCAAGGCATTGCCTAAAGATCCATTCATAAAATTAAGATTGGCTCTTGGAGTTATAGATAGATCTATGCTAGATTTACCAAGCTAGATTTTTGAGGAAGAGTGTGAAAAATGCAAAAATAAGCTTGGTAGAGGCCAAAAATTTTGTATATAGGATGATTACACATGTGTGGAGTCTGTTCCCACGTTTGAAAATAGTGTACTTGTCATGTACCATAATCATATAGGTTGTACATATAATTTAATTCAAGTTCTAGTGGCTAAAAAGGCCAAAAACTAGTTTTCTAGACATATGACACATGGCATCAATCTATTGATTGCATGAGCCACATCCTTTGGTTAGGTGTCACATCCCATGTGTAGAGGACAGCTCACATGTGTGGAATAAGCTGAAGTAGACGAATTTTGACTTCTAGAAGATTTTCAAGTATATCTCTATATAGAAGGAAAATGGACCAAAAGTGCTCAAAATAGAAGGTTTTGTCCAAGTGTCAGTTTTTCATGATGAATCATCATATGACAAAGCACCTTCACACATGTGGGATCAAAGGGATGATCAGTACCATGAGCTCCCACTTATTGTATATATAGAGCCACATTTGGCCATAATCATTGTGAGACACCAATCTTGGTTTTGGAAGCAATTTTGAGTGATTCCCTCCATTTGTCTACATTTGTTTTGATTGTTTTGAGGTGCTATCAATGTGTACTTGATTTTCAGGTTGGAGTCCGTACTTAGACAGGGTTTCACACGTGGGAAACCAGAAAGTACACCTACCTTCAATTAATGATTGTTCTTGTTAGGATTTTGTGTCTAGAATTGATCTAGATTGATCTTAATCTTAAGTAGATTGATAGATCAAGTAATCTGACAGCCAATCCCTCTTGAGGATCAGATTAAGATCCACTCTTGGTACTTTTTGTACTTTTTTCACACAGCCATGTGAAAAATACAGATCCTAAGTGGATCTAAACTCCAAGATCATTGGCTTGAATGCTTGCACTCCAAACTACATAAGCTAGGAATTGGCAACACATTCTATGCTACCTAGAATGCAAAGAACTTGATCAAAAAGCATTTATCACAAATGGAAACTTCCATAAACATCAAGTGCGGCCCAAAATAACATTATACAGTCCATAATACATCAGCCTATCACTTTTGGAAAGCACCTAAGATCATACACAATAGCTTGAAGACAATACACACAACAATGCTCTCAATGGAGGAAGAAACAATGACAATGATCTATTGATCTCAATGAAGCATACAAAAGGTTTCTCCAACCTGTTCTCCACGAATTTCAGCCTAATATAGGTGAGAGAGATGACTCTCTCTCCTCTCTCTCACTAGCTTCTAGAAGGTAAGCTCCCACTGATCTCATCTTACTAGCAAGATTCTACACACAAGATATAGATTTGTTTGGACCTGAAACTCACAAAGGTTTCTAACTTGCAGTGTTTCACTCAAATGTTGACTTCTAATCCAACAGATGGATTTGTAATCACAGTTCTATCACTCCCTCACAAAGCTGGAATGAAGATAAGATGAGATGAAAACTACTCTCAAGCAAATCTTGCCAATCTTAACTATTCTTGGACAAAAAATGACTCTATCTCTCTCATTCACTTTGATGTACTTTCAAGACCTGGTTTCCACTTTAAGAAGGTCTGAAATCAGCCTAGATTTATTAGTTTTCATAAAACAGATTCAAAACTAATCAATGGCAAGTGATCTTGGTAGCTTATCCTAGGATTTGCACCAAAAATTACATCAAACTGACACCAGATGAATTTTCTATGATCCAATGAATATGGGTTATTAAATGCTGGTTCAGAGTTTTCCACACGTGTGAACAGTAGGGATTTTGATCCTGAAAAATTTTGGGATTAAATCCCCTCACCAAAACCTGGATACCAGCTCGCCCTTCCAATACTAGCTTTTTGCACCAAAACCTACTAAAACTAGATTAGATTCAGACACAGATCAATGGACTTGTACTTGGCTCTGATACCATGTGAAAAGTACAGTACTAAGGACCATAAATGGATCTTTGAATGATCCACAAGGTGATTGTATGCTTGTTAAACAATCTATCAGAAACTAGTCATCAGAAAACAAGATCTAGCAGCTTGATATGAAACAAGTAGAGACAATCAAAGCATTAATCAATTAGTATAATCCAACTCCACACATGTGGAAATAAGGCTATAGTACGGCCTGTAGACAGTGTTTACAAAGTGCCAAAGCTGGGTTTCATTGGAAATCAAGAGTAATCACCATACAATGAGAGGAAACTCGAGTTTCTCCTTGAGGCTCCAAAAAGTTTCTATCTTCTCACTATGGAGAATGGGAATACATAGTAAAACACACTTCCTTCGCTAAGTTAGGTGAAAATCTAGCATGTAATAAGGAAGTAGACTCCACTTTCTTGCCCTAATGTGAAAACCCTAGCCTAGATCCAAGAGTCATGCTTGGTAGGTGCATGGTAGGTACAAATCTCATCATAAATCATGGTCTAGATCCTACAAAGTAGGAATCACTACCAAATGGACACAACCACTCCTCTTGACTCGTGGTAACCTACTTTAGGTGTGTATGTACAAGTGGCACTTTGACCATTCAAGTAACCAACAAACAATATTGACAAAATGTACAATATTCTACATGGCTAGATTTGCCAATGTAGGCAATTTTTCACAAGTATAAACAATTCTCTCGACATTGGATGCTGATTCGGATGAGAATTTGTCGATAGACACTAATGAAGAAGATGGGTCATGAACTTTTTCATCTGAAAAGGAGAGCCTTGATAATATTTCAGGCTGTGACTTAAGAGGAGTTAGTGAGAATTCCTTGGAATTTGAATTGTAAAAAAAATAATATGAAAATTATTTTCAATGTTTCAACATTTGTGAGTTAGCGTAGTTGGCTTCAAATGTATTATGTAAGTTATTTTATGAAATTCAGTTTAGACTATTAAAATATCATAAGTGTTTGTTAATATTTTGTTCACTTTGAATATTTTTAATTTTTAAAGTTTTATTAGAAAATTTAATTTTTTTGGACATGATGTATGGATGTTTTTGGCCAAAATGCTTATGTTTTGTAAGAATTTTTGTGATTTTTCAAAAAAAAATTCATGAAAAAGCATGTTTTCGTGCAAAAATTGAAAAATTGAAAAATGATTACTCTTTTTTAGAATTTTGACCTATTTCAAAAGATCTCGTGTTTCTACGTTTTTTTGTATGAGGGTAAGGAAATTCTTGTTGTTGCTAAATCAAGCCATGTTGAATGTTTTGATTATGTAGTGTATGGTCTTGCCATGAAGCATATGAAGAAGACAAGATGCATGAATATTTTTTGAGTTTCGGATTGGTGGATTGTTTGGTGTGGGGAAAAAAAGTTCCTTGGTCTCTTGATTTCATTCTTGTTGATTTACCTAATGGATTGTATGTGGATGGTTTGGTTCCACTATGGAACCTCTGAGGATCATATGCGGTGCTCCATTGGCATTTGCCCCAGTATATTGCATGATAAAGGGTGTGCATTGGTTATTTTCTCGTTGTCAGTGATTGACCTTGTTGAAGTGTTGTCTCATTGCAATCACCACATGCAACAAGTAGTTAGATTTTGAAAATGATTTTCTTTTGCTATTGAACACACGTCTACATGTTTTTCATTGCAATTCATGAGGTTAACATTGGATGTTGTCTTGTTGCAGTGCACTACCTGTCTACCCCGAGGCCGTTGTAAAAGAGATGAATATCATGGAAAGTCATATCATCAAACCTCCAATAGGGTATCAAAGAAACCACGTATTTATATCAAAAAAAGTTCATGCACATAAACATGTATGTTTATTTGTTGTGCTACTTTTTTTTCTTGTAATCAAACATTGACTAGCTTGTTATTTCCACTTGCAAATGACAGTTTTGTAAAAGGAGATTTGATTTGTAGATTAGGACAAAACCTTGATAATTGCACTAGCTTGTTATTTTTCTACTTGCAAACAACCGCTTGTATAAATGGATGTCTGATTTGTCAAAAAGGACAAATATGACAAAAGCATTTTGTGCTTTCACTCATGTGCAAATAACTTGTAGCCATGGTTTTGCTACTAGTAGTATGTATCACCATATATTTCCAAGTGCCTGTTCATGTGCAAGTAACTTGTGGTCGATTCACAATGTGTGGCACAATATGTTTTTAAGCTCGAAAAAAAAACTTGCAGCGTTGGCTCGAGAAGTTACCACCCCCTCGAGTTGCATGCAAATGGACAGATATCAACACAATACATTTGCCAAATTGTCAATACTATGCCCTAAACTTAACCTGTCCAATTTTTGTTGCTTTGGTTTGTGAAAATAAATGAATCGTGCCACGAAGGGGATCGGATAACCCATGTGGTAAAAGAGACCCATGATGGAAAATGCATGATATGAGGTGTCGTCCTCCACTTGCTTGCCTTTCTCCACATATGTGAGCCTCTTTGGTTCGGATCTCTCTCTCATAGATCTTCTTGGTGTAATAGCTTGAAGATGCTCCTCCTCAAGCCTTGACCCCTCCACATCTTGGTTGGCATCAAGATTTATAATAGAAGATCCTATAGATAGGCTTGATCTCGACCCCATCCAAGTTGATCTTTTGATCTTCATGAAAGATCACATTTCTACTTACAACAATCTTGTTAGTAGAGGGAATGAAAATTTTATATGCTTTCTTTGCTGATGAATATCCAACCAACATTCCTTTGATAGAACTAGGATCATCTTTCTTCCTAGTTTCTAAAGGTACATGAACAAAGCACACACAACCAAAGATCCTAAGGTGATCAGCCTTAGGCTTATCCTTATACAACATCTCATATGGTATTTTTTTCTCCTAGAGCAAGATTTGGAAGCCTATTACAAAGATAATTTGCACAAGAAATTGGTTCTCCCCAAAAATATTTTGGAAGAGATGCACATTCACAAAGAGTTCTATTTTTTCTTTTAGCCACCCCATTTTGTTGGGGGAAATAAGCACAAGTGAACTCTCTTCTAACTCCCTCTTGCTCACAATAATCATTAAATTTGATGGAGACATGCTCTCCACCACCATCACATCTCAAAGCCTTTAAACTACAAGAAAATTGTTTTTCACCAAAAGCTTTGAATTTGAGAAATACATCAAACAGACTTGGAAGATTGGAGACACACCCAACAAAATCTTGTATAATCATCAATAAAAGTGATAAAGCTTGTATCTCCTCCTTTGCTCTTGAAGATGCAAAGTGTAAATCCGAGTGCACTAGCTCAAAAGGAAGTTGAGACTTGATGTTGGATCTTGGAAAAGGCTTGTTGTGTGATTTGCCAATAGCACAAGCTTTACAAGGTAGACGATCCTTTGATATAGTCTTTGGCAATCCAATAGATTTTCCATCTTTATACAAGGATGGGGATGGCTCAATCTCTTATGCCACAAATCTTCTTGAGAGATCTTGGTCTTGTAGGCAACATCACAAATGTTAGCACTGTCACTAGAATCTACCTTGTATAATCTACCAAATCTACATTCTCTAGCTATCGCCTCATCCTCACTCTTGATTATACATGTGTTAATATCAAACTTGACATCAAAACCGCTAATGAGATTCTTTGTTAGTTTTGGCACATAAAGCACATCTTTGAAACATAAAACTTTTGATGATACTTCATCCAAAGGGATACTTCCTATTCCTTCAATATTACACTCAACATCATTTGCAATATAGATAGACTTTTTGACACCTTCATAAGGCTTGAGACTAGAAAATGAACTTTTGGAACTAGACATATGTAACCTAGGCCCACTATCAATTTAGCACAATTCATCATTCGGCTTTGAGGGTGTCCCAAGCCTCCTTGGACGAGGTGCAACTATTAATCTCTCTCAATACTTTGATGTAGTGAAGGGCCATTCTTGCCCATTTCTTGTAACTTTGGACTTCTTGAAGTACTTGTGGCTCATCCTCAATTCGAAGTACAATATTTGGAGGTGTTAAATCTCTCACCTTGCTCCAAGAGGAAGGACCATGGATTCCATAATCACTTGAGAAATTGACTTGTAATAGCTATGACAATCTCTCTCAACCTAGATCTAGCTTCACTTAAAACACAACAATATTTTGATCCACCTTCTTCTAGGCACGTGTAGAGCACTCAAAGATGTCACAAAATATACAAATCTACTTGATTTGTATGAAACTATGTGATTTGTACAAAGTCACACCTAGATCTCACCTAGTCAAGCTTGAAAAGCTAAAACATGAGCTTTTTGATCAGACAAGCTATATGTGAGTCAAACTTAATGTGTCCAACCAGGTTAGGTGCCCTACCTACCTTGATTGACAAATCCAATTGAGCCGAAACAAGGAAAGAATCAATTTTAGATCATCTTGAGAGACAAAGCCTTATTCACCTTGATGATTTAGATCCTTGATGATCACATCCAAGCTATCATACACCAATTTTGAAACAACCTTGGAGATGCCCATTCAAGTCAAAGTTAACTGATCTCACACATATTTGAGCACTAAATTCCATACAATATCAGCATGATCAAGATGATTTAGATCCCTCTTGATCCAAGAATCCCTATGATAGTACTTGAGATGCAACTACACCCTCCAAAACTAGATTTCAAGCCAAAATCTCATCACACTTAATAGATACAAATCAACCTTAAGTAGTCTCTAATACCATGTGTACTTTTCATACGTGTGAGTACATCTCAAGAAAATTGAATGATCTCCTAAGATCTGTGTGATTGCACATAGATGAACCTTGTATGAGATACAAGCATACTAGCTCAAAAATCTAAGGCAAGAGCACTCTACACATGCATCTATCACAAACCGTTCATCACACACAATGAAAGGACACTTTGGATGAGAAAAACTAAATATAGATTTGGCTTGCTCTTGGCCGAGTAGAGAGAGAATGTAAAACAAAATCTAAGTGTTGGAGCTTACTACATCAAGATCTCTCTCCAAAAAACTAAGTATGGACTCACCCTCACTCACACTCATAGTAGCTCGAGATCCAAGAGTATGGAAACGAAGAAAAATGATTGGACCTCAAAAACACCACTCTTACTATGATTGGACCTCCTAAATTGCCACCTCTTACAATGATTGGACCATTTTGGTGCACCTCACAACATGATTGGCCCAAATTGAAAAATGAGATCAAGAGGTCCTATGTCACTAATCCTCTAGCATCAAGCCAATTGTTACTAGCCTACACGACCACGAGCTAATACACTTCTAGAATTGGCCTAATCACTTATTTACAAGTGTATGAGTGGTTTTTTAAAGAGGAACCCCAAACCTCAAGATGGATGGCTTTTACAATGTCATAGAAATTGGTCCTATATAATAAAAAAATGCAAATATATATAACTGAGTTTGGATATCAAATCAAAAATACCAATATTGAATTGAGTTTAATATGGATTTGAAAATATGGCATTGTGGATTTGTAGTTTGCTAAATGTCCTATTTTTGTACTTGCATTTTAGAGATGTAAATAACTTTAATCGATAATAAAAGATGGATCTTCTATTTTTTTTGGATAGATAATAAATTGAAATACTAGTAAAAAAATTTATTAAAATTTATTTATTATTATCCAACTGATGACTACCACCAATTTGTCTCTTTGTCTCATTAGAGACATACTCTTAATATGTATATATATTTTTCTCATTCAAATTTCTAGATTGCTGATATAATTAATCTTCAAATGAAATAACAAGAGAGTAGAGAAGATTTGGGTAACACGTGGTTTTATTCTAGGCCATAAAGTATCTAGACATGAAAAATCCATTGATTTGTCTAAGATACGACTGATTACGGATCTTTCACCACCTGTTATGTCCAAAAATTCGGAATATCCATTTTTCATCACATGGAATATCCATTGTTCTGTCTAATATACATGTGATCATGAATTTTCCACCACCTAGTATGATCCAAAAATTCTATCACTACAACAATTGCTATGATATCCATATGGCATTTCCGACATGAAATCGCACATTAATATTTTTTTTTAATAAACACGAATGTCAAAAAATGCATCGCAACAATGTCATAGGAATTCATTGCATTCAAGCTCCGTTAAGAATTGATGGTTGACAACGACCAATATGTTGTTGAACAAATTGCCATATGGCCACCGAATCCTATGGCCATGTGGGACATCAAAATTCAACATCCCAAGTGGACATTAAAATCCGGCGTTCCAATTGGACAATGGAATCCGACGTTCAACATGGTCATCAGATGCCTCCAATGTTAGATTCCAAGGATCTAATGAGTTTCGACAGTCAAAGTACCCACATAAATGGTCTACAACGTTGTCCTATGACTATCCGACGTGTATCTGATAGATGTGTATTTGTCAAAATCTGACTACCAAATTATATAAAAAAAATTTCAAAAATTCAAAAACACAACTCGCTGGTTACATGATAAAATTCTTGGACTGGTATTTTTAGAGAGACAATATTTTTGGAGCAATACTTCATGAAACATTGTATTTTGATTGAAAATTAAATATGAGGTATGTTTTTAAAATGAGGTTCATTTTAATTACATTATGCATTTTTTATTTTGTAACCATTAGAAATTAACTACATAAATTCATCATCAATATAACAATCTTGATGATTTAATGATTTGATTACTAGTCTTGCTTTTTATGCACCAAGGATACAAAGCATTACTACAAATGAAATTATTCATGAACACTCTTCATAAATTTAAATTGCTACGTTACGTGTTCTTGATGTTCCTAGGAAATTACACTTTAGCTTTTTTGAATTAGGATGATGCATTCTTGGAAACTAATAACTAAGTCATGCATTCATTGTAAATGACATTATGTGCTCTTGGCTTAACATTTTTAACATTTTTCATATATAACAAATATTAAAACTACATCATACATATGTGTTGCATTTGAAGATTCCAAAATACATTACACATAGAAAAGCACATGAAAATTTAAAAAACACACTATATTACTTGTGTCGATGATGAATGCAAAACAAATTCAATGCACTTGTACTCTTTCTAGTCTAATATAATTATATATGTTTTATCTAATATAACCTAAACCTAGCATGTGTTGTTACATTGATCATCTAAAATTATATACTCATAAGCTCAACAACTGCATTAGCTTAGTATAGGTTTTTCCTATAGTAGCCCACATTGAGGCCAATGTTTTTTCTATGGAGGAGTTTTATGGACACGTGTCCAGACAATGCTAGATTTGCCTCAAGGCTACTTCCACACATATCCATATCGGGCTACATTTACCTTGGGCCCACTTCTACATATGAACCGGTATTTGCTTGGGACCTACTTTTATCATGTGCTGACCTAAGGCCCTACATTTATTCATGAGCTGGAAGTTGGGCCTTGGTGGGAGGGCGCGGGTGCGCAAATTTCCCTTCATTTTGATGTTTGCATTGTGCATCCTGATTTTTAGCAAATTTCTAGACTCTGATATTTTAGGGCTTAGAATAGGGCATAGAGTATTATAAATAGGAGTACTTGCGATTGGTTTGATAGCTTATTGATTGTGGAGACTATAGCCATTGATATTACATGATGTTCATTCCATATTTTGTGTCAGGGACTGGTATTTGTCATTATGTATTGTCATTTATGCTTTATTTAATGCCAATATCTATGAATGAGATCATAACTAACTTGTGTTCAGACCCTAGGGTTTGGATGTCCAGAAGCGCACCTAAGGACAGGTAAATTGTGTCTCATGCCATGAGAAAGTACAAAAATGATGTTTGCAGAGGCTGGCCATTTTTCACAAGGCTGCATAGCAGCTGAAAAGCAATATTGCAGACAAAGAATCAAATGGACTGAATTCTTTGGTATATCCTAGTCCAAATATCTCTATCTCACACTTGGTCTGCCAATTAACAGAACTACAAAGACGAGCACTATACGACTTCAAAGATTTAAATATGAGTTTTGAAGAAAAATCACTTATCAATCTCAAGTTTTAGTCAAAACATTCTCATCTACATCTAACCATGAACAGCTGAAACACCACCAACAAGTACATGCAGCATTTTAATGCAAACTTCAAGACTTGATTTGTTTACCTGAGTCAGCTCTAGGAAGGTTAAAATCTCCCCGTTATTCAGGGTATCACAATAGAGAGCTAAAAATGTTTGAAACGACAACTTGACAACGAGGCTGGAAATGCTCCAACTTTGACCATCTGAGAGACCTATCTGCTGCAAGTCAGAACAATTTGGATGGCTATACTGCAGTCTTATAAGAGATCTAGAGCAAATCAGCCGGCAAACATAGAAATCTCCACTCTCTAAATTACAACAAAGCAGTCTTAAATGCCAAATAATCATAACAATCGTAATCCTTATTCACAAAGTTTGAAATCAGCAGTTTGGGAGTAGTTTCAGTTGAAATGAACTAGAAACTGCAGACTTTCTAGGAGAAGCAAATGACAGATCCTTGAACACTTCAAACCTAAATGATAATACAACCCTTGCCGTCAGCTTCATGTAGATGTTCATGACACCAGAAAATATCGTGCTATTTTGTCCTAACCTGTCTTCCTAGACTTAGATACTTTTGAAAACCGCTTGGCATTTTTCAGCTTTTTCTGAGTTAAAATCATAAGCCTGCGTTTTGAGCTGCTCTTAGGTTTTGCAGGGGCTAAGATGCAAATAGGCCCTGGAGATAAACCCTTCTTCAGAGCACTTCCTCTAGGCATTGCAAGAGGAGGCAATCGAACCGAAAGTGGGGGTAATGGTCCATCTGGTTTCCAAACAACATTATTTTTCAAAGAGAACCTGACCTTCTTAGCTTTCACGTGGGGCTTGATAGTTTTCTCCTCAGCTTCATATACACTAGCCAAACCATCCAGATTCAGATTGATTGGCTCATGAACATTTACATCCATGGCTTCAATCAGTATATTATCGGATTCTCTTTCGTCAACGAAATTCCTTTGTCCATTGCTTGCCCTGTTTTTAGGTGCACCACTTTTCAGCCTGCCAGAGCTATATGCCCCTAGGTTCTTTGGCCTTCTCTTCTTTGCTAGCAGCTGTTCTGGGCCTTCACTGCAATTAGAGCCTCCTCTTCTAGTCCAGTTTTTGTTAGGCATAACTATAGTGACCTTAGATTGTAGCACATAATTGTTTTGATAAATCTCCTCTTCAAGTTCAGTGCGACGAGATGTTTTCACGAGAAAATTCCCTTGCTGTTAAGAATTCTCTTCAAGTTGCATAGCTTACCCTCGTGTAAATATGGGTCCTTCACAATTGACTTCAAACGCTAAATTAGTTGCTAGCATTTTCCCCTTGCCTAAACAAAATGCGGTACTTTGTTGTTCACGTCTTCACAGATCAGATTGTCTTTAAGAGTTTCTTTTTCACATAATCAAAGGCCAACTGCGTCTAGAAATCAATCTTTAACTGCTATCTGCAAGATCTTACTCATTGTCTAATTAAATCTATGATAAAACTTTAAGTTATCCTGTCTGGACTAGAATTTTATCATCTGGTGCGTTTTTGTGCAATATTCACAGAAAAATGTTTAACGACTTTCCATTCAAGTGGATAAGGCTTGCGTCCCTGCTGCTTGATCGTAGCACATACAAGATCTATGCGTGTGGGAATCAGAAGCGAACCCCAGGCGTATCGAACTTATTGCAGTTTGGAAATGTATGGAAGTGAAACTCAGTAGCTTTCTCGACGCCCCAACAAGCATTTTGACTCTTTCCATCTGCAATTTCAGCTCCTTCGCACAGAGAAGAAAAACTTTGACCCTTCAGCTTCCTAGCTATAACCGGTAGCCTGAATACGAACACTCAAGGCTGGTGCAAATAATTGCCTCGATACTTCTCAGCCTGTCGTCTCATTACAAACGCATCTAGTTTCTTGAAATCAATATCACATCGACGAACTAAAATCAGTTGCTTTTCACTGTTTCGATAGACGATTTATCTACATCAAGGAGTGCTTAAAAACTTAGCTTTTGGGGAGCCCCAAGTAACAAGAAGCGCCAGGCACGGTCGATCAAAGTCCACACCTTTCATATTTTTTGGACCAAAAACACATTCAAACAAGCAACCTACAAGCTTGGTCTCTTGTGTCTCGATCTCAAGATGCAAGACATCCAAAACAGCCTGACTGCCCTGTTCCTGAGCTTTTCCCTTAAGATTTACGGCCGTTGTTGTTCATCACAACCTATCTGTTTTGCTTTTTCATGAAAATTAAAGCGCTCCAGATAGAACCAACAGATGAGAAACAAAGGTGTGAAATCGCACCCTTCTCAGCTGCAGATTCGTAGCGAAATAAGTTGCCACATAGCCCACCATGGTTTCTTGGTGCTGTTGGCAGCAGAGCACGAAATTGAGAATTGAATGCAGATATCAACAATGAGCTATCCCCAGTGCCAAAAGACTCTTGCTACGTCGGATGCAACTCCATAGCTGTAGCTGTTCATTGTGCATCAGAACAAGCTCGGAGAACAACCTCAACCTTCCATTTGGATACATACTACAGCGAAAGAGAGATGAAGCGGACTTTCCTACCAAGTATAAATGGAACATCGAGAGACGGAAAAACACAAAGAATTCCGGCTCTTCATTGTCTGGGTTTCCATTAAACCTACTTTTAGGCACTCAAAAGTTTATAGCCCCAATTTGCAAGCTGTAAAATATATCATAATCTGCGTTGAAAGGTTCATATTCATTTAAAAGGGGCATTATACATGTCATGTGAAAGGTAAAAAAAAAGGAAACCCATGTGGGTGAAAAAAAAAAGCCCATATGGGTGAAAGGTAGTGGTGCACGTCAAATTCCAAGCCGCTCAAAAGGCACAATTCATGTATTGGCCCCTAGAAACACTTTGTGAATTGTGCCTTGGCCCTTGCATCTTAGATGCTCGAGACCTTCCGTACTCCGTTATAAATTCATAGCCACAAATACATCTCTAATCTTGCAAAGATTATTACTAAAGCACCCAAAGCCTCCCTTTTTGTTTGATTATTGTTGTTAGTGATGATGGTGGTGTGTCATGGAAGTTGAGAGCCTATGAATGCATGCAATAAAAAGAGAGGGAAGTGAACTTTTGGTTGTTTATGACCTATATATAAAGGTGCACCTAAAGCATGCAAATAAAGGATAGAGACATGAATTTTTTTGCTATTGATGACTTGCATATAGAGGTGCATCTAAAGGACCAAGTTATTGCAATGAATTGCTCACATACTTTTATAATTGAAGACATTGATAGCAAGACCCAAACCACCGCCGGTAACTACTCCATTGAATATGATTACAATTGAGCAGAGGCCAACAGTACGACCTACTGAACCAAGTGCACCATTGATGGTTGTTACACGAGCTCAGAAGCAGAAAGGAGTTGATGTTGATTCAACACCTGTTGAATTTGTGCCAATTATTGATCTACCTACCAAATTAGGGGTGTATTCGAATCTCGAAGAAGAAATACCACAACATGAGGCAGTGGATCAAATATTTGCAAGAAGAGGAGGCATTAGAAGCCGCCAAAGTTGTAGCCGAAGTTCATTCTTCACCTATAGCGCCATCAAATTTACATAATCCACGAATAGATGTTAATACTCAGTTGCACCATCGTGAAGAATCTGTTGGAAAATGAACTTCACTTTCCTTCATCCCTGGACACCTCCACGCAGGACGAATCAGATCTCGGAAAGGCAAGTACAATAGAATCAGACAACCGTAACTAATCAAGTGCTAAAACGCGGCTATTAGTTTTACAAGAAAATCTTAGAAGAAGATGTAAAGATAGAATATAAGTTTGTGAAAACGTAGCGCAGAGAATTAGAGAGAGTAGGACAGAGTGAAATAGAAGAGAAGCTGACACAACTATAAAATAGAAACAGAAACTAGCACGCGGATAAGGGACAGGCTGTAAGGTCTTAACCAAAGGAGATTTATAAAGCAATAGATCTTTCTATCAGTTTTTCTGCTATGTATGCATGAATGTTTATGTGTATATTGTTGTTCTGATGAATGGATCATATTGACTTGGCAATCAAAAGTTAGTTGTAGATTCGTAATGTGCAAAACTTAGTGTGGAAAATTTTGTCGGGTTTTTCGCATTTTTTGACATTCTCTCTTCGACTTTTTCGCATATTTTCTACTACAGTTAAAAGGTGCCTAAGTGCACAATACTACACGTAGCTTTATGGATTTCGCATTTTTTGCTTTTTCAAAAAATGCGACAATTGTAGAAATGTGCTTAGAAGCGTAAAATACACTAAGTTTTGTATTTTTTGCTTTTTGCAAAAAATGCGACAGTTGTAGAACAATGCATGCTTCTGCATCCTAAAAATTAGCTGCAGTTGAGGCAGAAACGATCAGTTTGCTTCAATGGTATTAGAGCACTACAGACTATTAAATGGCAACGAACCTGCAGCAAAAAGTTGTGAGTGTATTCAATGGCAGCAACTGCGCTGTCTGGAGACAAATTCGGCTGAATGGAGAAAGAAGAACGATAGAGCAATGGCACTCATCACTCTATCACTTGTAGAAGACATCATGATGACCATTGTGGACTGTGAAACTAGCCACGAAATGTGGGAAAGGCTACAAGCCAAACATGAGCAAATGACAAGTGCAGAGATTTTGCATCTCAACAATCAACTTCTGAATATGAAGTGGGATGGCAGTGATCTAGACAAGCATGCTGGGAAGATGAAAGCCATCTTCGATCAATTGGCAACTGCAATTTAAACTCATGTGATCCCACCGGAGCAGTAGTTCTTACACTTTATAAGAACTCTACCATCTCCATACTACAGCCTGAGGTCAATACTCATGAGGACTCCTAACATGACATTCGGCGATGCTATTAAAACTATGAAGGATGAAGTCATCATGAGAGATCATACTGACTCTCAAGACAGCGAGGACCAAGCATCCATTGTCAGAAGAAAATAGAAAGGAAAAGTGCAGAAGCCAAGCACATCTATAACAAGAGATGAATGCAGTTCAAAGCCACCTATAGTATGCAGCTACTGCAAGAAGAATGGCCACTTGGAGAAAAATTGTTGGGGAAATTCCAACAACATCTACATCCATTGCAAGAAAAAGGGACACTCAACATTTGATTGTTGGTTTAATCCCAACAACAAAAACAAAGACAAGGCACGTACTGCAGAATCTTCCCATCAAGAGGAAGAGCCAAAACAAGCTATGACAGCAAGAGATGTGCACAATGCACACTCAAATCTAAAGATCATCATAGACTCAAGAGCCACCTCACACATCACATGCAAAAGGACAATTCTAGAAGACTACAAGACCTCCAACAGAGACAGAGAAGTCATCTTGGGAGACAATAGCAAGCACCGTGTCATGGGGACAGGAACTCTACGTATGAAGACCACATCTGGCTATAAAGACTTAGAAGGAGTCCTGCATGTTCCCACACTGAAAAGTCATTTGTTGTCAGTAGCAAAGATCACCGATATGGGGCTGAGTGTTACTTTCAATAGTAACGAATGTCACATAAAGGACTGTGATACCAACCGGATCCTAGTGATAGTTGAAAGAAAAGGCAACTTGTATAGAACAAATGTCCAAAATCCCACTGATCAGGTTCTTGTCACTTCAGATGAAGAAAACAAGAATGAACTATGGCACAAGAGGATGTGCCACTACAGCATCAGCACACTCTATAGAATGTCAAGGAGCAAAATGGCAGAAGGTTGGGACGTGACTGACGAAAAGATCACTCTGTGTGAATCATGTTTGAAGGGCAAGCAGCACCGTGAACCATTCAAATTTGAAGGAGTACGAGCAAAGGAGGTTCTTGGGTTGATACATAGCAATCTATGTGGCCCTATGAAGGTTCCATCTATATCTAGATCGCAGTACTTCGTTACATTTATTGATAATTACACACACATGACATTTGTCTACTTGAAGAAAAGTCTGATGTGTTCACAGTTTTTTAACAGTTCAAAAGTTTAGTTGAAACACAAACAAGAAGAAAAATCAAAGTTCTGAGATTTGATAATGGTGGAGAATACACCAGCACAAAACTCAAGACCTTTTGCCAACATGAAGGAGTTGAAAGACAATATATTATGCCTTACACACCACAGCACAACGGGGTAGCATAAAGAAAGAATCGGGCCCTAATGGAAGCAACAAGGTGCATAATGGCGCAGGCGAAGCTGTCAAAGAAATTTTGGACAGAAGCTATACTAACAGCCATCTAATCTATAGAATAGGAGCATGACAATTGTTGTAAGCGATGTCACACCCTATGAAGTCTGGACTGGTGAAAAACCCAACTTGTGGCATATCAGAGTGTTTGGTTGCAGGGCATACATGCATGTGCCGTCTAATCTACAGAATAGGAGCATGATAGTTGTTGTAAGTGATGTCACACCCTATGAAGCTTGGACTGGTGACAAACCCAACTTGTTGCATATCAGAGTGTTTGGTGCAGGGCATACATGCATGTGTCTCGGGAAAAGAAGTTCAAGCTTGATGAAAAATCAAGACCCATGATATTCGTGGGATATGCAATCAATTCACCTGGCTACAAGTTATATGATCCTGAAACCAATAAAGTGCAAGTAAGCAGAGATGTCAAGTTTGATGAGAAGACATTCCAGGAAGATGCAGACCAGACTGGTTATCAATTCTTTGATCTGACTCCTTACATCTCTGACTGGACTAAAGAGGGAGAGCAGACCTCTCTAGAGCCGCATGATCAAGAAGATCAACAAGCGATTAGAGACAGGAGCCACAGTCCCCACAACAACTAGTACAATCTGAACAACCAAAGAATCTAGTTGATCCAAGACGCTCTATCAGAATCCGACAGAAGGCTATTGAGAAAGTTGCAGCAAACAGCTGCGATGAGAACCGATGTCTGATGACAACAGAATCTGAAACTTACTCAGAAGCAATTGCAAGTCGGGAATCAGAAGAATGGAGGAAGGCAATGCAGGAGGAAATCAACTCAATACATCATGTTTATGCTTTAGCACAATTTTCTAACAATCCAGGAAAGTACCATTGGGAGCTAGCTAAGAGGATCTTACAATATCTCAAGCAGACCATGGATTTCGGCATTGTCTATTCCAAGTCAGATGAATCCACTCTAAAGGCATATAGTGACGCCACTTGGGCAAGCTCGAAGGATGACAACAAATCTGTCACTGGCAGATGTTTCATGATATGTGGAGGGCTAGTAAGCTGGGTATTTAAAAAGTATACTCTTATCGCACAATCCTCATGCGAAGCAGAATATGTAGCTACTTCAAATAATGTAAATGAGATCGTGTGGCTAAGACAACTGTTGAATGAGCTAGGAGAGCAACAAGCAGAACCTACTGTCATCATGTATATGGATACTACCAGCACAATCTCCATGACTCAAGACGTTGTCTTCCATTCCAAGGCAAAGCACATTCCACTCAAATACCATCATATTAGAGATCTTGTGCAGAAACAAAAAATTCAGATTAAGTATGTGAAGATCGCAGAAATGACAACAGATGTTCTTACCAAGCCCCTTGCAAAAAAACTATTCAAAAAACATAGGACAAAGATGGGAGTCGGCTGAAGGAATCTTCAGTTCAAGAGGGAGTGTTGGAAAATGAACTTCACTTTCCTTCATCCCTGGACACCTCCATGCAGGACGAATCAAATCTCGCAAAGATGGCCGCAAGTGCAATCCGCAAGTACAATAGAATCAGACAACCGTAACTAATCAAGTGCTAAAACGTGGCTATTAGTTTTACAAGAAAAGCTTAGGAAGAAGATGTAAAGATAGAATATAAGTTTGTAAAAACATAGAGCAGAGAATTAGAGAGAGTAGGAGAGAGTGAGATAGAAGAGAAGCTGATACAACTATAAAAAAGAAAACAGAAACTAGCACGCGGATAAGCGGTAGATTGTAAGCTCTTATCCAAAGGAGATTTATAAAGCAATAGATCTTTCTATCAGTTTTTCTGCTATGTATGCATGAACGATAGTATTTTTTATGTGTATACTGTTGTTCTGATAAATGGATCATATTGACTTGGCAATCAAAAGTTAGCCGTAGATTCGTAATGTGCAGAAACTTAGCATGGAAAATTTTGTCGGGTTTTTTACATTTTTTGACATTCTCTCTCTTCGGCTTTTTTGCATATTTTCTACTACAGTTAAAACCTGCCTAAGTGCACAAAACTACACGTAGCTTTATGGATTTCACATTTTTCGCTTTTCAAAAAATATGACAATTGCAGAATTGTGCTTAGATGTGTAAAATACATCAAGTTTCGCATACTTCATATTTTTCGCTTTTTGCAAAAAATGCGACAGTTGCAGAATAATGCATGCTTCCGCATCCTAAAAATTGTTAGCTGCAGTTGAGGCAGAAACGATCAGTTTGCTTCAGAATTCTTCAAGATGACCGAACGTGAAGCGTCGCAAACAGAGTTGATTGTGAATATTCTATCTAGCAAGATGAATATTACATTGGGAGAATTTCTTAAGTTGGTGCCTTAAGCAAAAGAAGTGTTAGCGGAGAGAACCACTATTTTGTGCTAGTTTTGAAGAATCAAATGAAGTACTTAATGTCACCTGGGAGAGTGAGCAATGAAGTACTTAATGTCACCCTACCAATACAACATAAACAATTTGGTAAAGAGACAGCCGTGATAGATGGAAGTTTAGGAGTTAATCTGATCTCAACAAAGATATGTGCTAAATGGGACCTTAGGATGAAATTTGCAACTTTTGCTATGAAGCTAGCTGATCGGCAGACTACAGTTTGTCCGAAATGTATAGTGGAAAACACACCTGTCAAAATTGTTGGAGTTCAATTTGTCATTACCTTTGTAGTAATGGACAAGTGATTCATAACTGGAGAACTGGAAAAATTACATTTGAAAATTGTGAGTGTGCAGTTAAAATTGATCCAATAACTTGGACAATCAGACCAGTATTCCAGAAAGAAAATGATGATTCATCAACAACGGATCATACTTGTGATCGACTCATCTTCCCAATTTCTTACGGACGACAACAATTGGCGAAACCCACTCAGTATGCTCAATTTCGTAAATAAAATATGCTTCAGGTAACCTTTGTAACTCCTTCTTGGTGAGATCAGTGACATTCGGATTGCAACAATAGAATATTGTCACTTTTGGTACTACATTAGGTATCAAGGGTATGGTATGCTCAATTACTGATGTAGGAATTTCTTTTAAATCCTTGTATGTCCAAACAAAACAATCTGGATATTTAATCAACAACTTCCTCAACGCTTGAAATTGATCTGGGGTAAGTTGTGTTCCAACTTGAACAATCTTCTCAACCTCTCCTGGTTCAGCAAGATTCAAAGGTTGAGTCCTAGATGGTCCATCATAAACTTCTTGTGTTTCTAGCACTTGATCCTCAGGTTCACGATGAGCTTTCGGTAACATAATAACAACGTCATCCAAGGTATAATGTTTGAAATAATCTAGCATGTCATGTTGGCCTTTTCTTTTTTTTTCAAAAGGATTAACCTTTGTTTCCTTTTAGCTTTCTTGGCAGGAATCATTTGAGGAGGTGATGACTTTTTGGAAGGTGAAGTTTTTCTAAAAGGTGAAGACTTCCTGAAGGTGATGGCTTCCGAGAATTCTGACTTGAGGGTCATCTTTGATCTTCCCTTTACCTTTATCCCCAACAAAGGCGGTACATCTTTTGGTTCAGCTATCAAAACTGCATCTCGTGATGAATTTTTTCATTTCAGAACCATGTTAGAATATTGTTTAGCTTGCTTTTTTGTCATTGGTCTTGTATTCTTTTCTTCCTTCAATAAAACTACTTTTGGCGGTTTTATTGTTGGTTCATCAAGAATATCGCAGACTCCAAACCTTTAGGATCCATATAATTTAAAATATGCTCATGTGTAAGTTCAACATTTTCATCATAAGATAAAGCATGACTGATGTGAATGAGTTCATCTTCATAGGATCTGCA
This sequence comes from Diphasiastrum complanatum, assembly GCA_029204225.1. Taxonomy (NCBI): domain Eukaryota; kingdom Viridiplantae; phylum Streptophyta; class Lycopodiopsida; order Lycopodiales; family Lycopodiaceae; genus Diphasiastrum; species Diphasiastrum complanatum. The sequence continues at coordinate 25,198,108 of CM055104.1, read as the reverse complement.
ATTGGATCGGTTGATATCCATGCCACATTCATCATGTTGATTGGGAATGTGATCAACGTATCCACAGTATGATCAAGCAAAGGAATGTTGATCAACTCTGAAGTGTTATCTCGTTGACACATATATCTTGTTATACAATTCCCAATTGCAAGAGCTTGATTCCAATTCACATTATTTGTTTAAGAGTCATAGTGCACTCCCAAAGCTTTTACTCAAAGCCTTAAACAAAGTGATGCGCAAGGATCACTTTCCGTTACCTTTTACAGAAAGCATATTGAATCGCCTTGCTGGAGTAGAAGCCTGTAGTTTCTTGGATAGATTTGGTGGTTATAGCCAAGTTAAAATCACACCTATGAATTGACATAAAACAGCTTTTGTAACTGAATGGGGAACATATGCTTCTAAGGTTATTCCATTTGGACTATGTAATGTACCAAGTTCATTTCAGCAAGTTATGCAATTTGCTTTCAAGGAGTATTTGTAGAATTTTATTTGGATGATCTTGGAGTCCATAGTGCCAATACAGACCATCTGGATCGCTTGGAAAAAGTATTTGAACGTTGTCACAAGTATCAAATTTTCTTGAATCCAGAAAAGTGTCAAATTTGGGTTACTCATGGAGTTGTTCTTGGACATGTGATATCAAGATATGGAATTGCTACCGATTATTCCAAAAGCAAGTTCATTGTGGAGTTGCTTCCACCAAAAATAATTCGAGGAGTTTATATTTTTATAGGTCATGCAAATTATCATCAGCTATTCATTCTATTTTTTGTGGACTTGGCATGACCTATATATAAGTTGACTATTGTACCAATTTGGATGTTTGAGGTGTTGAAAGCATTTGAGAAATTGAAGAAATTCTTAGATTTTGCACCGATTCTACGAGCTCCAAACTGGACAATCGAATTTCATGTGCATACTGATGCATCAAAATATGCCATTAGATTAGTTTTGATGCAGCCAGAAGAATAAAGAAGGAATACCTATCAGATTTGCTAGTCGACAACTTACTGATTAAAATTATTTTACTATGGAATGTGCAGCGTTGGCTATGGTATTTTCAGTGAATAAATTTTAACATTATTTAATGTGACACATTTTGTATTTTATACCGACCATCGGCCGTTGCTTTATCTAGTATACAAAACATGCAATACGGGACGCATTGCAAGATGGTTACTATTACTGACTAAATTTGATTTTCGAGTTGTGATTTGAAAAGGTAAACAACATTATCTGGCCGACCATGTCTCAAGAATACAGACATCACTAGTCAACACTGAAGTGGATGATGAACTGCCAGATGCTACATTGTTGTATGTTGAAGCAGTACCTGAGTGGGCAGGAGATATTGATGAATATTTGATGATAGACCAACCTAACGCATCTTTGACAAAAGCTCAACAAAAACAATTGATTGTTAAGACACAACCTTATCAATTGATTGCAGGCCAATTGTATCATCATGGAATGGATGATATTCTAAGAAGATGTGTTTTGCCACAAGAAGTGCCTGATCTAATCATGTTCTCACATGATGGGATGGAAGGTGGACATTTTTCAACTGATATCACTATTCGAAAGATCTTACAATCAGGGTGTTGGTGGCCTACATTTCATAAGGATACAAAAAATTTATTCAATCATATGATGTATGTCAACGAGCACATTGTCAGAAATGGTGAACTCCTGCAACTTTGTCACAGCACGAACAATGTCCCAGGATCCTGTATTCCATTCAAAGACGAAGCACATTCCTCTGAAGTACCATCACATTTGAGATTTGATCTCGAAAGGAGAGCTCCGGGTCCAGTCCATAAAATCAGAAAGTATGATTGCAGATCTCCTCACGAAACCACTCGACAGGCCACTCTTTACCAAGCAAAGAGAGGCAATTGGATTGAACGAAAAAAGCTGCAAGGTTCAAGAGGGAGTGTCAGAAATGGTGAACTCTTGCAACTTTGTCGCAGCACGAACAAGACACGAAGGTCGAACGAGAACAATTCGTGACAGTCAACGCGTCTTTGACTCAAAGCACAAACGATTTGTGAATCAATCGTGAATCGTAAACACACCTCCAGGACCGCAAACCGCAAAGGGGCACAGAACGAAGACTACGAAAAGAACGAAACAAACGAAGAGAAATCCTTCGCGCTACCAGCTGGCAGCTCAACGGGCTTCATGCCCAACTGAAATGAATAGCAACAATGAAGACTAACTAACTAGTTGATTAGCGCTAACTAGTCTTGTGATTCTACGTTTAGCTATCTTGTAAACTCCACACAGTGGAGGTATAACCGATCCTCTCTGGATCATAACTAGATGAAGAGAGATAGTGAATACAAAGATCTGTAAGAAACAGAGAGAGACGTAGCGAATAGAGTAAGAAAGCAAAATATTATAGTTGTGCATGAAAGTTTGCCAACGAGCATAACACAGCGAAAGAGCAAAGAGTTAATCCGCCAACGAGCGAGACACTGACGATTTCACTCTAAAAACAAACTGACAATATAGTCGCTCTATTTCATGTATCTCTTGGCCTTGTGCTGTGACTCTTGATTGCTAGAATAAAATATGTTCTGTGATGCGTAGTCGAGTGTTTGGGATCCTGTAAGGTCTTCCGCACGAAAAGAAAATTCAAAGAAAGAAAATTGTTTGCGAATCAGAAGAGAGAAGACGAACACGAAATAGTCTCTCTCCCTCGCTTCCGCCACACATGTCACCCTATGAAGTAAAACTATGAACCTTTACATTCGGTTCTAGCACAAGTACCATTTGAGAAATGAGGACTTGACTATGTTGATCCTATTCATCCTACGACAAGAGGTACTCGAGAAAGATATATCATCGTAGCAACAGATTATATGACCAAGTGGGTCGAAGCAAGAGCAGTTCGAGTTGCCGATGCAATAGACTTTTTAGATAATCCAGATAGATCTAACCTTCGCCAAATTCAAAAATGATGGAATACTATATTTGGAAACCTCAGACAAATCAACAAAGAGCGATACTATTATTTTTATAAAAAAAGAGTACTTTTTTGACAAAAAAAAGTTCAATATAACAGTTGACACTGATTACCTGAAATAGTATGATGATGGAATGACTTTGACTCTAGCGAAGGTTCAGACAAAGGTTCTTCTCAGAGAACTGATATTCTTGCAGAAAGGTGTTGAACTTCCTGAAGTAGTGCCGGTCCCTTGGAACTAAGGTGCTTTGTATAAGCTCTATTTAGCGAGTCATTGTTGGATAAGATAATTGGTCACTTCTTTCATGAAGTTCAGTCGGGTAGTGCTCTTCTTGTCCTTTGTAGGGGTAGATGGACTTATGGACGCCTGCGAGCCAATGTTGCTCAATCCACGCTTGAAATATGGATTGACAGGGGTCACCAAGGAGTGTCGCTCTACTAAACACTCGGGCCACTAACAGTTGGTCTTCAACTTTTTGGGATGCCAGGGCCATGTTCGGGTCAAAACAAATAGATGAGAGGAAGTCGTCCCATTTGCTGGCGACGCCCATCAAGTATCTCCATGTGAGGTGCTCTTCGAACTGCTTGTAAGGGTGAGACAGCTACGAGTTGACCCATAGGATCCATCGGTGCTGGTTCTGGTTCTGCCTCGATTTGCGTAGCTGCAACTCTGGGGATGTTTGGTGCTTGATTCATTATTCTTCTGGCTATTGTCCGCCCTGGATCTCAAATTCATTTGACGGAGAGTTCTAGGGTAGATGGATTTTGATGGTTCTGTGGAACTCAATCTAGATCCTTAAGGAATCTGATTAGCCTCAAGGCCAGAAGTGTGATTTGAGACCTCTTACGGTGGTTTTTCCTTGATAACTTTTTGATTTTTGCTCGGATTGGTCTGAGATTTTTACAATGGCTAGATCTGGTGCAAATGTAACTATTGATCCTATCTGTGAAGGTTACTCGTGTGAGGGTTGGTTGTGCAAAGGCTATTCACTATTTTGCAGTAAAAAAATCTTGATTTTTTTAGATCTGTTGGAAACTAACCTTCACAGACTTGTTAGGGGATAGATCTGGAATGGATCTGGCTCTGTTCCAAGGGGAAAAGGTTCTTTCTTACAGGTAAAGAAGCTATGGCTATTTGTGAAGGTTCAAAGGCACTTTTTTTATCCCAGATATATCATCTCGGGTAACTAATGTTTGTTGGCTTCATCACTGATGGAAAAAGACATTTTGGAGACATCGGGATGGTCTACAAAGGTTACTTCTATGAGGATTCGATGGATCTTCTAATTTTAGTGATGTTTAGGCACTCAAATCCAATGTTTAGCTCACTAGAATCAAACTAGTTTTCATAGTTTCTTCTGTGTCCTTGTCTCACTAAAATGGAACTTCAAAGAGCTCTACGAAGGTTCTCATAAAGATTTGAATTTTTTTTTTCAAGGGAATTTTGAATTTTTTATGGTTTTTTTTGAGATTTTTCCAAATCTGATTGGTAGGAACCTTTGCAGGCTTCTATGCAAGTCTGGGACAATACCCTGGAACTATTGTCAGTCGTGCAAAAGTTGGTTCCCACTGGATTTTGAATAAATAAAATCTGATGGAATTTTTGTCTCTTTTTCCTCCAAAAACAGATTTGAGCTATTTTTATGGTTTTTTCGGTTTTGCGAATGGATGCCAAGCATGTTTTGGGTCTCCACTACCCTCTCACACCTCCTTCACTGGCTGAGAATAGTCCAAGCACAAGAAATTACAAAAACCACCTAAAAGCACTCTAAAAAAGCAAATACAACTAAACTAGTTAGTGAAACTTATCCCCAACAATAGCACCAATATAGGGTGTGGAGATTGGTTGGTGAGCAGCCCCTCCGCCTGTTGTCAAAAAGAGCTAGAACACTAGATAGGTACCTAACTATGCCAAGTTGCTAGATTTAGATGCTTTCTACTCTTTTTCCTAACGCTACTCCACATTAAGACTACTCCTTCCTACACTAACCACACACACATCATGAAGGATTCCACGATTTGTCTCAAGAGCGTGGACTGAATGCGGTCCTTGCGAAAAGTTGACACAACCAAGAAGTTGTTCAACAGGTAAGCGACGGCTTGGATGATGGGGTCATTGATAGCCTCTATCAAATAATCATTGTTAGTTTTAACGAGGAGCTTAGGAGCAATTTGCATTACGTAGGGTTTGATGAGATTCTTAGCTTGGTGATGGGAGATGGGTTGGCAATCACCGAACACAATGCCGATGGTGACCATAGAGTTAACGTTAATGCGTACCTTGTATGTGGTACCTTAGTATAGGATGTGGAAACACAACTTCGACACATCCCACATGGCGTAAGCATGGAGAGCTAGATCCATGTTAATATCAGAAGAGAAGAGCACTAAGAAAAATCCCATTGCTTCGAGAAGGGGGCCAGCAGCCTGAAGCCAATGAGTTACTATGAAATCAGAAGGCAAGGCTCAGATCTGGGTGGCAGGAGGTATCTCGCATTGGATAACCTTCTTGGTGCCAGTATCATCAGTAGAGGAGGAAGAAGCCATGATGTTAGATGGATCATAAAGTGTGTTAGCGACGGAGATGGAAAAAAGACAAAAAGACACTTAAAAAAGAAAAAAATACATCAAAAACAAGTTAAAAGTTTAAAAATCTACGAAAAGGTGTAAATCGTGAGAATGAAGGCAGGAATGGTGGCATTGAGTGTGTAACAAGTGGCTATGAGAGCTGATGAAGGCTGGTGAAAATTTTTGTCGCAATCTGATAACGTTGAAAATTTGGTGTATTTTTTGGTTGAGCTTCGCTGAATGAAGTGCCAAATGACTCAAATTTTTCCCTTATATAGTGGAAATTAGAGTGCACTTTCGCCAGTTCAGTTCCAACCAAAATTTGGTAGGGACCTTCATCACAATATTCTAATATCTCAATGAAGTCTATGAAGGTTCAAAAGGTGATTTGACTGCCCTACGATGGTTCTAAGAAGGTTCAGCCTGTCTGAGAAGGTTCAACCCTCGCAAGAGGTGAACTCTTGCACAACTTGTTCCAAATGTTGGATTTTCAAGATCAGACCATGTAGGTAGGCTAATTTCACTACTTTGATTCCATTTATGCCCTCTACAAAGATTGGTTTGCAGATCTTGATGCCCTACGAAGATTCCTTAGTTTTTGGTTGTCTGAACCCTCGCAAACACTCAAATTTGATGATTTTTCCATTAGTAACTCTCGCAAAGATTTTAATAGATGTATCTGAGTCAGATTTAGTAATTGACAAAATCTCAAGAGTTAATTCCAAAGGGATCTCAAAAAATCATGGAAAAACTTTTTTTTTTGGGTGTTTTTTTGGTGAGATATTGAGATTCTTTGATCCATAGCTCTTACAGACTGGTATGCCATTACATCCAAGTCAGATATGACTATGGAGAGCTCTCCGAGAGTTTTGATAGACAATTGGTAGCTGATCCATTAGTTTAAGTGATTTTAATCTCCATTTTGCTATTTTTTCTCAAAATTGTCGTCTCTGATTTGCAAGGATGGAGGCTGATTGTTATTATTTGATGACCTACTTCCATATGGATCCTCTCTGAATCTGGATCCCACTTGGATCTTGTCGGATCTTCCTTGATCTATTTGGATCTTGTCTAATCTTGTTGAAATTTGGTGGATTTTGCTTGATCTGACTAGATCTTATTTAGATCTTGGCTTGATTTCACTAGATCTAGCTAGGATGACTTCTGATGAGGTTTGATCTGATCATTGTATGCGTCATCCACACCCTGGATCTATTTCACTAAGGTGGCTAGTACTTGTGAAGTCAACTACCATTGATGGGAGTATCGAATGGTGTCCCATCTAATTGTTCAAGTTTCACGGCTCCATGGTTGAGGATCTCCTTTACTCGGAACGGGGGACTTCACCTATGAACTTCAATTTTCCCTTGATCGCCTTAGTTTTATACATGAGGACTAAATATCCTGATCGAAGATCTTTCTTGTGTAGTCGGCGATCATGCCATGCCTTGCGTCGCTCTTTCTCAGCAACTGCTTTCCGCAATTTAACCAGAATGTCTTATTGCCGCAAATAGTTGACATCTTCAAAATTGGACGCGTCTCACAAAGTTTATGTAATGTTTCATGGCATAATTGTAGAGATTTGGATTCATCAAGATGTTGCGTTGTGGCAATTTTCAATGAAGTACCAAAAACTCCATTGACATTACTGCATCTTGACCATAAACTAGTTGAAACGGCGTGTGGTCAGTGCTTCTTTTGTAAGCTATTCTGAATGCCCATAGAGCAGCATGTAACTTGTGCTCCCAATCAAATCTGCTAGCTTCAACTATTTTCGTGATCATGTTACACGAGATCTTATTGGATGATTTTGTCTGTCCATTATCGCGAGGATAATAAGGCACGTTAAATCGATGGATCATGAAGAATTCCTCCAATAGGACTTTGATAATCTCATTGACGAAATGACTTTCGCGATCGCTGAATATCTCTATCGAGCATCTGAACGCACAATGATATTTTCATATAGAAATTTGGCAGTATCTTGAGCGTCAGCTGTTTACACTGCCTTGGCTTTTACCCACTTTTGGTGAGATAATCCATAGCCACGATAATATATCGGGCTTGTGAACTTCTTGCACTAGCGTGAATTGGACCGATATAGTCCAATCCCCATTTTTCAAACAATGTTTGAGCTAGGACTGGGTGTAAAAGATCATAGTTCAACCTTGTTGGTCTCCTAGCTCTCTAGCACACATTCTTCAACATCCGTATCAACATCCTGATTGCAGAATCTTGCAAATTGTAATGTCGGATGTGAAATGACCACCACCCATGCCTTCATGCGAAATTGAAATAATCTAGGTGGCCTCGTGTGGAAGAATACATCTTCGAAGGATTCCATTTGATATAATTGGCCGGCAATCAGCTAATAAGGTCTTGCTTTTAGAATTAGTTTTCGTTGTTCCGCCTTGGATAGAGATTTATCCGGTTGGCCCCACATTAAATATTCAACTATATATACGGCCCATTCAGGTACAATGTCAATGTAAAATAAGACAGCATCTGGTAGCTCATCATCAAGTAGGGCTGCAGTCTCCTCCCCCTTGATTCGCAACATATGATCTGCCATATAATGTTGCTTTCCCTTGCAAATTACTATCCGAAAATCTAACTCTAACAACAGAAGTAACCAACGGGTGATTCTCCCTATGTTGCAAGGCTTATTAACAAGATAAATCAAGGGTTGATGGTCCGCATAAAAGACAAAATGTGTGGCCATCAAATAATACCAAAATTTTTTAACCACATAGATCATAGCCAGTGCCTCCCGCTCTGTGGTCGTATAGTTTATCTCTGAATTACTGAGCTGTCGGCTAACAAATCGGATTGGGAAATTCTTTTTGTGTTCTCCTGGTTGGGTTAAGACTACTCCTATTGCATACTTTGATACATTTGTATGCACATGAAACTCTATGGACCAATTGGGTGGACGTAATATTGGTGTTGAGAACAATGTATCCTTAAGTTTTTGGAAAGTCTATAGGGCCTCCTCCATCCTCTGTCTTCAAGGATATATGATATTCGCATCATTTCTTCAACACCTTTTTTAGTTGGATAAGTGTAGAGAGTTAGGTCCGTGCATGCACAGATCATCCAAAAAGATCTCCAAAATGTTTTGCAAATATTCTTTAAATGCCGCCTGGATAACTCATTGGAAGGTACTTGGAACTACACCTTTTGGTTTGACACATGATTGATCTACTAATTTGATGGCAAATTTTGCTGGTTTCAATCCATGCTACCCCATTTTTTATACAAGGTAGTGGAAATCAAATTTACACCCGATCCTCCATCTACCACTATTGCTTTGTCCTCAAACCTCTTGTGGTGGATTGGCAAGGTGATGTTGTGTTCTTCACTGTCCCATGCTGCCCCAATATGGAAGACATTGCTCGTTCCTTCGTAGCCCGCACAGTATAAGGACTCTTTCACTGATGTTTCTGGTCCTGCTTTGGCCCATTCAACTAGGATGCTCTTGGCTTGAGGTGTGATTCGTAGTAACTCACCAAGAGATAAGTTTATGTGGCTAGACAATAAACTAGTGACTACACTTGTTTGTGGGACCTCTCGCACTTCAATATAGAACAACAGTTTGTAATGATGTAAGCAATCATTTTGATCCGTTCGCACTGGGGAGGCCGCTGGTGGTGCTGGTTCTTCCATAGGTTGAGGTTTAGCAGGAGCTTCTCATGCTTTAGCAGCTTTCTCTTCTTATGCTTTCTGTATCCAATGGTGGACCTTATGGTATATCTTTCCTTCTTCTCTCACATTCGGATATGGTCCTACAGTTGAGGGTAGTCGTCGGCCATTGATACTAAATTTGCCCGCAGAAGCTATAGCTACAGTGGATGTTGATATTCGCAACCACAAGGCGAATGCCACACCACTTTTGCCCCATCTTCTCCTTTCATCCTCAACACCACCCTGTAGTTCCCCTCTATTCCATCCATTCTCTCATTTGGACAAACTGTCCCCATCCCTGTTTTTACTTTTGTTCCTCCCACACCACCCATTTCTCCATCAAAGACTACCGAGGGCGACCGACCGTTGCCTGATGATGCATTTGTACAAACAATTTTAATTCCATCGCCCATGCAAAGGGGACCTTTACTTGTATATGTATCAATCTCTTTGTAATAAGATACAAAGTTAGTTAGAATTAGTACAGAGTTTGTATTAGAAATTTTTTATTGAAACTATTCATAAAAGATCGAGTGTTTACAGTTACTTACGAGTTTACCTTTGAAAATGAATCTGAAGTTTGAAAGTACATCATCTTGTAGGAGCAATAGTTCCCGCCGGATGTAGTTTAGACTCCAATCTTCTTCCACCTCAACTCATGTCAAAACGACATCATTGTATATAATTTCAATATTTTTTCATTTTGAATGTCCACTGGCTTCCAAGTCTTGATCGAGTGGCACCCATTTACCTTTATTTTTTTTCCATCTTTGATAATGGAAGCATAAGCTCAACATTTGTTTTTCAATTTGATAATGGAAGCACATGGAAGACATTTTAATTCTGCATTCTATTTCTCCATCTGATCTTTTGTCCCAGCCTTCATCCATAAGTTCAGATAATAAACTATCTGATAAATTTTTGCATACAAACATCGTTGGGATTTTGTGTACAATGACTCTTGAAAAGAAATCCACAAATATATTCAAGGAAATAAACCAACTCAATTTGATTGTTTTTGATCTCGTGTTCATTTTTAATGAATGTCTTACATCATTATATATCTTGCAACGAAGTGATTTTGAAATTGTAGCATCTGGTGCAATCCATTCATCACTTTCAAAGCTAGGTAATGGAATTGCTACTATTTGTCCAAAATTTTCTTTTGTATAAAAAATGTACATTGATTCATAAAAATAAATTCCACCATCAACTAGATCTTTTGCAGTTCTACCTCGATATTGCAGTTGTCCAATATCAGTGCGAATAACATCTAACACACCTGCTAAAGATCCCCTCGGTTCCCATTCATTTATGTTGGATGGATATAAATCTGCAAGAGAAAAATGATCAGATTGGCAAGTTTACTATTAGATATTTATGAATGACAAAAATCAAAGTATAAAAAATATCAATACTCACAGTTGCTTTTTTTGTGATCTTGACGGTTGAATCCTTGCACATTTATCTCTGAATGCATATATACATGTTGGACTAGAATTTCAGAAATAGATTTTCCTCCTGATGATGTTCTGAAATCCAAAATTTTGGCCTTCCAATAAGATCGAAATGATAGTTTTGACCTTTTCCTTTTTCGAAATGCTCCTCTTGATGATGGATGCATCAAAACCCAAGAGTTTTTTGAATATTTTCTTGGCACCCATAATCCATTATCACCTGTCTCGTTGAATAGAAGCACAAAGTCGGTTGAGGAGCACAGCTTTCTTGATGGCGCCATTCGTAATTTGCATGCAAAAATCTGAAACAATGAACTATGAATCTGAAAATTTGCGTAGAATCTGAGAAAAAGTGTTGGCGAAAATTTGAAATACTGATCTATTTGGCACCACAAATTACCTCTGGTTATCCCTGTTAACCATGGTTTGACAATGCATATACATTAATGGTACATCGATTTTCTCATCTCAACCATTTGTCAGATTCATTTTCAATATTTTTGGGTCTCTTCAGGCAGTGATGAGCTGGAAGGGCAGGCCTCATCAACCAATAGCATTTCCACATGCTGCTCGACGAAACAACAGTATATTTAAAAGTTTTTATTTTATTTATATTTGAAAAATTCTACGTTACGTAGAACCCCAAAGCTAAGGTTTCAATTGGTCCACATGGCAACGAAAATAAGAAAAATAAATAAAAAAACATCTTTTTCAAAGGCCCTCGTCGGGCTCTAAGTTACTCTAATGATGCATCTCAAATCATATCTATAGACTATCAAGATGTGATGGGGTCAAGGTTTGAGGAGGAGAATCCTCAACACATGGATTCAAAAGTAACTTCAAGATGGATGGCCGAGTTTTTATGGCTCATTTTTCGTGGTGAAGGGAGGCAAGTTTTAGGTGGTATCCACTCCAGCATCCTCATTTACACTTTTCTTCCATTACTTGATGTACTATCTTGCTTTATTGAGATTTTACATCTCAAAGTTCATGTAAGGCAATTCTAGTTTTGGATTATGGCTATTGTATGGACATACTTTTTGTTATTGATGGCTTAGATATGTTTTTAGAACATTTTGAAAGCAAGGTATTGTGTTATCAAAAGTATGCTCTTGGATCTTGTAAGAGAAAGAATGAGTTTGATACTCATAGTTTGAAAATTCATGTTTGTACATGTTATAAGGCATTTTGTAAATTTCTCTTGAGATTAAGTGAGGCATCCAAAGAGGACACTTACATCTTTGAGCAAGTATTTAGCCTCAAGAATATCAATATTTGCTTTTAATTTCAATATTAGATCCATCATGGATAAAGTTCATAGTATGTGAACTAGTCAAGCTAGAATGCTTAATCTTGATGATCAACATTTTTGCTCATCTTACGATCTTGATCTCTATGATATTTGTGATATTTATGAGGCATGGAAGCCTCTGATTTTCATCATGGTGTAGCCATCTTCATGCAAGTGGTACTTTCAAATCAAAGATCATCATCAAGCATGGAGGAAGCACTTGGATATAGTGGCAAATTGGTGGAATGCTCTTCAAAGATGTTGGCAAATGATTTCTACCAAAGAAATCTTATCATGGATATGGTGAGGGTGCTGCTATGATGGATCCCTTGGCTGATCTTCACTTCACATGCATACCAAAGGATCCACTTAAAAAGTTTTACAAACTCCTTGGTTGATTTAGTACCTTACCAAGCTATTTTTTGAGGAGTGTGAAAAATTGGCAAAAATCTAGCTTGGCAATTTTATGTTTATGTTTGTGAGTACATTTCACACGTGTGGAGCATGTTCTCACATGTGTAACTCTTCATTTCTATCATAATCTAATCTGAGTTTTTGAGTCAATTTGAAGATCTCTCAATTTTGTGTGTATTTAACTTTCTCTCTCTACTTGAGTTCAATTGGTATATTCTCTCTACCCAAGGAGAAGAGCTTTCATGATGAGCTTCCACACGTGTGAAACTACTTTGGTTATGAATGTATGCATGCAACTTTGTCTCTTTGCCTTAGATTTCATCAATTGATCTTGGATTTCAATCAATAGAAGATCTAAAGTGCATAAGCTTTACTTCAGGAGATCATTCTCACACATTAGGGCAATCCCACATGTGTGAAATTTCACAAGAACTTGGGAGAGGTGAATATGGACAATGATGAGTTGGAAGAGTTGGAGGATATGGGAGAACAAGAAATGCCAGAGGGGATAGACAGGAGTGGTGGTGATATTTTGGTTCACATCAGAGTTAGTGCAAGTGGAAATCACCTCCTCGAAAACCATTGATTAGATGTATGATCAACACAAAAGTGGACCTTCTCATAGACAAGGAGCCTTTGAAGAGTGCACTTGGGAGAGAAGGTTATATACCTAAAAAAAGATAATTTATATTGTTGACTAATCTACTAGGTGGCCAGCATGTGGAAGTGTCAGATGAAATAAAATAAAGCTGGGATCCATTATGGTAGGTTGTAGATGATGAGTTTGAAATGAAGATTGCCCATATGCCTGAGTGGCATTTTCTTTCAAAATTGATGTTCTATGTTTGGGAAGAAAATCATCGAACAGCCGCTTGGTTAGAGTTGGTTCATGAGGAGTACTCCACAAGGGCCGCATTTCATATAAGAGTTCTGGCAAGATTTATAGACCCCAAACATGAGAGTGAGATCACATAATGCACTGCTTTGCAATGCTTTAATTTGTAAGTATTTTTGGTTTCACAATCACAAATGCATTTTGTTTTCTATTGCTTTATCACCATACATGCATAGCTAGTATGGCAATAACATGTTTTGCTATTTATATGTTAATATTGATCAATGTTGTTTGAGTAGGATGAATGAGCATGCTATCATAAAAACCAATTTGAAGGACTACTTATTCAGCACATGCACTATTATGTGCAAGTATGATGAGGATGTTTTTATTAAAATTGACTGAAGATGAGAGAAAAAAATTGGAGATGTATAGACAAAAAGAGCAAAAATGGACAAGAATTCTTGTTACCCATTGACTCAAGCTCTGCTGAGACATCTTATCTATGTGCATTAAGTAGTATTCAAAGTTATCTAGCTTCAACATGAAGGCTTTGTAGCAAAGGGACAGGAAAATAAAGTATGTCGCTTGAATAAAGCGCTTTATGGTCTCAAGTAGGCACCACATGCGTGGTATAGCAGGATTGATGCCTACTTTTGTTCAAAGGGGATGGTGAGAACACATTCTGATCCAAATCTATATGTCTTATGCTTTGATTGCTCTTTATGTTGATGACTTGATTATTACAGGAAATAATCAAGAGATAATAGACATGATCAAGAAAGACCTCATGTAACAATTCGAGATGATAGATCTCAGCCTGATGCATTATTGCCTTGGAGTAGAGGTGTGGCAAAAAGGACACGAAGTGGGTTTAACACAGGTGAAGTATGTCAAAGAGTTGCTGCGCATGTTTAGGTTGCAGGATTGCAAACTAGTGAATACTCCTATTGAACTTTCTAAGCTTGATGAGTCACAGTCATTTGATGCTATGTTGTATAGGCAATTAGTAGGGAGCTTGATTTACCTTACCACGACTAGACCAGATATATGCTATGTTGTTGGCATTGTAAGTCAGTTCATGGCAGCACCTACAGAAACACATTGGAAGGCAGCTAAACGCATTTTGCGTTATATGAAAGGCACTTCAGATTATGGCTTGATTTACAAGAAGCATGATGGGTTACCTGAGTTGTGTGGCTATGTGGATGCAGATTGGGGAGGTGACTATGATGATCGTAAATCCACCACAGGAGGGTATGTATTCCAGTTTTGTGGTAGTTGCTTTTCCTGGTCTAGTAAAAAGCAAAGTACAATTGCTCTTTCCACCATAGAAGCAGAGTATAAGGCAATGTGTAGTGCAGCACAAAAAGCTATATGGTTGAGACAAATCTTGGAAGAAGTTGGCATAAAGCAGAAAAATTCCACGACATTACATAGCGACAGTCAGAGTGGCATTCAGCTAGCAAAGAATCCAATGTTCCATGCAAAAACTAAACACCTTGAGATTCAGTATCACTTTATACGTGAGAGGTTGCTGAGTTGTGAAATTCATGTTGTTCATTGTAGCACAGAAGAACAACTAGCTGATATTTTCACTAAGCCACTTGTTGGAGAAAAGTTTGATAAGTTTAGATCAAAGCTTTCTATACTTAAAGTTTGTTGACTTTAAAGCTATGTATATGACTGTATAAAAAGTAGACTCTACTTTAAGGGAGAGAATTAGAATTAAAGTAGAATCATTGTGCTACTGTACTATGGGTCCTATCAGTTGATAAGAATCAGTTGGCCTTGCCACAAGGCACGTCAACGGGACACGCGTCCCGCCAACGACAACCTGGGTCATGCATGGTGTAGCGCAGGCATCCCAAAGGGATCCGGGAACCACGACTTAGCTTCCTAGCCTTCAACTCTTGCCATCCAAACCCACTTGACATACAAGCAGCCAACTCACCAACAACGATCAGACTTAACCCACTTGAAGTTCCAAAAATTAACATTGAGATCCAACCTAGTGCCATGCCAGATTGGGGGTCTCGATGTGGGTGACTTCCCTCCAAGCAAGCCGCCGGACATACATCAAACCAACTCGAAGCTTCGTTACAAACGAGTAACATCCATTCCAAGCAAGCAGTCTGACTTACATCAGACTTAACCAAATGAAAGCTTCATCACAAGCGCTGGAAGCCAACCTGACACCACGCCAGACTGGACAGCCATAAACAGGTAACTTCCACCCAAGCAAGCCATCCAACTCAGCCGACAGGTTAGAGCCCATTCCCCAAGATCTTAACCCATTCACGTTCATGCAAGGAACTGTAGCGCAGGCATCCCAAAGGGAGCAGGGAACCACGACTTAGCTTTCCAGCCTTCAACACTTGCCATCCAAACCCACTTGACATACAAGCAGCCAACTCACCAACAAGGATCAGACTTAACCAACTTGAAGTTCCGAAAACCAACATTGAGATCCAACCTGGCGCCATGCCAGATTGGGGGTCCCGATGTGGGTGACTTCCCTCCAAGCAAGCCGCCCGACATACATCAAACTTAACCAACTCGAAGCTTCGTTACAAACGAGTAACATCCATTCCAAGCAAGCGGTCTGACTTACATCAGACTTAACCAACTGAAAGCTTCGTCATGAGCGCTAGAAGCCAACCTGGCGCCATGCCAGACTGGATAGCCATAACCAGGTAACGTCCACCCAAGCAAGCCATCCAACTCAGCCGACAGGTTAGAGCCCGTTCCCCAAGAGCTTAACCCATTCATTTTCATGCAAGGAACACTCAGAACCACAAGCTACGACAGATATGGAAACAACCAGTTCCTGGACAGCATACCGCTGGCGCCACGGACCGAATGGTCCCGACGGCATACCGCTGGCGTCCCGGGATACGACCCTCAGCTATGTGCCAAGTTAAAAATTTTGAAAGCGGCCTTACAACTGGCGCTTTTACCGAACACTGAAACCCAGAAGGTAATCAGAGTCAGTTTGAGAAAAATCCCACTTTATTGATAGATCTGAGAAGGTTACATTTCAAGTGTGTGACCGACCCTAGTCTCCGGGACGCTAGCATGCCAAGGCGAGAGCCATGACAACATTCCAGCAAGGGAGGCTGAGACTTGGTTGGTGCTCGCCCTGAGTCGCAACCCGCACTCCCCTATAGTATTGGTGTGATTCGGCACCCCCCCTCATACCAAGCACTCTACCCAAGCTGGTAAAGCACGTTTTTCTCTCTCTAGGATTTTCTCTTTCTAGAAAGTCATTTTCTCTCTCTAGATTTTATTGATCCCTAGGCTTCCTTTAATCATGCCTAGATCGTGTGAGGTGATTGCACATCGATCTGAGCTCTCTGGACTTCGCTAGAACCGATCAAACATTTTCAGCCATAGAAACTTGGCGCCGGCTGGATTCTGGTCACAGTGGCGCCGGGAGCGGCGCTGGCGCCATTGTGGCCGAGAGCAGCAGGGGCGCTACTGGCGCCGGGGACATAGCCGGCGCCGATGGCGCCGAAAGTAAAGCTTGTAAATGTAGCTTTACAACACCAGGCTTCCTTTAATCATGCCTAGATCATGTGAGGTGATTGCACATCGATCTGAACTCTCTGGACTCCGCTAGAACCGATCAAAGATTTTCAGCCATAAGAACTTGGCGCCGGCTGGATTCTGGTCACAGTGGCACCGACGCCGTTGGCGCCGGGAGCAGCAGGGGCGCTGCTGGCGCCAGGGACATAGCTGGCGCCGATGGCGCCGAAAGTAAAGCTTGTAAAGGTAGCTTTACAACACATGGGTTGCCTGAGTGAACAACTATATGTATAGTGTAATTTCATTTTGTGAAATACAATTGCCATGTGAGCTTGTTGTGGAGAGTGTTTTCTGTCTGTGTTACTGTGTAGCATGATCCTTGTTCCTGTTCTAAGCAAATTCTAAGTCCACCTCCTTTGCCAAGACTTGCTCCCTCACAAAGTGATATGCCACCTCAATATTCTTGATCCTAGTATGAAAGATAGGATTGGTTGCCAAATTTTGGGCTGATAGGTTGTCACAAAATATGATTTGGCTCTTTGAAAAATCCAGCAAGTGAATATCCTTGATCATCCTCTTGATCCATACCATCTCCTTTGTGCAATGTGTAAGTGCTTTGTACTCGGCCTTACTAGATGACAATGAGATAGTGGCTTGTTTCTTCGACATATATCATATAGCTCCATCACCTATGAAAATACAATGAGAACTAATGAATTTCCTATCCATTTTATCTCCAACAAAGTCCAAATCTGAAAATCCAAACAAGTTAGGTGATGATCCCTCATATAATATGCCAAAATCGCAAGTTCCCATGATGTATCTCAAAACCCGTTTTCCTAGCTTCCAATGCTCTTCACTAGGATCTTGTATAAAGTGTCTCAATCTACCGTACACAATAGCTCAGATCTGGTCTTGTGATGGTTAGATAAATGAGTGAACCAGCTAGCTTCCTATCGAGAGTAATGTCCTTGAAGGATTTTTCATTACCTCTTATAGTTAGCTTTATTTGACTCCATAGGTGTATCACAAGACTTTGCATCTACCATACAAAATCTTTCTAAAATAGAATTACCATACTTATCTTGACAAATGAAAGTAGATTGAGAATATCTAATCACTTCTATTCCTAAAGCAAATGACCAAGCAAAATGGTAACACCATTTCCAGCAGACCTATAATAAAGTGAATGATCATACTCACTCATAACAAAGCCTTGAGAGAGTAAGAAAATGTTAAGCTTAACATACCAACCTTGTTGCTTGCTTAGGGCCATACAAACTCTTTTGTAAAAGACACACATGATTTGGCTTTGTATGTGAATTGTAGCTCTTGGGTTTCTCCATGTACAGTTCCTCCTCAAGATCACCATTCAAAAAAGCATTTGTAATATCCAACTGCCATAGAATCCATCCATAAAGAGTAGCAAGAGAGATATTGACCCGAATGCTTACCATCTTTGCCACGGTTGCAATCGTTTCATCATAGTCAATACCATGTTCTTGAGCATATCCTTTTGCCACCAACCTTGGCTTATGGTTATTGATAGATCCATCTTGGTTTGTCTTCTCCATGTTTCATTCTTCATAAGAGCTTGATACTCAAGATCCTTGCTTGGATCCACTCCTCTTTGTTCCTTGCTTCATCTACACAAGTAGGTTCATCAAAAGAGGTTAGGAAAGCAAAGTGTTTACCTCCAACAACTTGCTTACCTTTCTCATCATATGTGAGCCTTGAAGGCATTTGCCTTTCCCTTGATGTTCTCCTTGGCTTTTAACTTGATGAAGGTCCTTCGTCATCACCATCTAAAGTAGGATCCATCACATCAACATCAATAACGCTAGATTCATCCACACCATCATCACTTGAAGACACCTTTTAAATATTCCCCTCATCAAAAATGACATTTCTACCAATAATCACCTTATTAGTAATAGGAATGTAAACCTTGTAGGCATTACTCACCTCACTATATCCAACAAATATACTTTTCCTTGAAGATGGATACTCCTTTGTCCTATCATAAAGAGTTATATTGACATATCAAGTACATCCGAAAGTTTTAAGAAAGTTGACCCTCGGCCTCCTCTTGAATAGCATCTCAAAAGGTGTTCTTCTATCCAATATAGCACTCGGCTACCTATTGCATAGAAAGTTAGCACACAACAAAGCTTGATCCCAAAATGGTTTTGGAAGATTAGCACCTAACCTCATGGCTTTGGCACTTTCACATAAAGTTCTATTCTCCCCCTTGGTCACTACATTTTGTTGTGGTGTCCTTGAAGTTGTGTACTCCTTCTTGATCCCATGCTCATCACAAAAAGCCTTGAGCTTGGTAGATATGTACTCTCCACCATTGTCACTCCTCAAGCACTTAATCTTTGTGGAAAATTGGTTCTCCCTTGCATTCTTGAACTTCACAAAGACATCATACACTTCATCATTGATCTTTAATAGATAGATCCAACAAAATCTAGTAAAATCATCAATGAAAATTACATACATATTAGCTCCACTATTTCTAGTTGTAGTAATTCCATGAATATCTCAATGTACAACTTAAAAAGGCTTTGTAGATCCTGATGTAGATCTAGTATAAGGTAGTCTATGTGACTTTGACAAAGCACAAGACTCACAAACATGACTAATTCTAGTTAAGGATCTTGGAAGACCAATCACAACTTGCTTCTTAGCCATTACCTCCAATGACTTGAAGTTGAGGTGCCCATCCTTTTATGCCAAAACTCTTGAATAGGTATTTGCTCACTTGCCATACATCCAAATTGGTTAGCAATAACACACGCATCTAGTTTGAACAACTTCCCTTTCCTTTCACCTTTTGCAATCAAGACATCCTTCCTTTTGATCTTCCAAACCATCTTCATCATGAGTAAGATCACCCTGCTTGTCTCCTTGATCTCTCTTCTTCTTGTAGCACTCACTTGCAAAGTGTCCTTTGATGCCACAATAGAAGCACTTTAGCTTTGATCTATCTTTATTTTTGCCATTTGAAGAAGCCTCCCCTTGATGTTTCCCTTTAGGCCACTTACTTTTGCTTTTGCTCTTGAATTTGCCCGTGATGAACATAGCCTCCTTTCCAACTTGAGATGTTGACGTAGATCCACCTCTTGCTTGAAGCCTATATTCTTCATTGATCAAGATCTCTTGAAGATCAATCAAACTTGGCAAAGTTCTTTAAATGGCAGGACTTTGTACAATGTTAGCATGAGCATCAACAAACCATTAAGAATAACTTGAACAAGCTCTCCTTTCTTAATGCTTTCATCAATGCAAGATAACTCATTATTCAAAGCCTTCACTCTCAAAATAAAAATATTTGGATTCTCTTCATTCTTTTGCAAACTTTAAAAGATTTGTCTTCTTAGAGTCAACACTCTAGAAGCAGACTTGGATTCTTAAAGCTTCTTTAATAAATCCCAAGCATCCTTTGATGAAGTACTCTTACCAACTTCCTTAAGAAGTTCATTGGTTGGCATTCATCTTTATCATGTGTAGAGCTCTTTTAGCTCTCTTGTCATACCTCAATTGTTCTTGTTGTGTTGCTGAAAACCTACAACAATATCCGAAACATCATTCATCTCAAGAAGTGATACCATCATCACTTTCCACAATGAATAGTTGCTTGAGGTAAGCCTATCATTGCCTTCCAACTTGATGTAGCCATGTTGCAATGACTTGATCCTTCTGTTTCAAACTGTTTCAATGCACAAAGCACTCATTTGAAATACAACAAATAATTCCACAAAGAAATCACAAAGATATGGAACTTCTCAGTTGTCTTCTAACACTTATATCTGGCAAATCAACACATAGAATGTAGAAGCCTTGATCAACCTATGATCTATTCTCAATCTAATGAATTTTTCCACAATCTAAGATTGGAACACTAATGAAGATTAGTAACCTCACAAAATAGAGATCCAATCAAGATTAGGGTTTTGACAAAATCACAAAAAACTTGAATATTTTAAATTCTACATGCAATTGCTAAACAATTGATAGAATCTTGTTGCCTCAAGTGAGACCTTCCTAATGCATCAGAAATTGGCTATTTCAAGTAA
The DNA here is from genome assembly GCA_029204225.1 of Diphasiastrum complanatum. Classification (NCBI taxonomy): domain Eukaryota; kingdom Viridiplantae; phylum Streptophyta; class Lycopodiopsida; order Lycopodiales; family Lycopodiaceae; genus Diphasiastrum; species Diphasiastrum complanatum. Next base: position 25,177,278 of record CM055104.1, on the reverse strand, counting down.
GTATGGTGTGAAATCAGAATTCCTCAAGTTCATTGACCTAAATTGAGTTTTGACCTACAAAAAATCCAATCTACATATGCCATAAACTCGATTTTTGAGTAGAAGTCAATCTAGCATGCTCTAGCATTGATATCTCCTCCATAACCTGATCTTTGGTTAGAAATAGATCAACTCTACCAATGTTGCCAATGTAGAAAAATCAACATCTACTTAATGAAAGAGATACAAACTCAATAAGAACCTGATCAAACATCAAACATATGATATGATGAAGTTTCCGTCTGTAAAAAAATAGTAAGCTACTATATTTCACACGTTCAGATCCAAAAATAACATAAAATAAGCAATCTGCACACAAGATTGTAAGATTATAGTGCACCGATGGATAGAGGACCCAAGCATAGGAGGAGCAAAAGCACATCGTTTCCTATCAAATCATACTGGTAAGGTTTCTAATATTCAACACTCAGTTTGGACAGATATTATTGTTTCCACTCGGGATTTTGAGAAAGATGGCAAAACCAGAGTACTAAAAGTTGATGTATGTGTTAAAAATTCACAATTCTAGCTTGACTAGTTTTGGTCATATGACTTGTAAATAGTTAGATGGTCATGATGTGGCTTGTCACACGTGCCAAATAGCATAGGATTCCATTCATAAGGATGTTCTCAAGTAGACCTAAGTGTTAGAACCTTTGGAATGAGTCCAAATTATGCTTAGATACAAGGGAGAAAAAATAGGAGCTATTTTTGGTAATTTTTGCATTGTTGAGGGATCTCCAAGATTCCAACCCTAACTTGGTAGGGATGAAAGATCCACCAAAATTAGCATTAGGGATAGGTTTAGGGCTACTCATACCTGCCCAAAACCGTGATGGATCATGTATATATAGGTGATGATATCTCACCAAAATCAATCAAGCAATTTCATGTTTTTTCTCTCATAATGGTGCAATTGCTCTCTATGTTCATAATTGTTTGAGTACTTGTGATTACTAATGATTATAGGATTTAATGTAGGTCTGGTGTACAGTACTCAGACTGTGGGAGGCCGTACTTTCACACGTGTGAAGCCTTCTTCAAGGATTTGGGCCATTTAGTGAGGTTCAAGCATAGATTTTTGATGGATTTTGATGGTTCAACTTGTGCTAATCTTATGAAATCATAATCTATTGTTTCCCTCATCATTTCAAGTGTTTTAGGATCCTTATTTGCTGTAATTTTTACATGGTATCAGAGCCTAAAGGCTGAAATGAGCTAAATCCTTGGTTTTCATTCAATTTGATCACAATTTTTGATCTAAATCTTGTGTAGATTGGATCTTAGCATCTAGTATTGATTCTAGAACTCAAAGTGAGTCAAATACATTGGAGATTGGTGTTGTGTGACTTCATTTGCAGGTGTTTAGGTGTCTAAAACCAGAGGCAAAGTTGAATTCAATTCACATTACCAAGATAGCAAGTTTTGCTTGCTCCAAGCATTGATTTCTAAGCGAGTTTTGGAGGTGATTTCATAGAGAAGGCTTTCTAGCATTCAAGGAGAGGGAAGATCAGAGTTTTGGGGACTCTTCAAGGCTGTTCTAAGGTGTAGTAGGCACCTCCTAAAGTGATTTAGGTTCAGTCCAACCATTGCTTGACTTATGCACCAAATTAGATCAATTTTTCATCAATTTTGATCATTTTTTGCTTGTGATTGGATAGTAGATTGTGTTGCATCCTCATTAAGTTCCATTTAGATCTTTTACAAGTGATTTTGGAAGTATATTAGGTTGCTGAAATTCACTCTTTATCAGATCATTTGGAAGCTTTAATGTTCTTTATAGAAAGAGGGGCAATTCTACTAGTATTGTCTACTTCAATCAAGCAAGTGCATTGTTTCTAGTATTCTATGATTTGATTTTGTTAGAGATCATTCTTAGATCTTTATAGGAAGTCTATTACTGATCTTTTCAGGTCCCTAAGAAGTGGGATAAGGTAGACCTTCAATCAAATCAATAGAAGTAACCTTCATTTGTGTCAAGTCCTTGATTAGGAGACTAGATGGCATCTATAAATGCATATCTTTTGGATACTAATGAAAGGCTCAACAAAACTAACTATTCCATATGGAAAGTTAGAATGGAATCTATCATGATCATGCAAGATCTGATGGAAATTGTAAATGGTAAGGAGGGTGAACCTATTCATCCTCAAGAAAAAGCCAAATACATCAAGAGGTGCAATGTTGCACTACATTGCATAAAAATGAATGTTGCAAATGAACTCTTAAGAGAGGTAGGAGATTGCATCATTTGCTGTATAGATAGACTTTATAGGTCCATCATAAGATAAGAGAGAAGAGAAAAACTCCCTTTTACTAGTCATGTGTGAACTAGCACCCGAGTCAATCCACCAAGGATCTTCTCCTTTGAAGCTTGTTGAAGAAAATATGGACATCATGAGAGAGTCCTCATGTGAACTCTCCTCCTCCTCCTCTTTGCTCATGTTGGCTTGGCTTTGATCTTGCTTCCTCTTGAAGCATTCCGAGGCATAATGCCCCATCTTGCTACAATAGTAGCACTTCACCTTTGATTTGTCCTTCTTGACTTTGGTGGTTGATGGAGTTGCCTTTGGGGGTCCTTTTTGATCCTCAAGCTTTGTAGACTTCTTGAATGTTGATCCTTTGCCTTTGGACTTGCCTTTGCCTTTGGTGAAGAGAGCTTGGTCATCTCCACCTTGGATGGAAAGCCTATCCATCCTCTCTTGCATTTGGCTCCTTCTTGATTCCTCGGCCATGAGCGTGCCTTGGAGTTCTTCAAGTATGGGTAGCTTACCCATAATTGCATATCCCTGAACCAAATTGTCAAATTCAAAGCTTAGTCCATTCAATATGAGTTGAACAAGCTCTTCATCCTTGATAGGGTCACCTATAAAGGCTAGCTCTTTGTTCAATTCCTTTACTCTTAGGACAAAAGTATGTGCACTCTCTCCTTTCTTTTGATAGCTTCTATAGATTTGATTCTTCAAAGCTAACATTCTAGTTTGGTTCTTGGATTCATATACCTTTTGCAAAGTCTCCCAAGCATCTTGAGCCACTTCTTATGCTTTATCTAGTTTTGAAGAACCGTCTAATGTTGAAGATGCATTGAACTCCAAAGAATGGTATAAAGCTATGTTGGATGAGTATGATGCCTTGATTGAGAATGAAACTTGGTTGCTTGTTGAGAGACCTCAAAGGAATGTAATAGGATGCAAGTGGGTCTTCAAGCTTAAGTTGAATGCAAATGGGAGTGTTAACAAACATAAAGCAAGATTAGTTGCAAAAGGTTATGCTCAAGAGAGAGGGATAGACTATGAGGAAACTTTTGCACCCGTGGCCAAGATGGTCACAATAAGACTAATCATTGCACTTGCATCACATTTTGGATGGATTCTATGTCAAATGGATGTCTCTAATGCTTTCTTGAATGGTTTTTTGGAAGAGGATATCTATATGGAGCAGCCACAAGGGTTCATCAAGCATGGAATGGAGAACAAAGTATGCCATCTCCAAAGAAGCATCTATGGCTTGAAGCAAGCCTCGAGATCTTGGAATTCAAGACTACATTGCTATCTTATTTCACTTTCTTTTGTTCAAAGTGAATATGATCCCACTCTTTAAATTAAGTTTGATGATGTTGGTATTGTACTTTTACTCATTTATGTAGATGACATCATCATTAGTGGAAATAGTGTTGATGGTATTGAAAAAATCAAGATAGATCTATCCTTAGAGTTCAAGATGGTAGATCTAGGGTGTCTTCACTTCATCTTAGGCATAGAAGTACTTAGAGGGTCTGATTTTATCTTTATAAGTCAAGTAAACTATGCTCAAAGTCTTTTGAAGAAGTTTAAGATGGAAGTATGCAAAAGTGTTGACACACCAATGGAGCAAGATGTAAAAGTGCCAAATGAAGATGATGAAAGATCCTTCATGGACATCACTTTGTTTAGGCAACTTATAGGTTCCTTAATGTGGATCACTATAACTAGACCAGATCTTAGCTTTAGTGTATGTAGGTTGAGCCAATCCATGCAAAAGCCATTGAATATCCATTGGAAAAAGGCTAAGAGGATTCTAAGATACATCTCGGGTACATTGGATTTTGGGATTCTATATAGAGGAGATGTGATTAACCTTCATGAATTTAGTGATTCAGATTTTGCAGGGGACAAGAGGGATAGGAAATCAACAAGTGCCTATTCAACTTTCATAGGAGAAGGTGTGGTTTCATGGCTTTCAAAAAAGCAAGAAACTATATCTCTATCTTCAACCGAGGCCGAGTACAAAGCTTTGACAACCACTACAAAGGAGGTACTTTGGATCAAGAGATTATTGGTGGAACTAAAGATCATGGATTCAGAGGAGGCACCAATCATCTACAATGACAATATATCAGCCCAACACCTTGCATCTAACCCAATCTTCCATGCAAGATCTAAGCACATTGAGATATGCCATCACTTTGTGAGAGAAATGGTGCAAGCCAAGGAGATTGCTTTGGAGCATGTTCCAAGCAATGAATGTGTAGCTGATCTACTTACTAAACCACTTCAAAAGACACCTTTTATGAAGTTCAGATCATCACTTGGAGTGATTAGTAAAGCAATGATTGAACCAAGCTAGATAGTGAGGAGGAGTGTTAAAAATTCACAATTCTAGCTTGACTAGTTTTGGTCATATGACTTGTAAATAGTTAGATGGTCATGATGTGGCTTGTCACACGTGCCAAATAGAATAGGATTCCATTCATAAGGATGTTCTCAAGTAGACCTAAGTGTTAGAACCTTTGGAATGAGTCCAAATTATGCTTAGATACAAGGGAGAAAAAATAGGAGCTATTTTTGGTAATTTTTGCATTGTTGAGGGATCTCCAAGATTCCAACCCTAACTTGGTAGGGATGAAAGATCCACCAAAATTAGCATTAGGGATAGGTTTAGGGCTACTCATACCTGCCCAAAACCGTGATGGATCATGTATATATAGGTGATGATATCTCACCAAAATCAATCAAGCAATTTCATGTTTTTTCTCTCATAATGGTGCAATTGCTCTCTATGTTCATAATTGTTTGAGTACTTGTGATTTCTAATGATTATAGGATTGAATGTAGGTCTGGTGTACAGTACTCAGACTGTGGGAGGCCGTACTTTCACACGTGTGAAGCCTTCTTCAAGGATTTGGGCCATTTAGTGAGGTTCAAGCATAGATTTTTGATGGATTTTGATGGTTCAACTTGTGCTAATCTTATGAAATCATAATCTATTGTTTCCCTCATCATTTCAAGTGTTTTAGGATCCTTATTTGCTGTAATTTTTACAGTATGGAAGAATCTTGATAGTATGATTGCTATTTCAAGAAAAGATAAATACTCTGATATTGATAAGAAAGCTGTCCAAAGGACTTGTGTCGAGTTTGTTAATGCAGTATCAAAACATTGGGGAGAAGATCACATCACTCATTACATGGTTAGTATAAATTCTTCAAGATGCTTTCAATTTTTCATATATATTTAGATCTAAACATAAGACTAACGTTATGGTTTTGACATATGCAGCACATACTAAGAGATCAGACAACATTTTTTGCAAACACATATGGAAGCTTGAGTGTATGGTCATCACAAGGGATGGAGAAGTCACATTGGCAAGCACGAGCATCATTTCATCGAAATACACCACATGGAGGAACCAATAAAAAATGAAACTACATTTGTCAATTGTTTCTGTGGTTCTACTACAGAGTTCAGATTCGACATATAACAAAGTCCACACAATACATCAAGTTTAGAAAAGCATGTAAGAGTCATAAAAGAAGAGAAAATTAGATGATTGTTGAGCAGAAGATAACAAAGACCTTCAATCATCATTGTCATCAAATCATGACATGTTCAGAATTGCTTGCAAATTCATTGAACAAGAGAGAAGAAATACTCAATGTAAATGTATTGATTGTATTATAACAAAATACAAAGTGTCCATTATTCATCATTAGCTTGTGTGTCGAATTCCATGGCAGTATTTTCATGAAGAAATTCTCTGCTAGAGTATGCATCTAATAGATGTGCATTATCCTTATTTCCACTAAGTTCAATATAAGTAGAGTACAATGAATAATGGGAGCTTCTTAAGAAACATTCCCATTAGTAAAACCTAAAATGTTCAAAACATAAGATCTTTTGACAAAAATGATCTTATTTGTCTTAACAAATTTATGTCCTAAAGCTTTAACTGCCAGTATCAAACTCTCCCCAACTGGGCTTAGCTTCGAATGAGCAATATAGATCTCATTCTTCAGGAAACGCCTAAGATGGTGGCCAAGTCCACTATTCCTCTGGAACGAGGATGCATGTCGTCTGAAACCACCTCTTCTCGCTGCAAAATCATCAATTATGAGAGCATCCTGCAATAAGAAATATGTTAAAAAAAAATACATTCAGTAGTTAAGAACATTCTAATGCAAGGAAGTTTAAACACTTACACATTCTTCATCATCAGCAGCAACCAGATCAGAATGATCAATATAATGACCACCTACTAAAGTGGAATCATCCTTGAAATGCATTAATGATGGACGAGAGAAGCCCATCTGGGATTGAAATGCCACGAATTCTTCATCGGATGGTCTGCCTCGTCCATCCTCAACAATATTTGATAAAGTCTTAGTCAAGCACTCTTCACCGATCATAAGTCCCTCCTCATCATCAAAATCAATTCTAGCAACAAGGTCATCTGTTTCAAAATCTACAAAGTCAGAGAATTCGGAAATTGTGCCGGATAATAAACATAGAATCTCATCTTCACGATAGTAAGAAAACAGACATAAATCAGCTGTAGTAGAATATACATTGTCATTTATATAATATACAAACAAATTAAAAAGACATTTAGACTCCTCTATAGGGATCGATTCATCAGTAGATGTATTTTGGCCAATAAAAGAATCCCAGAGCACATCAGTATTTACATCAATATTACTGACGATTCGGACTCTGTGCCCTCCACTTCTGAAGCAACTTCTTCTAGTGGTACAAAGTCTGAAAAGTCATAGATTGTAGATATAGATACATTTTTTATTGACACGAGTGTTCATTTAGATGATTGTTCTGATTTTGATCCTGTCCGAAATAGGGCTACTTTTATAGGCCCTAGAACACCCACTACCATTTCTCCTTCTGATAAATCTTTGATCACTTTGCCTACTTATATTATAAATTATAATTCCTTTTAGACAATATCAAATATATCGGATCTTTTTGACTTCATTGAAGCTGAGACTCTTTGCATTTTGAGCAAAGAGCTTGATAAATTTTTGGATATAATTGATTTTGATGTTGATGATCTTCTCTCTGGTGTTGACAATGTACATAATGATAAGTTTTATTCAGGGAAAGATTGCTTGAAAATGTCTGTGGAGGAAATGCGCAAAGAAGATGATCTACTTTATGAGGAGGAGTTTCTTACAATCCAAAGCCAACTTGGTTTTCCACGGCCAACTGTCTATTCACTAACAATATTGACATCAAAAGGTGGACATAATATTGATGGAGAGACAGTAATCAGAGAAGACAAAGCCGAATGCATAAGTTTTTGTCTCTTATCAAGTACTAGTAGATTTGTTATGTCAGATTATATATTGGAGCTTACTTTGTTTTTTATCATTTCAGGAAACAATTTTCCTTGATGATTTCGCAATTCGTCGAGGAGGGCAGAGATCTTCTGCGGAGAATTTTCAAGAGGTCATGCACTCGGACACTATCTAAAGTCCTTCAAGAATAATGAGATAAGTGTTGCCCATTCAAAGTTTCATCAACATGGTGAAACTATGATTATGACAATCAAGACACTATCTCATTTTCTTGGAGGACATAATTTTAATAAGGTGCATAAAATAATTTTTGTAAAGAAAACTATTGCGGTTAAAATTTTAGGATATGGACCAGTGAATTCCATGCTCAGATCATCTCATTTTGCAGTGTGTGCTACTTACGTTGATCTGAGTAAGCATGAAAACTATGAGCTATTGGATCCATACGAAAGAAGAAAATTATTGCATGATTCTAAGTTGCAACTTTCATTGGAAAAAATATCGGAAGCAGATTAGATACTGTTGAATTGTACTTTGTAAATATTTTTAATTAATTTACAAAATTTTATTGTGTGTCTATAGCCTACTGGCTTGTATAAATTTGCATGCTTTTTGAAATTTTTTATAATCCGTCGATTTTGTATTATGACGAATTTGGATTCTTTTGTAAAACCATTGGAAAAGTTGTAGTATATAGCTGTTTTTTGTGCTAGTCCCGCCATGTTGTGTACTTTTATGAAATGTCGCTCTTGCTTGCCAATGAGATTTTTCCATTCCTTGCGATGACCATATAATAAGACTTCCACTATTTCTTGCAAAAAATGTCGAATGACGTCGTAATATGTGCCGCATGTCATAACAACATAATCTAAATCAATACCAAAAGTATCTAATTTAATTGCACATATTTGTCTATCGTAGTGTAAAATCAAAATCTTACCATGTAATGTGTTATATGATCAACATCCCATGTACTCTGAACTGCATCCACAAATTCATTAGTTGTTTTCTATATCATTTGAACATCAATATTTGAAAATTTATCTTTTCTCAAGTATTTCACCGTGTTGTCTAACTTTTTCCAAACTTCTACTTTGTGTATACGAGTAGAACTTTCTTCTTCAAAATCTTGAGTTGCTGCAATAATTTCTTTCCAAACCGTCTATTGAATCTTAGATTGTTTGCCAGAATAATTTGATAAAAATCTTCGAGCTTTAGATCCTACAATGCTCGGCTTTCATGGAATATTTCCTGTTTTACCTGATAACTTGTCATCTTTTTTTATTTTAATGTGGCCTTTATGTAAGCCTGCTTTGGACAACACATCCTCTAATTTGGAAACAACTTCCTTTGCAAAGGCCTCTGGCTCGGAATTCCATGCAAACAAGATGTGAAGATATATTATTTTTTCTATAATACGCACCTCTGCATGCAATGTACAGATATGAACATTTCATAGAGGAATCGGTAGTATAGGTTTCCAATTAGAATCTTCTCGATCTCTTGATATTCCTGTACTCCTTGTCATGTCTTTTGCTGTTTTCATGTAGTACAAACAAGGGTGTTTAGAGTTAGCGCCATGAGATACATTGAACATACATTTTAATGTCTTCAGATCTCCTGCTAAATGCCATTCAATGTTGAAAGTGCCAATTCCAGGAATATTGAGTGGAACTCCCTCCATGTAATTTTTTATGGTGGCAGGATATGATATTCTATTAAATATCCATGAGAGAATGTTATGGTCTTCTTTCAGCACCTATAAGAGAATACAAAAACGTGATCAGCCTCATAATATTAACACAGAGAAGATTTTAGATATGAAATCCATATTCAAATGATTATCCCTATTTATTATGCAAAGGAATTGCTTTACCTAAAATGTTGCCAACCACCAAATACCATTTTCTAATTGAACACTAAAATTGAGGCCTTCTGAGTCTTCTGAATTTGAAAGTGCTCCATTCATGATCGTGAGACTGACTCTTTCCATTTTTTGTCCTTTTATAATTTCAGACTCATCTAACTTGAGAACAACTATCAACTTGTTATTGACATTCTCATTTGTAATACCGTGAAAATTTATGATGAATGTTAATAGCTGATTAATGTCAATAAATAAATTGTTGGAATTGTTATATGTTAGACTTTCTCTTTTCGAGCAATACACTTCATTGATATGAGATGGATTACCAACTATTGTCTGCATACCATGGTTTAACATGCCTTTTTTTTTTTATAAGATGAAATGGTCGTGGGATTGGAAACTTTTTAATATTTACTTGTGCAAATGCCTCCTTTATCATCTTAAACATTGTTGCATATGCTTCCCTACTGATGCTAGAAAAGTCACATGCCCCCTGAAGCAATGTAGTGTCTAATATTTTTCCAACTTCATCCATAATGCTATCAGTAACTGAAGTCTTAATCTTTTTCATTTTGTTATTATTTAACATTGGTTTCATAGATTTAGAAGTCAAGATAGAGCCTAGTGAGTTTCCAATTGAAATCTCATCGGCCAAATGGTCTTCAACAACCAATGCTGATCTGCATTGCAGACATGATGTTTATGAAAATGTCAGTAGAAATTAGGACACTCATAGTATTCACAACAATATATAATAAACAAGTCAACAGAAAGTTGAAATGAATAAATAACAAAATTAGTGATTATGAATAAATCAAAAAGTTCAAGCAATTTTTAGTACCAAATAAGCTATAACTTACTTGAATGCACGGATTCGTCTTTTTCTATGACCTCCTCTGGATCATAGATCACATATATCCTTGTTTACCAGTCTTTTTCTCTTGTTGCTTCAGACCTTTCTGTTGAGCACCTCCATATCTTTAACAAGAGACAAATATGAGATACGCATGGATTGAAATGCAATTTTTATCTCATCATTACTAGTTGTATAATGATGCAAAGAAGATTTCAGCCTTTGGATCTCCTCCTTGAGCATCTCATTTTCATCCAAACAAGTTTTCATCTTTGTAGATTTTTCTTCGCACTCCTTTGATATTTTCCTTGATTCCTCTTCCAAATAATGTATTCTTTGCATTGAATGTGCATTCCCATAGAGCATCAAATTCTCACAGTAACCCAAAAGGCCATTTTTACCATGACACATATAGATTATTAACTGACTCACCGAATGAAAATCTGAATGCTGCAATGAACATGGATCAATAGGATACAATGTTCTTGATGACCATAAATCTACATGTTTTATCTCTTCCTCCTTGTATCGGACCATATCAGAAGTTGACAATCTGGGTTGCTTTGAATCTCTGGTCCTGAGCGGAGCATATTCTATTGATAGGTCCACATGAAGATGATAAAGCTTTGTCATCAGTACAGTAGTTTAGTAACAAACAACACAATGACAATAACAAAGCTGGAGATGGTGCTAATGACTCTGCTGGAGATAGAGATGGCGTAGGTTTTTTTTCAGAAATGTCACTCCTAATTCAAATTTTTTAGTGTTCCCAACTATTGGGAGAGAATATTTCAACATCTTGAAAAATTATATTCTAACTGTGGTTAAATACTAGTGAAGTTTGATGTGACTAAACTAAGGTGCATTCATTTACATAGAAAGTAGTGTGGGAAGATGCGTAAAGAATTTAGAAAATAATATTATAATTACTCTGTAGTTATTTTTCTCTCTCCTATATGGAACTTCTTATAGGGCCCTCTTTGGGCCCATATTTTCTCTAATGCTTGCGATGCCTTGATCTCGGCCCCTTCCAAGGTTAAATGTAGATCTTCATAAAATATGACATCTTTACTCTCAATCACCTTTTAAATGGAGAGTATAAAGGCTTTATAGGCCTCCTTGGTGGATAAGCATCCAACCATGATCCATGAGCTTGGATCATCCTTCCTCCTTGTTTCCATTCAACCTTAGGCTTCTTTTTTAATAATACTTCATATGGTGTATTTCCTCCAAGAGCTCCATCACTCCTCAAAGCTTTGATCTTCAATGAGAATTTCATCTCAACATATGCTTTAAATAATAGGAAATAATCATGCACCATAAATCTTGAAGAGAGAAGATATAAACATGTGCATCTTATGTGTGTTGGGGAATGGTAAGAACTGAACCGACAAAGAAGATGGATGTGAGTCGGATTGGGACGATCCTATTACTGCTTGAAACAGGGTCGGACAAATTCCCTTGGTGCGTGCACTACTGATAATTAAGTAGCAAACACAATGATAAATTTAACTTTAGAGCTAGATGCGCAGTGATAACGAAAGCAAGAGCAGACAATCAGACAAAGCAATTAGAAAGTCATACAGAGAGCAGAAAACATTGCAAATAATAATAGAACCTGAATGCAGCACTAGACAACACTTTATTCAGATCAATTGTAACGAAATACAATAGCGGACGAAATCGGGTGCTCACAAAGCTAATTACAATCTATAAAAGCTATGAGCTCATATTGATAATCCGTCTGAAGGAAAGAATCGATACATGAAAGCATCTATAGTGGATTGATGCACTGACTTGAAGTACACGTTACTGTCAGCCGCGCTTGGTTGGAAGCCTTGTCAGATGAGGAATGTGTTGATCCTCTGAAATCAAGCTCTGGCTAATTGACACAAACCATAAAGTGCCTTGTGGAGTTTGCAGATATGATGCTTTGTAAATTCATGAACGTATCCTACAGGCTATAGCATGTAGATGTCTTCTTCAATGACTCCATTCAGATAAGCTATCTATACATCGAGTTGATGTACTTCAAGTTCGACTGCTACAACATACGATAGGAGGGCTCAAATCGATGAGTGCTTGACTACTAGACTAAAAGTCTCATTGTAGTCGATGTTGGGGATCTGAACAAATCCTCGTGCTACTAGTCTTGCCTTCCTTCAATCAATTGCTCCTTTGGCATTGTATTTGATCTTGAAGACCCATTTGCAATCGATGAGATTGCAGCCAACAGGAGCTTCAACTAGTGACCATGCTTGGTTCTTGATCAGAGAGGAATATTTTTTGTCCATTGCTTCTCTCTAGAGATCGGAGTCTGGTTGTCTAAGTGCCTCATCGACTGATGTCGGTTCCTACATTAAAAGACAAGCAGACTCAGGAGTATACTTTGTGGACTATGTGCGCACTCAACTTGATCTTCTTGGAGGAAGTGTCGGCTGATGATTTAATCCTTGGATTTGTAGTTGCTGAGTGACAACATCATCTTTTTCTGACTCGTTGTCATGTAGTGGATCAACTATAGGCACGCTTGAGCCAGTGGCTCGAATAGTCGTGTCAATAAAAGGTGTTGAAGATTCATTTGGAACAATGCCTTTGCCTTTGAGGTTGATGAACTGGTCCTCATTAAAGACTGTATCCCGACTAAATAAGATCTGTTGGGTATCGAGGTCGTACAACTTGTAGGTGTTGTCAGATGAAGTGTATCCAATGAGGATTGTCTTGAGACCTTGGAAGTCGAATTTCTTCCTTGTCTCTTTTGGGATCTGCACATAGGCGATGCATTCAAATACTCATAGGTTCTTCATTGAAGGCTTTGAGCCTGTCCACACCTCATGGGGTGTCCTGCCTGAGAGGGCCTTGGTCGAACATCTGTTCTAGATGTAAGATACAATGGAGACAACTTCATCCCAGAAGTTCTTTGGCATAGATGAGTGTCCCATCATACATTTGGCTGACTCGACTAGAGTACAATTCTTTCTTTCGGCTAAGCCATTAGACTGAGGCGAATAAGGAGTGATAAAATGCTATTCAATGCCTTGTCTCCGGTAGTACTCCTTGATCATGAATTCGGTAGAGATGTACTTTCCACCATTATCAGATCTCAAGGCTTTGATTGTCTTACCAATCTCTTTCTCTACATGCTCCTTGAAGATTCTAAAGCAACTAAAAACTTCTGATTTGTTCTTAATAAAATACACCATAGTTCTTCTGGAAAATTCATCAATAAAAGTTATAAAATTATTTGCATCCTTCAGTGAAGGATTTTACATTGGGCCACAGATATCTATATGTACAACATCTAGTAATCCTCTAGCAATATGTTGATGGCTTGATCTAAATGGTTTTCTGCTCTGTTTACTGACTCGGTAGTCTTGACAGATAGGTAATTTGACTTTCTTATTAGGATAGTCAAGATCAAGAACTGTGGATTGCTTAGACATATGCTATATAGAAACATGATTCAAATGACCAAGTCTATAATGCCAAAGTAAATTTTTATTTATCTGAATAGAAGTACTAAGTGCTTGACTAGAGACAGAAAAGCAATGACTTAATCTGTACAGGTATTCATGTCTCTTTCTGAGCGCTAGGGTCTTGCCTATCCTATCGACTACTTTACATTGATCAGATTCAAATTTTAATTTATGTCCTAGATCTGTAATCCTGGTAATAGAGAGCATGTGTGTTGACAGATTTGGTACATGAAGGACATTTGAAAATAGCTTATCGTTTGATCATTGGCAAAGCTTAATCTTATTGTACCTTCACCTTTGATAGTTTGAGTGCTATTGTCGCCAAGGTGAACATATTGCTTGGTATTGTAAGGCGTATAGGACGCGAAGCAGCCAATATGGTTGGTCATATGTTGTGTGTCTCCGGAATCCAGAAACAAAGAGTTATCATTGGTGGACGCTTCTTGATGGTTTGTCATGAACAAATCATGATCCGATTCTTGAATAGTTCTGTAGCTACATTTGCCATTTGATTCGACTGTTCCTTGTTGTTATTCTTGGCTTGTAGTATCCGATAGTCTTGGATCTTGTAGTTGGAACACTTGTAGTATCTGTAGAACAACTTCTTCTTTGTCAGTTGATTCGATTGCTCGTGACGATGTGTCAGTTTTTTATCTTTCTTTGATGACTTTGGGCCTTTCTTCTTCTGCTTAGTCGAGCCTTTGTTGGTGTATAGGGCATGAGAGTCAATAGTCGAGAAACTAGAGGTTTCGTTCCTTCGAGAGTATTCTTGCAATGGCATTGTGATGACTCTTGAAAGAGTCAGTACAAGATGTGTCGTGATGATCATCACCCAGCTGTCATATGAGCTTGGCCAGCTTGATAGCAGTGTCATTACTGCATCTTGATCGTCAATGACAGATCTGACATTAGCCATTTGCTTCAACAAGCTCTTGAACTGGTTGATGTGATAAGTAGGGAATCACCATTTGTCATCTTGAGGGAGTAAAATTTCTTCTTCAGATGTAGCATGGAAGCTATATCCCACACTTCGTATAATGTGGTCAAGATGTTCCAAACTTTCTTGAATGTTTGAGCTTCAGACACATGGCCGATTTGTATGTCTGATACATTGAGGATGATCATCGCAAAAGCCTTTCTATCATTCAGTTTCCATTGGGAGATTGCAGCATCATCGGCCTTGGGTCTTGCCTATGTATCTGAAACAATGTCATACAACTCCTTAGCTATTAGCACAATTTTCATCTTAAATTTCCATAGATGGTAATTGGCTCCATCAAGCTTTTCCATGATAGGACTGGATTTCCCTTGGGAATCCATGTGGAAGATTAGTCTAGATGATAGTAACAACTATCAATAACTTAAGTATGAAAATATAGTGCAAATCTATAGAACAACAAAACAAATATCATATTGGCTAGTAGGATCAGGTTTTGTGAGAAGCTTATCAAGGCTATAGAAATAGCTCTGACATAAAACTGCTTGAAAAATCAAATGGATTCTGATATTAAAGCTCTAGAAATAATTAGAGAATAGTAACCTATAGCCCTGATACCATGTTGGAGAATGGTAAGAACTGAACTGACAAAGAAATGACAAATCAGATTGGGATGATCCTACTACTACTTGAAGCAGAGTCCGACGAATTCCCTTGGTGCATGCACTATTGATAACTAAGTAGGCGAACACAATGATAAAATTAAGTTTAGAGCTAGATGTGTGGTGATAGTAGAAGCAAGAGCAAAAAATCAGACAAACAATTAGAAAGTCAGATAGAGAGCGGAAAGCATTGCAAATATTAATAGAATCTGAACGCAGAACTAGACAACACTTTATTCAGATCAATTGTAACAAAATACAAGTCAGTGATGCAGGTGAGCACAAGACAATAGCGGGCGAAACCGCGTGCTCACAAAGCTAACTACAATCTATAAAAGCTATGAGCTCATACTAGCAATCCGTTTGAAGGAAAGAATCGATGCATGAAAGCATCTACAATGTCTATCTCTATGGATTCAATAATACGTATTCTTGATCGTTGATCAATTGATTTATCATTAAAATGATCTATATGCTACTTACATTTATGCAGATGAGTGTACAAGAGATGGCGTGGAGCTATTGTGCCATCAGGAAGAAGATCATGGTTGTTGTCATTGTCAAGTTGGTTGCGCAACAATACAGAGGATGAGCACAAGGAGGCCGATAAGTCGGGCTTCCCTGATATGTTGTCCAGGATGAGTCTATCTCGATAGTTCATCCAAATCTGATATGTTAGTCATCTTCACTTGCTCGTCTTCAGTAGTTGAGCTGCGCGACAATGCAAGCAAAATACACAGTAATGAATGGAACTAGATTAACATGGGATTTAGGAGAGTAGAGGAGATAAATCCAACAATGTGATCATCCTCCTTTAAAAGCTTGTATTCATAAGCAACATCAAGAGATTTTGCACTCTCTCTTGGATCCAATTTGTAGATGCCCTCATATCTTGATCCATGAGCAAGGATCTCACCATCCTTCTTGATCACACAATTGTCAATATGGAAATTGACATCAAGGCCACCATCAAGTAATTTGCCAGCAATTAAAAGATTCTTTGTAAGCTTGGGAAAAAAAAGAACCTTGTGAAGAGATAGAACTTTTGATGATGTAAGCTTCAAGGGAATAGTCCCTACTCCTTCAATTTTGCACTCTTGATCACTTAAAATATATATGAACTTCTCTATCAATATACTAAGAGTCATCCTTGGTAGAAGAGGAGAAGCTTGATGCCATAAGTGAGCATTCTCCATCACTTGCAATAAAGTCTTCTTTCTCATGAGAGATGTTGGCTTGCTTGAATTGGATCTTCTTCTTGAACAAATTGGTGGCATAGTGGCCTTTCTTGCCACAAAACTAGAAGCACTTAATGTGAGAGATTTCAACAAGTTTAGTCATATTTTGGTAAATTGTCAATTGAGGCCAAAACTCATTTTAGGCTTAAGCAAGACATGACGGTGTTCTTTACATTCCTTCACTTTCAAAGAATTTTATAAGTGTTGGTCAAATGATAGAGAATGGATACATGGTAAAGTTTGGTGGTGATGCTTGTTTCATTACAAAGGAAGAACTCTTGGGTGCTAGGGGCAATAGACAAGGTGGACTTTTTTCAAGCTTTATGCTTTTTTTATGGCTAACAAAAATGATGGAATGGAAAAGGAGATTGGTCGCAACTTTCCAAAGTTCTCTTTTAGCATCAATAAGATTGGTGGGTCTTATGCAAAGTCTAACAAGCTTCCTTATGCTAGATCTAGGTCAAGATCTAATATGCTTCTTGGAGATGTTCATCTTTGTGCTTACTTTGGTAGTCTTGAGGATAATGATGGTGTTTCAATGATTCTTCGTGGAAAGTGCAAGCATGCAAAAGGTAAGGAAAGAGCTAACTTCATCAATGGAGGTGAAGGTTCTTCCTAAAAAATAACTATTGCTAATGATTTCTTTGATCATATGAAAAAAGATGTTGCTAGGTGCATGCATGAAGGAGGTGGTTCTTCTACATTCTTTTGTGATAAGTCCAAGAAAGTCATTTTTGCAACAAGTGGAGCCACATGTCTTCATAAGGAGAGTAGATCAAATGGTTCTATCATGAGACTTGGTGAGGGAGATAGTCACAATTCAAGAAGAAGAGAAGTATGTGAAGTGTTCAAAGTAGGATGTGCTTTGAATGATGTCATTGTGAATGATAGTGAGGAAGAATCATGATCACAAGAGTCATTACCTAAAACATTGAGTAGAAGTTTTTGTATGAAAAAAGAGAGTACTTCAATCATCCTTATGTTGAAAGTACTAATCAATTTTTTCATGGATTCTAATGTTTTTGATGTTTCTATTTCTTATGATGCAATCATCAACTCAAAGGATTCTATGATTGTGAAATGATCACTCATGATCAAGATGGCAAAAGGTTGGTTGGAGAAGACTACATGGAGCAAATCGAGGGGCAATTTCTTCAAGTCAAGGGAGATCTCATTGGTGAGCTTATTGAGGTTTGTTATGGTCTCAAGAGGGCTAGATCTATTAGGTTTGATACTCATATTCACCTACTCTACTTCATGTTGGATGGAAAGTTTGGAATCTATCTTTTGATTTATGATGGTGACATTGGTGACATTGTTTTCACTAATCTTTGTGGAAATTCGAGATCAAGCATTGATGAGTTCTTGTTGGATATAGATCATATGTTTCAGAGGGAGTATTTCCAGAGGTTCAGGTCTGAAGATATTTATATCTTTGATATCTTTGATGTTCAAGAGAAAGGTAAGCAAGTGGAAGTGACTCACTTTGCTTTACTCACATGTTTTGGAGAATCTTCTTGTGTAGATGATACTATGCAATTGAATATTGGTTCTCATGGTTTTCATGATGAAATTGAAGTAATGGATTTGAAAAAAAAAGTTTGTTCAATGAATTTGATGGTCAAGAGGAAGATTAAGAGGTTGGTCCCAAAGGGCTTCAACAACACAAAAGGAAAGGTGGCCATTTGGAGCTAGTCAAGAGCATCAAAGGAAAGTTGTTTGGCAAAGATGTTTTGGATCTGTTTTTCAAGAGTCTTTAAAATCAAGTCAGGTCAAAGGAGCAGCAAAGAAGTTTTGTTCAAGTTTACTTTACTTGTTCTATCTCATGTTTGAGCAATTTCATGTGGATGTGTGCAAATTGTCAAGATATGGACAAACTAGCTACATTGTCTTGCAATATCTTATTGTTGGAGTTGTACTAGCATTATTAGCTGGTTTTACTGATGGAAATGAAGCTATTGGAGGTTCATTATGTCACTCATTCATGAAAAATTCATCAAGTGCTGATGATATCTTGTGGCAAGGTGGAAATGTAGGCTCATTCATGGAGTTTTATGGTGGAGACGTACCAAGAAAGGACAAAGTTGGAGGAGACAAACAAGCAAATGGTCATCACTCACATTTGTTGTTTGGTTGCTATGATTTGTTTAGAGAGTTCAAAGTTTGAAACATGGAGGAATCATTTCATTCACATTCTATTTGGTTCTTCATGTTCTAATTAAATCTTGATGTGTAAGATTGAAACAGCCAATTTGGACACTATTCTCTATATCAATTATGGAAAATACTTTAGAACCTTAGAAAGGAGATCTATACTTAGGATGGACATTATTCTAAAGTTGGATCAAAGTAGTATGTTTACCAAAACTAGTTGAAGAGAGAGTGTGAGAGATTTCAACAAGTTTAGTCATATTTTGGTAAACTGTCAATTGAGGCCAAAACTCATTTTAGACTTAGAGATAAAATTTTTGAAGTTATATTAGTTTAAAATACATTCAATAAATTTTTGAGAGTGTGGGAAAGTTGGTAGTCGAGATTGAGAGAAATTCAAATTTGAACTTTGGGTACATTGAATCTAGTCTCAAAATAGTAGGGTTTTTCATATTGGAGGGAAAGCCAAGTGGCAAAGTAGGGCTTGGACCTACTATATATTGTTGTAACTCATGGATAAAGGTATTTTCTCTCTTCTCTCTCTCATTTCATCATTATACATGGTTCTCTTTGGGTTCTACTACTCATTGGTGCACTCTCTTTGGGTTCTACTACTCATTGGTGCACTCTCATGATGTTATCTTGCAATTCTATGTGTAGAATGATTATTTATTGCTATTTTCGGTTCCACACATGTAAAATATAGTAGGGTACTGTAATTGTATGGAAAACAACTATATTTTATGTTTTGGTTCATGTTTGATCAGTATCTCTTAGAGTTTGCATCTCATTTTGTATGTAGATGCTGATTTTTCTACGTTGGCAGGATTGTTGGTTTGCTCTCTTTGTAACCAAAGATCAGGGACATGGATTTGGATCTTGAATGATATGAAATCCTTCACACTTAACATATTTTTTCTTCTTATTTGAAGTAGAATCTTGAAAAGAATCATCCTCCTCTTCATCTTGATCTTTTGCTTTGTCCTTAGAGAAGTGTTGGTGTTGCTTTTTGCTCCTCTCTTTGTGCTTGACAGATAGAACTCTACCATCACCATTATGAATAAGTGACAATTTTTCCTTCCTTAGTAGCTTGTTCTCATGCCTTGACTCCTTGCAAAGCCTCAAAGGTTGGTAGCTCCTCCTTGATAATTGGACAATATTCTCATATTCATCCTCCATTGAGTATGACTTGGACTAGCTCACTTTGTTTGATGGAATCTCCAATACAAACAAGCTCCCTATGAATGTCTTTCACTCTTAAAACATAATTAGTGCACTCTCATCACTCTTTTGACAAATTTGAAATATTTGATTTCTAAGAGTGATAAGCCTAGACTAGGTATTTTTGGCCTCATAGATTGCTTTGAGAGTATCCCAAGCATCCTTGGCTGAAGTACAAGCACCAATCTCTCTCAAAATCTCATTAGAGACATTCATCTTGATATAATGGAGGGCCATCCTAGTTCTCTTCTTATACTTTTGTACTTCTTGAAGTACTTGAGGCTCCTCCTCAATTCCAAGTACAATGTCCATCACATCTTGGAGTATCGAGATTGACTCCATTCTAACCTTCCAAATAGAATAGTTGGAGGTAGATAATCTTTCACTAGATTCCAATAGATAGGAACCCATGGATGCCATCAAAATTAGTGAAGACTTCTTATAATGAGACAATAAATTTTTCTTCTCTCTCACTATAAGAAACTTGAAAGGTGTACTACCAACTCCTATGCAAGATCTTGCAACAAAATGTGGGATGGATCTCACTAGCTCTACCAATCTCTCTCAAACTAGATCAACCTCTCATCAATTGATGGAGTATAGGCAAAGTTTGGGTCAAACTATTTTTGGCACGTGTGAAACACTCAAATAATCTACAAATCACTCTAATACAATGGAATTGTAAGAAACGATGTGGCTCTGACCTCAAAATGATGACTAGATCTCATATAGATGACATTGGCAAGCCTCTTTTTAAATTTTTTGGTCAAAGTAGCAAGATTTGATCAAACCAAATGTGTCCATATAGGTTTAGATGCCCTACCTAACCCTCTTCAAAAGCTTATAACTTTCGATTGGCTCCACCATTACTACAAAAACTAGACAAAACTAGCTTTCAAACAAGCTATCTAGCACCAAATTTGGATCTAACCTTGACACCCCTAAAGTCAACATTATAAGTGGGAACATGCTCCACACGTGTGAAATGTACTCACAAACATAAAACAACATTGCCAACCTAGATTTTTGCAAATTTTTCATAGTTCTCCTCTTGATCTTGACAAATCTCTACATCCTCATTAAGCATTTCATCATTGGCATGAACAACATTTGTCTCTATGTTCTCTAATTTGTCATCAATTTTTTTCTTGCCTCGACCTCTTCCCCTTGAACCTCTACCACCCCTTTTACCTCCTTGACCACTGCTTGCAGCTTTTGCCCTCACCATTGCAAAACAACTACAAAAAGACAATATTTGTCCCATTGAAGTTGCCAACAAAACAAAAAAATAGAAAATTTACTAACAGTTTAGACCACCAAAAGGGATCAAATAGAAGCATCGTAGATGTTAGCTGCTTTTACCACCCACTATTACCACCTTCAATGATCTGACCAAAGATGGCAATAGTCTAAAATGATAACTATAATCTATTCTTAAAATTACTACAGGCTTGTTTAAGTTTTCGCTCAAGAATAACATGAGACCACTAGCAAAAAATGTCACAAAAGCCACAAAATTTATTTAAGCTAAGTGAAGACATCATAATAGAATCATAAATGGCTCAATTATCCTCACTAGAATGGCTTGGTGGAACCAGGCGCCGACATTTGCTTCCACCAAGTCATTTTTCATTCTTTAAGTTATCTTAAGGTCTAACACTTTAAGCCAAGCAGTTAGTGTGTGTTGTCTCGCTATCCAAGTATCAACAATAGTGCTTATATGTTCTAGCTTAATCGAGCCAACATTCTTAGCCCAAATAAAGTCAGAACCAACTATTGCAAATTGTACTTAGTGTTTTCATTAACTTGCATCTAAAGAGAGAAAGTCTTTGCTAAAATCTTTACACGTGTATGAGGTGAGCAAAATATAAAAATATTTTTCTTGATACAAATACACGTGTCTTGCTTGCATCAATCACTATGCCCAATACCCTCAATGCAAAGAGAAGGGACTGACAATCTAAATTAGATCAAATTTAAGTTCCGGTATGCTCTTTGGACATAATAGATTTGGTCATATGCGTGCGTCCTGAACTTGGACTTCATCAGATCGGGTTTGGACTCTGGACTATTCTAGATATAAGGTCATATGGTGCGTCCTGAACTTGCAATTGGACTTCATCAGATTAGGCTTGGAGTTCTCTTCTAGATCGAGAGAACTTCATGTTTTTATTAATAAAAGATGGGGAAACCCATTAGAGTACAAAGGAATGCATGTCAAAAGCGTAAAGGCCATAAGGCGAATTGAGATACTGTACAAGTATAACAAAGCAACAATCTCGTAGAGTATCTACATAAAGCCTACTGCTTAGTGTAAGTCGCTAGTTAAGACAGTTGGAAGTTTAGGTAGTGCAGGAAGCTGTAAAGCAGCCGTTCCTGCAACTACGGCACGTTGAAGTATTGCAAGTGCCTGAGTGCATTGTAAAGTCATCGAAACTCGTTGACGATAATAGTCGTAATGATAGATAAAGGTGAGGCACCATGACCTTGGAGTTTCACTGCAAAACCTGCACGGGATGATAGAAAATCATCGAATTTCTTATGCAGGCACCCATATGTTTCCAAAGCAAAAGGGATAAAGCCTTCTCCAAGAGTGCGATGTGAATAATCTTGCTCTTTATCTAGAGTTGCATGAGAAGCAGCGGCACCCTGAATAGTTGAAGCACGACGAAGGAGGTCAGGCCATGAAGGATCAGCAACAACAACATCCCCAAGCATGCGAATCCCCTCGCGCGAAAGAACAAGATCAACTCGACGCCGAGGTGACTGTGAATCAGACACAGGCAAGATGTGGGTCTGCTCCCAAACAACATGAAAGCCGCACTCATGAGCAATAGATGCCAATACGTCACGAATGGAATCATGAGTCGCAATACGCTCTCCGCCAGAAGGGCAACGCATGAGATGAGTGCCAATAGGATCAACAGGGTGACCACATGAACATTTTGTCAAACCTGCCAGCACTGGATGAGGGAGACCCAACCTAACCCGAAGAGCGGTGAGAAACAACTCTGAAGAAAGGCGCAAGTGTGGAACAACAGGGCACGCAACAAGCCAAGCACCAGCACCTGGGCCTGCACAAGACAAAAGGCGAGCCCGAGTCTCATCGGAAGGTGAATCAATGAGAAGCTGAGTGAAAGCATGAGAGTGGAAGCGCTCCAAAAGATACTTCTGAAAATAAGCACGCTGATGGCTAAGCAAAGACTCAAAGGGAGGCAAAGAAGCTCGCACAGGTGGAGGAATGAGACCCTTGGCCGCACGAAGATGTTGTTGGAAAGGAAGAATGCCTGTTCCCACATGAGCTACTGAATTGAGAAGAATGGGCTTGTTGTCCTGCTGAAACCGAGAGATAAGTGCAGAGGCAACAAGGGCCCAACTTCCCATAAAAGCAGCTGGAGCAATAGAAGCTGTGCAAGAAAGACCAACACCTCCGGACGAAGCGGGGAGAGAGACTTGTCGCTCAACGAACTAACCATTGGGAATACAAAAGGATTCTGAATCCATCAAGCGACCCAGAATATCTGATAAAGTATTATTGAAATCTTGTAGCAAAGCCAAAACATCAGGAGAGGGAGGAACACACCGTAGAATATAACTTGGCTATTGAGCGAAGCATTGAGTGAGAATCCCTAGAGCAACTTGAGCATTGCCAACCTTTGGTAGCAGATCAGCGTGACGAATATGTGCATCCAAAGTGTCCCGCAAAGAGGAAGCCACAAAATCCGAGAAACCTATAGGAATACCAAGCACTCTAATCCCATCAACCGGAGTATTGAAACTTGTAGGTAAAGGGAGCTCAGGAAGGAGGCGCTGAGGACACCAAGCAATGCACTTAGAGGGATTGACAGTGAGGCCCAAAGCCGAAAGTTGCTGAGAGAAATGTAGGAAATCCGGAAAGACGTCATTAGCAGGTCCCACAATATGCGTGTCATCAGCAATGGAGGGAAACAAACAAGAAGGAAAAGCAGCAGAAGAAGCACGCAATGCCCGAAAGTGTGTCAAAGCAAAAAGAACACCACCCAAGGGATCACCTTGTCTGATACCATCAGCAGACGAGATAACTGAAACATCCCCTAAGCGAGAAGCATGACTGAAATATAGAGGCGCATCCATGGAATAAAAAGAGTGAACAAACGGGATGAGCTGAGCGAGAGGATCGTGAGCCGCACGAAGTTCTTCGAAAATGGCCCCTTGGGAAACAGAATTGAAAGCATTTTTAACATCCACCTGAAGGACAACCCAATCTGGATGAAGATCCAAGGTAGCACGCAAAGCATGTATGACTGTCTCGCAACCACCAGGAGTAGCACAACCAAACTGATGAGGAAATAGGTGGTCATAAAAACTGTCACGAAGCTGAAAACCAAGAGCCCTAGAAACCAATCTATATAAAACCTCTCCAACAGCAATGAGACACTCCACCGCCAGGCTTATCCAAGGCTATCAAGTGAGCAGCACCAAGAATACGAGCAATAGAAAGAGGAATACGGCCACATGCTACGGAAGAGCAAACTTGAAAGAGCAAACCAAATCCGCTAGCAGAGTCATCAGGAGAAAAATAGTCACGAAGATGCTCGAAAACCATACCAGAAGGACCCCCAGTTGACAAATGAGGGCTGCGTAGAAAAGCATTAAGAAAATGAGGTTCTGAGAGCTGCAAATCCGAATCAGGTTCAAAGTCCTCAACAAAAGAAGGAAGGGAGTCATTTGTCGGTGGGTGAAGAAGCTCCAAAGCCTGAAGGGTGGCAGCAGAAGGAGTAGCTGGACTTGTAGGAGCTAGAGCACGAGCTGCACGAGAATACTCACCCACTTGCCCAAGTAAAACACAGCGACACAACCGACGATGAACAGGGAGTATAGAAACACCATCCGAAGTCGAATCCCGCTGAGCAGCAAGCGCATGACAGCGAAGGAAATGCTCTTCTTGCAGATTTTCCCAATCTCCTAACATAAAGCGACGAATCCTGTTGCGAGTTTCCCTATGACTAGCATCACCACCCCGAGGAGGCAGAGGCAAACTCCGGAGAGGAAAAAGCAAAAAGGCATGCCAAGCTGCAATATCAGAAGGGTTGGAAGCCAGACGAGACAAAGGTAAGGACAAAGCTCTTTGGACGTCTAAGTGCAAGGCAAAGGGAATGTGTGCATAAAGACGAGGACGAGGAAAACCCAAGTGAAAAGCGGTCAAAATATCAAGGGAGCGAATGCAGGTCCAAGCCAAGTCAGGTGGCGAAGTGGGAGCAGGATGAGGTGCAAGGTCGACATTGGTTAATGCGAGTTGTTGACGAAAAGCAGAGCAAGCGTTATGATGGCGAGAAAGACCGGCACCTTGCACATAAAGGCGACCACAGCCTGCACATGGAACACGGGGGCGAGAAGAGGAAGAAGGAGAAAGCTGAGAAACAGAAAGAGAGAAAAAATGTAGTAGGTAATCCATTACCATAAATAATTTGGGACTCGGGCAGCGAGTGGCGGAGGCCACGAGCTGCCCGGGGACCATATTATATATGGTAATGGTCCGACCAATGGAACATTACCTCACGTAATTGCCATTCTCTCTCTAGTTGTGGCGAGCACAGGGCTCTCTCTAGTTGTGGCGAGCAGAGGGCTGTGGCGGGCAGAGGGCAGAAGGAGGCCAGTCTCTTTGTTTTAGCGGGCAACTAGGTCTCTCTCTACCTTTGGTGAGATAAGACATAGAGATAGAGAGACAGAGAGGTTTCCTTGCTGTAATGGCTCAAAATTTTGAGTGCGTTTCGGGAATGAGTACTAGATGACGTGTTTCCGAAAGAGAAATGGAATGCAACTGTACCGTAGCTAAGCACTGAGGACACAAATTTGCTACAAATTCTGAAACTAACATCGTATACAGAGAATCTTTGTTTAGAGTGACGATGATCTTCATATCTGTGCTGCTTTGATTGCTCATGCTGGTTGTCTTTGCCAATCCATCCATATTATTGTCATTCAGTACCATCAATTCTGGGCTCAGAGCGTGCAGCAGCTTCAAAGATCTGTCTCTAGGACATAGCTTTGTGTTTGATCCATAGGTTGAACTGTCATCTACTTGATCGGTTGATTGCAAGTGTTTCATCGAATTTGAGGGACAGTTCTTCCGGAGTGAGATCTTCAAGGGGTATGGTGATAATCTGTAGCTGTAGATTGTGCGCTGGAGGCTGCAAATGGCGAGCTTCAAACCATTCATAGCCCCGGCCAGTCAATTTCTCTCTCTCTCTTTCTCTCGTGTCTCTGTCGGGCAGCACATATATTTCTCAGGCAACATTTTGGAAAAGAAAAATTGGGGCCCTATATTATGCAAAATAATATGCGCCCCAAAAATGACTAAAAAGCTCACGAATGACAATTACGGAAAGCATAATACCTGCAACCAGAATGACATGGTGGAACCATGACATGGTGGAACCAGACGCCAATGTCTGGTTCCGTAAAGCTATGTACCTACTACTTTTTTCTATGAATAAATGCACCAGGGTGTTTCTTTTATGTCTGTTTGGCTAAGTAGTCACTGTTCAGATTGTTATCGTTTCATACTACACCAACTAAAGCCTGATTTTATTGGCTATTTTATTGCATCTTTTGGAAAATGGAACATGCCTTGGTCTTGCAAGAATGGCTTGGTGGAACGAGCCATCTCTTTTTCTTGATTCAACAATCTACTCAAACAACATAGGAACAAAGATGTTATATTGATTAAAAGCATTATGGAAAGGATCATGGAGAAATACAACTATTTTTCTTCATACCTTACATAGTTGATGCTATAGTCTCTTTGCCCCAACTCGTTGCTGCAATGGCTCCAGCCCCTTGTTGCACAACAACATATATCAAGATCCTCATTCCAAGGTTGTATGTGCATGTGTGCATGTGTGTGCGCGCGCATGTGTGCATGTGTGTGTGTGTGTGTGCGTGTGTGTGTGTGTGTGCGCGCGCGCGTGCGTGTGTGTGTGTGTGTGTGATCCTCATCTTCAACATAGAAGAATGCAAGTTCAGTGGGAATGTCTTCTCTCTCATCATAGTACAAGCCAGTCTCCAACAACAATAAAGTTCAAGAACTAGAGGTAGAAGCCGATACTGAAGATGTTGTCGACGCAGGTCAATATTCAAACAGAAACAACATATGAAGAACTGAAAAATTCCTGATACCCAGCAAGAGCAAGATGATGATGTCGAACCAACGGTCCTTGATGAAGAACTCTATTTAAAGACCTTCGGGACGCTGCTACCAGACACCCAAGCATCCATCCAGCACTTTGTCAATCTGGAAAAGGTTTCAAGGAAGCTGGGAAGCAAGTATGACACTATACGAGCTCACCTTATTCAGAGGGATGAAGAGCTGGAGACAACCAAGTCAGGTCTATTGTAGAAGAACAAGGAACTCGAAGAAGCTCAAATTGAGCTGACGAAGAAAGACATAGCCCCAGAGGAAGCCTAAGACAGATTTGATGCCACTTTAGAGGCATTGGAGGTGATGCAAGATCAATCCAATCAATTCGAGAATGAAAATGCATTGCTCAGGCAACAACTCCAGACCTTGCAAGCTTCATTACAAGAAGAAAGACATGCTCGGGCGGCCCTCCAAACCACCAATAAGGAGCTAAAAGATCAGTTGAAGGATGTCGAAGCTAGACAAAAGCACTATGTTCTTCAATTAATAGAGTTCCATAGAGGTGCTGAAGTAGGGGAATATGATATACAAAAAATATACCGAGGAAGCCATTTTGTGGCGAATTAACACCGAAGTCACGCTTGGAGCCTGCATTTCCCATAGGAGATATAGGATTGATCCAGTGGCTTGGAAGGGTATTCAAGAAAAAAAATTTCAATCCTTCCAGCTGTAGTATCTACAGCCGCAGATGGCAGAGTACGAGAAGCTGAAAGATGAGCTGGAAGAGGCGAAGTATGATTCAAGCCAGATCCAGACTTCTGAAGAAGAACTGGCCCAACAGTAGGATCAATACATCGGAAAAGGCCACCCAAACTGATACAATTTTCAGACAATTATAGAGGAATCAATCAATGCAAACCGATGCCGATGTTGCAGACAAGCCTAAACCAACTGCCGAAAGTAGATTGGTTCCCTTGTGAAATGGATTTATGAATCTCCTTGCTCTCTATCACTTTTCCTCCATCTCTCATGCTTTTATTGTGTTTTGCTAATTGTTGGATCTGATTGTTATTGGGATTGCATGTTTTTATACTTTTTATGAGAGAGAAAGGGAGAGAGAGAAAGAGTAAGCTATCTTCATTGTGGATCTAGTGTCAATGGATGTAGTGTTAATGCTTAGGGTTAGTGGATGGTAGAGTTGGATGTGAATCTTCCATTCATGCTGAAATCTGAACTATGCTATCATTCTCATGGGAACAAATCTATGCGTGACAACTAACTTGATCTCCTTATGCTAGATTGATTAGATCTTGGGTTGAGGATAGGCAAGGAAAGAAACCCACTACAATTTTGACGTCGTTTCTGGGGAGCTACGCCAATTTTTTAGTTTGCAGCATGATTGTTGGATGGTTAGCTTTCATTAGGCATCTAGTCGTGGCATGAATAATGGTAAATTTTCTTTTAGAGTTAGTTTGGGAGTGATTTTGCTTGATTTGAGTGGATTTGCTTGTTTGAAATCTAATATAATTGTGGAACAGAGAAAGCTACTCAGATCACCTATCTTAAGATCCATTTGGATATGAGATATTAGATTTCAGTTTACAATTTGTAGATACCCATTATATATTTGACATTGTATATTGTTAACCATAGACCTCAAGTACATCAATCAACTTGCTAATGAATTTATTTGTTTATATCATGAAAATATATGTAATCTTATGGAGGCACATTGAGTCAACTAACATATGAGGCAGATTCATTTTTCTTCAACACCTCTTTTATTGTTCAAATTGGCTATATCAAACGAAGGTGACTAGAATATGCATCCCATGTCATGGACATGCAAATAGTGATTAGACCATGAATTTGACATATTATATGAGAAACTTGCGCTTAAGATGGGACAAGATCAATGAGCAAAAAGATTTTTTTACCAAAATCTAATTCCGAAGAGCAATGTAAAAATTAATTTCTTATAGCATAAATAAATCCAAATACTAAAAACTAATTTCAAAATATATTTTTTGCATAAATCATGCCTTTTAAAAAGCTCTCATATAGACCAACAATAAATGGTAGTTTTCTAAGCCATTATATAACCATATTGAAAGGCCATTATACCTAAGAGATTTAATATTGTTCAATACATCAATGTGTTGGTACATACTTATCGAGATGCATCCAAAAAAATACAAGGCACATTTGTATTAACCTTAGAGTTCTGTACTATTACAGCCCTAATGGGGGTTTGTACCATTAGGGGATGTCTTGGACGTAGGGGACAGGCCTAATCTGGATAGTAGTTGAGTAGGACCATGGGGTCATACATGCGGTATAGGTATCTGTGTTGCATCCTTGTATGGGATAGGATGTACGTGCACTGTGCTTATGCATGGGTCTTGACTATTATGGGTTAGGGGTACCTATATGCAGTGGACATGCATGGGGGATTGGCATGATCAGTTAGAGTACTTCCATGTGGATTCAGTGCATGGGCAGGTGGGGTTGGCTATATCTCTATATATACCCTCACCAGTGTCTATGAGGATCATAGAAGAGTCTGTGGCCATTATGCTATCAATCTGTGAAGCGCTCTTCCTGTGGCTTGCCTTTCTCCTGGATTGCTCGGGGGCTAGATCGGATGGTCTAGGTTTGGTTGGGACGGTTTTGTCTACTACAATCCTCCCTTTTCTCTATCTCGGTTGGGAGTCCTGGGGGATCATAGAAGATTCTGTGGCCATTATGCTATCAGTTTGTGAAGCGCTCTTCCTGTGGCTTGCCTTGCTCCTGGATTGCTCGGGGGCTAGATCGGATGGTTTAGGTTTGGTTGGGATGGTTTCATCTATTGCAATCCTCCCTTTGATGTTCTAGGAAGCTCTATCTCGGTTGGGAGTCCTGGGGGACATTTTATTGGTATCAGAGCAACCAATCGGAGTTATGGAGCAGCTTGGTGTGGACCAGCTTGGGGTGGAATTGTGTCAACGTAAATCCGGGAAAATTCGGTAAATCAATGGTCTTCCAAGTAGGTATTCTGCCTTATTTTGGTTGGATCGATTTGGTAGGATTTTTAGCATTGTTTGCATGATTTCAATTTCCCATTTTGATCATGAAATGGTGGTTTCTGGTTTTTGTGTTCCAGTTTTTAATTTTGGTGCAAATTAATGGTTGCACGTGGTTTCAGAATCTTGCTTTTCGGTGGAAGATAGGTTGAAACTATTGCAAATTGATTTGTAAAACCTATGCTTGGTATGGAATGGAATGGGTTTGGAGTTCATGTAATGGCATGCATGTAGATCTATGCTCTGAATTCTGTAGATTATGTATAAATCTGCAATCTGTGAATTCTGGTAAACCTAAAAGTTCCTAGAGAAACCAAGGAAAGATGTGGAACAAGTTAAAACCAGACATTGACTACCAAAGTTTCATGAGACCGCCTTCTATTGTAGGTTTTTTACTTTCTTACTGAGCATGCAAAACTAATTGTGTTGAAGAAGCTAATTAGGGCATTGCATGTGTAAAAAAGAACTATAAAGAAACTGATGTTGCAGTAAGGAAACAGCCGAGAGATAACTTCTGGACTGTAATAGGTGATCTACCCTTGTTGTATGGGTTAATCCAGAACCTTCAAGACCTGAGGGGGATGGAAAACGTGTTGCCATTGTGAGCTGTAGCTGCCATTTTCTTGGGGAGTCCGCTCAGAACCTGCATGTGCCAAAAAACCAAAAACTTTGGCTACGGGTTGGGGCGATCCTGTATCCGGATCCTCTCTCCCGCGCTCTCTCTCTCTCTCTCTCTCTCTCTCTCTCTCTCTCTCTCTCTCTCTCTCTCTCTCTCTCTCTCTCTCTCTCTCTCTCTCTCTCTCTCTCTCTCTCTCTCTCTCTCTCTCTCACGAGGCAGCTATGGCGGATTTTCTGTGCTGCTAGCAGATCGCGAGGGCCACTCGGGTGAGGTGGGACGACTGAGAGAAAAAAAAGGGGGGGGTGGGGGGCGGGCCTGTTTTGTAAGAGGTGCGGACCCTTTGGCATGCACGGATTTGGCATGGAATTTTTTTGAGATAGGCATCCAAAATTGGTTTTTGGTTGTTTATGGGCAGAGGGCTACGTTTTACTTTTTCACCGGAGATGGGTATTGCATGACCAACATATTTGGAGTGAAAAAAAATTAGTTTTGTGGTTTTATGGGTTCGTGGTGTGTCCCATGCACTCATTGTGAACTGGTTTGGTGCACGGTCTTCACCTGGTTCACGCTTGAGATTGGGGTTATTGGCAAGTTCTGCCGATACGGAACCACCATTGCTTGGTAATGAAACCTCATCACCTGTTCGAAGGATGGAAAGTCCTAGAATGTGTTCGTCTGTATTGCTGGTGATTATGAGCGGGCATAACTCAAAGTCCACCAGAGCAATGACAACGGATGGAATAGTGATGTTCTATCAACTAGAGACTTGGTTGGGAAACAAATTGTTTGTTTTCTTGTTTGATTTTGTTTTTCCCCTTATTCTGCAAAAGGATTTGTGCAGTTACTGTATGGAATTCATTTTTTGTGGAGCAATTGAGTGGCCTTTGTGCATATGAAAGTTGTATTAGAGTTTGAACTGCAAGTTATTAGTAACAACTAATTAACTAAGTGCAATTCAATGACTGTATTATAATTTGTGCGCTGGTATGGGTCTGGACATAAAACAAATTTTTTCGGTCCTCTTGTTTCTAGAAGGGACAGCTTCCTTTGATTATATAGACACAATATAGAAAATAATTTGCTTCTTTTGCATCCTTCAAACAATGGCTTCTTTGCATCTTCCATTAGAGAAGAAAATTTTATGGCATCAACATCTTCATTTCCTTCTACCTTATCGCTTGTAGCTTGATTCCCATATTCACTGTCCTCATTAATATTGCATGAATCCTCACCAATATGATTTTCACATTCCAATGAGGCTATCGTTTCAAATGCATTTTGAACCATATTTGTGAGATCAATGTTTAGATCAAGCTCAGAAACATGTATTGGTGGCTCTTTCACTTCATTCTCTTTGAGCTTTGAAGAACTCTGAAATATATAAAAACCATGACCACAACATTATTGTTTGCATGACAATCGAAATCAAAACACTAACAATCCATCAAATAGACCACAATATATGTACATTCTAAGCAACAAAAATTATTATTCAAATAATATTATCATCGAATAAAACAAAAATTAATCTTAAAGATCTAATGTCAAAGGGTGATTAATAACCATAACCAATAACTGGTAACATTAGCATGAGTTATGCTGGAATGTGGTGAGAAAATGACTACATATTGAAATTAAATAAAATCATTTAATTTGAGAAAAAAAATAGAATGACCATATCACACATTTTCTTTGTGTTATATTTCACATTCATAAATGAGAAATAAGTAGTGGATCATATCATCTTCATGCATAAACACGATCAAAACTTTCTGTCAAGGATGAGGGAGAGATGTGAGATGGTCTTTGACAATAGAATCATATATTCTGGATGGTTTCTTGAGCATCATGCTATACAAGATGTCCGTTCAAACTAAATGCCACATATATCTTAAAAAAAGGCCATTGTCATCCATATATATGTGAGAGAGAGAGAGAGAGAGAGAGAGAGAGAGAGAGAGAGAGAGAGAGAGAGAGAGTTGAAAATAATACACAAATGCTTGAAAATATTTTGTACTAATAAATGATTCTGGAATTGAAGCTTGTTTTAGAAAAAATGTCATGCTAATGAATATCATCATGAGAGAGAGAGAGCTTAAAATTTTTCAAATAAACACCTGTTAAAAATTCACAATTCTAGCTTGACTAGTTTTGGTCATATGACTTGTAAATAGTTAGATGGTCATGATGTGGCTTGTCACACGTGCCAAATAGCATAGGATTCCATTCATAAGGATGTTCTCAAGTAGATCTAAGTGTTAGAACCTTTGGAATGAGTCCAAATTATGCTTAGATACAAGGGAGAAAAAATAGGAGCTATTTTTGGTAATTTTTGCATTGTTGAGGGATCTCCAAGATTCCAACCCTAACTTGGTAGGGATAAAAGATCCACCAAAATTAGCATTAGGGATAGGTTTAGGGCTACTCATACCTGCCCAAAACCGTGATGGATCATGTATATATAGGTGATGATATCTCACCAAAATCAATCAAGCAATTTCATGTTTTTTCTCTCATAATGGTGCAATTGCTCTCTATGTTCATAATTGTTTGAGTACTTGTGATTACTAATGATTATAGGATTGAATGTAGGTCTGGTGTACAGTACTCAGACTGTGGGAGGCCGTACTTTCACACGTGTGAAGCCTTCTTCAAGGATTTGGGCCATTTAGTGATGTTCAAGCATAGATTTTTGATGGATTTTGATGGTTCAACTTGTGCTAATCTTATGAAATCATAATCTATTGTTTCCCTCATCATTTCAAGTGTTTTAGGATCCTTATTTGCTGTAATTTTTACATGGTATCAGAGCCTAAAGGCTGAAATGAGCTAAATCCTTGGTTTTCATTCAATTTGATCACAATTTTTGATCTAAATCTTGTGTAGATTGGATCTTAGCATCTAGTATTGATTCTAGAACTCAAAGTGACTCAAATACATTGGAGATTGGTGTTGTGTGACTTCATTTGCAGGTGTTTAGGTGTCTAAAACCAGAGGCAAAGTTGAATTCAATTCACATTACCAAGATAGCAAGTTTTGCTTGCTCCAAGCATTGATTTCTAAGCGAGTTTTGGAGGTGATTTCATAGAGAAGGCTTTCTAGCATTCAAGGAGAGGGAAGATCAGAGTTTTGGGGACTCTTCAAGGCTGTTCTAAGGTGTAGTAGGCACCTCCTAAAGTGATTTAGGTTCAGTCCAACCATTGCTTGACTTATGCACCAAATTAGATCAATTTTTCATCAATTTTGATCATGTTTTGCTTGTGATTGGATAGTAGATTGTGTTGCATCCTCATTAAGTTCCATTTAGATCTTTTACAAGTTATTTTGGAAGTATATTAGGTTGCTGAAATTCACTCTTTATCAGATCATTTGGAAGCTTTAATGTTCTTTATAGAAAGAGGGGCAATTCTACTAGTATTGTCTACTTCAATCAAGCAAGTGCATTGTTTCTAGTATTCTATGATTTGATTTTGTTAGAGATCATTCTTAGATCTTTATAGGAAGTCTATTACTGATCTTTTCAGGTCCCTAAGAAGTGGGATAAGGTAGACCTTCAATCAAATCAATAGAAGTAACCTTCATTTGTGTCAAGTCCTTGATTAGGAGACTAGATGGCATCTATAAATGCATATCTTTTGGATACTAATGAAAGGCTCAACAAAACTAACTATTCCATATGGAAAGTTAGAATGGAATCTATCATGATCATGCAAGATCTGATGGAAATTGTAAATGGTAAGGAGGGTGAACCTATTCATCCTCAAGAAAAAGCCAAATACATCAAGAGGTGCAATGTTGCACTACATTGCATAAAAATGAATGTTGCAAATGAACTCTCAAGAGAGGTAGGAGATTGCACTTCAGCTCAAGATGCTTGGGAGACTTTGCAAAAGGTCTATGAATCCAAGAACCAAACTAGAATGTTAGCTTTGAAGAATCAAATCTATAGAAGCTATCAAAAGAAAGGAGAGAGTGCACATACTTTTGTAATAAGAATAAAGGAATTGAACAAAGAGCTAGCCTTTATACGTGACCCTATCAAGGATGAAGAGCTTGTTCAACTCATATTGAATGGACTAAGCTTTGAATTTGACAATTTGGTTCAGGGACATGCAATTATGGGTAGCTACCCATACTTGAAGAACTCCAAGGCACACTCATGGCCGAGGAATCAAGAAGGAGCCAAATGCAAGAGAGGATGGATAGGCTTTCCATCCAAGGTGGAGATGACCAAGCTCTCTTCACCAAAGGCAAAGGCAAGTCCAAAGGCAAAGGATCAACATTCAAGAAGTCTATGAAGCTTGAGGATCAAGAAGGACCCCCAAAGGCATCTCCATCAACCACCAAAGTCAAGAAGGACAAATCAAAGGTGAAGTGCTACTATTGTAGCAAGATGGGGCATTATGCCTCGGAATGCTTCAAGAGGAAGCAAGATCAAAGCCAAGCCAACATGAGCAAAGAGGAGGAGGAGAAGAGTTCACATGAGGACTCTCTCATGATGTCCATATTTTCTTCAACAAACTTCAAAGGAGAAGATCCTTGGTGGATTGACTCGGGTGCTAGTTCACACATGACTAGTAAAAGGGAGTTTTTCTCTTCTCTCTTATCTTATGATGGACCTATAAACTCTATCTATACAGCAAATGATGAAGCTTGTAAGATTGAAGGAGCTGGTAGCATTCCCCTTTGCTTAGGATCTTCCAAAAAGATCAACATAGAAGGTGTTTTGTACATTCCTACAATAACAAAGAATCTACTAAGTGTTGGCCAAATGGTAGACAATGGTTTCAATGTTGACTTTGCTTCAAATGAATGTTTCATCAAGAAGAAGGGTAAGATAGTGGCTAAGGGCACTAGACTTGGCAAACTTTATAAGCTGGATGCATTTGTGGATACTAATGTTGTCATGTTGGCCGAGAAGAGCAAGATATCTACCTTTACTTTATGGCACAAAAGACTTGGACATGTCAACTCGGGTTCCATGGAGGCTATGATCAAGGAGGAGTATGCTTTAGGCCTACCAAGGTCTATTGGGAAGGAAGACAAGGTTTGTGAAGCTTGTGCCTTATCCAAGGCACATAAGAAGGTGTTTCCTAACTCCCTCACAAAGTCATCTCATCCTCTTGAACTCATACACTCATATGTGCACATTGCTAGCACCAAATCTAATGGAGGTTCATCCATGTTTTTAACCTTCATTGATGACTACTCAAGATATTGTTGGGTGTTCTTACTTTCTCTCAAGTCTCAAGTATTTGATACTTTTGTAAAGTTCAAGTTGTTTGTGGAAAAGCATCATAATCATAGCATCAAGATTCTTAGAAGTGACAATGGTGGAGAATTCATCTCCAATGAGTTCAAGGCCTTTTGTGAGGAGGAAGGGATCAAGAAAGAGACTTCTTGTCCTTACACTCCTCAACAAAATGGAGTTGCTGAAAGAAGGAATAGAACATTATGTGAATGTTCTAAGGCTTTAAGATTAGATGCTTGTTTGCCCAAATCCTTTTGGGGTGAGTCTCTTGTATGTGCAAACTACTTGATGAATAGGGTGTCTTGCAAAGCAATTGAAGGCAAAACTCCTTATGAGATGTTGTATGGAAAGAAAACCAATCTTAATCACTTGAAAGTTTTTGGGTGTATATGTTATGTGCATGTGCCATTGGAAACAAGAACCAAGGAGGATCCATCTTCCACAAGAGGGATCATGCTTGGATATGCAAGCTCAAGCAAGGGCTACAAAGTCTATCTCCCATCCTTAAACAAATTTGTTGTTTCAAGGGATGTCATCTTTGATGAACATCATATTCATATGCTTGAAGAAGGCTCAAGTGCTCCAACAATCAAGAAGAAGATGGCCGACGATCAAGATCTTGGTTTTGAGGAGGAGCTCATGGAGGAGCAAGCACCAAACCCACCTATCACACCAAGGAGATCTTCAAGGGCAAAAGTGGAGCCATCAAGGCTCACATATCAAGGCAAAGGACAGCAAGTTGAGGGTATCTCATCCACTTCTTATGCTTTATCTAGTTTTGAAGAACCGTCTAATGTTGAAGATGCATTGAACTCCAAAGAATGGTATAAAGCTATGTTGGATGAGTATGATGCCTTGATTGAGAATGAAACTTGGTTGCTTGTTGAGAGACCTCAAAGGAATGTAATAGGATGCAAGTGGGTCTTCAAGCTTAAGTTGAATGCAAATGGGAGTGTTAACAAACATAAAGCAAGATTAGTTGCAAAAGGTTATGCTCAAGAGAGAGGGATAGACTATGAGGAAACTTTTGTACCCGTGGCCAAGATGGTCACAATAAGACTAATCATTGCACTTGCATCACATTTTGGATGGATTCTATGTCAAATGGATGTCTCTAATGCTTTCTTGAATGGTTTTTTGGAAGAGGATATCTATATGGAGCAGCCACAAGGGTTCATCAAGCATGGAATGGAGAACAAAGTATGCCATCTCCAAAGAAGCATCTATGGCTTGAAGCAAGCCTCGAGATCTTGGAATTCAAGACTACATTGCTATCTTATTTCACTTTCTTTTGTTCAAAGTGAATATGATCCTACTCTTTACATTAAGTTTGATGATGTTGGTATTGTACTTTTACTCATTTATGTAGATGACATCATCATTAGTGGAAATAGTGTTGATGGTATTGAAAAAATCAAGATAGATCTATCCTTAGAGTTCAAGATGGTAGATCTAGGGTGTCTTCACTTCATCTTAGGCATAGAAGTACTTAGAGGGTCTGATTTTATCTTTATAAGTCAAGTAAAATATGCTCAAAGTCTTTTGAAGAAGTTTAAGATGGAAGTATGCAAAAGTGTTGACACACCAATGGAGCAAGATGTAAAAGTGCCAAATGAAGATGATGAAAGATCCTTCATGGACATCACTTTGTTTAGGCAACTTATAGGTTCCTTAATGTGGATCACTATAACTAGACCAGATCTTAGCTTTAGTGTATGTAGGTTGAGCCAATCCATGCAAAAGCCATTGAATATCCATTGGAAAAATGCTAAGAGGATTCTAAGATACATCTCGGGTACATTGGATTTTGGGATTCTATATAGAGGAGATGTGATTAACTTTCATGCATTTAGTGATTCAGATTTTGCAGGGGACAAGAGGGATAGGAAATCAACAAGTGCCTATTCAACTTTCATAGGAGAAAGTGTGGTTTCATGGCTTTCAAAAAAGCAAGAAACTATATCTCTATCTTCAACCGAGGCCGAGTACAAAGCTTTGACAACCACTACAAAGGAGGTACTTTAGATCAAGAGATTATTGGTGGAACTAAAGATCATGGATTCAGAGGAGGCACCAATCATCTACAATGACAATATATCAGCCCAACACCTTGCATCTAACCCAATCTTCCATGCAAGATCTAAGCACATTGAGATATGCCATCACTTTGTGAGAGAAATGGTGCAAGCCAAGGAGATTGCTTTGGAGCATGTTCCAAGCAATGAATGTGTAGCTGATCTACTTACTAAACCACTTCAAAAGACACCTTTTATGAAGTTCAGATCATCACTTGGAGTGATTAGTAAAGCAATGATTGAACCAAGCTAGATAGTGAGGAGGAGTGTTAAAAATTCACAATTCTAGCTTGACTAGTTTTGGTCATATGACTTGTAAATAGTTAGATGGTCATGATGTGGCTTGTCACACGTGCCAAATAGCATAGGATTCCATTCATAAGGATGTTCTCAAGTAGATCTAAGTGTTAGAACCTTTGTAATGAGTCCAAATTATGCTTAGATACAAGGGAGAAAAAATAGGAGCTATTTTTGGTAATTTTTGCATTGTTGAGGGATCTCCAAGATTCCAACCCTAACTTGGTAGGGATAAAAGGTCCACCAAAATTAGCATTAGGGATAGGTTTAGGGCTACTCACACCTGCCCAAAACCGTGATGGATCATGTATATATAGGTGATGATATCTCACCAAAATCAATCAAGCAATTTCATGTTTTTTCTCTCATAATGGTGCAATTGCTCTCTATGTTCATAATTGTTTGAGTACTTGTGATTACTAATGATTATAGGATTGAATGTAGGTCTGGTGTACAGTACTCAGACTGTGGGAGGCCGTACTTTCACACGTGTGAAGCCTTCTTCAAGGATTTGGGCCATTTAGTGAGGTTCAAGCATAGATTTTTGATGGATTTTGATGGTTCAACTTGTGCTAATCTTATGAAATCATAATCTATTGTTTCCCTCATCATTTCAAGTGTTTTAGGATCCTTATTTGCTGTAATTTTTACAACACCAACATGCAATTTAAAAACACAAACACGCACATGCACTTGCCATGTAGTTTGCATCATAATGAAACGATATGATGGTGATCATCCACAACCATTGGAAATAGCTATATTGTTAACAATTCATCAAATGGATACTCTGTAAATATTTGTTTTTCAATCGCTTTTTTGGGCAATCGTGAATTAGTGACTAGGATCCAAACTTTCACGAAAATTTGACCAAGGTCCAGTCAAAAAGGCCCAAGCTCTAGAATAAATTTAAGTCCAAATGAATGAGTTGAAAAAAGAACAATAGAACCGTAAATTCTCTTTTGAATGGATATTGTTTTCCGCTTGTCCTTTCCAATTTCTAAATCTGTCAACTTAACGGATTTTTGAGTCACTAACAGATTCAGAAAAGTGAGAAAGAGACGTAAGTTGGAATTTGTACTATGAAGTTGGAATTGAGTAATTCCCGGAAACTTGGCATAGTACCGGTAAATGGATTCTTAAGTTACCTGAATCATTTATTGAATCTTGAGATTGTGAGAATCTCTGAAGGTTTTGTGAGTTCCAATGAAATCAATTGATTTTTGGATTGTTGATCGGAAAGTGGACGGTCATCTTGGAGGAAGAACCTGTGGTATGGGACGCAGGCGATTCCAAAGAGATGATTTGAAACTAACTGATCAGTGTGACCATAGTAAAGCTTGTATGACTTGAGAGATGCCAATTGCTATGGGTCACAAGAGGGTTTTTCTGTAGGAATTGTTGAGGTATTGGTCATGACCCCTTTGTGGATATCTCAAATCGCAAAATAGGGAACCCTAAGTGCTATCTTATATATTTGAAAATTTCTTGTTTTTGAATCTAATAACCTGATTCCATGTAATTCCTTGGATGATAGTGCATGAAAGGTTAAATAATTTTTCATAGATTAACAATGGTATTCATGGATAACTAATTAGGAACAATTCGTTGATCCATGTGCGAATCCTTTTCTAATCTATTCAAGTCAGTTTCCCAAGAGGTAATGGTTTCTATTATCAAAGAAGAATACCTTTGGATAAGTTGTTACGCTAGTATGTTGGGTCATTAACTGTCTTGGAGTTAGTTGATGCAACATTTGCTATCGACTTGTCCGGTTCAGTGGGATCTTCAATAAGACTTCTCCTAGACTGTATCTGGTGTGATATGACTTTTATTAGAAACTTGTGGAGTTTCCTGTTAAAAGGGGGGAAAGTAATTGATAGGAAGTTGCCTTGGAAAAAACATCTATGTTATTGATTCTAGATTGAATCCGTGTGTATATAGATGAAGGACTTGGTTTTGAATCAGAATTGATAGGATATTATGGATGTTGTTGGAATCTTCTAAGGATTGTTAAGAAAAAGTTAGAAGATATATGGGAAAGTTTTTTAAGTAATTCTTGTATGAATAGGAAGTCACTAATTATGAACCAGTCAGGTTGGTATTAGGTGATCCTATTACAAGAAAGGGTTGTTTAGGTGGTTCCTTGTTGGTTTGATCAACTTGAGTTGTGAGAACTAAGAGTTGATGCAAAGAAAGAATTTTTTGGCAAATGATATATTGTTTTGGGAAAAAATCTTTGATTGAGATTTTGGTTTCTCATACAAGGAAAAAGCACCTTTTCAGAAAGAGTCTCTCTCATGATAACTGGGTTACATGATTCTCAGTTAGGCATCTAATATATACAGATTGGGTATGGTCTGTGGAGATATGCTATGTAATGATTCATAGTGGGATCATGTGTTTTTGCGCAAATTCTTAATCCTGTGGATTCACTATGAGATCATTGGACTGAGTTTATTTGCATGCATAAACTAGTCAGGAAACATAGACATATTGTTGAGAAGTGTCTTATGACAATTTCTTTCTTGGTGCATAGATTTGGTATGGAGGATTTTCTTTTGGCCAAAGTTAATACCTTTCATAGAATCTTATGTGTTGAATTGATAACAGTGCCAGTGGAGTAATACTGATTGCGTGAAGGCTGGTAGGCTACTGCATCCATTAGATAAACCTATTAAATGATGGGATAGTATCTTGATGGATTTTGTAGTTGGTTTACCGTGAATGAATGAGCAAGAATGGTGCAATTTGGGTCATAGTTGACCAGTTAACTAAATTGGTTATGTTTATTCCAGTAAAGACTATAGTGTAAGCGTCTGAGTTGTGGGACAAGTCTACAAAAAATCTTTATCTGTTGATATTGTACATAAGTTGTATTGCCTGTAAGTCATAGCCATTATGAGTTATTTTGTGACTCAGGTAATGGGTGATTTACATAAGATATGTAGAAACTTTTGGTTCTAATTATTTTTGTTTGAAAATAAATTGTCCTGGAAACTCAATTGGAGTTGGATAATTGGTGGAACCAAAAGCCCATGGCTTCATTAATGAAGTTAATTGATCTTAAGTTATTAGATCAGAACTTAAGAGTATTGAGATCTAGATGTATTCTGGATGGAACTTTGACTTATTGACATTGTATAGAGATTAGGTTCGCATAAATCGGGAACTTTTCTAGTGGAAAGGATTTTTGTGGAGAAACTCTCATGTCTTTAAGAGTAGTTACATTCACGTTCTCTTATTTTCAAGTATAGAATAAGAATCCAGTGAATAATGATTGACGAATCATAGTTCAGGTTCCAGTCTATATTTGACTTTCAAGAGAGGGTAATGTGAGTGATAAGGTTGGATGATTTGTGCATCAGTCTCCTTATGGCAATCTCGTTGGATAAGGTATCTTCCATTGATTGAGTTATTAGTTGTAAGAATTTGGCTATTATATATAGTATGTTTATGCTTATGTATGGATTTCAGCCTAGATCTCTGATAACGGTTGAAACTGAGTCGATTAAAGTTCCAAAAGTAGCGGATTTCTTGTGTGAAATGCAAGAAATGTTGCAGTTAGCACGTAAAAATGTTCTAAGTGCCCAGGATCAGGTAAGACATTTTGCTAATATGAAAAGATCGCCTCGAGAGGTTCAAGTTGGAGATTGGGTGTATCTTAGAATTCTGAAGGCTTCTAAGGTAATGAGTACTGGGAAAGCATTACAAGTTGTCTGCTCGTTATTGTGGACCATACAAAATCTTGAATAATCTTTTACCAGATAGGATTATCAGAGGGAATCAAGTCTCATTCCATGTTCCATGTTAATCGTCTAGAGATGAGTTCACATGTGAGGGATTACCTTGGTTCTGGTAAAAGTTTAGATTCATTTGAAGACTTATCTGAAAGGATTCCTTTAGAGTCTGAAAAGATTCTTGATACAAGATCCAAGCGATTGCGTAATCGGGAGGTTATTGGGCATCTGGTTCGTTGGAAAGGATATTCTGAGGATGAGGTTTCATAGGAACTAGAAGGTAATCTAATTTTCTCGGACTTTGAGTTCTGAGGACAGAACTAAAATAAGGGGGGAAGTATGTTACGGCCCTAAGGGGGGTTTGTACCATTAGGGGCTGACTTGGACGTAGGGGCCAGGCCTAATCTGGATAGTAGTTGAGTAGGACCATGGGGTCATACCCGCATGCGGTATAGGTATGTGTGTTGCATCCTAGTATGGGATAGGATGTACGTGCACTGTGCTTATGCATGGGTCTTGACTATTATGGGTTAGGGGTACCTACATGCAGTGGACATGCATGGGGGATTGGCATGATCAGTTAGAGTACTTTCATGTGGATTCAGTGCATGGGCAGGTGGGGTTGCCTATATCTCTATATATACCCTCACCATTGTCTATGAGGATCATAGAAGAGTCTATGGCCATTATGCTATCAGTCTGTGAAGCGCTCTTCCTGTGGCTTGCCTTTCTCCTGGATTGCTCGGGGGCTAGATCAGATGGTCTAGGTTTGGTTGGGACGGTTTCGTCTACTGCAATCCTCCCTTTGATGTTCTAGGAAGCTCTATCTCGGTTGGGAGTCCTGGGGGACGCTTTATGTACTATTAGATTCATTTATCTACTTTTATGTTCCCACCTATCTACAAATCAATCCACAAACAGAAAATCACAAACTTGGCATAAATGATGGCTTTTCTAGGTTGTCATTTATGTCAGTTTTGTAAAATGATAATTTAATAGTGCATGTCACATAGATGTATCATATTATACATGAATCCATGTATGTGTGCATGTAGCTAA
Organism: Diphasiastrum complanatum; assembly: GCA_029204225.1. Lineage (NCBI taxonomy): Eukaryota > Viridiplantae > Streptophyta > Lycopodiopsida > Lycopodiales > Lycopodiaceae > Diphasiastrum > Diphasiastrum complanatum. The sequence continues at coordinate 25,134,044 of CM055104.1, read as the reverse complement.
TTATCTTATACATTCGGTGTTATAACTATTGACATGTGTTCAATATCTTTTGATCCATTAATACATTGATAGGAGACATAGTTGCAATTCTAGGGTATATAACTCTAGAGAGAGAGAGAGAGAGAGAGAGAGAGAGTCATATCTCATGCATATATCTAGTAGGTAATGTGTGGACAACCCACCATTGTGATTTCATTATCATTTGACCATATTTGGAAGAGTTTTTTTACTTCTATTCTTCCCTCTTCTCTACATTGATGTTGTGTGATTGTTGGTGACAAAATTTCAGAAAATTCGATCCCAATCAATCCTAAAAGTGATGAAGGATGCACAAATCAAATATCTAGATCCAAACTATGAGCTAGAATCAAGACTAGTTACCAAAACTAGCTAATTTGGCATTTAACTCCACAATAGGCACATAGATTTGATCAAACACACTAAAGTAAAGTGCAGCAAACTTCTCAGACCTGTAAAAAAATTTTAGTACCTTCCAAATCAAGTAATTAGTGCATAAAAACACTCACATCCAATAGCTAGAACTCGCCACCCAAAGACAATGTTGATAGAAGTGAAAAAACTCGATTTTTCTTCATATTTGGATGGAGATCCCATCATACATTTATACTTTTCAAGCTCAGATCTGAGCATATTAGGGCACCTATGAACTTATCATACCCTAACCCTAATATATAATCTAATAGGACATTGGATCCACCCTAACTTGGGATCAAGATCTCAAGATCCAAAAACAATGTAAAACGTGCTTTTTTCAGATCCTAGAATTTCTCTAGCCTATCTTAACAAATTTTGGCCTCATTTCAAAGATACTATCATAGTGTAATATGAGGAATGAAGTCTTTGGAAAGCATCCTATGTGATTTGGCACGTGTGGCATCTACTTACATGGCCACTTTGCCAATTACAATGCATGTGACCAAAATTGGTCAAGCTAGAATTGTGAAATTTCAACAGCCCAAGAACAATTTAGGTATGATAGGAGGCCAAAGAAAGCTCTCATCCACACCTACAACAATGTCCATCAACTCATTCATCTCAAGGAGAGACTCCATTCTCACCTTCCAAGATGAATAGTTGCTTGAGGTAAGCCTATCATTGCTCTCCAACATGAAGCCTCCATTTGTAGCCATGTTGAAATGATACGATCTTTTCTTTCAACCTATACCAATGCACTTAGCACTCTCTTGAAAGTCAACAAATGAATCCAAGAAGAAATCACAAAGATATGGAACCTCTCAGATCTCTTTGTTGCACAAAACTAGCCAATTCAACACATAGAATTGATGACACTTGATCAACACCTGATCAACCTACAATATCATGAACTTTTGCACTCTCCTAAGATTGAAACACAAAATATCATGAACTTTTGCACTCTCCTAAGATTGCACCCCTTGGTCAAAACCGACTGTTGACTCTATCACACATCAAATTACTTTCTTACAAGTGTCAAAACCCTATTCATGTGCCTATCTAGCTCGAGATTGCATCATGACTCACTTTTGGCTCAATAGAGGCATTACATGTGCATTTTGCCAATTTGCCATCTATGCCAATTTTTGGTCCTATCACAACTCTACACAAAGAAGCTTGACATAAAAACTTTATGAAACCCCTAAGACTAAGATAAACTATTTTACACATGTGGGAACATGCTCCATACATGTGAAATGTACTCACAAATATAAAAAACATGCAATTGCCAAGCTAGATTTTTTCCAATTTTTCACATATGTCTCACATATACTTATCATAATAGGCAGCAATCCATCCATTCATGTGTAAATTTACCTACTTGGGTTATAGATGGGATATTAGACCTTATCAACGTGTTCTATGTTGTCGACTTCAACACTAACAGATATCATCGACATGTATCAAACAATATATAACACACTTGTATCAATTTAAGGGCATGTTATACTATCATATCTATCTAAAAACTTTCATTTGCCCATTTATCTATACATGAAGCCATAAAACTTTTAAAAAAAATGTAACTTTTGGCATAAATGACGGCTTTTGAAAAAACTAGCATATAAACTAGAATACATGACAGTTTTCTAGGCCGTCATTTATTCCACCTTTTGCATGAATTTATATTTGAGTCTATGTATCACATATAGTTATCATAATAGGCAATAATTTATCCATTCATGTGTAAATTTACCTACTTGGGTTATATATGGGATATTATATCTATCGACGTATTCTAAATTGTCGGATTCAACACTAATACATATTATCGACGTGTATCAATCAATATATGACACATTTATATCAATTTAAAGGCATATTATACTATTAGATTTTATTTGCCCACTTATTTACACATTAGGTCATAAAACTTTAAAGTACGTAATTTTTGGCTTAAATGACGGCTTCTAAAAAACTGTCATATAAACCAAAATAAATGACGGTTTTCTAGGCCGTCATCTATTTCATTTTTTGCATGAATTGATATTTAAGTCTATGTATCAAATATATTTATCTTAATAAGCAATAATTCATCCATCCATGTGTAAATATACCTACTTGGGTTATACATGAATTATTATACTTGTTGGACATGTTCTATATTGTCGAATTCAACACTTGTGCATATCATCGACGTGTATCAAACAATATATGACATACTTATATCAATTTAAAGGCATGTTATACTATCATATCCATCTAACAATTTTTATTTGCCCACTCACCTACACATGAAGCTATAAACTTCAAAAAAATGTAATTTTTGGCATAAATGACGGCTTATGAAAAATTGTCATATAAACCAGAATAAGTGACGGTGTTCTAGGCCGTCATTTATTTTATTTTTTGCATGAATTGATATTTAAGTCTATGTATCATATATATATATATATATATATATATATATATATATATATATATATATATATATATATTATAATAAACAATAATTCATCCATTCATGTGTAAATATACCTACTTGGGTTATAGATGGGATATTATACCTATCGACGTGTTCTATATTGTCGATTCAACACTAATACATATCATCGACGTGTATGGAACAATATATGACCACCCCATCTAGTTACTTTTACTTGCCCACTTATCTACGCATTAAGCCATAACACTTAAAAAAACATTATTTTTGGCATTAATGACGGCTTTTGAAAAACTGTCATATAAACCAGAATAAATGACGGTTTTTATAGGCCATCTCTTAATCCATTTTTTTGCATGAATTGATACGTAAGTCTATTTATCATAATAGGTAGTAATCCTTCCATTCATGTGTAAATTTAGCTACTTGGCTTATGCATGGGATAATATACCTATCCATGTGTTCTAAACTGTCAGATTCAATACCAATACATATAATGGATGTGTATCAAACAATATGTGACACACTTATATCAATTTAAAGGCATGTTATACTATCATATTCATCTAACAATTTTAATTTGCCCACTTGTCTACACATGAAGCCATAAAATTTCAAAAAAATGTTATTTCTTGGCATAAATGATGGCTTCTGAAAAACTATCATATAAACCAGAATAAACGATGATTTTCTAGGCCGTCATCTATTCCACTTTTTTGCCTGAATTTATATTTAAGTCTATGTATCACATATAGTTATCATAATAGGCAATAATTTATCCATTCACGTGTAAATTTACCTACTTGGGTTATACATGGAATATTATACCTATTGACGTGTTCTAAACTGTTGGATTCAACACTAATACATATCATCGATGTGTATCAAAAAATATATGACACATTTATATCAATTTAAAGGCATGTTATAATACTATTGGATCCATCTAATTACTTTTATTTGCCCACTTATTTACACATTAAGCCATAAAACTTTAAAGAACATAATTTTTGGCTTAAATGACGGCTTCTGAAAAACTGTCATATAAACCAGAATAAATGACGGTTTTCTAGGCCATCATTTATTTTGATATTTAAGTGTATGTATGAAATATATTTATCATAATAAGCAATTATTTATCCATCCATGTGTAAATATTTTTGCTTGGGTTATACATGGGATATTATACCTATTGACGGGTTCTATATTGTCGGATTCAACACCAGTACATATCATCGACGTGTATCAAATAATATATGACACACTTATATCAATTTAAAGGTATGTTATACTAACATATCCATCTAATAATTTTTATTTGCCACTCATCTACACATGAAGCTATAAACTTCAAAAAAATGTAATTTTTGGCATAAATGACGGCTTCTGAAAAACTGTCATATAAGTCAGAATAAATGACGGTTTTCTAAGCCGTCATTTACTCCATTTTTTGCATGAATTGATATTTAAGTCTATGTATCAAATATATGTATTATAATAAGCAATAATTCATCCATTTATGTTTGAACATACCTACGTGGGTTATACATGGGATATTATACCTATCGACGTGTCTATATTGTCGATTCAACACTAATACATATCATCGACGTGTATGAAACAATATATGACACACTTATATCGATTTAAAGGCATGTTATACTATCATATTCGTCTAACAGCTTTTATTTGCCCACTTATCTACCCATGAAGCCATAAAACTTCAAAAAAAATGTAATTTTTGGCATAAATGACGGCTTCTGAAAAACTATCATAAAAAGCAACAGAAATGATGGTTTTCTAGGCCATCATTTATTTGATTTTTTGCATGAATTGATATTTAAGTCTATGTCTCACATATACTTATCATAATAAGCATTAATCCATCCATTCATGTGTAAATTTACCTACTTGGGTTATACATGGGATATTAGACCTATCGTTGTGTTATATATATTGTCGGATTCAACACTAATAGATATCATTGACGTGTATCAAACAATATATGACACACTTATATCAATTTAAGGGCATGTTATACTATCATATCCATCTAACTACTTTTATTTGCCTACTTATCTGCCCATTAAGCCATAAAGCTTAAAAAAAACGTTATTTTTGTCATAAATGACGACTTTTCAAAAACTGTCATATAAACTAAATTAAATGACGGTTTTTCTAGGCCGTCGTTTAATCCATTTTTTTGCATGAATTGATATATACAATGTGCTCTATATTGTCGGATTCAACACTAACACATATCATTGTTGTTTATCAAACAATATATGACACACTTATATCCATGTAAGGGCATGTTATACTATTATATCCATCTAACTACTTTTATTTGCCAACTTATCTACCCATTAAGCCATAAAACTTAAAGAAACGTTATTTTTGGCATAAATGATGGCTTCTGAAACACTGTCATATAAACCAGAAGAAATGACGGTTTTTCTAAGCCGTCTTTAATCCATTTTTTTGCATGAATTGATATATAAGTCTATTTATCACATATCTTTATCACAATAGATAGTACTCCATCCATTCATGAGTAGATTTACCTACTTGGGTTATGCATGGGATATTATACCTATCCACGTGTTCTAAACTGTCAGATTCAACACCAATACATATCATCTAACAATTTTTATTTGCCCACTTATTTACACATGGAGTTATAAAACTTCAAAAAAACTATAATTTTTGGCATAAATGACGGCTTCTGATAAACTGTCATATAAACTAGAATAAATGATGGTTTTTTAGGCCGTCATCTATTGCATTTTTTGCATGAATTGATATTTAAGTGTACGTATCACATAGACTTATCATAATAGGCAGTAATTCATCCATTCATGTGTAAATTTATCTACTTGGGTTTACATGGGATATTATAGCTATCGATGTATATAATATTTTCAGTTCAACACTACTTGGGTTTTACATGGGATATTATACCTATCAACGTGTTCTTTATTGTCGGATTCAACACCAACACATATCATCGAGGTGTATCAAATAATATATGACACACTTATACCAATTTAAGGGCATGTTCTACTATCATATCCATCTAACTACTTTTATTTGCCCACTTATCTACCCATTAAGCCATAAAACTTAAAAAACATTATTTTTAGCATAAATGACAGCTTCTGAAAACTGTCATATAGACCAAACTAAATGACACTTTCTCTAGGCTGTCATTAAATCCATTTTTTACGTGAATTGATATATTAGTCTATTGATCACATATATTTATCATGATAGGCAGTAATCCATCCATTCATTTGTAAATTTATCTACTGCGCTATACATAGGATATTAGACCCATCGATGTATTCTATATTGTCAGATTCAACACAGGTTATATCATCGACGTGTATCAAATAATATATGACACACTTATATCGATTTAAAGGCATGTTATACTAACATATCCATCTAACAATTTTATTTGCCCACCATCTACACATGAAGCTATAAAACTTAAAAAAGAAATGTAGTTTTTGGCAAAAATGACGGCTTTTGAAAAACTGTCATATAAACTAGAATAAATGACGATTTTTCTAGGCCGTCATTTATTCCATTTTTTGCATAAGTTGATATTTAAGTCTATGTATTAGATATATTTATTATAATAAGCAATAATTCATCCATTCATGTGTAAATACCTACTTGGGTTATACATGAGATATTATACCTATATATCATCGACGTGTATACATATCATCAATGTGTATCAAACAATATATGACACACTTATATCAATTTAAAGGCATGTTATATTATCATATCCATTTTACAACTTTTATTTGCCCACTTATTTACACATGAAGCCATAAAACTTCAAAAAAAATGTAATTTAACATCTTCTAAAAAACTGTCATATAAACCAGAATAAATGACGATTTTTCTAGGCCGTCATTTATTCCATTTTTTGCATGAATTGATATTTAAGTCTATGTATTAGATATATTGATTATAATAAGCAATAATTCATCCATTCATGTGTAAATATATCTACTTGGGTTATACATGAGATATTATACCTATCGACGTGTTCTATATTGTCGGTTCAACACCAATACATATCGTCGACGTGTATCAAACAATATATGACATTCACTTATATCAATTCAAAGGCATCTTATATTATCATATCCATCTTACAACTTTTATTTGCCCACTTATTTACACATGAAGCCATAGAACTTCAAAAAAAATGTAATTTTTGGCATAAATGACGGCTTCTGAAAAACTGTCATATAAACCAGAATAAATGACGATGTCTCTAGGTTGTCATTTATTCTAGTTTTTGCATGAATTGATATTTAAGTCTAGGTATCACATATACTTATCATAATAGGTAATAATCCATGGGATATTATAACTGTCGATGTATTTATATATTGTCAGTTCAACACTGATACATATCATTGACATGTATCAAATAATATATGACATGCTTATATCAATTTAAAGGCATGTTATACTATCATAGTCGTCTAACAACTTTTATTTGCCCAACTATCTACACATGAAGCCATAAAATTTTAAGGCTTCTGAAAAACTGTCAAATAAACTAGAATAAATGACGGTTTTTAAAAACCGTCATTTATTCCATTTTTTTGTATGAATTGATATTTAAGTCTATGCATCACATATATTTATCAGAATAGGCAATAGTCCATCCATTTATGTGTGACTTTACCTGCTTATGTTATACATGGGATATTATATCCATCCACATGTTCAATACCATTGGATTCAATATCAATACATCGACATGTATCAAAAAAATATATGACACTTGTATCAACTTGAGATTGTTACATCTTTATCTCAATTCAACTACTTTTATGCACCTCCTTATCTACACATTTAAGCCACAATACTAAGATAATGTCATTTTGGCATAAATGATGGCTTTTCAAAAGCTGTCATATAAACAAATTAACTACAGTTTTCTAGGCCATCATTTGTGCCAGTTTCTTGCATGAAATGATGATTTAAGTCTAGGTATCACATATATCTATCGTATTCATCCATCTGTAAATTTAGCTACTTATGTTATATATGGGATATTATATCTATCGACGTGTTCAATACCATCGGATTGAATACTAATACATTGTAATACATATCATCAACGTGTATCAAAAAACATATGACACAATTTAAGGGTGTTATATTGTCATATCCATCTAACTACTTTTATTTGCCCACTTATCTACACATTAATTCATAGAACTTCAAAAAAAGAGAATTTTCGGCACAAATGATAGCTTTTGAAAACGTGTAATATAAACCAGAATAAATGACAGTTTTCAAGGCCGACATTTATGCCAATTTTTTTGCATGAAATGATGATCTAAGCATATATCTTTTGTATTCATCTAGGTGAAAATTTAGCTACTTATGTTATACATGGGATATTACACCTATCAACGTGTTCATGTTTTTGGCATAAATGACAACTTTTGAAAAGCTGTCATATAAAGAATTTTTTTTTTACAATTTTCTAGGCCATCATTCACACCGATGTTTGCATGAAATGATGATTTAAGTTTAGATCACATATATCTATCATATTATGCAATAATCCATTCATTTATGTGTATATTTAGCTCCTTAATGTTATACAATATCGCATATTATTCTTAGCCACGTGTTCAATACCATTGAATTCAATATTAATACATTGGAATACATATCATCGACATGTATCGAAAAGTATATGACACACTTATATCAACTTAAGAGTGTTATACTATTATATTCATCTAACTAGTTCTATTTGCCCACTTATCTACACATTTTATGTCATCATAAAAGAAAAAAATGTCATAAATGATGACTTTGAAAAATTGTCATATACACCAAAATACAACAATTTTCTAGGTCATCATTTATGAAAGTTATGCAAAAAATGATTGTTTAGGCCTAAATCTCGATAGATTGGTACCCATTAACATTGCATTGATTAGTTTTTTGATGCACACATATGTATGCAAATAAGGGTATATAACATATAGATCACTATATGTACTTTTATCCTCCAACCTATTCATAATCCTTGCTATAAAATTTGAATAAATTCATTATCGACATAAAGGACGGTTTTTGAAAGTCGTCATATAAACTAGAAGAAAATGACGGCTTTTTGCTGGCTGTCATTTTTACCAACATATATGACTATTTTTTATAGTCATCATTCATGTTATTATACATAGCATATAGTATTTTCACATTAATATTATCAATTTTGGCACAAATGATGGCGTAGAACTTAGAATTGTTTATGGCCGTCATTTAAGACTACTTCAATGACGGCCTTCAAAAAAGCCGTCATTTTAGACCGTCATTTAAATCTCCTTTTCTTGTAGTAATAAGCTGCTGAGTTAGATAATGGAATCCTTTCTGGAATTCCCTGGCCCCTCCGTTGTGCCATATGACTGGCATAGCTTCCTTATTCGTGAACTAACCAACTCCATCAAACACAACAACTATGAGCGTATCACAGCATGCCCCCTGTTGTGTAACTTTGTTTGCACACTTCTCGAGACAAAAATGTGCGATTTCCAACGCTCATCCCTTTTGTCTACCCTCGTGCGCACACACTAACCTTTATCCACCATCTCAAGCATCCACTACCTCCCAACCTACAGTTATTAACACAACGGCTAGCAAACGAATGCGTGGCGCTGCCGCTACATCCGCATCTCCACCTGCTATTCGAAGACGCACCTCCACTTCCGCACTAACCACCCCATCAACCAGCGCCACTTCTTCTTACGTGCAACGTCCCCCACTCCAGCTTGCTCCCATCCAGATGCAACTAAACCTTTTGGAAGCAGAGAATACGCGCTTGGGGACGGAGGTCAAAGCCCTACAAGATGAAAAGCTCGTCTGGTTAGCTCAAGCTGCACCAGACTCAAGGTCGCTTTCTCAATGAGAAATGAATCTTCTTCGGCATCAAGTTCAAATTTATAGCCAAACCTTAAACAACCACTAGAGTTCAACAGTTATCGGGCAAGCGCAACTCACGAGCTCGCCCAGGCCAAGCAAGCCCTCAAGGTGTGAAAGTACTGTACTTTAGGACCATAAATGGATCTACAAAAGATCCACAAGAGTGATTGGATGCTTGCTTAACAATCTATCAAAAAACTAGACACAAAAAAGTTGATCTAGATTGGCAATTTGACAAACAACAAGCATTAACAATCAAAAGCATTGATAAACATTGAAATTCGAGCCCACACGTGTGTACTACAGGATGTAGTACGGCCTTCAACCTGAGAAACAAGTAGAAATTGATTTGGTTTCATTTGGATCACAAAAACTCAATGTACATAGTGAACTAGCTTGAGATTGCCAATGAGCTCCAAAAAATTTCTTTTTTCTCACTATGGAGAGAGGGAATACATAGCAAATTCGACTTCCTTCTTGAAGTTAGGTGAATTTCCAGCATGTAATAAGGAAGTTAACTCACTCTCCTTGACCTAAAATGAAACCCTAGTCTATTTCCTAGAGTTATGCTTGGTAGGTAGCTAGTTGGTCAAATTTTAACCTTAAACTTAGGTGTAGGTCCTATAAAGTAGGGATGACCACCAAATAGACATGACCGACTCTCTTGACTTGACCTAACCTACATTAGGATGGGTTTCCCATGTAGCATCATGGCCTCACATGTGTGGGACCCACTTGTGTACACAATTTACACTATTCTACATGGTTTTTGATCAAGCTAGATTTGCCAATTTTTGGCAATTCTTCACACTCCTCCTCAAATTTAGCTTGATCTATTTACAACTCTCTTGATAGATCAATGAAAGCTTTTAGAAGTGTCTAAAAAATCCAGCTACAAAGAAGGAACTTTTGAGACTCCAATAGAGAATGATGTCCATGAAGGATCTTTCACCACCTCTTAGAGGATCCCTTACAAGATGTTCCATAAATGTGTTTATATACATGTAGCACACTTCAAAACTAAACATCATGCCAAGCCATGGATTCCAAGGCATTTTGTGCACTTGAAGATACATCAATTAAAATATTAAGTGCATAAATAATGTTGCCAAAGACAACTTGTCTTGCTTGATCCATATGATTGAGCCTAGATGGCTCCATCTTGATACTCAAGGTTCTTCTTGGAGTCCTCGGGTCTTGACTTGCTCCTCCACTTGACTTGACTCCAAAACATCAATGAATCGAATAATGTGTTGATCCAAAGGTGCTTCTTCAAGTTTACAAATCTTCCACTCTTGAAAGATCACATTTCCACCATTGACAAATTCTTTGGTTGAAAACAAGTAGATTCTACAATCTCTACTTGAAGAGCAAAACACTACCATTATTCCTATCATTGAAATAGGATAATATTTGGTCCTTACATTGGAATGATCATGCTCAAAGCATGTGGACCCAAATATTTCCAATACAAATGATGTTTCATCTTTTATGACACTATTCAAACTATTACAAAAATAGTTATCCAATGAAATTGCTTTATCAACAACAAATGTAGATTTCAAAGCATCCCATTTCATTGTCTTGTCATACAAAGTAATAAACACCATGAATCTTAAAGGTAAGAAACAAGTCACCTCATGTCTACTAATACTTTCCAAAAAGTATTCAAAGATAGTAGACTCTCCAATGCTCACCACCCTTGCAAGATGCACACTTGAATGGACAATTTGCATGCAATTTGATGACTCGGACATTGTCATTGAGGACTCCCTTGGAACTCTCCTGCTTTGAGGCTGATCCTCAAGATCTTCCTCCTTTTGATGCTCCTCCTCAATGCAATCAAGATCACACTTTGCCAAGATCTCCTCTTGAGTGATCTCCTCCTTTGCCAAGCTCATTCTTTCAAAAGCAACACTAGCTTCCAACTTAAACAATCTTCCATGTTTAAATCCCTTTGCAATGCAAACATCATTCTTCAAGATGAAGCAAACACCATGCTTAAAGTGGACATCCAAACCACTTTCTAAGAGTAGACCAACACTAAGCATATTCTTGGTGATTGATGGTACATAAAGGACATTTTCTAGATCCATGCATTTTGAGGATTCTAGATACAAAGAGATGGTGCCAACACCATCTATCCTACACTCTTCATCATTTGCAGTAAAGACAAACTTTTTAGCAGCATTGAAAGAGTGTAAGGTTGAGAAAAAGTCCTTTTCACAAGACATGTGAGAGCTAGCCCCACTGTCAATCCACCAATTGTCTCTTGAATTGCTATTGCTTGTTGGTGAGGATGTAGATGCCATCAAGAATACATCTACTTCATCCTCCTCCTCCTTTGCAAGGTTTACTTGTTTGTCCTCCTCCACTTGTGCTCTTAGCCTCTTGTAGCATTCAGATGCATAATGCCCCTTCCTTCCACAAAAGAAGCATTTTTGCTTTGACTTGTCCTTTGAGCTTGATGCGTCATCCTCTTCTTTGGCCTCCTTTGGATGCTTCTTCTTTCCATTGGTCTTCTTTTTGCCCTTGAATGAGAAATTGGCTTTCTCATCGCCATCCTGCAAAGACAAGGAACTCATCCTAGATTTTGCATGGAGCATCCTACACTCTTCAGCCACTAATACACTGTGAAGTTTTTCTATAGTTGGCAAAGTGTCTTGGATGGCAAAACTTTGGACCAAATTTGCAAAGTCATCTCCTAGACCATTAAGGACAATTTGTACAAGCTCTCCATCATGAATCTTCTCTCCAATGGAAGCCAACTCCCTATTTAGAGACTTGATTCTGAGTACATAATCCTGTGCACTCTCTTCACTTCTTCTCATGCTTTGCAAAATTTGATTTCTAAGCATAAGAACTCTAGAAGTGTTGCTAGACTCATAGATTGATTTTAAAGACTCCCAAGCCTCTTTAGCACTAGTACATGCTGATACTTCTCTCAAAAAATCATTGCTCACATTCATCTTCACACAATGAAGTGCAAGCCTAGATCTCTTCTTGTATCTAGCTAACTCCTATGCACCTAGAGGTTCATCTTCATCTTCAATCAAGAACTCATAAAGGTCTTGGAGCACCAATAGTGACTCCATTCTAACCTTCCAAATAGCATAATTTGTAGAATTCGACCTCTCACTAGCTTCTAGAAGGTATGCTCCAGCAGATCCCATCTTACTAGTGACTTCTACAAACAAGAAATAGATTTGATTGACTTGAAACTCACAAAGGTTTCACACTTGCAGTGTTTCACTCAAATTTGATTTCTAATCCAACAAATGGACTTATAATCACAGTTCTATCACTCCCTCACAAAGCTGGAATGAAGATAAGATGAAGTGAAAACTACTTTCAAACAAATCTTGCCAAGAAATGGATTTGATTGTCTCTAGAAACTCACTAAGGTCTCTCTCTTGTAGTTTTTCACTCAAATTAGATTTCTAATCCAACAAATGGACTTATAATCTCAGTTCTAGCACTCCCTCACAAAGTTGGAATGAAGATAAGATGATGTGAAATCTACTTACAATCAAATCTTGCCAAATTTGGCTATTTTTGGACAAAAAAATGACTCAATCTCTTTCTTCCTTCTTGGTGTACTTTCAAGACCTGTTTTTAACCTTAATAGGACTTGAACTCAGCCTAGATTAATTAGATTCCATGAAACAAATTCAAATCTAATCAATGGCAAATGATCTTGGTAGATTATCCTAGGATCTCCACCAAAAATTACACCAATAGCTCACAAATTGAATTTTTTTTGGATCAAATGAATACCATGCATTAAATGCAGGTTCAGAGGTGCCCACACATGTGGACAGTACGGATTTGGAACCCTACCAAGTTTGGGATCAAATCTCCTCACCAAAATCAAGATTCTAGCTTGCCCTCTCAATACTAGTTTTTAGCACCGAAACTTGCTAAAAATGGATTTGCATTAGATCAATGGCTTATGCTCTTGTACTTGGCTCTGATACCATGTGAAAGTACTGTACTTTAGGACCATAAATGGATCTACAAAAGATCCACAAGAGTGATTGGATGCTTGCTTAACAATCTATCAAAAAACTAGACACAAAAAAGTTGATCTAGATTGGCAATTTGACAAACAACAAGCATTAACAATCAAAAGCATTGATAAACATTGAAATCCGAGCCCACACGTGTGTACTACAGGATATAGTACGGCCTTCAACCTTAGAAACGAGTAGAAATTGATTTGGTTTCATTTGGATCACAAAAACTCAATGTACATAGTGAACTAGCTTGAGATTGCCAATGAGCTCCAAAATTTTTCTTTTTTCTCACTATGGAGAGAGGGAATACATAGCAAATCCGACTTCCTTCTTGAAGTTAGGTGAATTTCTAGAATGTAATAAGGAAGTTAACTCACTCTCCTTGACCTAAAATGAAACCCTAGTCTATTTCCTAGAGTTTTGCTTGGTAGGTAGCTAGTTGGTCAAATTTTCACCTTAAACTTAGGTGTAGGTCCTATAAAGTAGGGATGACCACCAAATAGACATGACCAACTCTCTTGACTTGACCTAACCTACATTAGGATGGGTTTCCCATGTAGCATCATGGCCTCACATGTGTGGGACCCACTTGTGTACACAATATACACTATTCTACATGGTTTTTGATCAAGCTAGATTTGCCAATTTTTGGCAATTCTTCACACAAGGCATGCCAAAAATTCACGGACATGAAGGCCCAGCCCACCCCTGTGGTAATTCCACCACCACCGATTTTTGACGCTGCACAGGCCAGTATCAGCCAAGACAAAAGCCAGCAGGTAGCAGGGGGATTTAACCAAGATCAAGGGTCTGAAGGCCAAGATCAAGGGCAAACAGATACGGCTGCTGAGACGCGAGACCAGGGCCAAGGCGCAGATACCAGCCAAAGCTAAGCCAATCACCCAGAGGTTCACGAACGATATCTGCCAGCCGGGCCTTTCGAAGACCCAAGTCCATGAAAAGAAAATCAACGAATTCCTCTCAAAGTATTTCCACGAGTCATCAAGAGGCGGCTGACAGATATCGGTTCCAACCCAGACCATAAAGGGCATAGAACTGCAAGCATTACCCACCCTCCAACCACAACCAGAATGACGTCAACAGTTGTTCGAAAGAGACCCTGCAGCCATCAGGGCCTAGGTGACGAGTCCACAACAATTACGGGTGAACGCGCACTTCCTACCATGTACACGAAGATCCAAATGGGCGGAATGCGACACCCCTCTGGCTTCAAAATTTTAATTGGCCGATCATACAGTCAGAATATGGGTGTACTAGGGATGTAGATGCCAGAAGGGCTCTCACCGCGTTTGCAAACCATTATAACAATTGCCCTGATCTAATAGTCCGCGCGGCAGCCACTTACGCCCGAGACTTAGAACATCTAATGGGGATCGAGACTAAATGGAACAATTTTCTCCCATCCATATTTTTTGACATTAATAAGGCAGTACCTTCAGACAAAGTCGAAGATCAACTGCTAATCGCTCGTGTGTATTACCGAGCTGCGCTTCTGGATGATCCATGGACATGCAGATTCCAAACATGGGTCGACCAAGATTGGCTGCGAGGAGTCCACAAGTCCCTTCACATGCCCAAGGACTTGAAGAAACTGGACCGCCTCAACTTTATGAAGGACGTCACCACCTACCTGATCCAGCAAAGGCGAGCGAAGAAAATGCTATACTAAACCGGCAGAGTGCCGAGGGACCGACACTACTTCAGGCCGTGGGTCCTGTTGGGGGTATTCCCAACAAAGTGTAAATAAATAAAATCATCCAATAAAATGTGTTGCGAAGGCATGGCATCCTGCGTGTATAAGTCCATGGCCCAATGAGCACGCAAGTGAAGTTGTAAATGAAATAATAGACTTGGGCCCTTTGTAATTATAATAAAACTTGAGGCCCAAAGTCAATTCTAATCTTAGAGTTTACTTTTTAGAGTTGGGTCCAAATTTGGACTCACATGAATCTTGTGATTTTCAATGTACTTTTTGTGGACCCTTGGATCAAGTTGGGTCCAAGATGAATGGATAAGATCAATGTGAATATTAGCCAATAGGATTGAGGGGCAAGGGCCTTTCCCATTTTATAAAAAGACACCATTTGTACACTATTTTCATGCTTAATGGAGAGGAGGAGACTCTACCATTTTGAGAGCTCAAGCATCCTCATTTGCTAATCAATCTTGCTTATGCTATTGTTGTGATTGCTTGTTATTTTCATTTCCCACGCTTTTTTGGTTATGCTAGTTAAGGTTTTTCCATAAGCAATGACATTGAGCATTTGAGCTAACCTCCATTTCATCTCTCTCTCTTTATCTCTTCTCTTCTCTCTTCCTCTCCTTTTCTATCCCTTTCCTTAACGCAAATCATGATGAATTTTAGTGTAGAGGAGTAGAGTTAAGAGAGAGTAGTGTTAGTGGTGAATAGAGTTAGGGAGGAAGTAGGAAACTAACTAAATTTAGCATCTATGCATAGTTAGGTACCTATCTAGTGATTTAACCCTTGTTGACAGGCAAGAGGGCTATACTGCGCAAGATTTTTGACCCTACACTTGCATCCACCTGTGGTTGACCTAAATCCACAAGCAATCTTCGTAACCATACCGCTTCTTGTGCAGCATTGCTAAGTGCTCGATATTCAGCTTCCGTCCAGGATAAGGCTATTGTAGGTTGCTTTTTGCTGTTCCATGAAACTGCAGCTGTACCATAACTGAATGTATGACCACTGGTAGACCTTCTATCATCAATATTATCTGCCCAATCAGCATCTGTATATCTTATCAATATTGGCACTTCAGGATGATCACACTTCAAACCGAAATTCAATGTCCCTCGAATGTATCTGAGAATACGTTTAGCAGACTTCTAGTGTGTTTGACGGATAGCTCAACCAAGTTCCAAGTCCTATTTTTTGATATAGCTTCCATTTCTGTTTCCATAGCTTCACACCGCTCCTCGTGCTCCTTTATTTTATCAAAAATTTTTGGCTCTTGAGCCTTGAGCACAGAACCCATTAGGGCTAGATTCATCTCTAATCTTGCAGGAGGTTTTCGATTTCTACTTGATCTTCTAAGCTCTCTTTGCTCACCAATTTCGGGAGTATCTCCCTTCTTTGCACCATCTGTGACTGATAAGTACCATTTAGGTACTCTCTTGGGAATTTCAGCATTAGGCTTGCCTTTGTCCAATGGATTTTCTATATCAAAATCCACTTCCTTCTTGACCTATACTTTCGCTCCCTCATCAAAAGGTTCAGTGATTACTTCAGATTGTTCACCTTGGCCCATCTTGTCAAACGTAGCATCCCTACCTCTCCAGTTTGCTTGTGCCTCATCTGCCATATAACCACAAAAGTCTGCTTTGTAATTCCCCAACTGTTCCATCACATCGTTCAACAAGATCCAAAACAAAACTTGGGATTGTGTGTCCTCTTCTTTCATTTTGCATGTTGCTATTGTCAAGAGCTCCTGGATGCTATGGTAAAAAACAATAAAGAAAACATCAGTAGTAGTTGTACAATCTGTTCGAGATCCAAAATGGAGGGCAATGCATAGTGGTACTTATCCTACCTAGGATCATACACATGGCAAGCCATAGTCGACTACCCAATCACTCCTTTGGTGTGATCAAACTACACCCAAGCATTTTTTAGGTCTCCATTATTTGTTCGTCTCATCCGGTTGATCAAGTCTACACCTGAAGCAGGACCTTTTTTGGAATCTTAAAAATATAACAACATTCGCCAAGCCCACCCTGACTTGGAAATTTGCTACCATGGAAAAATTCAAACATTGAACTTTTTTTAAGCAATAGAAGGCTATCAAGGCCATCTCCCAAAGGCAAGGAGGCAGTCCTTGCCGATGTCACCATCCTGCACAGCCTGTCATACAATTTCAAAGTTCATATATGAAAGTGTAACAACAAGCTCAAAAGATATTACTTGTTGCATTAGAAAAAAAAATTTATTGTGTGGCCAGAAAATGCATGAGTGGTCATCACCTTCGATTTTACACCAACAAGACCTATTCCTCCAAGAAATTTGTGAGTTCCACGTCCCGAACAGTCTCTTCCGATTTTCTATTGGTTTTAAGCATCATGGACATTATTAAGACCTTGGCTATACTCATTTGAACCTTTCTTGGACCTCTCTTTCTGTCTGCATCGACCACATTTCCAACCAATTTTCTCGTTTTTTTTATGGTCTTCTTAGAGGTCCTTGGTTGCACGTCATGTGCATGTTCCCCCCTATGGATCATTATTCGGGTGAGAGTGGTGTCTCTTGGCATCACATAATAGACCATACATGTACAAGAGCAAATGCAGATTGCTGGTTTTAGACAAAAAGAGCAAGAAATTGTTCCAGTACCATCTGTCTAGATACCCACCGAGCACAGTTTTCTTGTAGTGCCTTTAAAAAAAACAGTGTTTTGTTTTCCAGTATTTATGTAATGAGAACATGTTACTCTTGGGCACTCCAACAAGCCGACACAATAGCTGATCCGCACTATTGCATCACAAGACACGTTAGTTGTTGGTGGTTTAGTCCAAACATGCCCATCATATCTCTGCTCCATGCCATCCATTCCGCCTATCTGTCCAAAACTAGGGAGAAGTTCAAACACTACATCTCCATTGTACCGTCTCGGAAGCTCCTCAATAGTTTGAGGTATTATTCCTTTTTTCAGTATTTTTTTGATGATGTTTGTTCCAGGTCTTGACAAGATGTATGCTACAACATTGTTCCTAGGTATTGTTTCATAAGTTTTTTTATTAGAAACAAATCCATGGAATGACTCTCTTTTACCATCCGGAGTGTCTACATCAATTGTCTCTGATGTGAATTGTGTATTTCCTCATCCCAAAGGGGTGTCAAATTTCATTTCATCAAGGTCTTTCAATGAATCAGAGGAGGTAGAGCTATCAATATCTATAAATTGTGTTCAATGTGGACACACACAATTTGGACTCTTATTCTGAGTATTATTTTTTGCAACTGTGACCACATAATGCATTGACAATGGCTCGTCCATGATGTACTGCTCATTTCCCTCTATGTCTTTTTAGCTCTTTAGTAGTACCATGGAGACATCATTGTTTGCGGTAATGACTGCATTGAAACTTTCAAAGATGTTGTTGCCAAGTTTTTTTTCTAAATACCTACGACTAACAATGGCCTTTCCTTCTGTCAAATGTAATTTCAAAGGCAATACACCAACCACTTCGAAATCAATTGTTGCTTCCATTGCGCCTGCCATGCACGGACATACATTTTTCATGATTTTGTAAACTAAACCTGAGACCGAAATTATCTACTTCAAATTTAATTGAATTTTGTATTCTCTATGGACCTTTTCGTGCTCTTCCATTTGTATTTACTGCCATATAGATAGCAAGGAGAACATCCATCACTATTCTCAAATTCATTTTTTTTCCAATATCTTCAGAGGTAGAGCAAACAATATCTTAGAGATTTTACCTACGTAGGTTTGGATTTTGTTAATAAATATATTTTACCTACATAGGTTTGGATTTTGTTAATGAATATACTCTACTGAAAACTAAAATCTAAACACAATAATACGACGATTTATACAGCTCAAGCATTGGTCAAGTTAGATTCTCTACAAACATGTTAACCATCACCTCTCACGAACATTTTACAAACATACCCAAAGACTCCTTCAAAACATGTTGGATAAACTTTCAAGTTCAATACATTCTCTTTTGAGCACCCCTCATTGAGGCCTTCAAAGATTAAATTCTCAAATAAAATGCCTCAAATGCACAAATTATGGACAAACCTTGAGGATGAGGATTTGTAGAAATATCTCCTTTATCGTAAAGTACATTCTATACGCTTGGATTATGAACTTACTTGTTGACACACTGACTATTTTGGTGGAATCGAGGGACTATCCAGTGTGTTGACTGTTACTTGTTTTCAACTTGGCACCAATGCCTCCTTAGTTTACACAAAAGAATCCAAGCGGGATTGTCCAGTGTGCATACTATATTGCCTGTTTTCAACTTGGCACCAATGCGTTCTTAGTTTATGCCAAAAAATCCAAGCGAAAGTGCACAAATAGCCATGGAAAAGTGGGAGAAAGCTAGTTCAGAGATCCATAACAAAAAGTAGCATCTGTGAAAGTCTCAGCTATAATGCCAAAAAGTTTGAGCTTTCTAACTAGAACATGAGACTGGAGCCCCAACAAACACTTCCTATACACCTATTCCCCAACAAACACTTCCTATACACCTACCACCCAACAAATTTTCAAAAACTAGCCTTTCCCATTAGTGCTCGAAAATGGAAATAGAATCTCTCTCTCTCTCTCTCTCTCTCTCTCTAGGGCTCACAAAATTTACATCTAAATATTTCACTAAATTCTAAACCCTAAAAGTTTACACATGGACCTTTTTTCTCTCTCACATGGACCTTTTTTCCTTCTTTTTTCTTTCACATGAACACCCAGATTTTGTCACGTCCAGTTTTATAACCCCCGGATTGTTTCGAACTGGCATTTCCGACTGGTGGCTAGCATCCAAGCAGGCGACCTGAAATATATAGTGCCACTAAAGTGCTTCTCCCTTCTTTCTTGTTTCTTCACTGCATGTCCGTCAAACCTGAAAATTTTTGATCGTAATGTCTTGTGCTCAAGTGTCCTTTGTATTTTGGGACCACCTCCAGGAGCATAATGTCCATCCAATTTTCTCTCTCCTAGGAATCTGTCGTTCTCTCTCCTCTCTCCGGTGGAATGTGCATGTGCTATGTGGTAGCCCGTCATTGGCTGTCCACATCCACATTCCACCACAAATGTTAAAAAATTTGCGAAAAAAAAAACGGCAAAAACCTGAAAAAAAAAAAAAAAAATGGTCCACATGTAGGGCCGTACGGCCGTACCGTACGGCCAAAAAACGAAAAAAAAAAAACAATCCTTCACACAATGGCATTACTTGCTGTCAGGGCCTGCCCTCGGCTCCCAGCCTCAGGCAACGGCCCTCCCAGCAAGGAAAGCCCTTAGGCAGGGCCTTCCCCGCCCCCCAAACAAAAAATCGAACGGGTATGGAGCTTGGAGCCTGAAGATCAATCGCGAACAACAGCCCGTCGTGAAGATCAGCCACGAAGATCAATCGCGAACGTAGAGGACAGTCGTGCTGATCAGCGGCAAACAAAGACTAGAATTTGCAAAGGCTGTCTGGTTCGTCCATAAGTTAGTCTTCTCTTTCTCTCTCCTATGGTCAGAGACGTTCTATCGCAGGTGCTACTAAGTACCAGCAAAGGCATGCACAGTCTATTCTTGGTCTCGCGCATCTAGCCTTCAGGTTATCTCAAATCCATGGATCTGGTGTCATGTTCTAAATGCATTGTTTCTAATTTTCACGACTCACACTACAGACATACACAAGAGTGTGTAGTGTGAGTCATGTTCAGAGGAAAGCGCAATAATCAAAATGATTTCGTTGATGCATACATGGATATAGGGCAGATCTTTACAGGTACGTGTACAGATCTGTAGATTCTTTCTCTCTCTCTCACCTCACATTATTGCTATTTTTTAAATTTAAAACCCTAAAAAACCTTAACCCTAAAAAAACCTGAATCCAAAAAAAAAACCTATCCCCATACACTCTCTCTCCTCCTCTATCTGCTCGTCCTGCGCTCTCTCACCCTATCGCTCAACTCCTCGTCCCCCTTCCCAGCAGCTCTCTCTTACCTCTCCCCCTTTCCGCTCTCTCACCTCCCATCTCTCTCCTTCACCCTCCATCTCCCTCCGCTCTCACGGCTCTTTGTGGTGCTCCCAGCACCACCCTCTCTCCCTCTCTCTACCCCCTCTCTCTTCTCTCTCACTCGCCGTCTCCCCTCTCACTAACGTGCCCGTCCTTCATTCGCGTCATCTTCTCTCTCTACCCCATCTCTCTCTTCTCTCGATCGCCATCTCTCCCTCTCACTAACCTGCTCGTCCCTCCTCATTCACGTCCTCCTGGCAATGCTTGCTGAATTCTTACATCACGGCATGCTCCTTGCGCCTACGCTTCGACATAGCCACTGCCTCCGCTCTGCTCAACACCCTGAAGTGAGCTAACACGATTCTACTCGCAGCAGCTGCGCTCCAGCTTATGCTATGAAGATCCCAGGCACCGAACCATTAGCGTTCTCTCTCTCAATCGAACTCTCTGGATCCATCGCTAGCCAGCTCTCTCGAAAATTCCTAGCGTGCTCTCTCTAGAAATTTCCAGAAGCACACGTTATCTCTCTAAAATGCACGTGTTTGCCTTTCAATCGCACTTCAACTGCTCATCAACCACGTTCTAGGGCAAACGTGGACCAATAAAAATTTGCAAAACCCTTTTTCTCCATCAGTGCGGACATTCTTTGAGGCTACGCATGTCCAGTTGTAGTTCATGTCTACAATAAGGAAAAGCAATTTGCACTTAAGTACAATTCACAAACCAACAATATTTAATGTCAAGGAAAAAACCACTTAATAAATACAAAACTTACCCTCTTTGATTTTTTTCATCCAGGCTTGGACCCGATGATTGCCATCCCATACAATAAACTTTTTACCAGACAAGTGCTTCCAGTCCTCGCTAAGTAAAATCTCATCCTCGAACTCGTCATTAATTGATTGCCAAACTGGGCCCCATTGTTGAATGTCCACGTCTGAGACATCCATCTCTGGCTCATCAACTCTCCGCCCAAAAACCATGATGGTACCCAATTCTTTAATGTAGCCACTCATAAAGAAATCTCTTCCCAGACTTGTTACATGTTCGCGTATTGTCCTGATAGCCTCATTAACAACAAGTCTACAAAGTGGAATAGGTGGTGGAAAAGTCTTCTTGGGTGTCCGAAATGAGGCTATCATATTATGCAATACATCGATATGAATTATTTTACCATACACACTTATCCTATGGGGCTTTGACAATTGTGCATCATTTCCTTCCACTTATGCCGATGTACGTGATGGAACTGCCACCTGTGATGGAGTTGTCACTGCACGTGATGTAGTGTCATTGTGGATGGACACTGGATGATTTTCGGTCATATGTGAACCTTCCACACCGACAAGGTTTTGGCCATCATTAACTTGAGAAGATGGGCACGACTCTTTGCAAGTAGATCTCATATTGTACCTTGATGTCGACATGGCTACATGACCTGAAAGCAAACAATATTAGAGACTAAATCATGTGAAGGTTCAGGCCTTGGATAGAATCCAATATAAGAATAATGGGAAAATGGAATAAGTTCGGCCCCAAGTGATCTAAGACACTGTGGGATAACACTACAAAAAGATGGTAGCAAAATTCCTTCTCAATAGTTACTTGGCTTTTTCAATCATGATAAATTCGATATGCTTGGTGGTGTCATTAAGGTACACCCTAGCCGTTTAGTTACTTGACATTGACTTAGTTTCAACAAAATGTTATCGTAGCACTACGAAATTGGTATTGTATTGATCTGTTACTTGAAACCATAAACCATATTGGTCACTGTTACTCAATGTAATTGATCACGATTTTTTCCATTGAAAGAAAGGTTCTTATTGCATCCATCATGGAGAGAGCTTTCATGAGAAGGGATTTAACATGGAGAGGGAGTTCTTTAGTGAGGGAGGCACTAGAAGGAAGTTGTTCTCCAACAACACCTCCAACATCTCTCTCTATTCATGAGATCTAACGTTCTAAAGTGCTCTTTGGAAGAACATGTGGAAGATCATGGAAAGTAGGTGTAAGTGCCTTGCTGGAGAAAGGATCAAGAGAATTCTTGGGTTTGATAGTGGCATGGAAGTCTTGTTTTTTTGACTAAATATTTTGCATCTCTTCATTCTCTACTCTTGCTTATTGGTTGCATCCTTGAGAAATGAGATGATTCTCCTGCCTTATGCATTCTCTTCCAAAAGAAGATTGTAAAATGAACTATGTAAGGCAATGATGAATGGATGTAGAAAAGTGCTCCTTTTGTTACTTCACTAATGCCATGGTTTCTTGTAAGTTGACCTCTGCATACAAGTTCTGGAGAAAAATGTTCTGGTGATGAATATTGGCTGAAGCAAGAAAATGATTCTGGTGATGAGCCTTCTTCCTGGTTTAGAGAGCCAAAAAAGCATTCTAGTGATGAGCCTTTTTCCTGGTTTAGAGAGCCAGAAGACCGGCAAAGATGGTTTTCTGGCTCTCTAAACCAAGAAAAAAATTATGATGAGTAGACCTTTTTCATTGTTCAGAGAGGGCGGAGATGGTTTTCTAGCTCTCTGAACTAGGAAAAAAATTACCATGAGTAGCCCTTTTTCATTGTTTAGAGAGCCAAAAAATCCACTGGCGGAGATGGTTTTCTGGTAAGAACCATGAAAACTGTCCTATATACCATAACTTTTTCCAGATCTAGAGAGCCGGAAAACCATCTCCGCCGGCGGAGATGGTTTTCTGGCTTCATGAACCAGGAAAACAGTCTTGTATACCATAACTTTTTCCAGATCCAGAGAGCCAGAGGCATCAAACAGACCTATTTTTCATTTATACAAGGTCATGATGTCACAAGCAATAGCTGCCATGTACTGTTGTAACAAACAAGAAACTTTTCTTAAGGAAGTACGGGCGTTGGTTGATACCTCTCAAGGTAACGAGTTTGCCCGTGATAAATTATGTATGATTATTAACAAGCTTTTATGTCATGAAGAATTTCCCGGACTGTTATTTGAATTGCCTAAAAACAATCTCTTGGTGGGCAGTTAGCTTTCCCTTAGGGGGGAAGCTAGCTGCCCCCTGAGGGGTGGCACAAATGAGAAGCAGCTAGAGATTGTCATGTCTGCTATCTTTGGTCAAGGATGGAGCTATTCATAGCAGATCTATTGAGGTTAGTGATTGGCTACCTCAAAGCATGTTTTCACTTGATTGGATGGATTTGGGAATCACGTCATGGGAGCATAAAATGTGTCCTTGGTGGTTGGATTATGCTCATGGCATTGTGCCCTCATCTAAAAAAGATCTCTTTGAGGAGAGAGAAGCTTTCCAACGAGGTAAGAGACTAGCATCAACCATTGTTGAAACTCAAGATCAAGGATCAGCTTCTAAGAAAAAGGCCACTTCTAAGCCATTGAGACGTGAGTTGAGAGCCAAACGTGCCATGGACCTTGAGTAACTATCAATGTCACTCCTTCAGATGATACTCCAATGGATGAGCAGATCCATGACTATGTTGCTACTAGTTCAGGTAGTTTCACACCTTGAAATTTTTTTTTCCTACCATGAATTTAGAGTTGGATTATAAATTGTCATCATTCCTTTACATAATTGTTTGCAGACATGCAATCGGGTACAAAAATAGAAGTGTGCAGCATTATGTGTGACATAGGCAAAATTGCCCGAAAGAAAAAGAGTAGGGTTGCAAAGAAATTGAGGGAGTTACACCATATCTCAAACTTAACTATTGAGCATAATCCAATAGAAGTAGCAGTGGCACTTGTTTGGGCACACTTTCCCACATCTCTTGGAGTGAAGTTCTATGGTGATAGAAGGATTGTTCTTACATGGAATGAGTTCTCCTAAGATATGGTTGAGGCAAGATTCAAGCTTTCAAGAATGTATGTCGCTGATCAGGGGTGGTTGATTTGCACTTGCATCCTCGAGCACCTCCCTATTGTTCATGCGGCCGCTGAATCATATGGGTTTTCTTTGCATCGCTCTTGGAATGTGCTGACTGAAGTATATTAGAGAGGATCCATATGATGAGGTGGTACTTTGTCTCCTATACTTGCTTATGTTGCTTGAATTTGAATGTTCCAACCACTTATACAATTGCAAATGTATTTCATTATAGGTCACACTTCTCCATATGCCTTGTATCACCGCACTGGTGTCTCTACTCCCACATATGACAGATGGGCCGGTTGACATGTGAACAAAGATCCCTTCAATTTGAAAGCAAATTGGGTGATGGACATAAATGAAAAAACTATCACCCAAGTAAACAATGCTAATTGTCGAGGTGGTGTAGAATGATCTTCTGATTTCTACAAGCACAACACACTCTTTTCCATATCATTATGCAAGATTTTTATGGATAAAATTTTAGATTTTCTCGTATTATTTGCATCAACAACAATTATTACTTCATCTTACAAATGCAGATTTGTGTTGGAGGTGTTCACCAAGCCTGGGGATGTAGTTATAGACTTGCTTGCAGGGACTAGATGCATGGGACGATAGGCCCATATGGGCAAAAGACATTGTGTGTGTGTCGAGAATGACCAACACATCTTTGATACATTTCTATTGGGGTTAGATAATGTTGTTGATTAGAACTTGGAACATTTGGTGGTGCTCATTTGAATATTGCTATTTTCATTCGACTTCTTGTGTTGACATTGTTTAGCTTCTAAAAAATATGCCTGGAACTTTTGGAATTTGGAGGAAAACTTTAGCTCCTATAATTTTTCATGGGAATGTTTGGCCAACTCTTTCTATTGCAGGTAGAAAACCTAAATGACCACCTAACTTCTCGATAAGTTTAACAAAAAAAATACTGATAGTCGCATGATCCTTTTTCTAAAAAAAATTGTAGACTACTTGCATGAATATAAATTCAATACAATCTGAGCTACATTTCGAGGACATTGAAAACGATGTATCATCACCCAAATGAGCATATACAAACTGTTGCGTTGAAAATGTTCAATAGTTATGCTTTCGTATGGAGTGCACATTAATAATATATGTTCTCAGTTCACATCAAATTGTGGTGTTGTGGGTATTTCCTGCACAATAATAAACAAGTGGGTCCCACCACTTAAAATACTGTTGGTCAAGCCTTACCTAGTGGGCCCTACCACAGTACATTGTAAGTAGGGTAATAAGTGCGAGGGCATTGGCATCCTGCGCGTGTAAGCCCAACCCAATGAGCACAAGTAGCAAGTTGTAATAACTAGGAATAAGAGACTAGGGGCTTAAAACTCTAAAATAACATTAGAGTCCCTAAGTCAAGTTGCAAATAAAAAAGCTAAAAGGGCCCAACTTAAAACTCACATGAATCATGTGAGTGCCCTTGTGCTTTCTTAGCACCAATAGATTTAAGTTGTGTTTTTTTGAAAGGCTTGGATTAGAATCCTTGCCCCAATGAAGTGGCCAATGAGAGTGAAGGAGACTCACCTCTATATCTATTAGAGGGAGCCATTTCCTTTGTATTACCCAAGGGAGTTGGCTCAATTGGTTAACGCTTGACATCCAAAGTTTCTTTGGTCTCAAGTTCGAGCCTTCCATTGGAAACCAAGAAGCATTTCCTTTGTATTGTATCATCTTCCATTCTCATTCTAATAAAACTCTCTTGGTTTCTCCATCTCTCTCTCTCTCTCTCTCTCTCTCTCTCTCTCTCTCTCTCTCTCTCTCTCTCTCTCTCTCTCTCTCTCTCTCTCTCTCTCTCTCTCTCTCTCTCCCTACGTTGGGATAGAATAGCTTTGGGTAGGCGCTCGAGCCCGCAAAGCCTTTCTCAACCTAGGCGTTCTCTCCCTCCCTCTCTCCACTCTCTTTCTCCTCTCTCTCCTCTCCCTCTCTCTTCTTGCTATGTAGGTGAAGGCGAGGTTGCCGCTCCCAATGATGGGACGTTGTTAAAGCTGACAAGATTGACCAATGGTTTATCCAAGTTTCCACAACTTTCGGGTGTTTCCAAATTGTTTATTGCCGAAAAAATTTCCAATTGGTAACCCAAGCTGTTTTGAAATAATGGCTGACAATTGACTAAGTAGATTTTGCATTTGGTTGATTCCCATTTTAGTGCTTTGATATAGGGGGTCATCACTGCCGGTGGTGCCGGACAAATTTCCATCTCATTACTACATCGTGATGCCGCACGGATTCCCACGCCCCTCCCACTAGAATATTATCGTTGTATTTGCAAGTGAAAACTGAAAAAATCTACAAAATTTACGTTCAGTTTATCTTCAATACGGGTATAATTGTTCAAAATATAGCATTGTCTAAAAGCTTAGTTTAGAGAAACTTAGTTTTAAGAGACCTAGTTGCCAATTATACCAATGAATTTTGCAAATGGTGTATAAACAATGAAAATGCCAAAAAACCATGCCGATGCATCCAAATCTAATTTACACAACTTCTGAAGCCATTACGATTCAACTGAAAGTTAACTGCTGTAGTGGGTTTCTTTCCTTGCCTATCCTCAACCCAAGAACTAATCAATCTAGCATCGAGGAGATGAAGTTAGTTGTCACACATAGATTCGTTCCCATGAGAGCGATAGCATAGTTCAGATTTCAGCATGAATGGAAGATTCACATCTAGCTCTACCATCCACTAATCCTAAGCATTAACACTACATCCATTAACACTAGATCCACAATGAAGATAGCTTATTCTTTCTCTCTCTCCCTTTCTCTCTCATAAAAATATAAAAACATGATCCACCTTGATTATTACCATAGTTCCATTGCTCGACACTTCTATAAGGTTCTGGTTCCATCAAATTGGCAGGAGGAGCGGGGTGCTTTGGTGGGGCAGGTAAGGCTAATCGTTCCGAGTATCCAAGAGCAGATTGACGAGGTCTAGCTACCAGATTTCCTCCATAATGTGGTTCTCGATATCCCATCTGGGCATATTGTTGCTGAAGTATCCGAGGATTGAAGTTGCAAAAAGCAGTCTCATGATCAGACGAATTACACAAATGGCATACACTGATTTTCATTCGTCTTTTCAATTGAGGACACTCATTCACTGTGTGATTTCCTGTACAAATAGAATACCAGACATTTTTCCTGATAGGAAAAGTCCTTGCAAACTTCTCAGGTTCCTTGTTCGCTTGTCCATGGAAATCTTCCAATGCTTTGATCTTCTCATCAAATTGCGACCACAACTTTTCCATCTGTTTCTGCTGGTTCTTCCCGAGCTTCTCAAACTCATTGAGCATCATTTCTGCAGTAGTGTTGACATTCGTTGATGAAATAATGGTGGATGTCGTAGTGGTCTGCCCTACTGTATAAGGCAACATACTGATATTCGGCTCATCGTCTGAATCTTCATCCTCCTCCCGAATTGCATCATCCATAGCATTTTGCAAAATTGCGTAGTCATTATGGCATTTCATCTCACGTCTGATCCTTTTAGGTGATTTTGACAAAAACCACTTAATCATGGCATTTTCGTTAATCAGTTCAGGTTCGCACTCAGATCTGAGACATTTTACCGTTCAATGTAATATCGAACCATTTCCGCTTTTCCATTTTAATTTTACTTATAAGTAGAAAAGAGTCTTTCATAAACTTTTAAGGTTTGAACCATGTGATAAGGGCTCGTTTAACAGTCTCCCAATCTATACGTTCAGTTTCATCTTGATTATAGTACAAATCTTGTGTTGCATCTGTTAAGGCCACAGGAAAAAGCTTAATTTTATCTTGGGAAAAAACTTCGCCGTAGACTTCACAAGATTCAGAATAGATATGAAGAAATCTAACTAGATCTGTTAATCCATTGTATTAGGGTAGATCCAAACGGGGTGCTCTTCTAACAATGATTGGATTGACTTTCTGAGGAGCACCTCTAAGGGCAGCCATCTTTACAGATTAATCAAGCAGACAATGAGATTGGATCTGGATTTTCAATCCAAACTATCTCAAATCAAATATGCTAGATCTCTTCCACTTGCCAAGAATCAAATTTCTATATTGTGAAAAAGATTCCGAAAATCAATCAATCAATACTTCTCAAAAATGAAAAAATTCTCAGAATCAAAATCAAACTATATCAGATTTGATCTGAAATTTGACAGGGACTTGATCTAAAAAATCAGAACCTAAAAATAGAACAGACGAAGATTCCCTAGGCGAAGATTCACTCAACGAAGGTTCAACAGTGCTATTTAAAAAAAAAAACTCTCTAATCAGATTTTTCTGACAAATTCTATGGAAATAACCTTCGTCCAACTCTCAGACTCAGAATCTGACATAGATAAAGCTAGGGTAGAACTGGCGAAGGTTTTTGACACACAAAAACACAGTTTCTATAGTTTGACGAGAGTAAAAATAGAGATTTTCTATGATCTGGATAAGATGAATATTCTTCGAACTCAAAAATAGTAAATTACTATACATAGAATAATCTAGAAACTCGGAGAAGGTTCTGGCGAAGAATCAAGAGTAATACTGGTATTTTTGCAAAAAAGAGACTTGTTTAACAAAAATATGACAATATGACAACTAATCCTATGAGAAACCTTCTATTTCTGATATAAATTGAATGAAGGTTCTTTTTCTATATTTTTAGAGTTTTGGTGATTTTTGGTGTTTTTTGATGGTTTTTTTGATGTTTTTGGAAATCTGCTGAAAAGGATTGTTCGCCCTTCAAATTGAAGGTTATGTGATCAAAACCGAAGGTGATTGCAATCCGGTGAACGTTTCCTAAAAGAGGACATACAGTTATCAGTTCTGATGACGATTTTTGCCTCCTTTTGACCAAAATCTGACATGAGCAAGATGACCAAATGTCAAAAACCATGCATATATTCAACTTATTCGAGAGGTCAATATCTTCTTCTTCACTATCTGTCTCATCCAAAGCATCTTTGGAATGTGCATTTTGAAGTTGACGTTCTACAACAACCACATGTACTCCTCCCTTACGAGCTCTCTCATAGTTATCAGTGGAATCATGTGGAAGCATGATTGGACAAGAAAAGTCCCTAGTGAGTGACAGATCCATGATATCCTCCATTGCGATACCATTGTGCCAACGCATGGGTGCATGGTCTAGCACCACACTAAACTTTGGGTCCATCTCATCAACAACATAAAAACTTGGTGTACATGTATAGGCATTACAAATGGCTGGTCGTCAATATCTAATGTCTTTAGTACTTTAGTGGTATCCACCATTTGAAAACCATACTTATCTGTTCTCATCGTTGCATTGCTTCTAACAATGTTTGGTTAGTACCATTTACAATACAATAACGTTGTCGAAAAAGATCCCAAATCTAGTTCCAATATGTGTATGATTCTTTCAAAGTATTGAAGCTTTGCCATGATTGGATTTTTGTCCTTGACACTACTACGACTCCAAGTATTGAGGTAGGCCGCAACTCCAAAGTCTTGTGTGACCTTGCCAATATCAGCTTTCTCGGTCCTGAAATGATACCCTTTGATGTTCATCACTGAATATGAGCGTGCAACTTGTAGAGGGCCTTGTGCAAGTTCAAATAATGTATTATCCACTTCTATTCCATTCTTTGATTGCTCTAAAAGCTGTTACATACAACAAAGGTAGTTTGAATAAACATTGATAGTTTTTCATGGAAAAATTTATATCACAGCATGCAAAAGAAATAGCTTCATAATGTACCTTCTTTGAAAACCAACCAGGAAAATCTTTGTGATAATTGAGCTTTCCACCTCTTTCTAATTGATCTTCAATACACATACTTTCATTTTCAAACTCTCTGTACACAATAGTAAATTTTAATTATTTGCAAATGTAAGTAACACCCAAATTTTTTAAAAATAAAATCAACATTAGATATTGCATGCATAATTAGTACATTGAGCAAGCTATCAAGGATTGGTGGGTGAAGATAAAAAATCATACCTTTGCCATGGTCCAACAATTGCATTATTGTCGAGAAGACAAAGTGTGCTTGCTTGAGCATTACATGAGGAAGATAGAACCTACTTCCCTTGCCCTTCAACTCATGTCCATGATCATCCACGTTATCCACCCCTATTGTCATAGCACTTGCATCCCATACTCTCTTTGAAATTCCATCAAAGTCTCTCCAATACTCAGTTGAGAATCCAATTGCTTCTTCTATAACATAGCCTTCTGCCATGCTTCCTTCAAGCCTTGCTACATTTTTCACAAAGGATTTCATTTTTTTCATGTACCTCTCAAAGGGATACATCCATCTCAATCATACTGGGCCACATAAATTTATTTGCTCCACAACATGAATAAGCAAATGAGACATCATATCAAAAAATGTTGGTGGAAATGCCTTCTCCAAGCAGCATAGGACATATACAGCTTCGTTGTACAAATCATCATAGCTTTTTGGATCAATAGTATTTGCACATATCTTTCTAAGAAGAAGGCTCAACCTTATGATTGCAAAACGGACCCCCTCAGATAATGAATATCGAATTGCAAGAGGAAGCAATTGTTGTAGCAAAATGTGATAATCATGTGACTTCATTGCAACCAACCTATCATTGAGTAAATTTTTTTTCAATGATGCACAATATCTAGTTAGTACTTGAATCTTGGATAAGACATCCAAAAATCGTTTCTTTTCTTCTTTTGTGAACGTGTAGGGTGCAGCTGGAAACAAAATTTGTTATCATTGGCTCCTTGTTGTTTTGGCCAAAGATCTGGACGAATGTTGATGTCTTTCATGTCCATCCTTACTTTTAGAGAGTCCTTGTCACCAATGCTAAATAGTGTCTTCAATAAGTTCTCTCCAATATTCTTCTCCATGTGCATAACATCAAATGTATCGCGTATAAGAAGATCCTATTACACAAAAAAGAGTAATCTATTAAGTATTTGTGAATTCTTATTCATAATTCAAATGGACAAAGTTTGGTACAAGAAATTTTGTAACTTACCTTCCAATATGGTAGAAATGTACAGAAGATGCTAAGCCTCTTCCATCCCGTGTACTTTGCAGGATCTTCATTTTTTTTTCTTTGAGAGTCCATCAACCATTCATTTCTTTGGGCCCAAGCTTCCATAATTTGCGAAGTTGTTACTTGGGCAGGAGGTGGCTTGTCTTCCACGTGTCCATCAAAAGAACTCTTCATTCTTCTATAACGATGATTCATAGGCAAGAAACACCTATGTCCACAATACACCATTTTGCCAAATGAGTGTGACCACCTTCCAGGAAAATTTGGTCCACATTCAGGACATCCAACATATCCCTTTGTTGAATGTCCAGCAAGCAAACCATATGCTAGAAGATCGTGAATGGTCCACAAAAGAATGCCTCTCAATGTGAATTTTCTTTTTGATAGATCCTCTACTGTTACATCATAAGCAGAGACACCATTCCAAAGTTGTCGTAATTCATCAGTGACAGTCTGCAGAATTTTTTTTTCATATTGTTAGTCGCTAGTAGACAAAGTTTGATGTTTCAAAGATTAAATAAGAAAAATATCTTGAAGTTAATTTGAACGGTCTATGATAACTACAACCTCAAGATAGATATCAACGTTTTCAGGCTTCACTTATTTTGGTCCAGGAATGAGCATATTTAGCATCACAGAGAAATGTTTAGTTGCGATCCAAGGTGGCAAATTGTAGTTCACTATCAAAATTGGCCATGTGCTCCAACGACTACTCAAATTTCCAAATGGATTAAATCCACCGATAGCCAGTGCCAAACGCACATTTCGGGGCTCTGTAGCAAAGTCTGGCCACTTTGAGTTAACATGCTCCCAAGCAAGACAATCTACTGGGTGGTGCCACAAACCATCCTCACTATTTCCCTTTGTATGCCACCTCATGTTGGTGGAAATCATGGGACATCTGCAACCATAATTTGATAAGTATTTTGCATGCATGATACAAACTTCTACAAACATTTTTAATGTATGAATATTTGGTCATAACATAAAAAAACATAGAAATCAAAGAACATTATAAGTACCTGTAAAATCGTTGAAGACATGATATAGTGGAAAAATGCCTTAATACTTTTTGTGGCACTTTGGATTGTGGTTTTCTCCAACGACTTTCTTTGCGAATGGGAGAACTAATCAAACTTTCATATTCTCCACGATACAATATGCAATCATTCACACATGCATGGATAGTGTGGTAACCTAGACCAATGTCCATGATCACCTTCTTTGCCTCATAGGTGGAACATGGAAGTTCATTACTTTCAGGGAATAGATGTTCATGAAGCAAGGTTAATAGCTCATCAAAACTTGTTTGCTACCATCCATGGACCACCTTTTTTTTTACTATGTATGTTTTTTCATAGTACTCAAAGCTACATCCATGGGAATTGGCAATTTGTTTTTCCAAAGTCCATTGGAAGTAGGATCAAAATCAATAATTCTCCGTCTTTCCAAGGAGAAATATTTGGATGCACATATTGATCTGACAATTCCTTGACATTGCTTCGTATCTTTTGAAAATAAGTTGACGACTATTGATCAAAAATCTCCCATGTTATCTGAAAGGTGTTATGTACAAAGCTTAGGCAATAATAAAATATTATTCATAATCTGTAAACTAGAAAGTGTTTAAAAGCACATCAAATATGTCATTCTGTGAAACATTTTATGTATATTTTCTATGAGTTTTACCTTTTTTTCCTTCTCCATTCGTGGATCGAGAAAGGACTCTGGTCCATTTAAAATCAAGTGTCGCTCAACCTTGTCTAAACTCTTCATACGACATCCCAAACAATCATGACAAGGACATGGCACATATTTCATACCACGTGTTGTAGCTTCATGCTTGGATTGGTTCAAAAGTTCCTAAACCCTATCCGCTTTCATTAATATATCATCCATGTCATCAGGTACTGCATGGAATTGAATACAATGATTAGTTTGTTAGTGCTCAAAAACCAATTTTGAATTCATAAAATAAGTAATGAATATATGTATTACTTCAAGCAATATATCAAAGTACACTAGCAAGTTATTTTCAAAATTTGGACCATAGACTTTGTCAAATCCATCTATTTAGCAACTAGATATGATCAAATTACCCAATACATTATAGTGAATATTGATTATTTCACAATTAGGATAGAGGTCGTAGTGTTAGAAAAAGCTCATTGCTAAGTTATTTCACAAAAGTACGATACACATAATTCATTAAGCTTATTATAATATGTAGAGAATTCAAAAGACTAATAACTGGTAGAATATTTATAAGATTCCAAATCTTAAGCTTTATAACACCCATTATGCATCATTCATCAAGCTTACTAAATTTTCAAAGAATAAGCAAAATCTAGATGTTTACTATTCAATGGACATCTAATGAAATCAAATGAGTAACAAAGCGATCAATTTTCCATGTTCCAATTGTGCAAACCCAATCTTACAATTTTTCATGCACACAAAAAGAGCTTGGTCAAAAAGTTTGTTTTATGAAAAACCTAATCCATAGAATGTTAGAAAATGAGACAACCAAGAAGTACCAGCAATTTAGAAACTTGCATGGGCTTCTTATCAATCACTAAAATAGAGAAGTCAAACCCCCCACAAAAGGTAAAAAAAGATGTAAATTAGCATATGAATAGAATAACAGCGTTGCGTATCAAATGGGTAATATTTCGTGCAAATGGGAACTTTAAGGAATATTCTAAAAATCTTGCTAAAAATGGAATTTTTTAAAACCCATTTTGAAAAAAAAGGCTTACAATATCATGTTTATCACTAAAACCACACAAAAACAAGACAAATCCTTACCAAATTTGCACCAAAATTTTCAATTATGCAAAAAAATGGAATAGTGACAATTTTTACTATATTTGAAAAATATCAACATTTAATAAGAACCAAATACTCATGATGTATTCAAATTTATTCAAAGGCAACTACAAAAATATATATATTTGGACCTAGTATCAAAATCTATTTTATTGTCACTACAACGTTGTCAATTACATCGTCAGAAGGTAAAGAAGTAGAGTAGTGAAGACTTCAATAGTTGTAGCATTACTTCAACGTACTTCCAAAGATTAGCAAGCAGATATTCACAAACATAGATCTAACCATAGTTGCAGCGAATCGCAATTCGTTGGGTCCGCGATTTGTGAATCGCGATTCTGAACCCAGAATCGCAAATTTTTTTTTTTTTTCAAATAGCTTATGCCTAAAATTTTTTTTGGGGATCAAAAGTCAAACCAGCGATTTGCCTCTCAAAAGTGTAGTAGATGAGACACAAACAGATCTTATTTTCAGTAGCTATCTAGTTGTCATTTGCTTTGGTTTTCAGTAAATGTGAATCCTATAGTTTGGGCTATCAACTATATGGATGATGATCACTTTTGCAATCGTTTCACTGGAGATGTGAGTGCAATGTGCATACAGTTGGGGGCATAAATATTGGGCCTTTCTCAGCGCACGTTTGGACCCCATTTTTATCTACGGGAGGTGGGGTAGCATTTTTATCTACAATGTCTATATAGTAGGAAGTCGTAGGGGGTTCGGGGTGCGGTAGTCCCACAGGGGGTTCGCGGGGCGGTACGAGAAACAGGGGGTCCGAGGGGGCTGTAGCCCCCCTGGTGGGGGGTTTGGGGGGCAATGCCCCCCAACGACGGGATCCGGGGGCTCTTCATGATTTGTCTTCCAACTCCCTGAGTGAAAACACACTTTTTGGTGTTTCGCACCCCAAATAGTCGGCAAACTAACAGTCATAATGCTCTCAATCAGAGCTTTCATCTGATATCCATATTGCCTTAAAAAAATTCAAAAAAAACAAAAACGATTCTACGCGATTCTGTGAAAATTCCAAAACACGTTTCTGAATCACAATTCTGATCGAGATTCAGAACTGCGATTCAGAATCACGGTGCATATGTGGATATAACATACAATTGTACATGGTTGGGTAAAGAAATAATCTGATTTTTTTAAAAGTATCTTTTGATTCAAATGTTTTTTGATATCGTTATCTTGGGTTTGGGCCTTCGACCCCTTTCGTCAGCTCTTTCTTTCAACTTTAGTTATCTAACATTGAAAGTCTTCTCTCGACTAGGCCCAAATTAACCTTTTCCCGGCAATTCATCTGAGGATGAGCTTACTCCAGCTGAGATAATCAATTCTTACTCCAGCTGAGATAATCAATTCTCATTAATGAAGCCTCCACTAATGTAGATCGCCCACAAGGTCTTAGATCGTGGTTTGAGGTTCTATTTCATCTTGTTCCGAGATTTGTCATAATAAGAGAAATTTACTTTCTACTATGCATGATGGGGTGGCCAAGAAAGGGGGACTAAAATCTATTCAAAACATTTCTCACTCTCTTTCTCTCCCGCGCGCTGAATCTCTACGTGCCTATCTCTAAATGCGCTGTATCTTTACCAGCGTGCATCTACCTCCAATTGCGTTCTGCGTATCTCTACCTCCAATTGCGTTGGATCTCTACTTGCCTGCGTGTCTGTACCTCTAGCTGCGTTGTCTGCCTATCTCCAGCTGCGCTGTCCTATCTCTACCTTCATTGAAACTCTACCTCCCTGCCTATCTCTAGCTGCCTACTCTGCTCTCGTGTGCTCTCCGATGGGCTGATCTCGTGCTGCTGCTGATCTCGTGGGCTCTTCAAATTTGAATGAATTCCATTTTGAATGAATTTCAAGCAGGCAGGCTATCACAGCTCTCTCTTTTTCTTGAAAACTGAAGCAACAAACTGAAGCAGCAAGGATACACACAATTTATTGTGAAATTGCTGAATGAATTGAGGAAGCCAATCAATTAGTCGTTGAAAATTGAAGTAGCACGGACACACCAGGCAACGAGAGCAGGGGTGTGAGATGATTTGAATCTGCAGACAGCCTAATTTCACTTCTATTGGACAAGTGAAGTGTGCTTAGATGTGAAGTTACAGACGACCTGCTTTCACTTCTAGACAAGGCCCCTTGCACTCACATCCAACTTCAGAAATCTGATTGTGCAACATTCTTCATAGGGTCTTTAAAAGAACTTGTATGTCTCTCTATGTCTCTAGGATCATTGCTTGCAAGATTTGGATCATTGTTTGGAAAAGCATGTGTAAACTAGTTGTCTACCCGGCTCTCTCTCTCTCTCTCTCTCTCTCTCTCTCTCTCTCTCTCTCTCTCTATGTCAGCCTCTTGAATTGCATTCAAATCATGCAACATTTGGCAAACCAGCTTAATTCACATTACATATTGTCTCTTTGGAGCAGAGCACAGACTATCTTCTTTCACATTGCATTGAAAATCAAGAAAGCTCCAACCAATGGACAGCAGAAACTACAAAAGATTGAAAGCAAGAAAAAGACAAGTTGAAAAACTTTCAGGAGGTACTTGCCTTTTTGCTGCTTTTATTTGTTTGTAGAAGATTTCATCTTCCTCTTTGTCCCAGATCCTGCTCCTTCCATTGCTTGATGTATATGTGTTTGTGTGTTGAGATAAAGGGGAGAGAGAGAGAGAGAGAGAGAGAGAGAGAGAGAGGAAGAGGGAGAGAGCTGCAAAAGAGAGAGGAAGAGAGAGAGGGAGAGGGCTGCAAAAGAGAGAAAATGATAAGGCAAGAAGGAGAAAGAAAATACATTGACAGGGGCTCGGGCATATAAACACATTTGCAAAAACATTTGCAAGATTCATGGCCAGAACAATTTATGTTGTCGGTCTCACAAACAAAAGAAGTAGGTCCGCATGGAATAAAAGACAAGAGTAAATGGTTGATGCCACATGGCACTGCCTTGGTTAAAACATATTTGAGTAAGTTTATCTTATAGAACATAGTATTGAAATATATATACGCAAGTTCCGGAACGGTTCTGGCATCTGGAAGTCTTTCGGATTAGAACGTTGTAAAATATATTTATTTTTTAAATAATGTGTTCGGGTGGAAAAAACAACATTTAAGGATGTATAAAATATTTCAAAAATGCACTAACTCTCGATCATGCGATGATCATGTGGTTCCTAGCCGGATTACCATGAAGCATCAGAAGAGAAATAAAATGACGGGAGCAGTATGCTACTCTACAAGAAGCTATGGAAGATGTTACTAGGAAAGAGGACGGGATCTGACGGCGAATATCCATCACTCCAAAGCGCAGTTCTAAAAAGCCTTGAATTTTTGTCCCATTTCACATGTGTATTCCAGTTTTCTATTATTGGCCTGACTGCCAACATCACCTAATCATCTCACTTGAAGAGTAATTTTTAATTTCACAAAGACCTTGACATATTCTATAGAACCCAAAGCTGAATAGGCATGTTAAGGCAAAAAATAAAAAAGAAGCAAGGTTAAGGATTCAGAACATCAAGTTAGTTAGAAAAGCAAATGTACAACTTCCATATAGATGTATTGCTAGCATCCCTACCCTTGGCCAAAAAATGTTTGTTGCTTTATCACTTTCAATGAGTTTGTCACAGCTACCTGTTAGGAATAAGTCATCCACATAAATAATAGTAAGAAGAATCTCTCCATCTTTTCCAAGAACATAAAGAGAGGAATCAACAGTGCTACGAACATAACCCGTGCCCAAAAAATGACAATATAAATTGAAGGAAAACTCAAAATATAGAGCTTAGGGTAAAAGTGGGGTAAATAGTATAGTGGGTAGTCGGGTACTATCAAAGTTGTAGTCTGTAAATGTAGTGGATCAGGTCTGTATCGGGTTCAGAAACCTAGGACCACCCCCCGTCTAGAAATCTAAACGATTTTGACCAATTCTAGGACCAGACACCAATTGTTCCCGAAGCCCTTTTCTGCGTCGAATTTCAAACACAGATTTTGGGCTACCTATAGGCTTGTTCGACATCCTGTCTATTCCCACAGGTTTCCCTTGATGTCTCACATTGGTCGAAACAGACACTATGAGAAACCGACGTCTTTCAAAGAAAATGGACCGTTTGATGGAAAATTGCCAAACTAGGTCATTTCCATTGCCTAAAAGCGTTCTCCTGACGAAAGGTCATATTCACCAAACGATGTCGAAATTGGGTATGAATAAATCTAGCAGGTTTGTATCGGGTTCACAAACCTAGGGCCACACCCGGTCTAGAATCTGAGCAATTTCAACCAGTTCAGGGACCGGATGGGCCAATTGACCCCGAAGCCTTTCTCTGGGCTGAACTTCGAACAGAGGTCTCAGGCTACCAGTATGCCCATTCTCTGATAGTTCCCATATGTTCCCATATGTTCCCCCATACGAGAAACCAATGCCATTCGGAGAAGATGGGCCATTTGACGAAAAATTGACAAACTGGGTCATTTCCATTGCCCTAAAAGCGTTTTCCTTGGGACGAAAGGCCATATTGACCAAACGATGTTGGAACTAGGCATGAATGGATCCGTCAGGTCCGTATTGGGTGCACAAACTTGGGGCCACTCCCTGTCTAGATATTCGCGAGATTTCGAATAGTTTCGAGACCACATACACCAATTGTCCCCAAGCCCTTTTTTGGGTCGAACTTCGAATGGAAGTTTTGGGCGACCTATATGCTCCATGGGTGTTGTAAAGCTACTGTAGCGCAGGCATCCCAAAGAGAGCCGGGAACCACGACTTAGCTTCCCAGCCTTCAACTCTTGCCATCCAAACCCACTTGACATACAAGCAGCCAACTCGCCAACAACGATCAGACTTAACCAACTTGAAGTTCCGAAAACCAACATTGAGATCCAACCTGGCGCCATGCCAGATCGGGGGTCTCGATGTGGGTGACTTCCCTCCAAGCAAGCCGCCCGACTGTTGTAAAGCTACCTTTACAAGCTTTACTTCCGGCGCCAGCTATGTCCCCGGCGCCAGCAGAGCCCCTGCTGCTCCCGACGCCAACGGCGCCGGCGCCGCTCCCGGCGCCACTGTGACCAGAATCCAGCCGGCGCCAAGTTCCTATGGCTGAAAATCTTTGATCGGTTCTAGCGAAGTCCAGAGAGCTCAGATCGATGTGCAATCACCTCACACGATCTAGGCATGATTAAAGGAAGCCTGGGGATCAATAAAATCTAGAGAGAGAAAATGACTTTCTAGAAAGAGAAAATCCTAGAGAGAGAAAAACGTGCTTTAACAGCTTGGGTAGAGTGCTTGGTATGAGGGGGGGTGCCGAATCACACCAATACTATAGGGGAGTGCGGGTTGCGACTCAGGGCGAGCTCCAACCAAGTCTCAGCCTCCCTTGCTGGAATGTTGTCATGGCTCTCGCCTTGGCATGCTAGCGCCCCGGAGACTAGGGTCGGTCACACACTTGAAATGTAACCTTCTCAGATTTATCAATAAAGTGGGATTTTCCTCAAACTGACTCTGATTACCTTCTGGGTTTCAGTGTTCGGTAAAAGCGCCAGTTGTAAGGCCGCTTTTCAAAATTTTTAACTTGGCACATAGCTGAGGGTCGTATCCCGGGACGCCAGCGGTATGTCGTCGGGACCATTCGGTCCGTGGCGCCAGCGGTATGCTGTCGGGACCATTTGGTCCAAGAACTGGTTGTTTCCATATCTGTCGCGGCTTGTGGTTCTGAGTGTTCCTTGCATGAACGTGAATAGGTTAAGCTCTTGGGGAACGGGCTCTAACCTGTCGGCTGAGTTGGATGGCTTGCTTGGGTGGATGCTACCTGTTTATGGCTGTCCAGTCTGGCGTGGCGCCAGGTTGGCTTCCAGCGCTCGTGACGAAGCTTTCAGTTGGTTAAGTCTGATGTAAGTCAGACCGCTTGCTTGGAATGGATGTTACTCGTTTGTAACGAAGCTTCGAGTTGGTTAAGTTTGATGTATGTCGGGCGGCTTGCTTGGAGGGAAGTCACCCACGTCGGGACCCCCGATCTGGCATGGCGCCAGGTTGGATCTCAATGTTGGTTTTCGGAACTTCAAGTTGGTTAAGTCTGATCGTTGTTGGCGAGTTGGCTGCTTGTATGTCAAGTGGGTTTGGATGGCAAGAGTTGAAGGCTGGGAAGCTAAGTCGTGGTTCCCGGCTCCCTTTGGGATGCCTGCGCTACATGTGGTATCAGAGCCGACTGGCCGGTCAGCTATGCGGATCTCACGGAAATGGCCACGGTTTGGGGTTCATCAAGACAACTGTTGTGCAAGGTGCTGCCCACAGTGTAAGCACGGGTGCGTCCACGGTCGGGGTGGTCGGCAGAACGGGGGACTTGATGAGTCAAAGTGCTGCCCTTGAGGTGTAAGCACGGTCAGTTCTCGCGGTTCGGGCCTGGCGCTGTCTGCACGTAGGACGGATGAGGCAAAGTGCTGCCTAGGGAGGTGAAAGCACGGTCTATACCTTGTGGGGTGCGGGGCGACATATTCGAACTGTACGGGTTAACCATTGATACAGAGATGCTGCTCGAATTCGGGTGTAAAGCACGGGTGGTTAGCTGCCGGTGCGGGATAGCTGCCGATCGTTTAGCTATAAGGGCTATCGACCAAAAAGTGGTGGGGCGTGACTGAGGCAATGTGCTGCTTAATGGTGAAAGCACGGATAGTTGGAGGGGTGTCCTATGTGGGCTGATTCTGTGATCGATTTGTATGGGCGCGGCCAGGCAAAGGTCCGTTGGCAGGACCATCTCAAAGGGGGACCTTGCCTTTGTTACTTGTTAGTAAACCTGCCTGAGTGTCTTACTTGTACGTATTCGTGGTGAGTCTTAGTACTCGTGCTTTGCCTGGTTTGCATGATTGCTTGTGATACAAGGAGCTGATGGCTCGAGAAGGAACCTTTTCTTTTGAAGGCTGATACCATTAAACAAAGAGGACTACAGAATCTGTGGGGCGGATTTGAAGTTCAAGTACTCACACGTGAACGACAACGAAACGACTCAATGTTTGCAAAGGATGGATGGCTAGCCTGTTTCTTGGGTTAGTTTCATTTGCGACAACGCCCACCAGACGCAAGCAGGAAGTCAAAAGTTGGAAAGGGCCATTTCAGGGGAGATCTTCTATGGAGCAGTTGGCCTTCATTTTGGGACGGCCACCTTCGGAACTGAAACTCACTGAGCATGGGTGATATCCAGAATCTGTGCGGCAGATTTGCAGTTCAAGTACTCGCACGTGAACGACAACGAAATGACTCAATGTTTGCAAAGGATGGATGACTAGCCTGTTTCTTGGGTTAGTTTCATTTGCGACAACGCCCACCAGACGCAAGCAGGAAGTCAAAACTTGGAAAGGGCAATTTCAGGGGAGATCTTCTATAGCAGTTGGTCTTCATTTTGGGATGGCCACCTTCGGAACTGAAACTCACTGAGCATGGGTGATATCCAGTATCAGTTGGGTTTTTCCTCAAAAGGGGAAAAGACTAGGATCCTCTTCAGAGATTGGCAACAAGTTGGATCGAGCCATAATCCTAGCAGATGGGAAGCAAAGTGTTGGAAAGGCTTTTTGTCCGAAGAACTCTACTCTAAGTCCGAT
Organism: Diphasiastrum complanatum; assembly: GCA_029204225.1. Taxonomy (NCBI): domain Eukaryota; kingdom Viridiplantae; phylum Streptophyta; class Lycopodiopsida; order Lycopodiales; family Lycopodiaceae; genus Diphasiastrum; species Diphasiastrum complanatum. The sequence goes on along the minus strand of CM055104.1, from coordinate 25,091,127 downwards.
CAGCTGATTTATTAAGTGGAGGGGAACTATCACACACACCTCTCTCTTGGGACAAATTTTAGATGAAAGTTGATCAAAATGGGGGGGCAAATTCAAGGTGACCTAGCCATACTCACACGAGGAGACTGGCGAACTTTGGACCTAATAAATTGACAAGTTTTTGTTGTGGAAAGGAAAGTTTGTTATAGGCTTTCTCTGGACCAGCAATGATGAGGAAACATATGAGTACGCTGGCTTGTGTTACGTGTAAGGCAGCTGATCAATGAAGGAACTGTGAAAGTTGAGTCTTGCATGAGAGACTTGGTATTTCGAACGGACGCTAAGGGACAGTTCGCGTTGAGATCGGATTAGTGCAAACTCTGGGTGCATGTTTCTGATTCAAAGAGAGCTACTTGAAGCCAAGCTCGATGTACACTTCTTGTTTTGAATGTGAGGCAACTGACCAGTGATGGAATTGTGAAAGTCAAGTTTTGCGCGACGGACATGGTGCTTCAAACAAACGCGAAGAGATAGTTCGGATGCGGATCAAACTGGTGCGACCCTTTGGCTTTCCACGAGGTCAATGGTTACATTTGGGCTGATTCAAAGAGCTACTTCAAGCTAAGTGAGAGGTGCATTGCGGAGTACTCAATCTTTGCCTACCTTAAAGAGCCAAGATGGAAAAGTATCAAGATCAGGCTGGGACAAAGAGAGAAATCAAGGTGCAGAAGCAACAAGGCACGAAGTGGACCATAAAGTGTGCAATCAAACGATAAATCCTTCGGCTCAGGGAGCCTTGATACTTGTGCGGAACTGAACAAATCGGGAGCTCAGGGAGCTCAACACAAAGTGCATCAAGGACAAATCAGGAGCTCAAAGGAGTTCCAAAGTCGAAAGTCAGAAGCGACAGGGGCGAACATTTCAAAGAAAGGCCTCTGTCACCAGTTAATAAGGTTCTCGGGTTTTACGAAAGCGATATCAAATCTACGCTTTTCCCAGACAAAGATATATTTTCAAGTTATGTAATTTTTTCAGTACAAAGAGCTGAGCCTCCGACTTGTGGTGTGCCAGCTTCAATGTTAATAAAAAGTGGCCAGTAAATTGAGTACTGTGCCAAGTAGCTTAAATGTATAGTTATTTTAATTGGGAGACACCTTTACTTTAATCTGACATCTGATGAGGACATCCGATTTTATAAAGGTGGGGTGGATGTTGTAAAGCTACCTTTACAAGCTTTACTTCCGGCGCCAGCTATGTCCCCGGCGCCAGCAGCGCCCCTGCTGCTCCCGGCGCCAACGGCGCCGGCGCCGCTCCCGGCGCCACTGTGACCAGAATCCAGCCGGCGCCAAGTTCCTATGGCTGAAAATCTTTGATCGGTTCTAGCGAAGTCCAGAGAGCTCAGATCGATGTGCAATCACCTCACACGATCTAGGCATGATTAAAGGAAGCCTGGGGATCAATAAAATCTAGAGAGAGAAAATGACTTTCTAGAAAGAGAAAATCCTAGAGAGAGAAAAACGTGCTTTACCAGCTTGGGTAGAGTGCTTGGTATGAGGGGGGTGCCGAATCACACCAATACTATAGGGGAGTGCGGGTTGCGACTCAGGGCGAGCTCCAACCAAGTCTCAGCCTCCCTTGCTGGAATGTTGTCATGGCTCTCGCCTTGGCATGCTAGCGCCCCGGAGACTAGGGTCGGTCACACACTTGAAATGTAACCTTCTCAGATTTATCAATAAAGTGGGATTTTCCTCAAACTGACTCTGATTACCTTCTGGGTTTCAGTGTTCGGTAAAAGCGCCAGTTGTAAGGCCGCTTTTCAAAATTTTTAACTTGGCACATAGCTGAGGGTCGTATCCCGGGACGCCAGCGGTATGCCGTCGGGACCATTCGGTCCGTGGCGCCAGCGGTATGCTGTCGGGACCATTTGGTCCAAGAACTGGTTGTTTCCATATCTGTCGCGGCTTGTGGTTCTGAGTGTTCCTTGCATGAACGTGAATAGGTTAAGCTCTTGGGGAACGGGCTCTAACCTGTCGGCTGAGTTGGATGGCTTGCTTGGGTGGATGTTACCTGTTTATGGCTGTCCAGTCTGGCGTGGCGCCAGGTTGGCTTCCAGCGCTCGTGACGTAGCTTTCAGTTGGTTAAGTCTGATGTAAGTCAGACCGCTTGCTTGGAATGGATGTTACTCGTTTGTAACGAAGCTTCGAGTTGGTTAAGTTTGATGTATGTCGGGCGGCTTGCTTGGAGGGAAGTCACCCACGTCGGGACCCCCGATCTGGCATGGCGCCAGGTTGGATCTCAATGTTGGTTTTCGGAACTTCAAGTTGGTTAAGTCTGATCGTTGTTGGCGAGTTGGCTGCTTGTATGTCAAGTGGGTTTGGATGGCAAGAGTTGAAGGCTGGGAAGCTAAGTCGTGGTTCCCGGCTCCCTTTGGGATGCCTGCGCTACACCGACATACATCAAACTTAACCAACTCGAAGCTTCGTTACAAACGAGTAACATCCATTCCAAGCAAGCGGTCTGACTTACATCAGACTTAACCAACTGAAAGCTTCGTCACGAGCGCTGAAAGCCAATTTGGCGCCACGCCAGACTGGACAGCCATAAACAGGTAACGTCCACCCAAGCAAGCCATCCAACTCAGCCGACAGGTTAGAGCCCATTCCCCAAGAGCTTAACCCATTCACGTTCATGCAAGGAACACTCAGAACCACAAGCCGCAACAGATATGGAAACAACCAGTTCCTGGACCGAATGGTTCCGACGGCATACCGCTAGCGTCCCGGGATACGACCCTCAGCTATGTGCCAAGTTAAAAATTTGGAAACGGCCTTACAACTGGCGCTTTTACCGAACACTGGAACCCAGAAGGTAATCAGAGTCAGTTTGAGAAAAATCCCACTTTATTGATAAATCTGAGAAGGTTACATTTCAAGTGTGTGACCGACCCTAGTCTCCGGGGCACTAGCATGCCAAGGCGAGAGCCATGACAACATTCCAGCAAGGGAGGCTGAGACTTGGTTGGAGCTCGCCCTGAGTCGCAACCCGCACTCCCCTATAGTATTGGTGTGATTCGGCACCCCCCTCATACCAAGCACTCTACCCAAGCTGGTAAAGCACATTTTTTCTCTCTCTAATATTTTCTCTTTCTAGAAAGTCATTTTCTCTCTCTAGATTTTATTGATCCACAGGCTTCCTTTAATCATGCCTAGATCGTGTGAGGTGATTGCACATCGATCTGAGCTCTCTGGACTCCGCTAGAACCGATCAAAGATTTTCAGCCATAGGAACTTGGCGCCGGCTGGATTCTGGTCACAGTGGCGCCGGGAGCGGCGCCGGGGACATAGCTGGTGCCGATGGCGCCGGAAGTAAAGCTTGTAAAGGTAGCTTTACAACATCCACCCCACCTTTATAAAATCTGATGTCCTCATCAGATGTCAGATTAAAGTAAAGGTGTCTCCCAATTAAAATGACTATACATTTAAGCTACTTGGCACAGTATTCAATTTACTAGCCACTTTTTATTAACATTGAAGCTAGCACACCACAAGTCGGAGGCTCAGCTCTTTGTACTGAAAAATTACATAACTTGAAAAAAAAATATCTTTGTCTGGGAAAAGCGTAGATTTGATATCGCTTTCGTAAAACCCGAAAACCTTATTAATTGGTGACAGAGGCCTTTCTTTGAAATGTACGCCCCTGTCGCTTCTGACTTTCGACTTTGGAACTCCTTTGAGCTCCTGATTTGTCCTTGATGCACTTTGTGTTGAGCTCCCTGAGCTCCAGATTTGTTCAGTTCCGCACAGGTATCAAGGCTCCCTGAGCCGAAGGATTTATCGTTTGATTGCCCACTTTATGGTCCACTTCGTGCCTTGTTGCTTCTGCACCTTGATTTCTCTCCTTGTCCCAGCCTGATCCTGATACTTTTCCATCTTGGCTCTTTAAGGTAAGCAAAGATTGAGTACTCTGCAATGCACCTCTCACTTAGCTTGAAGTAGCTCTTTGAATCAGCCCAAATGTAACCATTGACCTCGTGGAAAGCCAAAGGGTCGCACCAGTTTGATCCGCATCCGAACTATCTCTTCGCGTTTATTTGAAGTACCATGTCCGTCGCGCAAAACTTGACTTTCACAATTCCATCACTGGTCAGTTGCCTCACAGTCAAAACAAGAAGTGTACATCGAGCTTGGCTTCAAGTAGCTCTCTTTGAATCAGACACATGCACCCAGAGTTTGCACTAGTCCAATCTCAACGCGAACTGTCCCTTAGCGTCTGTTCGAAATACCAAGTCTCTCATGCAAGACTCAACTTTCACAGTTCCTTCATTGATCAGCTGCCTTACACGTAACACAAGCCAGCGTACTCATATGTTTCCTCATCATTGCTGGTCTAGAGAAAGCCTATAACAAACTTTCCTTTCCACAACAAAAACTTGTCAACTTATTAGGTCCAAAGTTCGCCAGTCTCCTCGTGTGAGTATGGCTAGGTCACCTTGAATTTGCCCCCATTTTGATCAACTTTCATTCAAAATTTGCCCCAAGAGAGAGGTGTGTGTGATAGTTCCCCTCCACTTATAAAATCAGTTGATCGGACTTAGAGTAGAGTTCTTCGGACAAAAAGCCTTTCAACACTTTGCTTCCCATCTGCTAGGATTATGGCTCGATCCAACTTGTTGCCAATCTCTAAAGAGGATCCTAGTCTTTTCCCCTTTGAGGAAAAACCCAACTGATACTGGATATCACCCATGCTCAGTGAGTTTCAGTTCCGAAGGTGGCCGTCCCAAAATGAAGACCAACTGCTCCATAGAAGATCTCCCCTGAAATTGCCCTTTCCAACTTTTGACTTCCTGCTTGCGTCTGGTGGGCGTTGTCGCAAATGAAACTAACCCAAGAAACAGGCTAGCCATCCATCCTTTGCAAACATTGAGTCGTTTCGTTGCCGTTCACGTGCGAGTACTTGAACTGCAAATCCACCCCACAGATTCTGTAGTCCTCTTTGTTTGATGGTATCAGCCTTCAAAAGAAAAGGTTCCTTCTCGAGCCATCAGCTCCTTGTATCACAAGCAATCATGCAAATCAGACAAAGCACGAGTACTAAGACTCACCACGAATACATACAAGTAAGACACTCAGGCAGATTTACTAACAAGTAACAAAGACAAGGTCCCACTTTGAGATGGTCCTGCCAACGGACCTTTGCCTGGCCGCGCCCATACAATTCGATCACAGAATCAGCCCACATAGGGCACCCCTCCAACCATCCGTGCTTTCACCATTAAGCAGCTCATTGCCTCAGTCACGCCCCACCACTTTTTGGTCGATAGCCCTTATAACTAAACGATCGGCAGCTATCCTTGAATATACCGCCCCCGTGGACGCACCCGTGCTTTCACCATCAGGCAGCACATTGCCTCAGTAACGCCCCCACCAAATCTAGTCGATAGCCCTTATAGCTAAACGATCGGCAGCGTACCCCCCAATCGTGGACGCACCCGTGCTTTCACCGTTAGGCAGCACATTGCCTCAGTAACGCCCCCACCAAATTTGGTCGATAGCCCTTATAGCTAAACGAATGGCAGCTATCCTTGAATATACCACCCCCATGGACGCACCCGTGCTTTCACTGTTAGGCAGCACATTGCCTCAGTAACACCCCCACCAAATTTAGTCAATAGCCCTTATAGCTAAACGATCGGCAGCATACCACCCAAATCGTGGACGCACCCGTGCTTTCACCGTTAGGCAGCACATTGCCTCAGTAACGTCCCCACCAAATTTGGTCGATAGCCCTTATAGCTAAAGGAATGGCAGCTATCCTTGAATATACCACCCCCATGGACGCACCCGTGCTTTCACCGTTAGGCAGCACATTGCCTCAGTAACGCCCCCACCAAATTTGGTCGATAGCCCTTATAGCTAAACGAATGGTGGCCATCGCGAATATGTCACCCCGCACCCCACAAGGCACAGACCGTGCTTACACCATCCTAATGGCAGCACATTGCCTCATCTGTCCTACGTGCAGACGGCGCCAGGCCCGAACCGCGGAAACTGACCGTGCTTACACCTCAAGGGCAGCACTTTGACTCATCAAGCCCCCGTCCTGCCAACCACCCCGACCGTGGACGCACCCGTGCTTACACTGTGGGCAGCACCTTGCACAATAGTTGTCTTGATGAACCTCAAACCGTGGCCATTTCCGTGAGATCCGCATAGCTGACCGGCCAGTTGGCTCTGATACCACATGTAGCGCAGGCATCCCAAAGGGAGCCGGGAACCACGACTTAGCTTCCCAGCCTTCAACTCTTGCCATCCAAACCCACTTAACATACAAGCAGCCAACTCGCCAACAACGATCAGACTTAACCAACTTGAAGTTCCTGAAAACCAACATTGAGATCCAACCTGGCGCCATGCCAGATCGGGGGTCCCGATGTGGGTGACTTCCCTCCAAGCAAGCCGCCCGACATACATCAAACTTAACCAACTCGAAGCTTCGTTACAAACGAGTAAACATCCAATCCAAGCAAGCGGTCTGACTTACATCAGACTTAACCAACTGAAAGCTTCGTCACGAGTGCTGGAAGCCAACCTGGCGCCACGCCAGACTGGACAGCCATAAACAGGTAACGTCCACCCAAGCAAGCCATCCAACTCAGCCGACAGGTTAGAGCCCGTTCCCCAAGAGCTTAACCCATTCACGTTCATGCAAGGAACACTCAGAACCACAAGCCGCGACAGATATGGAAACAACCAGTTCCTGGACCAAATGGTCCCGACATCATACCGCTGGCGCCACGGACCGAATGGTTCCGACGGCATACCGCTGGCGTCCCGAGATACGACCCTCAGCTATGTGCCAAGTTAAAAATTTGGAAGCGGCCTTACAACTGGCGCTTTTACCGAACACTGGAACCCAGAAGGTAATCAGAGTCATTTTGAGGAAAATCCCACTTTATTGATAAATCTGAGAAGGTTACATTTCAAGTGTGTGACCGACCCTAGTCTCCGGGGCGCTAGCATGCCAAGGCGAGAGCCATGACAACATTCCAGCAAGGGAGGCTGAGACTTGGTTGGAGCCCTGAGTCGCAACCCGCACTCCCCACTGTGACCAGAATCCAGCCGGCGCCAAGTTCCTATGGCTGAAAATCTTTGATCGATTCTAGCGGAGTCCAGAGAGCTCAGATCGATGTGCAATCACCTCACACGATCTAGGCATGATTAAAGGAAGCCTGTGGATCAATAAAATCTAGAGAGAGAAAATGACTTTCTAGAAAGAGAAAATCCTAGAGAGAGAAAAAACTTGCTTTACCAGCTCGGGTAGAGTGCAAGCTTGGTATGAGGGGGGGGTGCCGAATCACACCAATACTATAGGGGAGTGCGGGTTGCGACTCAGGGCGAGCTCCAACCAAGTCTCAGCCTCCCTTGCTGGAATGTTGTCATGGCTCTCGCCTTGGCATGCTAGTGCCCCGGAGACTAGGGTCGGTCACACACTTGAAATGTAACCTTCTCAGATTTATCAATAAAGTGGGATTTTTCTCAAACTGACTCTGATTACCTTCTGGGTTCCAGTGTTCGGTAAAAGCGCCAGTTGTAAGGCCGCTTCCAAATTTTTAACTTGGCATATAGCTGAGGGTCGTATCCCGGGACGCCAGCGGTATGCCGTCGAAACCATTCGGTCCGTGGCGCCAGCGGTATGCTGTCGGGACCATTTGGTCTAGGAATTGGTTGTTTCCATATCTGTCGCGGCTTGTGGTTCTGAGTGTTCCTTGCATGAACGTGAATGGGTTAAGCTCTTGGGGAACGGGCTCTAACCTGTCGGCTGAGTTGGATGGCTTGCTTGGGTGGACGTTACCTGTTTATGGCTGTCCAGTCTGGTGTGGCGCCAGGTTGGCTTCCAGCGCTCGTGACGAAGCTTTCAGTTGGTTAAGTTTGATGTAAGTCAGACCGCTTGCTTGGATTGGATGTTTACTCGTTTGTAACGAAGCTTCGAGTTGGTTAAGTTTGATGTATGTCGGGCGGCTTGCTTGGAGGGAAGTCACCCACATCGGGACCCCCGATCTGGCATGGCGCCAGGTTGGATCTCAATGTTGGTTTTCAGGAACTTCAAGTTGGTTAAGTCTGATCGTTGTTTGCGAGTTGGCTGCTTGTTTGTCAAGTGGGTTTGGATGGCAAGAGTTGAAGGCTGGGAAGCTAAGTCGTGGTTCCCGGCTCCCTTTGGGATGCCTGTGCTACAATGGGGTCCGTATCGGGTTCATGAACCTAGGGCCATTGGAAATCAGGCCGACTTTGAGATATCAACGTCGTCTGGAGAAAATGGACTGTTTGACGAAAATTTGCCAAACTAAGTCATTTCCATTGCACTAAAAGCATTCTCCTCGAGACGAATTGTCATACTGACCAAATGACGTCGGAATTGGGTATGAATGGATCCATTAGGTCCGTATCAAGTTCGAGAACCTATGGCCACTCCCCCTTTGGAAATCCAAAAGATTTCTACCAATTCTGAGATTCGACCGGCCAGTTGTCCCCAAAACCCTTTTCCGAGCAAACTTCAAACAGAGGTTTTGGACTATCTATATGTTCATTCGATGTAATGCCTATTGCCACAAGTTTTCCTTGACGTCTCCCACTGGCCAAACTAGATAGCATGATAAATCGATGTTGTTCGGAGAAAAATGACCGTTTGATGAAAAATTGCCAAACTAGATCATTTCCATTGCACTAAAAGTGTTATCCTCGACAGAAAAGGAGAAATTGACCAAACGATGTCGGAGTTGGGCATGAATGGATACATCAGGTCTGTAGTTGGTTTGCAAAGTTGGGACCACCCCCCGTCTAAACTGAGCAATTTCGACCAATTTCAGAACCAAACACCAATTATCCCCGAAGCCCTTCCCTGGATCGAAGTTCAAATGGAGGTTTTGGGCTATTGGTAGGCCTGTTCGACGTCTGGAGAAAATGGACCGTTTGACAAAAGTTGCCAAACTAGGTAATTTCCATTGTCCTAAAATGTTCTCCCCGGGACGAAAGGTCATACTGACCCAATGATGTTGGAATTGGACATGAATGGATTGATTAGGTGCGTATCAGGTTCAAGAACCTATGGCCACCACTTGTTTGGAAATCCAAGAGATTGCGACCATTTTCTGGACCCGACTGGCCAATTGTCCTCGAAACCCATTTACAGGCGAACTTTGAACAGAGGTTTTGGACTACCTACATGCCCGTTAGGTTCCCACAAATTTCCCTCGATGTCACCCACTGGCCGGACTAGACAACACCATAAACTGACGCCGTTCGTAGAAAATGCACCGTTTGATAGAAAATTGCAAAAGCAAGGAATTTTCATTGCACTAAAAGCGTTATCCTCCTGGACAAAGGGAGGAATTGACCAAACGATGTCGGAGTTGGGCATTAATGGATCCCTGTAGTGGGTTCAAAAACCTGGAACCACATCGTCCCGCGCGCGCGACCACGCGGACAGCCTACAGGGCGCCATCCCCTCCGCGGCCCCGACGGGATGTTTTGCAGCTCCCCCTTTGGAAATCTGGACGATTTTGAGCAATTTCGAATAGAGATTTCGGGCTACCTGCAGGCCTGTTCGACGTCCTGTCTATTCCCACAGATTCCCCTCGACGTCGCCCACTGGACGGAACAAGTAGTATGAGATATCGAGGTTGTCTGGAGGAAATGGACCGTTTGACAAAAAATTGCCAAACTAGGTCATTTCAATTGTCCTAAAAGTGTTCTCCCCGAGAAGAAAGGACATACTAACCAAACAATGTCAGAATTGGGCATGAATGGATCCATTAGGTTCATATCATGTTCTAAAACTTGTGGCCACCCCCCGTTTGGAAATCCAAGAGATTACGACCAATTTCGGGACCCGACCAGCCAACTGTCCCCGAAATCCTTTTCCGGGAGAACTTTGAATAGATGTTCTGGACTACCTGTATGTTCATTTGATGTCATATCTATTCCCACAGGTTCCGCTCGACGTCGCCCACTGGGCGAACTAGACAACACGATAAACCGACGCCGTTCGGAGAAAAAGGACTGTTTGATGAAAATTGCCAAACTAGGTCATTTCCATTGCATTAAAAGTATTATCCTTAGGTAAAAGGGAGAAATTGACCAAATGACCTTGGAGTTGCACATGAATGGATCCATCAAGTCTCTATTAGATTTATAAAGCTGGGATGACCCACCATCTGAAAATCTGGACGATTTCGACCAATTCCATAACTAGACACCAATTGTCCTCGAAGCCCGTTTTTGGGCCGAACTTCGAACGGAGGTTTTAGGCTACCAGTATGCCCATTCAGTGTCCTCTCAGTTCCCACAAGTTCCACTCAATGTCACCCACTAGCTGGAATAGACAACACAAGAAACCGACGTTGTCTGGAGAAATGGACCGTTGAACGAAAAATTGCCAAACTAGGTCATTTCCATTGCCCTGAAAGTATTCTCCTCGGGACGGATGGTCATACTGACCAAACGATGCCGGAGTTGGACAGGAATCGATCCATCAGGTCTATATCAGGTTCAAAAACCTTGGACCACCTCCTATCTAGAAATCTGGGCGATTTCAACCAATTTTGGGACAAGACACCAATTGTTCCCAAAGCCCTTTTCTGAGTGGAATTTCAAACGAAGATTTCGGGCTACTTGTATGCTCGTTTGACATTCTGTCTATTCCCGCAGCCTCGCCTCAACATCGCCCACTGGTCGGAACAAACGCTATGAGAAACCAACATCGTTCGAAGAAAATGGACCGTTTGATGGAGAATTGGCAAACTAGGTCATTTCCATTGGCTAAAAGTGTTCTCCCCGAGACGGAAGGTCATATTGACCAAACGATGTCGGAATTGGGCATGAATGGATCTAACAGGTCCGTATCGGGTTCACAAACCTAGGGCCATCCCCGGTATGGAAATCCGAGCGATTTCAACCAGTTCAGGGACTGGATGGGCCAATTGACCCTAAAGTCCTCTGGGCTGAACTTCGAACGGAGGTCTCAGGCTACCAATATGCCCATTCTCTGTCCTATCAATTTCCATAGATTCCCCTCGAGGTTGCCCACTAGCTGGAAGAGACAACACGAGAAACTGACACCGTTTGTAGAAAATGGATCGTTTAACGAAAAGTTGCCAAACTAGGTCATTTCCTTTACTCTAAAAGCGTTCTCCCCGGGACGAAAGCTCATATTGACCAAATGATGTCAAAATTGGGCATGAATGGATTCATTATGTCCGTATTAGGTTCAAAAACCTGTGGCCATCCCTCGGTTGGAAATACAAGAGATTTCGACCAATTTTGGGACCCAATCGGCCAATTATCCCCAAAACCCCTTTCCGGGCAAACTTCGAACAGAGGTTTTGGACTACATGTATGTCCGTTCGATGTCAAGTCCATTCCCACAGGTTCCCCTGAACCTCGCCCACTGGCCAGACTAGACTGCACAATAAACCGAAGCCGTTTGGAGAAAAAGAACTGTTTGACAAAAAATGGCCAAACTAGATCATTTCCATTGCACTAAAAACGTTATCCTCAGGAGAAAAGGAGAAATTGACCAAATGATGTCGAATTTGGGCATGAATGGACATATCAACTCTATAGTTGGTTCACAAACTTGGGACAACCCCCCGTTTGGAAATTCGGACGATTTTGACTAATTCAAATCCAAACACCAATTGTCTCCTTAGTTGTCTTCTGGATTGAAGTTCGAACGAAGATTTCGGGCTACCTGTAGTCCTGTTCAATGTCATGTCTATTCCCACAGGTTCCCCTCGACGCCGCCCATTGGTTGGAATAGATAGTATGAGATATCAGCATCGTCTAGAGAAAATGGATCGTTTGACGAAAAATTGCCAAACTAGGTCGTTTCCATTGCTCTAAAAGCGTTCTCCCCAGGATGACTGACCAAACCATGTCGGAATTGGGCTTGAATGGATCCCTCAGGTTCATATCAAGTTCAAGAACATGTGGCCACCCCCTTCTGGAAATACAAGAGATTTGGACCAATTTCGGGACTTGACCGGCCAATTGTCCTCGAAACTCTTTTTTGCATTAGGGCCCTTTTTGAACTTAAAAAGGGCCTCTTCCTTGCCTAAACATGTTTGCTAATTAGGATTAATTAACTCATTAATCATCCTATGTGGCAGTTCACCCTGAGTTTATCATGGGTTAAGTTCTATTTTAGTAGTCTTCACTTAGGCCTAACATAATATAGCAAGGACACCTTATTTTTAATGTAGCCAAAAAATTTAAATCCAATATAACATCTATTTTTTCAAGGCCTTCAAAATTCATCTTTTTAAGCTGAGAATGAGTGAAAAGGGGGCCCGATATTTCCTTGGGCCCCCATTTTGAAAAAAATAATTGAAAAAAATGGGGGAGGGGGATGGGAGTACATCCCCCCCATTGTACGCTTGTACCCCCCCCCCCCCCCCGCTCTCTCTTTCTCCCTCGGGGCCAGCTGGCCCGTCGCGCCTCACCCACCCCTCCGGGCCGCTGGCCCTCGTTGAATCGCGTGGCCCGTAGGGCCACACCTAACACCCCCCCTCCCTCGCTGTCCTATCAAAGAGGGAGGGGGGAGACCAGGGAGCGCGCTCTCATCGCGCTCCCATCCGGCTCAGCGGCTCCAAGTGGGCGATAGCACGCTGCTCTGCCCACTTGGAGCCGCTGAGCCGGGTGGGAGCGCGATGAGCGCGCGCTCCCAGGTCTCCTCCTCCCTCTTTGACAGGACAACAAGGGAGGGGGGGGGGGGGTGGTTAGGTGTGGCCCTCCGGGCCACGCGATTCAACGAGGGCCAGCGGCCCGAAAGGGTGGATGGGGCGCGACGGGCCAGCTGGCCCCGAGAGAGAGAGAGAGAGAGAGAGAGAGAGAGAGAGAGAGAGAGAGAGAGAGAGAGAGAGAGAGAGAGAGCGGGGGGGGGGTACAAGCGTACAATGGGGGGGGATGTACTCCCATCCCCCTCCCCCTTTTTTTTTCAAATTTTTTTTTCAAAATAGGGGCCCAAGGAAATATCGGGCCCCCTTTTCACTCATTTTAGGCTTAAAAAGATGAATTTTGAAGGTCTTGAAAAATGGTTATATTGGTATTTAAAATTTAAATTTGAGCCTTGTCAAATCATCATTACTATGGGTTGAGCAAGTAGAGTTAGAGGAGGGTTACTAGGAGGGTTAGAATTTGGAGATCTATTTTACACCATTGGATGTGCCATGCCATATGGACCATTCCATCTCACTTGTCACTCTCTTATTGGTACACATGTCGTCATTAACACTAATTATAATTAGTGAAGAGGCCCTTTTTGAGTCCAAAAAGGGCCCTAATGAACGAACTTCAAACAAAGGTTTCGGACTAATTATATGCTCGTTCAATGTCATGTTTGTTCCCATAGGGTTCCCTTGACGTCGCCCACTGGCCAGACTAGACAACACTATAAACTGATGCCGTTCGGAGAAATGGACTGTTTGACGAAAAATTTCCATTGCACTAAAAGTGTTATAAGGAGAAATTGACCAAATGATGTCAAAGTTGGGCATGAATGGATCCATCGGGTCTCTATCAGATTCACAAACCTGGGACCACCCCCCACCTGAAAAGCTGGATGAATTCGGTCAATCCTGGAACCAAACACCAATTGTCCCCGAAGCTCGTTTTTGGGCTGAACTTCGAACAGAGGTTTCAGGCTACCAGTATGCCCGTTCGGTGTCTTGTCAGTTCCCATAGGTTCCACTCAATGTCGCCCACTAGCTGGAATAGACAGCACGAGAAGCCATCACCGTCTAGAGAAATGGACCATGAACAAAAAATTGACTAGGTCATTTCCATTGCCTTGAAAGCGTTCTCCCCGAGACGAATGGTCATGTTGACCAAACGATGTCAGACTTGAGCAGGAATGGATCCATCAGGTCTATATTGGATTCAAAAACCTTGGACTACCTCCCGCCTAGAAATCTGGGCGATTTTGACCAATTTTGGGACCAGACACCAATTGTCCTCGAAGCCCTTTTCTAAGTTGAATTTCAAATCATTGATTTTGGGCTACCTGTAGGCCCATTTGACATCCTGTCTATTCCTATAGGTTCCTCTCGACGTCGCCTATTGGTCGGAACAAACAGTATGAGAAACAACACCGCTCGGAGAAAATGGACCGTTGAATGAAAATTGCCACACTAGATCATTTCCATTGCCCTAAAAGCATTCTCCCCAGGACGAAAGGCCATTTAGACCAAACGACGTCGAAATTGGGCATTAATGTCTATTAGGTTTGTATCAGATTCATGAACCTAGGGATATCCACGGTCTGAAGATCCGGGCAATTTCGACTAGTTTAGTGACTCGGTGGGCCAATTGTCCTCAAACCCTTTTTTTTTGGCCCAACTTCGAACGGAGGTTTTAGGCTACCAGTATGCCCATTCGGTGTCCTATCTATTCCCATAGGTTCTTCTCAAAGTCACCCACTGGCTGGAATCAACAACACTAGAAACTGACACGGTTCGGAGAAAATGGACTATTTGACGATAAATTGTCAAAGTAGATCATTTCCATTGTCCTAAAAGCAGTTATCCGTAGGACGAAGGTTGAAATTGACCAAACGATATTAGAATTGGGCATGAATGCATCCATCTAGTCTGTATCAGTTTGACAAACCTGGGGCCACCGCCCGTCAGTAAATCTGGGCAATTTTGGCCAATTCCGGGATCAGACACCAATCATACCCGAAGCCCTTTTCCGAGTCAAACTTCGAACGGAGGTCTGGGGCTACTTGTAGGCTCGCTTGACATCCTGTCTGTTTCCACAGGTTCTCCTTGACGTCACCCACTGGTTGGAATAGATAGTCCCCTAAACCAACGCCATTTGAAGAAAATGGATCAGTTGACATAAAATTGCCAAACTAGGTCATTTGCATTGCCCTTAAAGCATACTCTCCGACACGAAAGGTCATACTGACCAAACGATGTTGAAATTGGGCATGAATGGATCCATCAAGTTTTTTCGGGTTCACGAACCTAGGGGCACCCCCCGATGGGGCAATTGTCCCTGAAGCCCCTTCATGGGCTGAACTTTGAACGGAGGTTTATTTCCACATGTTTCTCTTGACATCGCCCACTAGCCAGATTAAATACTATGAGAAAGCGACACCGTCTGGAGAATGTGGACCGTTTGACGAAAAATTGCCAAACTAGGTCATTTCCATTGCCCATGAAGCGTTCTCCTTGAGACGAAAGGTCATACTGACCAAACGATGTCATAATTGGGCATGAATGGATCCATGAGGTTCATATCTGGTTCACAAACCTAGGGTCACCCCCGGTTTGGAAATCTGGCTGATTTTGACTAGTTCAAGGACCCGATGGGCCAATTTTCACCGAAGCCCTTTTTTTGGGCCGAACTTCGAATGGAGGTTTCAGGCTACCAAGATCCCGGTTTGGTTCCTTGTCTGTTCCCGTAGGTTCCCCTCGACGTCGCCCACTGGTCGGAATACACAACACGAGAAATCGATGCCGCTGAGAGAAAAAGGATCGTTTGACATCGAGAAATTGACAAATACTATGAGAAATTGACACTGTCTAGAGAACATGGACCGTTTGACAAAAAATTGCCAAACTTGGTCATTTCCATTGCCCATAAAGCGTTCTCCTCGGGTTGAAAGGTCGTAATGATGAAACAACATCGGAATTGGGCTAGATGAATCCATCAGGTCTATATCAAATTCACAAACCCAGGGCTACCCACAGTTTGGAGATCCAGGCAATTTTAACTAGTTTAGAGACCCGATGGGCCAATTGTCCTCGAATTCCTTTTTTGGGCCCAACTTCGAACGGAGGTTTCAAACTACTAGTATGCCCGTTCCGTGTCCTATCTATTCTCACAGGTTCCCCTCGAAGTCACCCACTGGTCAGAATAGACAACACTAGAAATCGACGCCGTTAAGAGAAAATGGTTTATTTGACGAATAATTGCCAAACCAGGTCATTTCCATTGCCCTAAAAGTGTTATCTGCCAGGAAGAAGGTTCAAATTGACCAAACGATATCGGAATTGGGCATGAATGGATCCATCAGGTCTGTATCGATTTGACAAACTAGGGCCACCCTCCTTCCATAAATCTGGGCGATTTTGACCAATTCCAAGTTCAGACACCAATTGTCCAAACAGAGGTTTTGAGCTACCTGTAGGCCCGCTCGACATCCTGTCTATTTCCATAGGTTCTCCTTGACATCGCCCACTGGCCGAAACAAATAGTGCTCTAAACCGACTTCATTTGGAGAAAATGGACTGTTTGACAAAAAATTGCCAAACTAGGTCATTTACATTGCCCTTAAAGTGTACTCCGCGGGACGAATGGTCATACTAATTAAACAATATTGGAATTGGGCATGAATGGATCCATCAAGTCCGTATCGGGTTCAGGTACCTAGGGCCACCCCGATGGGCCGGTTGTCCCTGAAGCCTGTTCTAGGCCAAACTACGAACGGAGGTTTCAGACTACCAGTATGCCCGTTCAGTGTCTTGTCAGTTCCCACAGGTTCTACTAGATGTCGCCCACAGGTTCCACTAGATGTCGCCCACTAGCTGGAATAGATAGCATGAGAAACCGACGCCGTATGGGGAGATGGACCGTTGAACAAAAAATTGCCAAACTAGGTCATTTCCATTGTCCTGAAAGCAGTCCATGCAGGGCGAATAGTCATACTGACCAAATGATGTCACAGTTGGGCATGAATGGATCCATCAGGTCTGTATCGGATTTAGAAACCTTGGACCAGCCCCTGTATAGAAATCTGGATGATTTCAATCAATTCCGAGACCAGACACCAATTGTCCTCGAAGCCCTTTTCTGAGTCAAATTTCAAACGAAGATTTCGGGCTACATGTACGCTCGTTCGACATCCTGTCTAATCCCATAGGTTCCCCTTGATGTCGCCCACTGGTCGGAATAGACAGAATGAAAAACCGACGCCATTTGGAAAAATGGACTCTTTGATGGAAAATTGCCAAACTAGGTCATTTCCATTCCCTAAAAGCGTTCTCCTCGGGACGAAAGGTCATATTGACCAAATGATGTCGGAATTGGGTACGGATCTAGCGGGTCTGTATCGGGTTCACGAACCTAGGGCCACTGGAACGGAGGTCTCAGGCTACCAGTATGCTCGTATTGGGACTAAAGGCCATATTGACCAAACGATGTCGGAACTAGACACGAATGGATCCGTCAGGTCCATATTGGGTGCACAAACCTGGGCCCACTCTTCGTTTGAAAATTCAAAAGATTTCTAACATTTTCAGGACCGGACCGTCCAATTGTCCCCGAAACCCTTTTTTGAGTCAAACAAAAAAACAAAGGTTTCGGACTACCTATATGCTCGTTCGATGTCTTGTCTATTCCCACATGTTTCTCTCGACATCGCTCACTGGCCAGAAAAAATACTACGAGAAATCGACGCCGTCTGGAGAACATGGACCGTTTGACAAAAACTTGCCAAATTAGGTCATTTCCATTGCCCATAAAGTGTTCTCCTCAGGACGAAAGGTCATACTGACCAAACGATGTCATAATTGGGCATGAATGGATCCATGAGTCCGTATCTTGAAGCCCTTTTTTGGGCCAAACTTCGAATGGGGGTTTTAGGCTACCAATATGTCCGTTTCGTGCCCTGTCTATTCCCGTAGGTTCCCCTCGTCGTCACCGCCCACTGGCCGGAATACACAACATAAGAAATTCATTCCGTTGAGGAAAAAAGGACCTTTTGACAAAAAATTGCCAAAACCAGGTCATTTCTAGTCCTAAAAGTGTTATCCACGGGAAAAAGGGTCAAATTGACCCAACGATGTCAGAATTGGACATGAATGGATCAATCAAGACTATATCATGTCACAAACCTGGGGTGACCCCCGTTTGGAAATCCAGGCAATTTCAGCTAGTTCCATAACCAGACACCAATTGTCCTCGAAGCCATTTTCCGGGTTGAACTTCGACCAGAGGTTTCAGGCTATATGTATGCCCGTTCGATGTCTTGTCTATTCCCACAGATTTCTCTTGACGTTGCCCACTGGCCAGAACAGACAATGTGAGAAACCGACCCCATTTGGAGAAAATGGAACGTTTGACAGAAAATTGCTAGACTAGGTCATTTTTGTTACCCTTAAAGCGTTCTCCTCTCGGTACGAAAGGTCACACTGACCAAACGATGTCGGAATTGGGCATGAATGGATCCATCAGGTCCGTATTGGGTTCACGAACCTAGGGCCACCTCTGATCTAGAAATCCGGACGATTTCGACTAGTTCAGGGACCCGATGGAAAAATTGTCCCCGAAGCCCTTTTCCTGGCCAGAACTTCGAACAGAGGTTTCAGGCTAGCACTAAGCTCGTTCGATGTTTTGTTTATTTCCATAGGTTCCACTTGACGTCACCCATTGGCCGGAAGAGACAACACTAGAAACTGACGCCGTTGGGAGAAAATGGATTATATGACAAAAAATTGCCAAACTAGGTCATTTTCATTGTCCTAAAGGTGTTGTCCATGGGACGAAGGTTCAAATTGACCAAACGATATCAAAATTGGGCATGAATCTGTATCGGTTTGGCAAACCTGGAGGCACCCTCGTCTGGAAATCTGGACGATTTTGACCAATTCGGGGACCAGACACCAATTGTTCCCGAAGCCCTTTTTCAAATCGAACTTTGAATGGAAATTTTGGGCTACCTGAAGGCCCGTTCGAATTTCCACAAGTTTCCCTCGATGTCGTCCACTGGCTTGAACACCCTTATGGACCAATTATGAAAATTTGCCATTATGGAACGAGATTTATAGGAACTTCGTTGTAGATTATTTGTTTTTTAATTCTCTTCTAAGTTTTTACACAATTGAAGTGTAATTTGCTAAGATGCTTTTCTTACTTATTCTTGCTTATTTTCTTTTCAAATTTCCTTATGCTTTAGTGATAAAAACATATTTTTTCATGTATGGTTGTAGTTAAGTTTTGTAGTTTGTGCTTCATCGAATAAACATATAAACAAGTCTTAATGTTTGGGTTCTTGCTCTATCAAAGTTGCAAAATAAGTTGTATGATACTGTTTGTCTCTTGTAAAAAAAACTTTGCAATTGTCTAATTGGTGGTTTACTCCCAAAATATTGTATGCACATTAATGAGTACAAGTATATGTTATATTTGATTCTGTTGAATCAATATAAAAGTGATCCAGAGAGAGAGAGAGAGAGAGAGAGAGAGAGAGAGAGAGAGAGAGAGAGAGAGAGAGAGAGAGAGAGAGAGAGAGAGAGAGAGAGAGAGAGAGAGAGAGAGAGAGAGAGAGAGAGAGAGAGAGAGAGAGAGAGAGAGAGAGAGAGAGAGAGAGAGAGAGAGAGAGAGAGAACTCCTAATGTTTGATGTTGTATGAACTTAATATTTGTAATTTCTTTTTCTAATGACATACTCATCGATTTCTAATAAGTTTTATACACTTATTGCAACAAATTCTTCAGAACAATTGAATGAGGTTGCAAGAATGTATGAAATCTTGAATGAAAAAAGCTATCGCGAGAGAATAAATACAATTATTGCAGATGTGGGAATTGGTTGTCCTAGACATAATTGTTTGAAGGAGACAAAGCCTCTTATATATGACACTTCTTCATCTAATGAAGATGCAGAAGAAGAGTATCGACCCAAGAGAAGTCGTTATATTGATGACGAGGCAATAGAAGAGGATTGTGGTCCTCCACATCCACCACAAGGTATTGTATAAAGTATTTAATATTGTACCTAATAACTTGACACTTTTGCTAAATTTTATGATATTATTATTTTTCATGTATGCAGATATCTTTGGTTCTCATGAGATGGTAATTTCTACTGTGTCAGATAATTATGACCCTCTTTTTATGAGTCATTGTGATGATGATGAGGCAATAAGAGAGGCCAATAGTCTACCATCGTCACCATGAGGTGCTCAATCATGAAGGGTTTGAATGTCATGCAATTAATATTATCACAGTTAAATTGGTTGCAAAATTTTTGTTTGAATCAATAAATGTATTGTATTCTTTTATCTATGCAGGTACAATAGGCTCTCATGGGACGATCAATCCCGTACCATTAGACAATCTTGTCTCTCTTGTAGATATGGGTAAGTCTAGACAAATAGATAAAAGAGCACGTAGAAGAAAAACACTGAGAGAGGAAAAAACAATAGAGGGTCAAATTGTAGTGGAAACCACAGATGGAGGTCAACCTAGAGGTGATCATTGAGAAAGATTTGTACAGAGGTTTAGGGTAATATTATCTCGATTTGACCTTACAGTGTCTAATGTCAAGAATTGTCCAAAGGTCGAAATTGATGCTGTAAAGCAAGGACTCGAGGTATACAACATGCGACACAATTCATATAAAATGTGCATGCTTTATTTTATTTTTTTAGATGATATATTTAAAGCATAAAATGTCATTTTTGATGTTTTTGTATTGTCATGTGCTAGGCTTCATACAACTGTAAATATGTGGACAAATATTTCAAAGGCAAATTTTCACATATCTTTTGTAATTTACGGCATGAGGTACTTTCTTATAAAAATAAGTAGAATTATATGGTCTTTTTAATGTAGCAATGAACATTAGTTAAATTTTCATCTAAAATATAAAGTCATATTTGTACCTATAGTTCATATCAACTAATTGTATCAAACATGTGAATTTATAGGTCTTTAAAACTATAGCCGATGCACATGCAAAGGGAGAAGAGCCAAATAAGCCTCGCTGGTTGCAAGATCAAGAAAAGTGGCTCAAATTTCAACAGATTTATGATTCTCCAGAACACCAGGTATTCAAGAAAAAACATTATTGTATTTCACTTATGTATGTCAATAAAAAAAATGTTTTGTAGAATTTAACTTTATGACTGGTACGTTTGGCTTTCAACAGAAGATGAGAGAAAGAAACAGTGCAAATCGTGCAAAATTCATGAGAAGTTTACACGTGGGTCGTGCTGGCTATGTGGGGTTGAAGGATGATATGGTATACTTTTGAAATCTCTAATTGTTATATCAATTTTTTTGTAATATTATAAGTATGTGACTTCTTCTTCAATTTTGTCATAGGAAAAAGAGTTAGGACGAGGACCATCAGCTAGAGAGCTTTTGATTTGTGCACATACTTTCAAAGGAAGTAAAAATCATGGAGAGCTTTATGAATTTGCAAAGAAGAAAATACAGGTATAAAAGTTCGTTGAAAGAAAATTATCTATATGGTCAATGTAACAATATCTAATTTTCAACTAACATTTCATTTGTTCTTCCAATTGCTAGTGTTTGATTGAAACCGTCGGGGTTGAGGCTAGCATTTCTCTAGATGCTTATTTTGGAAAAGTAAATAGAGGACCTGTTCCAGGATGTGGTCTTGGTGCAGCGCTACCTGATCGTAGGCATAGATCTAATTATGTCAGCTTGGAAGAGGTAGATAGACTTGTTGATGCAAGGCTAGATTCACAAGTGGAGGCAAAAGTAGAGGCAAAGGTGGAGTCAAGGATCAAAGAATTGCATGATAGTTTGATACGAATGCTTGCCAAGATTCTTTGCATGAACCAAAACACACCACCGCCTCCAGTGCCTCATGTATGCATGCATACCCAAAATTTTGTTGATTCAACTTGTTAGAAATGTATAACTAATTCTAATTTGGTCATTTATGATATTTGTTATGTTAAATGATTGTTATGCACAAAACCACAACAAGAGCTTGAGAGAGAGAGAGAGAGAGAGAGAGAGAGAGAGAGAGAGAGAGAGAGAGAGAGAGAGAGAGAGAGAGAGAGAGAGAGAGAGAGAGAGAGAGAGAGATTTTTATTAAATGATGTTTTGTTTGGCTTGTAGGGTAACCAATTCTTACAACCTCAAGTGACTGAAATGCCTCAGGTGCAAATTTTAAGCACAGATGTATAATAGATGTTATTTGGTCATTTTTTTATATTTATTAGATTTAAGAATTGTTATGCACATAGATAGTATGAAAGCATGAGAGAGAGAGAGAGAGAGAGAGAGAGAGAGAGAGAGAGAGAGAGAGAGAGAGAGAGAGAGAGAGAGAGAGAGAGAGAGAGAGAGAGAGAGAGAGAGAGAGAGAGAGAGAGAGAGAGAGAGAGAGAGAGAGAGAGAGAATTTTAGCAAGTTATGTTTGGTTTGCAAGGTAGATAATTATAGCATTAATTTTTTTTTTTTGGCCTGTAGGGTAGTCAATTGCAACCAGATCAGGTACCTCAGGAATGGATATACAAAAATATTATTTTTATGAATCAAATTATTAAAAAAGTATGGTACAAGAAGATTTATTATTTATGATCATTATTGGGTTAAGTAATTGTTATGCACAATATTGTCAAGATTTGAGAGAGAGAGAGAGAGAGAGAGAGAGAGAGAGAGAGAGAGAGAGAGAGAGAGAGAGAGAGAGAGAGAGAGAGAGAGAGAGAGAGAGAGAGAGAGAGAGAGAGAGAGAGAGAGAGATGCCTAAGGATTTTGATTAGACTCTATTTGGCCATCTCTCTCTCTCTCTCTCTCTCTCTCTCTCTCTCTCTTTGTGAATGGATTGAGTTCTACAAGTTACTATAAAGTGTTGTTCTTTTTGTATGTAGGAACACACAAAAGAGCAGACGAATGTTACACAATCCAGTCCTTGTGCAAAAAGCAAGAATTTCCAATCCTTAAAAAATGTGTGTTTAGAAAAAAAAAAATTCTAGTCAAATTAATTTGATATATAAATGACGTATAATATGACAATGAATAGAGGTCATTTGTAATCTTCATAGTATTACAAAAATGAAATTGATTTGAAGTCACAAATTCTTAATGCTTGTAATGAATAAATTTGTCATTTTTGCAGCAAGAAACCAATCTCAAACTAGGGAGCTTCTTGAAACTTCTCTGGTATGTTCTATTTGTACAATAAATGGTGGTTTGTAGTCTTGAAATTTCAGCGTGTCATTATTTCAAATGTAATGATCAGTTTTACTATCATGTTTAATTTTATATGTGATTCCAATAGAAGACTACAGCCAATCAAGATGAGGAGAGAGTTCAAATAAAAAGAAATAAAAGAATGCTCGTCTATAAGGAGCAAGACAAAATTAGAAAAGAGGTCAATATTTTTAACCTATTTATTCATGACATTAGTATGATTTTTTAAATTAAAATATTAATTTGTTTGGTAAGAATGAAGCTTCATTTTTTTAAAAATTTTTCTTGCTTTAGTAATATAATGTTTCATTTACGTTATAAGATAAGCCTATACTTGTTTCGAATGTGCTGACACATCCATATCGATGAAATTTATAGGTCATTGCACTTGGTGCAACGATAGACATTTTGAACATCAAGAGAAAGGTCGTTGCACGTGGCACTTTAGAGAGTAAAGATCCTAAAAGCACATGGCATTGTAGTTCCATTGGAGATGGTTATTATCTTTTATGGGTGAAGGAAGTATTAGCACCAGAGGAAGAACTCCTAAAACCACATGAAGAATTTCAAACGTTAGTAGAAGTTGTTGGATTACAACTTGCATGGCCAAAAACTCTCATTATAAAATCACAAGGGTTTTAAAAGAACATTATTTATATAATTTCTTTTTATATTTGATGAGTTTCAATGATTTGTACTAAATTAGTCTAGCTATAATGTGTGTGTTACAATTGATCACTCTACTTTTGGTTCACACCAAAGCATAAGATATTAATCACAAGAAAAATGACAATGGTTGTCATTTAAGTTGACTTAAATGACAGTTTTTGCTCATTATTTATTTTACATTTGGAAATCTAAGAAAAACCAATTTCATGGTCGTCGTTTATTTTTAAGTTGATTTATATGACTATTTTTTGTCATCATTTATTCTCATTTTGGCAAAATACAAAAGACGATTTTTATTGGTATCTTCCATTACATAGAAAAGATGATTTTCATTGACCGTCATTTGAGTTGACTTAAATGACGGTTGGCTGTCATTTATTCTTCATTTTGGCAAAATAAAAAGGATGGTTTTTAATGGTCGTCATTTAAGTTGATTTAAATAACGTTTTTTGGCCGTCAACTATTCTTCTTCGTTTTGGCAAAATAAAAAGGACGGTTTATAATGGCCGTCATTTATATTGATTTAAATGACTGTTTTGGGTCGTCATTTATTCTCCATTTTGGCAAAATAAAAAAGACGGTTTTTAAGGATTGTCATTAAAGTTCACTTAAATGACGATTTTTGGCCGTCATTTACTTTTTGTTTGGGCAAAATAAAAAAGACGGTTTATAATGGCCGTCATTTAAATTGATTTAAATGATGGTTTTTGGCCGTCATTTATATTCGTTTTGGCAAAATAAAAAAGGACGGTTTCTAATGGCGGTCATTTAAGTTGATCTAAATGACGATTTTTGGCCGTCATTTATTCTTCTTCGTTTTCGCAAAATAAAAAAGACGGTTTATAATGGCCGTCATTTAAATTGAATAAAATGACGGTTTTGGGTCGTCATATATTCTCCATTTTGGCAAAATAAAAAAGACTTTTTTTAATGACCAGCATTAAAGTCCACTTAAATGACAGTTTTTGGCCGTCATTTACCTTCCGTTTGGGCAAAATAAAAAGGACAATTTTTAATGACCGTCATTTAAATTGATTTAAATGACGGTTTTTGGCCGTCATTTATCTTTCATTTTGACAAAATAAAAAGGATGACTTTTAATGGCCGTCGTTTAAGTTGATTTAAAGGATGGTTTTTGGCCGTCATTTATTTTCCATTTTGGCAAAATAAAAAAGACAATTTTTAATGGCCATCATTTAAGTTGATTTAAATGACGGTTTTTTATCGTTGTACATGGTACCTTGGTACATGAAGTGGAAACGAGTATTTTCCTCGTCCCAGGTGGCATAAGCGTGAAGGGCGAGGCCCATGTTAATCTCAGAATGGAAAAGCGCCGGGTAAAAACCCATTGCACTCTAGAAGTGGGCCGGCTGTCTGCAGCCATGGTTGGATCAAAACGTCAAAGGGTAGAGGCCAAATCTGTGTGGCCTCGGGGATTTCATGCTGGATCACCTGTTTGGTGCCAGAGTCTTCAGAGGATGAGGAGGCCATGTTAGCAATGATGATTAGAGGTCAAGTAGAAAAAACAGTGAAAAATGAAAAAAGGTGTGGAAACGACAGAAAACTGTGAATAAGGAGTGTTGGATGACAGATCGGTGTTCAGTATGATCAGATGATAGTTGGTAAGAAGTTTGGTCACAAATGGAGAACTTGGTAATTTCAGTGTAAATTTTGGCAAAGCTTCGCTAGCAAAGGTGACAAATGACTCGAATTCGGCCCTTATATAGCGGAATTTAGAGTGCATATTAGGTGAAATCCACTTTTCTTTGTTCAGTTCCACCCAAATGTTGGCAAGCACCTTCTTCACAAAATTCTAAGACCTCAGGGGAGTCTGCGAGAGTTCAGAAGGTGATTTGAATGCTATGCAAAGATTCTACGAGGGTTCAAGCTGTCTGCGAGGGTTCAACTCTCACAGGAAGTGATCTCTCGCACAACTTGTTCTTGTGATTGAATTTTCAAGATCAGACCATGTAGGCAGGCTAATTTCACTGCTCTGATTTCATCTAGGCACCTTGCTAGGGTTGGTAAGTTGATCTTGATGCTCTGCGAGGGTTCTAAAAATTCGGCTTTTGGGAACCCTCGCACACACTAGAAAATGGTGATTCCTCCATCAGGAACTCTCACAAAGATTTTCATGGATGCATCTAGGTCAGATCTGGTGACTGTCCAAGTTTCAAGAGCTTTTTCTTAGGAGATCTCAAAAAAATCATGAAAAAGTGCTCTTTCAGAGTGTTTTTTTGACGAGATCTCGAGATTTTTGGATTTTTAACTTTTGTAACTTGGTAATCATCTTCATCCAGGTTTGATCTGACTATTGGTGATTCTCTGAAATTTTTAATGGATACTTGGTAACAGATCCCTCAATCAATCTAATGACCTGCTTCCTTTTTTATCCTATCTGGATCTGGATCCTTCTTAAATTCTGATGGATTTTCTCGATCTTGCCAGATCTGCCTGAATCTTGATGGAACTAGCTTGATTTGGCTTGATTTTTTTAGATCTAGCGGTGATGGCTTAGCAGATTAGCATTTTGTAACGTGCCCCCACCAATCTGGATCTATCTCACTATGGTGGCCAGTACTTGTGCAACCGGCTACCGTTGATGGGTGTATCGAATGGTATCTCATCTAACTTTTCTAAATTCACGGCTCCATGATTAAGAATTTCCTTGATCCGATAGGGACCTTCACCTGTGAATTTTAATTTCCCTTTGATCGCCTTGGTTTTATACATCAAGGCTAGATCTCCGGAATGAAGATCCTTCTTTTGTAACCTGTGATCATGCCATGCTTTGTGTCTTTCCTTTTCAGTTGCTAGTGCATCGGATGTAGTAGGTCATAATTCAATTTTGTTGGCCTTCTCGCCCTTTGACACATATTGCACTTTTTAAAGTATTCCTCCGTATCTTTATGAATCATTGGCCACCAACATCCTGATTGCAGGATCTTGCAAATTGTAATGTCGGATGCAAAATGGCCCCCACCCATGCCTTCATGTGAAAGTGAAATGATCTGGGTGGCCTCATGAGGAAGAATACACCGCCGAAGAATTCCATCTAGTCCTCTTCGGTATAGCTGGCTGGCAATCAGTTGATAAGGTCTAGCCTTCAAGATCAATTTCTGCTGTTCCGCCTTTGGTATTGATTTGTCTGGTTGGCCCCGCATTAGATATTCAACAATGTCGGCAGCCCATTATGGTACTGTGTCCACGTAAAATAAGATAGCATCTGCTAGCTCATCGTTAGGTTGGGTTGCAATCTCCTTCCTCTTGATTCGTGATACATGATCTGCCATGTAATGTTGTTTTCCATTGCGAACTACTATCCAAAAATCAAATTCCAACAACAAAAATAGCCATCTGGTGATTCTCCCGGTGTTGCAAGTTTTATTAACGAGATAGAGCAAGGGTTGATGGTCCGTATAAAAAGCAAAATGTGCCAGTGCTTCCCGTTCTGTGGTTGAATAATTCATTTCGGTATCACTGAGCTGTCGGCTTGCAAATCAGATTGGAAAATCCTTTTTGTTTCATCTGGCTGGGTTAAGACTGCTCCAACTACATACTTCGATGCATCGGCGTTGCTGTTATATCTCCCTATAAGGCCTTCAGTTTCTGGTCAAACTGCACCGTAAGTTGCTCCATCTGATGTTTGTGTAATTTCGTCATTTGCTCCAACAGCAGTTCTATGGATAGAGCAGATGCGGTTGATGATGATGATGCTAACGAAGGAGTAGGAGTGTGGGTGGATGGATATTCATCGTCAGATCCCTCATCCTCGTCCCTGATGGCATCTTCCATAGCTTCTTGCAAAGTAGCGTATTGCTCCTGTCGTTTCAGTTCTCTTCTGATGCTTCGTGGTAGTCCGACTAGGAACCACATGATCACCGCATGATTGGGAGTTAGGACTGCACTGCACTCGGATCATAGGTGTTTGACCTGCTCAATATAGTCCTTGACCCTTTCTCGTTTTTCCATCTTGACTTTGCTCAGTAGGAGAAATGGGTCTTCTAGGAACTTTCTTGGTTTAAAGCGCGTAATGAGAGCCGCCTTAACCACTTCCCAGGTGAATTTTTCTTCCTCCGACATGTTAAAAAGCCAATCCTGAGCCACTCCAATAAGGACATGGGGAACATCATCAGCTTCTCCGCAGGTGTCCGTTCGTCGTAGATTTCACAAGCTTGCTCATAGATCTGGAGTAATCGGATGAGATCTGATAATCCGTCGTATTTTGGTATTTCCATCTATGGTGCTCTCCGGACTGCTTGCAAGGGAGCGACAAGTACGGGTTGTCCCATTGGATCCATTGGTGCTGGTTCCGGTTCTGTCTCTTGTTGTACGGCTGCTAATCTGGGAAGGTGTGGTGCTTGATTTGTTATCCTTCATGCTATTGATCATCTCGATCTCAGATTCATCTGATGGTGGGTTCCAAAGTGATTGGATCTTGCTTATACATTAGAATGCAGTCTGGATCTCAAAGATCTAATCGATCTGATCGGCCGAAAGAGAATTTTAGGCCTTTTAAGGTGGTTTTTCCTTGATAACTTTTTACTCCTTGTACTGATTGACTTGATATTTTGGCAGTAGCTGGATCTGATGCAGATCTTTCCACTGATCTGGTCTGCGAGGGTTCTTTAGCTATTTTTGCAGATAAAAAATCTGATATCTCTCTAATCTTTGGGAAGTAACTCTCGCAAGGCTCACAGTAGTTGGATCTGGGTCAGATTTCACTATAGAATTCTCTACGAGAGTTAACTCTTGCAAGAAGTGAAAATTTCACTGTCTACAAGGGTTCAAAACCACTTTTTTGGCTTGATCTTCACCAAATCTCAAAACTAACTCTCGCAGGCTAAATCACTGATGGAAATGATCATTCTGAATCGATTGAGAGGGTCTGCGAGAGTTCTTACTGGAAGGATTTGCTGGATTTTCACTTTTTAGCGATTTTTTTGCACTTAAATCCAATTTTCTGCTCACTGGAATTAAACTAACTCTTGCAAGCTTCTTTGTGTCCTGGTCTCACTGAGATGGAACTTCAGAGGGCTCTACAAGAGTTCTTATAAAGATTTGAATTTTTTTGGATTTTTTTAAGGGTTTTTTGAATTTTTTATGATTTTTCTCTGATTTTTACAATCTACTTGAAACTAACTCTCGCAGGTTTCTATGCAGGTTTGGGATAGTACCCTGGAGCTGCTGCCAGTCATGCAAGAGTTAATTCACACTAGTTCTGAAGATATAAAAATCTGATGAGATTTTAGGCTCTTTTTTCCTCCAAAAATACAGATTGGTGTGTCAAGCCCTTAGAGGCTGTTCAGGGCCTCTACCCTCTCACACCTTTTTCGCTAGTTGTGAACAGTCCAAACACAAAAAATATAAAAAACTAACTCTAAACACCTAGAAATCTACCTAAAACTACTCTAAAAAGTAAGAAAATAGCTAAACTAGTTAGTGAAAACCTATCCCCGGCAACGACACCATTGTAGGGTCAAAAATCTTGCATAATATAATCCTCCCGCCTGTCAACAAGAGTTAGATCACTGGATAGCCACCTAACTATGCATAGATGCTAAATTTAGTTAGTTTCCTACTTCCTCCCTAACTCTATTCACCACTAACACTACTCTCCCTTAACTCTACTCCTCTACACTAGCATTCATTATGATTTGGGTGAAGGAAAGGGATAGAAAAGGAGAGGAAGAGAGAAGAGAAGAGAGAAAGAGAGAGAGATGAGATGGAGGTTAGCTTAAATGCTCAATGTCATTGCTTATGGAAAAACCTTAACTAGCATAACCAAAAAAGCATGGGAAATGAAAATAACAAGCAATCACAACAATAGCATAAACAAGATTGATTAGCAAATGAGGATGCTTGAGCTCTCAAAATGGTAGAGTCTTCTCCTCTCCATTAAGCATGAAAATAGTGTACAAATGGTGTCTTTTTATAAAATGGGGAAGGGCCTTGCTCCTCAATCCTTTTGGCTAATATTCACATTGATCATATTCATTCATTTTGGATCCAACTTGATCCAAGGGTCCACAAAAAGTACATTGGAAATCACAAGATTCATGTGAGTCCAAAATTGGACCCAACTCTAAAAAGTAAACTCTAAGTTTAGAATTGATTTTGGGCCTCAAGTTTTATTTTAATTACAAAGGGCCCAAGTCTATTATTTTATTTACAACTTCACTTGCGTGCTCATTGGGCCATGGATTTATACACGTAGGATGCCATGCCATCACAACACATTTTATTGGATGATTTTATTTATTTACACTTTGTTGGGAATACCCCCAACAACAACTACTATATCTTGCGACAATCAAAGCTGCATTCACCTTGCCAAAAATCCAGTTTTACATGCTTGAACCAAGCACATCAAAATACATTATCATTTTGTTTCGAGAGAAATTTTTTGATGGAGACATTGATCTTGTTTTTTGTAAATCTGAAGATCAAGTGGCAGATATTTTTACTAAGTCATTAGATAGATGTAAATTTGAAAAGTTTCGTACTCTACTAGGAGTAGAAGAATGTAATTTTATCATTGAGGGAGAGTGTTAGAAATCAATGATAAACTTCATTGTTACACTTCTTAGTTACTGTTTACGATGTACTTTATTACTGGCTGTAACTAGCCGTTGGCTAGTCTAGTAGTCTACTCCTAGGTTCTCCCTCTCTATCAGAGTTTAGGGTTTATATGTACATTTCACATTCAGTATGTGGCAGTGTGATAGAGTGATATTGCGTGTTCTTCTTCCGTCTCCCTACTTGGTGATTGTTTATGGTGAATGCTTGATGTTGCATTTTTTTATTGTTGACAATGAACACAGTATAATTGTTTGCTAACAGAAGCTATAATTTCTTGTTCATATTTTTGGGTGTGAGGATCATCAAAGCAAGCATCAATTTTACATGGGATTGATACTGGATTTTGTTTGAGAGTGTGTGGTAATTCAAATCATACTCAAACATGTTCAAAATAGTTACAACTAAATGGATGCTGAAGTTGTCATATTTTTGTGCATGCATTATATTTTAGTATTGTACCCAAGCTACCAACTATTATTTTGATTAATGCACTTGAAATGGATATTGAGAAAAGTACTCTTGAAGACAATGAACTCTAGCTAGATTATAATATGTTTTAATTCTTGATTATAGTTCTTGCCACACGAGTTTTGGTGCAATTATTTTCAAGCATCGATGTATTCATAAAAATTTGTTCTTAAAAAGTCACTAATCTGCAAATTGGCTTAAAAAAAGCTCACCACAAAAAGCTCACCATGAAAAGCTCGTCGAGAAATGCTCGCCAAAATATCGCACTCTGATCGTACAAGCATCTTCATAAAACTTCACTTTAAGACCTTTTCTTAGCAATTGACTCACACTAAGTAGGTTCTTAGTAATAGATGGAATGAACAAAACATTTTTCAAATGAACATTCCTATTTGTCGAGCGAGAAATAGGAATTGTGCCAATCTCTTTGATTGCACAATCACCATCATTGACCATGTAGATCACCCTCTTATCATCTCCACATGCCAATAAAGAAGTGAAATACTCCTTGTGAAAAGTCATGTGTGAGCTTGCTCCACTATCAGGTTCAATATCTCCAACAATAGAACTCAAACATGAAGACATCATAAAAGTATCATCACTTGTGTTTTGAGCATCAACACCATCTTCATCAAGAGTTATATTACCTTGCTTGTCTCCTTGATCTCTTTTCTTTTGGTAGAAATCACTAGCAAAGTGACCTTTGATGCCACAATAGAAGCACTTCAATTTAGACCTATGTTTCTTCTTACCAAAAGAAGAAGACTCAAAATAAACTAAAATTTAAAATTCTTACAAGTAAAAAATTCACAATCCAAAACAAACCGATTAAACAAAATGTTTAAAGAACATTCTTTTTAGCTAAAATTAAATTTATAATAGATTATGTCCTTTATTGTGTTTTCTCATATTTAAACTACTACCTAAAAATTGTCTTTCATTTGGATAATGTCAAATCCATATTGTAAATATAAGGTAAAACATCATGTGTGATATCATCCAAACAATGAGCAATGATGAGAAAAATTAGTAGTTGAAATTTTATAAAAACTACTTTTATAGGTCGAGAGTAAGAAAAATCCTAACTATTTCAATCTAATGTACCATTATCTTTTGTAATAAAAAAATACCTACAATGATAAGAAAACAATATCCTGGGAAAGATATAAATAAAATGTGTTTGGGCACTCGCAAATCTCGCATATGTATTTGGCACTTACAAATCTCGTCAAAGATAGATCAATATTATATATCAATATTTAAAAAAAAAAAGGTATGTTCTTGAAATGATTGCAAACTCAAATTATCATTATCAATATGTATACATAAAAAAAGATATTCTTTTTTCATTAAAAAAAACCTCTCTTTATACAAAAAATCGATACGCGATATCGATTTATCGTATCAATGGGAGGTTTTTTTTTTTTTTTTTTTCATATGGGAAATCAATACCGGATATCGATTTCCCGTATCAAGGGATTTTTTTTTTTTCATACGGAAAATTGATACCGTGTATCAATTTCCCGTATCAAGGGAGGTGTTTTTATGAAAAAATAGTATCTTTTTTAAATTAAAAACTGTTGTTTTTTCTTATGTTCTCACAAAAATCCAAGAAATGTTTAGATTTAATATGATTTTCTAGAATAACCTTGTCTTCCTTCTCGAGAATCCGGTTTTCCAATATATGTGTTTGGGCACTCCAAATCTTGTCAAAGACAAGAAGTACCTGCTAAATTTTGGAGGGGAAATGTGTAGGAAATCAAGGTGGGTACAATGGCTGCCACACTTGCAGATGACAATCCTCTTGGCCATCCTCTTGTTTGCTTTCTCAAGAATCTGGTTTTCCAATATATGTGTTTAGGCACTCCAAATCTCGTCAAAGACAATAAGAACTTGCTAACTTTTGGATGGGAAATGTGCAGGAAATCAAGGTGGGTACAATGACTGCCACACTTGCAGATGACAATCCTCTTGGCCATCCTTTTTGGTTATGCAAGGTTGTTGAATTGTCAAATTATGAGAATGGTGAGATTGTATCTATTAATGTACACTGGTATTGAACAAAACATCATGATGTATTTACAAGAAAGTATGTTCCTTAAATGATTGCAAACTCAAATGGTAAAAGAATACATCTCACAACCAAAAATCCGTTCCACTCAAGTCGAGGAAGTTGACATTATTGTTTATGAATGTGAATTAACCAATTTGGGTCACTAGTTTTGAAAAATAACAAAGGAAATTCTTCTTCAAAGATTGCCAAAAAAAAGAATGTATTGTTGAAATAGAGTTTCAATCCAATTGATGATATCAGTCTCAGAATCTTGATGGATTCCCAATGGCTTGTGTCGCTTTCTTTGGTCTCGGTCGATTGTGTAATCAATGGTAGATGAAATTGTTTTTTCTAATGGGCTTGCAGGCTTGATCGTCCAAGTATTTAATAGAGAATCCATCATGGAAGAATATCGTAGACTGCTTCTAATCTTGGTTGACTGTGTTGCATTTATGTGCATGAGCTTAGTAAGGAGGAAGCACATAATTTTTTACTGGCATTGAGAATGTCTCCGAACTGATGTGACCCATTCTTATTGTTGGATGGCGGAGTGCTGATTGTTTAGCTGGAAAAGCATTGATCTGGAATTGCTTTCATAAGTGCAATTGCTTACCCACTACTTCCTTGAGCAATCATTTTAATAGACCCACCATCTTCAAGGTCTTTTGGTGCTCCTTTCCTTTTTGATCCTTGAGATCCATTCTTTTTCTCTCTAGCTGGCTCCCAATTGATTCGAATGCTAGCCATCTTATTTTACAGTTATAAGGCATGGGTCTAAGTGCTTTCTCATGTCCTAAATGAGTATGTTCTGTTCCCAAGACTCAATCAACAAGGCATATTTTGTCGATGTGATTGTCCCTCTATAGTATAGCCTTGCCATTCTTCCATTTGCAATGGCTGGTTCACATTCAGCTCCAATGAAGACAGCTCTTTATTCCAATAGCCATCGAACTCAAATAGATAAGTTCTAAGCACAAGCTCTGACTGTTGGATTGGCTCATTCCTATGAGTAGACCCACATATTTCTTGCAGCATGTCTTTGTTGGTAAACATAATTAAGCATAGTTCTCTCCATGTTGGTTGTGGGCTTAGCACTTGGACTAGCTGCTTTCTCTTTCTATACTGATGGGTCTATTTCTTCTAGTCCTCCTTTCTCCAAGGCTCTATACTTCTCTGAAACTCTTCTGATTGCTCCTTGGGAGAGGGGTCTTCCACTGTTATATTACTTTTGGGCAGCCAATATGGATTCTTAATGTATGTTTCAAAGCTTTTGTCCTCCTTGCCCTAGTCTCCTTTTCTTGGCTTGTCTTTTAGCTCAAAGTTGGATAACAATCCTTCTACTCCCTATACACCTTGTGGCTTCACTTGTTGTCGGCTTCAGGAGTTGACGTCTTCCTTTGAGGCTTTGGAGTTGCTGTCTTTTTATCTTTTGGCATTGTAGCAGCTTTTGGTGATGTAGTGGCATGATCTTCTGTAAAGGACTTGGGCTTGAATATAGTGGGCCCAACACCTTCTTCCCTTTCCCTGGCACTGTGGCTGCCGATGTTGTGGAGAGATCCTTCTTTGTTGGTGGGTAGTCGGATTCCCCTCTAGTGGATGGTTGCAATCTATTTGTCAGCTTCATTAGTACTGGTGGAAGGTTTTGTTGGCGTTGACATCTCACTACTTTTTGTCCCGATGGAATGGATGGTGAAGTCATTTGCTTAAGAAGTAACAATGTCTGCAAAAAACTTTTGCTGATACTTCAATGTAAAGATTTGAGCAAAAACATTAAGAGATCCTACCCATAATAATGCTACATAAAGAAACACACTAAAATCAAACGACATTGTACGAACAAACAAGCAAGCAACAAACAACATAGTGGATGGTACAAAAAGGAATAAAAAGATGTAGAGAGGAATTATAATATTTCCATGTGTTTTCTTTACAAAAGTAGTGTGATATGGCACAAGGTCATGGCAACATGAATGCAAAAAAAAATACAAGTGTCATTCATATAGCATGCGACAACAACAACATCAATCTCAAGCCATGACAATAGGATAGTTTGTCATCTAGATTCAAAACTACTAGTTCATGACATCAGAGAATATGTACCTAGAGACACTATGAAGGGCAAAAGCTTGAGAGGTTGGGATTCTAACACTATCAAAGGATATGCCTAGCAATATGTTAAATTTCTTATGCTCATCCTTAACAAATCGTTCAAGTAATGATCATCCTGAAAATAGCCGAAGGCCGACAACATATTTCGGACCTTTGTATTTTTTCTAAAAAACTTCGTTTTTCCTAAAAACATTTTCGTTTTAAGAAACTGTCACCTTTTCCATACCTTAGGGATTTTTTGTGCCTTAATCATTTTTTGGGAGCCTTTATCTTTTTCTGCATTTTCACACTTTCGGTAAAAAGCGACAGTGTTGAGTTTTTCCACCTTCGAGATAAAGTGACATTGTTGGGTTTTTGCACCTTTGGAAAAAATGTGACACTGTGAACAAAATTCATTTCAAAGGCACTGTCGGGTTTTTCGCATTTCTTTGACTTCGCTTTAAAGGCACCTTCGGGATATTCGCACCTTCAGGATTGACATGCTTTCTCTGTTCAAGGGCACCTTCACATTTTTCGGATTTTTCCAACAGTGACACATCGACGTTGCCAACTTATCATCAACCCTAAAAATATCTGGACCACTAAATATCCCAAGAGCAGTTGCCCACTTTGTACATATACAAAGGCTAGCGTAAATAGCATTCAATGCTTGTAAGATATTTTTTGAAGACACTTGTAAATATATACTACTAGCTGAATCAAACAAGTAAGTGTTTTTAACATTATAATCAGAGTTCTTCTATAGCCAGCGTTATCACACTCAACAAGTTGAAGTTATCACTTCAAGCCATTATACTCGTTGTTGGTATTTATTAGAATGCAATTTTTGTCTCACTATTGTATTGTTCATTTGTACAATTTTGTATAAATCATTCATCTTGAGTACTATGGCTCAACACCAATGACAAAGACAGACGACTTGAAGACGTTTTGTTTGTGCCTACTCTAAAACTGTCTGTTTTCTCGATTTACGACATGGTATCAGAGCGGGCATTTCAGTAATCTACATTTCTACTGCAGAATATCAGTCTTATTTCTACCAAGACGTCTCTCTAGCAAACGCGCAGCCAACAATATTTCGACAATTGTTGTTTCTACCAACAATCTCGTTCAACCAGAATAAATCCATCATCTAGTTCATCTCTCATTGACAAACTCGATGGAGATAACTACCATATCTAGAAATTCAAGATGAAGGTGATACTAACTATGGAACATCGTTGATGGCACAGAGTTCAAACCAGAAGGTGATGTAGCCAGCATTACCAAGTGGAGACTAAGAGATGGCAAATCATTTGCCATAATCACCCTCAACATCAAGGATACTCAGATCATTCACATACATGCTGCTCACACTACTAAGAATGCATGGGACATCTTAGCAACTCTCTACGATATCAGGGATGCTACTTCTAAGTTACACTTGAGGAATAAATTCTTCACCTTGAGGATGTCCTGACACAAAAAGTGTTTTGAGTCATCTCAACGCATTCAAAAACCTTATGGAGCAGGTGACTACAACTGGCTCAGTCATAGAAGATTCTGATGCACTCATGACTCTATTATCGAGTCTACTTGAAGCCTACAAAAATTGCAATTTCTACCAAGAGCACCTCACTCTATCAAGAATAATATCGCTGCTTCTACAAGAGGAGATTAGAAGATCAGCATCATCCTTAGACTCAAGATCAAATAATCAAACTCTATATTCAAAAAATTAGAAGTTTAGATTCAAGAAATCTACAAAGTCAAGTTATACTGACAAGAAGTGCAACATGTAGTCTGGACCAAATTCTGGTTCAGGATCGAATTCAACCTCTTTATTGTTCCAACCAGTGTAGAAACTATTCTACAGATACTGTAAGAGGACTAGCCATGAAATCAAAGACTGCCGAACTTTGAAGTACACAACAACAAAAAGAAGAAGTAGTTCCAACAACAAGCACACAGTGCTACAACCAGTCACTCAATTCAGCAACAAGAAGAAGATGAATCAACATTCATGACCAAAGTTGGAGAACATTAGAATATAGATTCCTGGTATCAAGATTCTGGAGCAACTCAACATATGAGTCACATCGTGACTGATTCAAAGAGCATAAGTTATTTATCCACTCTCGAGTTGTGCAACTTGGAGTCGAAGGTGAAGGAACAGTCAGAGTTGAATTCCAAAGAGGTGAAGTCAAGATGCTATCCAACGTTCTCCACATTCCAAATCTGACCAAAAGTTTGTTTTCAGTTAGCAAACATCACTGATTCAGGTCGGAGGGTCGAATTCAATAGAAACAGCTGCATAATTCTTGACAAATCCCAGAAGGTACTAGCCTTCAGAAGAAGAAGCGGCTATCTTTACAAAATTAGCCACTGCTACTCTTCTAATAGTCAAGCTCTTCACACAGTCTGAATCAAATGATATGCTATGGCATTTCAGACTTGGCCACCTCAATTTCAATAGTATCCAGCAAATGTCTGCTCAGAGACTAGTACAAGATCTGCCTTCTATCAGCAAGCCAACTTCTCCATGAGAAAGCTATATTCTCAGCAAGCATGCAAGAAGCCCTTTTATTTCAGACTCAATCCATACTTCCAAAGGCTTGCTTGACCTGTACACAGTGACATTTGTGGCCCAATGTAGACTGCTTCCACAAGGGCAACTCTATATCTTCTAACCTTCATTGACGACTTCTCTCGGAGGACTGCTATTTACTTTATGAAGAACAAATCTGAAGTGATCAAATTATTCAAGCAATACAAAGCATCTGTAGAAAACCAGACCCAGAGGAAGATCAAAGCTCTATGCACAGATGGAGGCAAAGAATTCTACAAGGCCAATGGTATACATCATCAATTTACAACCAACTACTCACCTCAGTCCAATGGCGTAGCTGAACGGAAGAATCGCACACTCATCGAAAGTGCCAAGAGCATGATGGCCCATGTCTCTCTTCCAAAAAAATTCTGGGAAGAAGCTATTACTATAGCTGCCTACTTACTGAATCGATCCATCACCTAAATGGCAAGACACCTTATGAGGTGTGGACATGATCAAAACCATCACTCAAATATATTAGAGTGTTTGGATGCATCGCTTTCATTCAGATCCCTGAAGATCTAAGAAGAAAGCTAGATGACAAAGTAGAAAAATGATTTTCATCAGTTATTTCCCAGAACACAAGGCATACAAGCCCTATGATCTGGATACTAAGAAAGCATTCACCAGTAGAGATGTCAATTTTGTGGAAGACCAGTTCATCGGTTGCAAGGGAAAAGCTACTAACAAATCCGACCCAAGGATCGAGCACCCAAATTCTGATCTAGGGATTCAACTGTAAAAAAGCCACACTGATTCAGACAATGAGTCAAAATCTCAATGAGTCAACTCACATTAGAGGACCGAAGTTCAAACCAGAAGGTCGAACAAGTCCAGACAGCCTCCATCCATATTTATGGATGATCCGGTCTGCTACTTTGTGCAGGAATCAACCACTGTTTCTGAGGCAATGTCTACTCTTGATACTGACCAGTGGAAAGCAGCGATGGACACCGACTTCGATTCTCTGATAGAGAATCAAACATGAATAATCACTGAGCTGCCAAAGGACCATAACCCAATTCCATGCAAATGGATATTCGAGACGAAGTACGATGCTGAAGGGAGGCTAAATCATTACAAGGCCAGACTAGTCGCCAAAGGCTCTTTCCAGATTCCAAATCTGGATTATTCTGAAACTTTCAGCCCAATTGTCAAACATGCTTCAATTTGCCTACTTATCTCCTTTGCAACCCCAATAGATCTTGAAGTCCACTAGATGTCCAGACCGCTTTCCTCAACGGAACCATCGAAGAGAAAATTTATATGTCACAACCAGAGGGATACAAACTCAAGGGAAGTCAAAAGCACCTTGTATGCAAAATCCACAAGGCCCTCTATGGGCTGAAACAATCACCTAGAGCCTGGTTCCAAAAGATCAATGTATTTCTGATAGAAAATGGTTTTATTTCAAACTCAGCAGACTCGAATGTCTACTTCAAGTCTATATCAGATTACTTCATCATCATCACTCTCTATGTAGATGATACACTACTATTCAGTAATGATCTGAATCTGAAAAAGGATACCAAATGCATGCTGGCCCAAGAATACAAGATGATTGACATGGATCTAGCTCACTATTGTCTCGGAATCCAAATCCAATGAGATCAACCCAGCAGTCTGATTTTTATCAGTCAGCAATGATATCTCAACAACGTGCTAGAAAAGTATGGTATAGCCAACTGCAAACCAAGCCACTTTCCACTCAACCCTAGTCTAAAATTATCAAAGGAGCAGTCTCCTCAAATTGAGACAGAAAAGGAGAAAATGAAATGCTACTCGTTTCAATCCATCATCGGCTCATTGATGTACACAATGATCTGCATGCGATCAGACCTTTCATATTTGATTAGTACAATTAGCCAATTTCTATCAAATCCAGGCTTCACTCACTGGAAAGCACTAACAAAGGTCATGAAGTACACCCAAGCAACGAAAACTCTTAGCATCAGCTATGGAGGTAGCCAAACTGGCAACATCCTTGAAGCCTACATAGATGCGGATTGGGTAGGAGATATCAATACCAGAAGATCAACTTCTACATTTGTATTTCTATACAACCAAGGCCCAATCTCATGGAACAACCAGAAGAAGACCTCGGTTGCATTATCATCAACGGAATCTGAATCCATAGTTGTCACAAATGCAACCAAAGAGGCGATCTAACTAAGGCAACTACCTACAGACCTCGACCTTGCACAAACACTTCCTACAACAATCTATTGTGACAATCAAAGCACAATAGCGTTATCTCTCAATCTGAGATTTTACTCTCGAAGCAAGCATATTGAAATCAAGTATCATTACCTTAGAGAGAAAGTGCGTAGCAAGAAAGTAGCATTGGTTTTCTTCAAAACAAACTACATGGTAGTAGATTACTTCACAAAGGCTCTATCAAAGGAGCAACATCTCAGATTTAACTAGATGTTAAATCTGAAGATCAAAGTTTTTCAGGTTCCACATTAAGGGGGAGTAACGATTTCTTATGCTCAGCCTTAACAAACCATTCGAGTAATGAGCATCCTGAAAACAGCTGAAGGCCGACAACATATTTCGAACCTTCGCATTTTTCCAAAAAAGC
Organism: Diphasiastrum complanatum; assembly: GCA_029204225.1. Taxonomy (NCBI): domain Eukaryota; kingdom Viridiplantae; phylum Streptophyta; class Lycopodiopsida; order Lycopodiales; family Lycopodiaceae; genus Diphasiastrum; species Diphasiastrum complanatum. The sequence goes on along the minus strand of CM055104.1, from coordinate 25,051,145 downwards.
TTCATTTTTTCTTAAAACATTTTCGTTTTAAGGCATTGTCGCCTTTTTTGTATCTTAGAAATTTTTTTTGTCTTAATCATTTTTTAGAAACCTTCGTCTTTTTCCGCATTTTCGCACTTTTGAAAAAAAGTGACACTGTTGGGTTTTTCCACCTTCGGGAAAAATGTGACATTGTGACCAAAATTCATTTTAAAGGCATTGTCGGATTTTTTGCATTTCTCTACTTTCGCTTTAAAGGCACCTTCGGGATTTTTGCACCTTCAGAATTTACATGCTTTCTCTGTTCAAGGGCACCTTCGCATTTTTTGGATTTTTTGAACAGTGGCACATCGATGTCGCCAACTTATCATCAACCCTAAAAACAATTGGACCACTAAAATATCCTAAGGGCGGGTACCCATTTTGTACATATACAAAGACTAGTGTAAATAACATTCAATGCTTGTACGATATTTTTTGAAAACACTTGTAAATATATACTACTAGCTGCATCAAGCAATACAAGTGTTTTTAACATTATAATCAGAGTTCTTCTGTAGCCAGCATTATCACGCTCAACAAGCTAAAGTTATCACTTCAAGCCATTGTACTCGCTGTTGATATTAATCAAAGTGCAATTTTTGTCTCACTACTGTATTGTTCATTTGCGCAGATTTGTATGAATCATCTTGAGTACTTCTGCTACTAACTGTTGAGTTTCCATTCCTACATGCCTACACTCAAGTAGTTAGCTACTCCATAGGTGTATCACTAGCTTTTGCATCTACCATATGAAATCTTTCTAGAATAGAATTAGCATACTTCTCTTGACAAATGAAAGTAGATTTAGAATATCTAATGACTGCTATTCCCAAAATGTAATGCAAGTTACCAAGATCATGCACCTCAAACTCCTTCTTAAGAGCACTCTTGATATCCTCCACATCTTGATTGTCTCCACCACTCAAGATGATATCATCCACATAGATTAGCAAGATGGTGCCAATCCCTTTGATTGCACACTCACCATCATTGGTCGTGTAGGTCACCTTCTTGTCACCTTCAAATGCTATCAATGATGTATAATACTCCTCATGATATGTCATATGTGATGTATCTCCACTATCAATCCACCAAGGATCAATATCTCCATCATTAGCCAACAAACAATATGACATAAAAAAAGCATCATTTGAAAGTTGTTCTTCAACATCATCTTCATCAAGAGTTAGATTGGTTTGCTTCTCACCTTGATCTCTTTTCTTCTTCAGGAAATTACTAGAAAAATGTCCTTTGACTCCATAATAGAAATATTTTAGCTTGGATCTATCTTTCTTCTTGCCAAAAAAGTAGAAGGCTCACCTCGATCTTGCCCTTTTGACCATTTGCCTTTGCCTTTGCCCTTGAACTTGCTTTTGATGAGCATAGCTTTCTCCTCTCCAACTTGAGATGTAGAAGATGCAATAAGCACTAAGCACTCCTTTGACAATCAACAAATGAAACTCAGGAAGAAATCACAAAGATATGAAAACAATCTAGCCTCTCCTTTTTATCTTTCTAGCAAATCATAGCACATAGAATATTGATTTCTTGATCACAATAGATCTAAAAACAATATGATGAAATTTTGCCAACACCTAAGATTGAAACACACTCTTGAAAAAAGTCCAGCAACTTAAAATAAAGAGATCCTATCAAATTTAGGGTTTCACAAAAATGCAAAATATTGAATCAAGCAAAATCTACATGCAAAAGCTAGAATCTAGATATCTCATCTAATAGAATGTAGCATCCACAATCACAAGCAATTTTTGTCTCCACATTCTAGTAAGTGGTTTCAAAAATCATCCATATACAAGTATTTTGACCTAAAATTATTTTAAGATCACAAAGATCCAACTCTATACTTGAAACTACAAGATTTGAGCTAGAAACACCTCCAAGTACACACATAATTTATGTCGACCTCAAATCCACCTCTAGATTTGAGAAATCCACCAACTTTGGCTTGAAACCTACTCTAATATCATGTGAAAATTATAGATCGAAAACACATTTAATGGATCACTAAGATCTTAGCCAAATTTGGTTGCACATCTAGAAATAGTTAGAAGATAAAAATCACAACTTTAGGCATGCTAGAACTTAAAAATGATCTGATCATATAAACTTGAATATAATTTAGTCTTGTCCTTGTCCATACATCACCAGTACAGTACTATACTTCACATGTATGGAAGCAAGATCTACAAGAAAATCAACATTTTACACATAGAAAACCAAGATATCAAGAGAAAATCACATGAGATGGACATAGAAACACAAGAGATGAATTCTTCACAAAGAAAAAAACTTTGATAATTATTTCTTCACGTAGGTACATTTATTTATAGCTTCCAAAATGTCATTTGGCCACTTGTCCCAAACTTGACCTGAATTGGAAACTTCTAGATACTTCATAAAAAATCTAGAAATACTAGTCTAGAAGCAATGTAACAAATTTAGCCAATCAGAATGGGTCCAAACTCAACCTCATCCACCTATCTACTTGCGAAAAATAGTACAAACACTATTTAGGCCTTTATTAATAAACATGAACCTATCTCTAAGTTGAGATTTCATTTTGGCCTCCAAAAAATGCCAATAAGCCAACAAACTAGTTAACAATTTTTCACACATATTGTAGTTACTCTATGATATGTCAGCCTTGGACTGATCGTGAAATAAAGTGGGCATGAAGACCCGATGGCAATAATGATAGTTTAAGATGTTAGCTTTGCCGTTAGGTTCAGACATCTTTCAAAGAGTGTTCAATAGTTTGTAGTGTTCGAGTTGTCGGAAAGAGGTATGTGAAGGATAGGTCGAACTCGAAAAGAAAACGAACTCGAATAAAAATTATTCGAGCGTCAAGAAAGAAAAAATAACGTGCGCAACGGAATAGACTATCTTTCTCTTTCTCTATGACAAAACAATAGTGATAGAAATCATGTTCGATCTTATAGTAACTAACTTTGAAATCATTAGTACTACAGTGATTACGTAGCCAAACATTAAGCATCGAATTTATCAGACAAATCATTTGTCGCGAATCACAAGACAAATAATTAGTCGTGAAGAACTACAGAAATGCATACATTTTGAGACGAAGCTGAACGCAATAGAAGATAGTATTGATTCAGTATGAAAAGGAAACAAAAGTAAATGAGTACAATAAATTGCGTATCGAAGCCGCGTACTCTAAGCAATTTCTAAATGGCTAAAATGAAAGTTTGAATTAAGTGCAATGTTGATAAGCAGTAGCAATCTCTAAACAACTCTAAGAAGTGAGCTAGAATGCTCAGGAGTGTTCAAGCTCGCAAGCTTAAGAGAGAGAGAGCTAACTATTCAAATGCTTAATGAACTTCTTCCTTTTTTGACTTGAAACTGTATGAATATGAACAACTATTTATACTAAGAAATTAGGTCGTCAATTGCGATTGCCAGTTGGCTGGTATCCGCTGGCATCCGCTGGCATCCATCCGGTTCCTTGTCATTGATTGCTGATAAGCAGTGACAATTGGTCGTAAAGCGTCTGTTCGCATAAATGAACCAAGCTGTCTCTTCTGCAGAAATGAACTAAAACAGCCACATGCGACACTGTCGCAACAATGCGACAGTGTCGGCTTTTTACGAAAAACCCGATAGTGCCTTAAAAAACTGATTTAGGGTTGCCCCACACATTTTCAGAGTCATTTTCTTAATATTTGAGGCGGGGAAAAAAAGCGAAAAATGCGACTCTGCATATATGCTCGCAAATCCTGACAGGCGAAAAATACGAAAAGACGAAACTGCATTTTCCACGAGATTCTTGACAGGCGAAAAATGCGACACTGTGGTAAAACTCCGTGTATTTCTGTAGACTATGCAAAAACACTTGTAAAACTACAGACTGTGAAAAGACACGGGAAAATCCGCAGAACTGGGTAGTTATATCGCTATGTCATTTACTCCTCATTGAATCGCCTCCCTGCACAATGTGCTAATAAAACCTGGTTTTCTTTTAGAGTGTATAGTTTTTCCCTTGTCTTGGATTGTTGTTTATCTCACTTATGTACATTTTGTGTATATCTAATAGTAACTTAACGTTTTAAAAAAAAAGAACTGAACGAAATTAACAATGTGATTATGGATTGTAGGAGAACTTTTGCCATATACGCACAAGAATCATTCACATAAAAACTTTTTTATAAATTGAAAGAATTGAATTTTTTTTTTAAAAAGTTCAAATCCTAGATCAAATTGAACTAGGAATGACAATTTGTCTTTTAACAAATGATCACAATAACTTTCCCTATTGCCACAAAGCTATAAAAAATAAAAGAATAAGAAGAATGATAGCTTGGCATTCTCCTGGGTTTTTTTTGGTTGAAGCAGCCTATCGTAAGCATGGACGTTGAAACGTCAAGACAAAGCAAAACTCCATCACAAGGAAAAGGCTAAGTTCGAGTGCTCAGCGTACTTCCTTTCTTTTATTCACACTATCGTGTTTGGTGTGTAAGCGTTCAAATGGCATCAAAGAAAGGTGCGGCAAAGACCGTCACCAAGCCCAAGGATGCAACATCATCATCTATATCCCCAGCGCCTCCTGGTATCGTTTTTATCTTTTCAATACTTTGCATTCAGAAATCTCGTTTCTTGGAATTTTATGATCAATTACCTATTACACTATTCGGGCCAAACGACTCAAATTAGATCGGTAGGACGTCACTAGAATGTAAGAACTGGATGTGAACATGTAAGAACTCAGCCTACTTCCCAGATGTCAAAAAACATGGTTATAGTTTCTATTTCCATGCTGGCGTCGTATCATCACATATATTCAATTTGAGTTTTTTCGAAGTAAATTATTAGGGCTTACATGCAGTTCAAAGTCTCAGTTTATCTGTTTCGGTTATAGTGTCTGTGGACGCGGCAAGAGCTTTAGGGAAGTTTTACTACCCAAACGGTGCCACATATGGTATTCACCTGCTTTCGCTCACAAGCAGTTGCATTTTCCAATTTAGTGAACCACAGATATGGTCAACGTAAAAATAAGTGGCGGTCGACCATCATATGAGGTCTATGATCTATTGCAGATGGAGAATGGATTTTCGAGCAGGTTCTTCAACAACAGCCACTTTCAGGAACGACTTCTAACCAGGGTTTTACTCTTAAGAATTCTGTTATATTCTGGAAAACAAAAACAACTATTGGTCTTTAAGATGTCATCTTTTTCCAATTTCATCATTGTGCATAAGGAGTTTAACGATATTTATGCCGGGTGATAAAACGATGATATGCATAAAATACATGTATGAGTTGTTACTTATAATTTTTTAGGTACTCATTTGTTTGGTTTGGTTGCTAAGCTAACATTGATGGAGGTTAACAGGGTAAATTCTGTGTCTAAATTGCTAACAGAAGCCTGATTGATCTCTACTTTCCATTTGAAAGAGAGTTTTTGCCAACTTTTGGACATCTTTGGTGATTCTACATTCTTGAGATATTTTGGTGGTGACAATTTGATTTTTATGGAATCCCAATCAAGTCTATAGGGTTTCTAATATGCTAGGTGGAACATGATGAAGGATTGTTGTGCAAAATATGCAGACACTTTGTTTGAATGTTCCAAGTTTGTCATATGTGATACATACACCACTTTTAAGGCTTTTTTTGGACAATATGGTGACATGACCAATTTATTTGGCAAGGACTAATGCTTAAGGGCCTATTGATTACTTTTATTCATATGTTTGCTAGGTCTATGTAGGAGGAGTAAAGATAGACTAGATGGGTTGGTGAGTTCACAAGGTTGCATCAATTTTTGTGCTACAGTTTTAGGCTTGATTCTGGTAGAGTATAAGTAGGAGCAGAGACACTCATTCCACAACTTATGATTTGATTACTAGGGTGTTCTTTGTAGGACACCCATTGCTCTTGTTTATAGGGGACCAACAATTCATTGTATTTGTTGTTCTTTAAAGAAAATGCTATTTGTTTCACTTCCTATGGTTTGTGATGCAAGGTCTTTGTTTCACCACATGGTTTTAGAAGTTAGAACTTTTTTCAAGGCATGTGGAAGGGTCATGTTGTAGCTATTAATTTTTTTCATTTGCATCTCTTACAATCATTTTAGATGTCCATTCCTACCAACAATTTGGACTTCTACTTCTCCGGCCATTTTTTTTCATCATTCTTTTAGCAAAACACTACCTATTATTTGCAATTGCCTGACAACAAAAATTTATTTATATTTATTTTGTGTGTAATTTATTGTGTAGTGCTCACTTTTAGCATTTTATCATATTTAATGCGATAGGTACATCACACATGAATATATTTTGGGCTATCGTTTGTTTCAATTATCAATGTTTTTTAGGACTCCTATATTAGTGATTGAGGACTAGACATACAACTGCACACAATTTTCTTTTACTAAGTTAAGAACATGTCTACAAATTTAGCATGGAAAATAGCAAGCACCATTCATGAAAGGCAGCAAAATAGTCATTCACAAGCATTTTCCAACAAAGAAGACTAATGAAACCAATGGTTGTCGATCAGATAGATCTCCAACAATGATCTCCAATACAAAGATGGAACTCTCTACAAAGAGCTCAAGACTCCAAAACAAAAATTGGATAATGATATAATGATGGCCTCTATTTATAGTAGTTAGGCAATCATTCTAGGGCATCCAATTGGGGCATTTGACCCATTCAAGTATCAAATGTATTTCAAAGGGGTTTAAACATAATAAAAGAGTTGTGAGGCCCCAATTAGCTATGGGTCGAATAAGTGCATATTAGAAAAGTATGGATTGTGTTTACTACTAGAGTTACATTTGTACTACTGTTTGTAGTATTTCTTTTTAGGATATAATTTTATGCAAGTGGTCTTAGTCCACAAGGTGAGTCCTCTGTAGTGGTGGAAATTCGCTTTTAGTATGAGAAAGCTTTGTGCGTTTTGGCATAGAGAATTTTTTATTTCATTCCTAGTAGTAATAAGTACAATGTCAATAAGTGATCACTTTTGCAAGGGAATAATCAATGTTGGCAACTGCAGTATTGTTGGGAGCAACCACATAGTAATCAAAGCATGAGAATTAGAAAGTACAGGAGCAACTGGAACATGAGCATCTAGAATAGGAGCATTTAGAATATCAACAACATCTAGAACATCAAGAGTAGTGTCAATATGTCGATGAATGGTATCATAAAGAGCTTGTGCTTGTTTTTGCCAAGGAGTGTGCGAAAGAACATCCATAGGGTTAGTTTCATCGGTGTGAACAAAAAAATGGACAATTTTACGATGCTATTTGTAAGGATCACCAAGTGAAGATCTACCTATATCTTGTTGCATGCAATCAAAAGGACACATGTAGAGCCAAATCACCGAACCAATAGGAAACAAATAGTCATATCCCTAACTGTTTCATCTTCAAGTTGTGGTGATTGAATGTAAGAGAGGAGAGGATCCTGGATCTTGGAAACATGAAATTAGAATGAGGAGTAAGACAAGTTTCTAAAGATATATAAGCCCCAAAAGTTGGAGAATATTCCTTATAGAATCTCCTATTCCAAGCCAAGCAGTCAATCACCATGCAAAAGCTCCATAGGTCCAATTACAGCACCTGGGCCCTCACAAGGTTATTAATTACATTTCTGGCCTAGTCCGGAATGATGTGGCATTACTAATAATCTTGTACACTGGAGTACCAGATATTTAAGCTAGGATTATGTCGAATCCTATATATAGGACATGGACGTAACATTCTTCTCCCCTTAAACAAATTATGTCTTCAGAAAGAGAAAGAAGTTCATAAAGCAATTCTTTAACTTTAACATTTACCCGGAAAATAATTACCTTAGGTTGACTTCAATTATCAAATAAGTACTTAGAGATGGAAGAATTTAGCAATTGTTTATCTCTACTCTGAAATACTATATCTGCTTTTAGAAGTACGCTAAGCCATATATTTTCCTATTGGGTCTGATTCTCTCCAAATTAGTAATGTCACTTTTATGTAAAGTCATTTTACACGAACCATTGGGTGAATTATCACCTTACATTGGACATCAATGTTCAGAGAGAGAGAGAGAGAGAGAGAGAGAGAAGAAGAAGAAGAAGAAGAAGAAGAAGAGAGTGCGAGAAGAATAAGAAAGCTATGCGATGAGGCGAGTGTGTGGCGCTCCCCAGCAACGGCACCACTGTTGTGTCATCTTTGTAGCATAAAGGTTCATCGCTGGGAGCGACAACCTCGCCTTCACCTGCATAGCATGAAAAGAGAGCATAGAGAGAGAGAAAGAGAGAAAATGCCTGGGTCGAGAGAGGCTTTGGAGGCCTGAGCACCTTCCCCAAGCTATTCACACCCAATCTAGAGAGAGAGAGAGAGAGAGAGAGAGAGAGAGAGAGGCCAACAGAGTTTTTTCCTAGAATATAAAATGAGTACAAATGGTGCTCTTTCATTCCTGGGGAGGGCCTTGTCCCATTTATCCTATTGGCTACTGGAAGTGGCAAGGATTGCAATCCTAGCCCTTGAAAAAAACACAAAAGATTTAGTGGTGACAAAGAAGCACACCCCACCTACCACCATTTGACTTTGACTCATTACAAAACAAGAGAAAACTTAAGTTAACTTAAACTTTGGCCTTCTAATATTATTTTAATTACATGGCCCAAAGTCAAGATTATTCAAAATAAATTATTTACAAGTGCTCATTGGGCTATGGGCTTATACACATAGGAAGCCACGGCCCTTGCAACTTATTGCTCTAATGTACTGTGGCGGGGCCCACTTGGTAAGGCTTGGCCAACAGTAGTTTTAGTGGTGAGACCCACTAATTTATTTATGTACAGAAAATACCCACAATACATATCGACCAAGTTCAAGGCCTTTTGTGATGAGCATGAGCGAATAGAACTTTATGTAAAAGTGCCAAAGCCATGAAGTTAGGTGCTAATCTTCCAATACCATTTTGGGATCAAGCTTTGTTGTGTGCTAACTTTCTATGCAATAGGTGGCCGAGTGCTATATTGGATGAAAGAACACCTTTTGAGATGCTATTTGTCATGTGCCAAATCTAAGCAGATAGCAATTACAATGGAAGTAAAGCTAAGAGCAAGAAAAGTACAAAGCATTCAAGATAGCATATCCATAGAAAGCTAGAAACACAAGGATCTCCATAGAATCGCAATAGAAATGAAATGAAGAGTACAAAGCAATGTAAATGAGCATGGATTCATGTAGATAAGGCACATGAGACCTAGCAAAGGAAATCCCCATAGCTCATATTATTAAGGAGGAAGCTAGAAGCTCTCACTTGCAAGTGAGCCAAAAGATTCACAAAATGATGTCTCTTGCCTAGTTATAGACAATGCTCTTAATTAAACTTAACTATCTTGAGGGAGAATTAGCCCTTGTTAAGTATTATCTAAACTACATTGGGCCCTTGTTGGCCTATTATCCTTATTAATTACTTTGGGGGGCCTAAAGAGGGAACCACCTTGTTATTAAGGCTAATAGCTGCTTTTGGGCCTACAAAGCTTACAATGGATATTATATTGCCTTGAAAGGCACTTATGTACTAAAAGTACATGACACTCCCCCTACTTAAACATTTTTGTCCTAAAAAATGAAGATGCTTGTTTGATCAGCTTGATCGCCTCAGTTAAGTAGTTATGATGGAGGGTGCGTCATCGTAGAAAAATTACTGCTTCATTACAGATCCAAAACTGTCGAGTTAAATTCATTTTGCTAGCTTCAGAATGTAATCCTTGTTCCCAAGAAGAAGAAAAGATGACCGAAGAAGAGATGGATGAAACACCATATTGCTTTTTGACAATCAAATCACAATATCCTCGTTTGTCTACTTCTTCGACATTGTAATAAATTGGATGATCTATCCAATTCTTTTAGGATCATATTTTAGCATTGCATCTGGCTGTGTTGGTCTGAAGATTTTGTCATGTTGTTGGGTAGTCACTTTGTTGTTCAATCCAAATGCTTCAATGATAACCACAAGCCTTGCATCTGAACTATGAAGATCCTGCATGAAAGAATTATTGGCATAATCAATCCCCAACTTAGGGACTAATATGCTTTGATTCATCATCTTTGAAAATGATAAATGATATTCTGGATGGACATTCATTTCCAAGAACATCGAGTGAATGAGATGCTTGCAAAGAGTCTTTCACTCAAAGTCTCTACGAAAAATCTTTAATAGCTTACATCATCATGTTCAGAAATATTGATAACTCCAATATTTTGAATCACAAACTGGAAACTTTCATATAATGGATGTTTGATTATTTGTCTCATCTCATATCTAGGACAATTTCCAACTTGTATATCACCAGTTTCATCACATTCCCTTGTGCACTCTATATTGAATGTGAAACATTCATGTAGATCAGTTTTATTCTTGTCTATTAATTCCATTTCACAAGCAGTCTTAGACAAGTCTTCTGGTTGAATGTGATGCAATGGTTGTTGTGATCTCAAGGAAGATGAGGTTCTTGAGTGATTTGTCTCATTGACAATTTCATTGTCTGAACTGGCCTTTATATTGCTCAATTGAAGATCAATACTGAAAACAAAAATATTGTCCTCATAATCCTATGCATTGTCTTCGTGATCCTCAGTTGATTTTCGGTGTCCTTGCATTGACATTGTGTTCGCATTTGGAATTGTTTTGCTTGGTCCAAATCGGGAATTACATTTATGTTGCTGATCCTGTGTACATTCCATAGCACTGCATAAATGTTGATCGGCCATCTCTTGTAAATTCAATGGGAAATCAAGAGTTGTTGATGAAGTTGATTGATCTATTTCTTGAACAAGTTTTTCTTACATTTTGTGATGGAGATTGTAGTTGGAACGAAGCAGATTTACATCTTTGATCAGCTCCCGCTATTTTGTCTTGTCCACCAGATAGGCTAGCAAACAATCTTTCCCATTTCACCTCATCAGCTTGCCGATTTTTTTCCATTCCTTGCAACATTGTAACTATCAGATCTTGTGTGGCCTGTAGTTTACTTAGTATGTTTTCTTGTTGGCTCGGAACCTGCAGTTCTTGTTCTGATTGAAATGAATTTAGCTCCTCAATGTCACTATCACTACTATAAGCACCACCACTTGGATTATGTTGACTGATCTGGTAAACTTGTTGATCATCATAATCATCAAAATGTTTTTTTGTTATGTTCTAGATAGTCTCCATATGACACTTGTTTGCACTGATTGGATTTGCCACAATGATTGGATTCGTCATCACTGTACTCATAATACTGATCTTCAAAATCATAGTTAGATTGATCTTCGTATTCAGAGTCACCATCATCTATATACTCAAAATCGGAATCCACATCCATCTTGAAAATTGAAGGGCTGGTAAGTTACGGTATAGTAAGCTGAAGTTTATGTGCAATGGACTTTGATAAATAGCTGAAATGCTCTTTTATCCACCCACTTAAAACTTAGAGCTCTACGATGAGTGAAATTGAAAAGGCAAAAACTTGTAGGTCATATTTTCTTTTTACAGTATTCAATTTCGAGCTCTGACCGAGACGATATGAGGATTTGAAAATAATTAATGAAAACACAAAACTTTGACTTAAAAAAAGGGGTCTTAAAGAAAATAAAATTGAAACGTAATAATTACAAGATTTCGATAACATCTCGATATAAGACTCGTCGTTCCAATCACTTTTCGTTTCTGCTTCACTGAAATCCGAGCTCAAACAAAGAAGTTACGGAAGTTAAAAGGAAAACTGGTAAAATGGATTATATACAAATTAGATGGGAGTAGTATTAAAAAAACATTTACAAATTGAATTAGATAATCCTTTGGATTCCATGAAACATTCAAGTGCTCGAAGAAGAATAGAATGAACCGTAAAAATTTACGGCAAATTTCTTTTTGGGCACGGAGGAGAGGATGGAAAGGAATATTCTAAGAATCTTCGCAGAGAATATTTTGCGAGATATTTTGGAGAGAGGTGTAATAGACCTGAGAGAGAGAGAGAGAGAGAGAGAGAGAGAGAGAGAGAGAGAGAGAGAGAGAGAGAGAGAGAGAGAGAGAGAGAGAGAGAGAGAGAGAGAGAGAGAGAGAGAGAGAGAGAGGAGGGGAGGTGTTGTAAAGCTGACTCAGGTGCACCTAGTGTGCCCTGTAAGACTCTAAGGGGTGACGCTCCCTAAGGTCCCAGAGCAAGTTAGAATGTCAAGGACTGAGCCTCCAACCTGTGGTGAGCCAGTCAAGTAGTCACAAGTCATGAGCTAGCTCTAGAGCTCGAGTCATGGCCTAGTCATGAAGCAAGATGATTTTGCTGCCGGGACGGCTCCTGGGACCCATGTTCGAGAGCCAGACTGATTCTGCCAGGCTTGCTAGATTTAATCAGCAAAATAAAAACTAAGTCCTAAAAAGCGTGCCTTACCAGAAAGCACTATGTTTCAGAACAGAGGGGGTGCGCCGAATCATAGCAGAACTATAGGGGGAGTCCGGCAGACAGAAATTTGGGCAGCTCAACTAGCGCCAGGAATCCAGTCGCCAGGTCTCAGCTCCCTCCACCAGCACGAGCCAGGCACGATGCCCAGCACATGTTGGTGGCCCCGAGACCAGTCAGTCTATGTATGAATGTAACCTCTTCCAAATCTGATAAAGTTGATCCTTGGGGATGATTACCATTTCGGTTTCGCCTCCGGGACTGGTCCAAGTGGAAGGACCCTTACTACAACCTTTTTGCGTCGTCGGCGCCTAAGGGTCCTTGTCATCGACATGGGGCTTGCTGCTATGCCAATTGGTCAGCTTGGCGACCACTATGGCTTGGGTTTCATGTGTGGCTTGTCTTTGCCTTTGGTTACCTTTTGGGGACGGATTCTGAGTTGGCTTTCGGGTTGGTTGGGATTCCAGTTTTCTTAAGTCTGAATGGCTAAGCTTGTTATGTTTCTGAGTTGGCTTTTACATAAGCGCATGATAGATGAATGTTAGACTTAAGCGCGTGTTGAGAAAACCGCTCAAGTCCCAGCGCCCTTTGAGGCGTCGGTGCAACATGTGGTATCAAAGCCGACTAGCCGGTCAGCTACGCAAGTCTCACAGGGATGGCCAGGTTTTGAGATTTGTCAGGACAACCGTTGCGCAAGGTGCTGCCCACAGTGTAAGCACAGGTGCATCCACGGTCGGGGTGGTCGGCAGAACGGGGGACTTGATGAGTCAAAGTGCTGCCCTCGAGGTGTAAGGACGGTCAGTTCTCGCGGTTTGGGCCTGGCGTTGTCTACACGTAGGACGGATGAGGCAAAGTGCTGCCTAGGTAGGTGAAAGCACGATCTGTACCTTGTGGGGTGCAGGGCGACATATTCGAACTGTACGGGTTAACCATTGATACAGAGATGCTGCTCGAATTCGGGTGTAAAGCACGGGTGGTTAGCTGCCGGTGCGGGATAGCTGCCGATCATTTAGCTATAAGGGCTATCGACCAAAAAGTGGTGGGGCGTGATTGAGGCAATGTGCTGCTTAATGGTGAAAGCACGGATGGTTGGATGGATGTTTCCCCGTGGGCTAATTCTGTGATAGATTTGTGTGGGGGCGGCTAGGCAAAGGTCCTACGTCCGGGGGAATGTGACTTGAGAGGGATCCTCTGTTTAGCTTTGGTTGGTATGTTCGTTTGTGGTGTGCTTGCCTGGACCTGAATTATCCCTGACTACTTGTTTTGATCCAGGTGATCTGATCTAGTTGGGAGTTGTGAGAGGAGCTTACATTTATGAGTGGACGACACACAAGTATGGAAAGGAACTTCCATGGGGCAACCTCCAAGACTGGTTCAAGATTATTATTTTTATCAGGAAAGATCGCGTGGAGGAAGTCAGATTTCATGATCGACTCCGGAGATTCACATAACTATATCTCAAGGAGCGTAGTAGAACAATTCAGCTTGACGACCAGGAATGTTACATCTACTCTCAAGGTAGAAACAACGAAGGGAGCACTAGATGCAGACAAAGCGACATTGAACATCCCGGTGCAGATTGGAAGATGGAAGGCTAAACTTAGCTTTTTGATTTTAGAGATGGATGCCTTCGATGTGATTTTGGGCCTCCCTTCGTTAAATGAACACTGTATCACAGTTTTGAGTAGGAGCTCAAACTTGGTCCTCTTGGATTACAAGGGACAAATCTGCATGACAAAAGCCCTGCCCGGAGGAAATGCTAAGGATATCGATATTGAACAAAATCTGGTTGCAGCATTAGCGATGAAAAGAATGACAAAAGGAAAAAGGTCAAAGTGCTTTCTTTGCATCTGCCGAGAAGTCCCAAAAGGGAAAAGCGTGCGACAAAAAAACTTGCCAAAAGAAGTGGCAGATCTGCTAGAAGAATTTAGCGATGTGTTTCCGGAGGAACTCCCAGCTAAGCTACCTCCTCGAAGACTAGTGGACCATAGTGCTGTTTTTCCGTAACTGGTCCATCAAAGGAGCAGCTACCTTGGAATAGTTCCTAACGAACACGGTAGAACAGGCAAAAACTTAAGAAAATTGAGTTGGTACCAGGAACGTAGCCAACTTCACGAGCACCCTACAGAATGTCACAAGAGGAGTTGGCGGAACTGAAATGACAACTTGGTGAATTGATAGACAAAGGTTTTATTAGACCTAGCGCTTCACCTTTTGGAGCCCCAGTGTTATTCATGGAAAAGACGGACAAAACTCTTCGAATGTGTGTGAATTATCGCATGCTTAACAAGAGTACCATCAAGAACAAGTACCCCATGCCTAGAATTGATGACTTGTTCGACCAACTCAAACATGCCAAATACTTTAGCCAAATAGATCTCAGATTTGGATATCATCAAATTTGAATAGCTAAAGGTGATGAGCACAAAACGACATTTTGAACGCGATACGAGAGTCACGAGTTCCTAGTAATGCCATTCGGTCTAACAAACGCTCCAGCCACTTTTTGCACGTTGATGAACAATATTTTTCAAGACTGCCTGGATGAATTTGTCATTGTGTACATCGATGACATATTAGTATTTAGCCAGAGCCTTAAAGATCACATTAAACATTTAAGGACAGTTCTCCAACGACTGAGGAGAAACTGCTTGTTCGTGAAAAGAGAGAAATGTGAGTTTGTGGTGGAGGAAGTTGATTTCCTTGGACATGTTATAGGCCACAGACGGATTCGAATGGATCCTAAGAAGACCAAGGCTATCTTGGATTGGCTAGCACCTAAAATTGTTCATGGCATCAAATCCTTTGTGGGGCTATGTGATTTTTACAGGAGATTCATTGAGGCATTTAGCAAAATTGTGGCACCGTTGTTTGAGCAAACAAAGACTCATCTCAAAATGACATGGACACCGGAATGTGAAGCAGCGTTCCAAGAACTAAAGCGACGGATCACTCAAGAACCCATTCTTGCCCTACCGGACTTTAGCAAACAATTCGAAATACATACAGATGCGTCAAACTTTGCTATTGGGGCCGCATTGATGCAAGAGGGAAAACCAGTGGCATATTTTTCAAAGAAATTAAGTGATGTAGAACGACGATGGCCAACTCACGAAAAAGAAATGGTTGCAGTCGTACAAGCAGTGGAGCATTGGAGATATTATGTGGCAGGAAAGCCCTTTAAGGCGTTCACTGACAACGTATCACTTAAGTACTTCTCATCCCAAGGTATGCTCACGCCAAAGCAGATGCGATGGCAAAACTTTCTCTCAAAATTCAATATAGACATTCTACATACGGCGAGAAAGAATAATGTGGTAGCAGATGCACTCAGTAGACAGGAGCACTTGATGGCGACGGTTTCAACCCAGGTGACCAGTCTACTCTAAGAAATTAAAGAGAACTATGGTGTAGATGCGTTGGCTAAGAATCTAATGATTGAATTCCAACTGGGAAAGCCTTGTAAACATTTCACTTGGAAAGACCAAATGGTTGTTTATAATCAACGCAGAGTATATGTTCCAGACAATATCAACTTGAGGAAGAAAATCTTGTGGGAGCATCATGACGTACTAGCCAGTTGACATCCGGGGGTGAAACGCATGTATGAACTTCTCAAGAGAGGCTTCTATTGGCCAGATATGTGGGCAGACGTTGAATCCTATGTGCAAACATGTCCTACATGTCAACAAGTGAAGGTGGAACCGCTAGCCCTAGCAGGACTACTCCAGCCATTATCAATACCAGCATACCCTTGGGACTCAGTGAGCATGGATTTTATTGTTCAACTACCACGTTGCCAGGGTTTCGACTCGATTTATGTGGTGGTTGACCGTTTTTCAAAACAAGCTCATCTTGTACCAACTAAAAGCTCAGTGACAACTAAAGAAGTGGCGAGGTTATTTTTCAAATGTGTCTTCAGATACCATGGCCTACCTAGAACAATTATTTTTGACCGAGACATCAAGTTCGTCGGAAAGTTTTGGACTTGCCTATTTCACCTCGTGGGAACTGGATTGAATTTCAGCACTGCATATCACCCTCAAACAGATGGGCAAACAGAACGAGTCAATCGACAAATTGAACAATATTTACGAAATTATGTCGCTTGAGACCAATCCAATTGGGTCAACTACTTGGATATTCTCGAGTTTGCACATAACAACCAAGTGAACAGATCTACTGGACGGGCACCCTTCGAGATAAGCAATGGTCGGCTACCGATTATTCCAAGCTCTTTTCTTACAGGTGTGCAAGAAACTCTAGTACCCACTGTGGAGGAATTTATCAATGAGTGGCACACAAAGCTGACAGAGGTGAAGTCATTTTTAGAGCAGTCCCAAAGAAGTATGGCAGCTGACGTGAACCCACATCGACGAGAACTGGAATTTGAGGAGGTGATCAAGTGTGGCTGAACACAAAGAACATTGCGTTACCAAAAGGTTTCTCTCATAAGTTCGTTTGCCCCGAGACCGGTCAGTCTATGTATGAATGTAACCTCTTCCAAATCTAATAAAGTTGATCCTTGGGGATGATTACCATTTCGGTTTCGCCTCCAGGACTGGTCCAAGTGGAAGGACCCTTACTACAACCTTTTTGCGTCGCCGACGCCTAAGGGTCCTTGTCATCGACATGGGGCTTGTCGCTATGCCAATTGGTCAGTTTGGCGACCACTATGCCTTGGGTTTCGTGTGTGGCTTGTCTGCCTTTGGTTACCTTTTGGGGACGGATTCTGAGTTGGCTTTCGGGTTGGTTGGAATTCCAATTTTCTTAAGTCTGAATGGTTAAGCTTGTTACATTTCTGAGTTGGCTTTTACGTAAGTGCATGATGGATGAATGTTAGACTTAAGCGCGTGTTGGGAAACCGCTCAACTTCCAGCGCCCTTTGAGGCGCCGGCGCAAGAGGAGGGGAGGGTATTCGCCAGGGAGAAGGGGTAGGGTATTCGCCCGTGGGAAAACGAAGAGAGGTATTCACGAGTGTTGTAAAGCTACCTTTACAAGCTTTACTTCCGACGCCATCGATGCCAGCTATGTCCCCGGCGCCAGCAGCGCCCCT
Source organism: Diphasiastrum complanatum (assembly GCA_029204225.1). Taxonomy (NCBI): domain Eukaryota; kingdom Viridiplantae; phylum Streptophyta; class Lycopodiopsida; order Lycopodiales; family Lycopodiaceae; genus Diphasiastrum; species Diphasiastrum complanatum. Next base: position 25,033,645 of record CM055104.1, on the reverse strand, counting down.
GCTGCTCCCGGCGCCACTGTGACCAGAATCCAGTCGGCGCCAAGTTCCTATGGCTGAAAATCTTTGATCGGTTCTAGCGAAGTCCAGAGAGCTCAAATCGATGTGCAATCACCTCACACGATCTAGGCATGATTAAAGGAAGCCTGGGGATCAATAAAATCTAGAGAGAGAAAATGACTTTCTAGAAAGAGAAAATCCTAGAGAGAGAAAAACGTGCTTTACCAGCTTGGGTAGAGTGCTTGGTATGAGGGGGGGTGCCGAATCACACCAATACTATAGGGGAGTGCGGGTTGCGACTCAGGGCGAGCTCCAACCAAGTCTCAGTCTCCCTTGCTGGAATGTTGTCATGGCTCTCGCCTTGGCATGCTAGCGCCTCGGAGACTAGGGTCGGTCACACACTTGAAATGTAACCTTCTCAGATTTATCAATAAAGTGGATTTTTTCTCAAACTGACTCTGATTACCTTATGGGTTTCAGTGTTCGGTAAAAGCGCCAGTTGTAAGGCCGCTTCCAAATTTTTAACTTGGCACATAGCTGAGGGTTGTATCCCGGGATGCCAGCGGTATGCCGTCGGAACCATTCGGTCCGTGGCGCCAGCGGTATGCTGTCGGACCATTTGGTCCAGGAACTGGTTGTTCCCATATCTGTCGCGGCTTGTGGTTCTGAGTGTTCCTTGCATGAACGTGAATGGGTTAAGCTCTTGGGAAACGGGCTCTAACCTGTCGGCTGAGTTGGATGGCTTGCTTGGGTGGACGTTTCCTGTTTATGGCTGTCCAGTCTGGCGTGGCAGCGCTCGTGACGAAGCTTTCAGTTGGTTAAGTCTGATGTAAGTCAGACCGCTTGCTTGGAATGGATGTTACTCGTTTGTAACGAAGCTTCAAGTTGGTTAAGTTTGATGTATGTCGGGCGGCTTGCTTGGAGGGAAGTCACCCACATCGGGACCCCCGATCTGGCATGGCACCAGGTTGGATCTCAATGTTGGTTTTTGGAACTTCATGTTGGTTAAGTCTGATCGTTGTTGGCGAGTTGGCTGCTTGTATGTTAAGTGGGTTTGGATGGCAAGAGTTGAAGGCTGGGAAGCTAAGTCGTGGTTCCCGGCTCCCTTTGGGATGCCTGCGCTACAACGAGGGGGGTGGGGGTGAATTCGTAGGGCGGGACTCGTGGAGAAATCGCGAGGGTGGGGGGGCAGAATTGGAGAGAGAGAGAGAGACCATGTGAGAGAGGAATTTGCGATGGAGTGGGCTGGGATCCGCAAGGGGGGAATTCGCGAAGGCTGAGGATTCGCCAGAATTCGCGAGGGGGGTGAGGGGGAAGATTCGTGGAATTCGCTGGGAATGGGGGGTAGCGAGTTCAGATCTCGTGCAGGGTGGGTAAATCGCCAGGGAAAGAGAACTCGTGGAATCGTGGAATCATGGGGAGGAGAACTCGTGGGGTGGATTCATGGAGAAGTCGCCAGAGAATCGCAAGGGAGATTCGTGTGAATTCGCAAATGAAGTCGCAGGTGAAGCCGCCAGGGATTGTATAAATTTGCAAGGGAAGTCGCAGGGCTGAGGGAGGGCCTTCTGCGAGTTCTGAGGGAGGAATCTTTTTTTTTAAAACTTGGTTTATCGTTAGGGTTAGGGTTGGCGTGGGTAGGCTTAGGGCTGGTTTTTATTTTTTTCTTTTTTATTTAAGGTGATTTAGACAAAAACTTTAAAATGAAGAATTTGAAATAAATTTACAATAGAAACAAAACTTCAAAGTTGAAAGTTTGAAGTGTTTCTCTCTCACTTGGAAAATCCAACAATTTTTTTTAAAAAAAATTCTGGCAATTCTAACCTATCTCCACTAATTTGATCATAACTCCCTCAATATTGATCCAAATCACACAAACTCAATACCTCTGAAAAGCTAACAACAAGTTCTATCAGCTATAGTATCAGATCAATGATTGAAGGTGATTTGATAGGTCGAATGAATCACAAAACAGGGCTGAAAGTTTTGAAAAAAGGAAACTAACAAAACTAGAGCTAGGAATCAAGAATTGTCCCCATAGCTCATATTCACAAGGAGGAAGCTAGAAGCTCTCACTTGCAAATGAGCCAAAAGATTCACAAAATGATGTCTCTTGCCTAGCTATAGACAATGCTCTTACTTAACTAAACTTAACTATTTTGAAGGATATTTAGCCCTTGTTAAGTATAACTACATTGGGCCCTTGTTGGCCTATTATCCTTATTAATTACTTTGAGGGCCTAAAGAGGGAACCGCCTTGTTATTAAGGCTAATAGCTCCTTTTGGGCCTACAAAGCTTACAATGGATATTATATTGCCTTGAAAAGCACTGATGTACTAAAAGTTCATGACACTATTCAAGAGGAGGCTGAGTGTCAACTTTCTTAAAACTTGGTGATGATGAAGGGCCTTCATCAAGTCAAGATCCAAGGAGAACATCAAGGCAAAGGCAAACACCTTCAAGGCTCACATATGATGAGAAGGGTAAGCAAGTGGAAGTGACTCATTTTGTTTTTCTCACATGCTTTGGTGAATATACTTGTGTAGATGATGCTATGCAAGTGGAATGGATGTTTTCATTATTTTTCATAAACTAATGGATCTGAAAAAGAGATCTTAGTCAATGGCTTTGATGGTCAAGTGAAAGATCAAGAGGTTGATCTCAAAGGGCCTCAACAACACAAAAGGGAAAGTGGCAATTTGGAACTAGTCAAGAGCATCAAAGGAGAGTCAATTGGCAAACATGTTATGGATTTATTTTGCTCAAGTAAGTTCAAATGAGCAGCAAGGAATTTCTGTTTAAATCTACTTTACTTGTTCTATATCATATTTAAGCAATTTCATGTGGATGTGTACAAATTGTCAAGATATGGTAAACTAGCTACATTGGTGAGCATCATTTTGATGTTGGAGTTGTACTAGCATTCTTGGCTGATTTTGTTGATGGAAATGAAGCAATGGAGGCTCATTCATGATCAACTCATCAAGTGATGATGGCATCTCATGACAAGATGGAGATGGAGGCTCATTCATGGAGTTTTATGGTGGAGACATATCAAGAAAGGACAAAGAGGGAGGATACAAACAAGCAAATGGTTATCACTCACATTTATTGTTTGCTTGTTGTAATTTTCCAGAGAGTTAAAAGTTTATAGCATGGAGGAATCATCTCATTTACATTCTATTTGATTTTTCATGTTATATTTGCATTTTGATGTGTAAAATTGATGTAAGAGATAGTGAAGCATCCAAAGTGGACACTATTCTCTATATCAATTATGGATGCTAATTTAAAGCATTGGTACCATCTAGAAGATGGTGGAGACAAGAATAAATGAGAATGGAATAGGGATTTACTCACAGGGGTCTCAAGTTCCTAGAAAAGATAAGAAGATAACAAAACAATTCTCTATCTGAGGTGGGTGTCTCACAGGAAATCTTAGTTGGAAGATTACGTTCCTTTGATTGAGTTTGCTTATAATAGTACAAAACATTCTGCTACAGGTTATAGTCCATTTATGCTGATGTACGATTTTCAACCTAGATCTCCGGTAAATGTGGAGACAAAGTCTGTTAAGATCCAAAAAGTTGTGGATTTCTTGCCTGATATGCATGAAATGTTGCAAGTGGCCCATGATTGTATCTGGAGTGCTCAGGATAGAGCTACACACTATGCCGATCTTAAGAGGTCTCCTAGAGATTTTAAAGTTGATGACTGGATATATCTTAGAATGCCTAAAGATTCTAAGATTATGCATAAATGGAAGCATTACAAATTGTCTACCAGATATTGTGGACCATTTCAGATTATAAAAAAAATTGGTTTTTTAGCTCACAAACTAGATCTTCAAGACAAGACGTAGGCTCACACAGTGTTTCATGTAAGTCGGTTAAAATTATGTTTACATGAAGATGACGTAGTTAGTTCAAAGGAGGATCTTACCCATTTGGAGGGCTTATTACTTAGTGTTCCTTTGGAACCTAAAAAGGTACTCAGAACTAGTAAACAATTGAGAAAATCGTTCTATCTCCGAGTGCTTGATCAAGTGAAAGAAATGGACTGAGGATGATGATTCATGGGAACATGTCGAAAGCATAAAGAAAAACTTCCCTAGTTTTTGCTTCTAAGAATAGAAGTAGTTCAAGGGGAAAAGAATGTTATGTCCATGTATAGTATAAGGGAATTGGAATAATTCTTGACGTGGATAGTTGGTCACTCCAGTTGTATGTGGTTATTAGTTATGCTACGTCATTCCGGGCGTGGTCGATAAAGTACGGCTATAATGCAAGAATAGGAGGTCAACAGCTTATTATAGGTTGAATGGGAATCATAAAAAAAATATTCTCTCCTCTTGGAGAGAATACATACCATGGAAACTCGCCCATCATCTCCCTATTGGAATTTCAGATTTATGAGCCAAGATCCTCTTCTCTCTTGTATTCATTCACTATGGCTTGGGGGTGAATTGGTTAGGATATTGACTAGCCTTTTCATATTGGTTGGGTGGTTTATGCTCCACAAGTGTCCTTTTAGTTTGCATGTGACAGGATTCCTGAAGATCTTCACTTGGCGATCGTTATAATAGGTCTCATTGAAGACTACAAGATTCTATATCAACTTTGTAGCATTTGCATATAGAATTTGGATGATTCAATTTTTTGTACTTTTGTCAAAACTCTAAGTTTGTTTAGATATTTTGTTTTTCAAGTTGCTGGACTTCTCAAGGGTGTGTTTCAAGTTTACGAAGTGTAATAGTTTATGAGATTTTAGGTTGATCATTTGTTGATCAAGTATCTTCCATTCTATGTGTTGATTTTGCTAGGTTTGGTGCAAGAAAGAGATTTGAGAGGTTCCATATCTTTGTGATTTATTCTTGAGTTCATTTGTTGACATTCAAGAGAGTACTTTTGCATTGGAACAAGTTGAGAGAGAGGATTAGGTCATTGCAACATGGCTACAAATGGAGGCTTTATGTTGGAAAGCAATGATGGGCTTACCTTAAGCAACTATTCTACTTGGAAGGTGAGAATGGAGTCTCTCCGTGTGTTGTAAAGCTATCTTCATAAGCTTTACTTCCAGTGCCACTGGCGTCAGCATTGTCCCCGGTGCCAGCAGCGCCCCTGCTGCTCCCAGCGCCACTCTCGGCGCCACTGTGATCAGAATCCAGCCGACGACAAGTTCCTATGGCTGAGAATCTTTGATCGGTTCTAGCGAAGTCTAGAGAGCTCAAATCGATGTGCAATCACCTCACACGATCTAGGCATGATTAAAGGAAGCCTGGGGATCAATAAAATCTAGAAAGAGAAAATGACCTAGAAAGAGAAAATCCTAGAGAGAGAAAAACGTGCTTTACCAGCTTGGGTAGAGTGCTTGGTATGAGGGGGGGTGCCGAATCCCACCAATACTATAGGGGAGTGCGGGTTGCGACTCAGGGTGAGCTCCAACCAAGTCTCAGCCTCCCTTGCTGGAATGTTGTCTTGGCACTCGCCTTGGCATGCCAGCTCCCCGGAGACTAGGGTCGATCACACACTTGAAATGTAACCTTCTCAGATTTATCAATAAAGTGGGATTTTTCTCAAACTGACTCTGATTACCTTCTGGGTTTCAGTGTTCGGTAAAAGCGCCAGTTGTAAGGCCGCTTTCAAAATTTTTATGTTGGCACATAGCTGAGGGTTGTATCTCGGGACGCCAGCGGTATGCCATCGGGACCATTCGGTTCGTGGCGCCAGCGGTATGCTGTCGGGACCATTTGGTCCAGGAACTGGTTGTCTCCATATTTGTTGCGGCTTGTGGTTCTGATTTTTCCTTGCATGAACGTGAATGGGTTAAGCTCTTGGGGAACGGGCTCTAACTTGTCGGCTGAGTTAGATGGCTTGCTTGGGTGGAAGTTACCTATTTATGGCTCTCCAGTCTGGCGTGGCGCCAAGTTCCAGCGCTCGTGACGAAGCTTTCAGTTGGTTAAGTCTGATATAAGTCAGACTGCTTGCTTGGAATGGATGTTACTCATTTGTAACGAAGCTTCGAGTTGGTTAAGTTTGATGTATGTCGGGCGGCTTGCTTGGAGGGAAGTCACTCACATCGAGACCCCTAATCTGGCATGGCGCCAGGTTGGATCTCAATGTTGGTTTTCGGAACTTGAAGTTGGTTAAGTCTGATCGTTGTTGGCGAGTTGGCTGCTTGTATGTCAAGTGGGTTGGATGGCAAGAGTTGAAGGCTGGAAAGCTAAGTCGTGGTTCTCGGCTCCCTTTGGGATGCCTGCGCTACACCTTGAGATGAATGATTTGTTGGACATTGTTGTAGGAGTGGAAGAAAGGCCCTTGGCACAACAAGATCAAGTGAGGTATGACAAGAGAGCTATAAGATCTCTACACATCATAAAGATGAATATTACCAATGAGCTTCTCAAGGAAGTTGGTAAGTGCAACTCATCTAATGAGGCTTGGGAAGCTTTGAAAAAGCTTTATGAATCCAAGTCTACATCAAGAGTACTTACTCTTAGAAGACAAATCTTTCAATCTATACAAAAGAAGGAAGATAGTGCTCATGCTTTCGTGTTGAGAGTTGAAGCATTTGATAATAAGCTAGCATGCATTGATGAGATCATTAAGGAGGTAGATCTTGTGCAAGTTATACTTAATGGCTTATTTGATGATCATTCTAATCTTGTTCAAAGCTTTGCTTTGCAAGAGATTTCTGGTGAATGAAGAATATAGGCTTCAAGAAAGAGGTGGATCTACATTAACATCTCAATATGAAGAGGATGCTATGTTTATCAAGGGAAAATTCAAGGGCAAAGGTAAGAGAAAGTGGTCTAAAGGGCAAGATCAAGGTGAGACTTCTTCTTTTGGAAAGAAGAAAGATGGATCCAAGTTAAAATGCTTCTATTGTGGTATCAAAGGACATTTTGCTAATGAATGTTTGAAGAAGCAAAGAGATGAAGGTAGCAAGCAAATCAACTTTACTACTAATGATGAGGATCTAGGTGTTTGTGATTCTCTTATGATGTGTTCTTCAAGTCCAATATTAGGTGACAAAGATTCATGGTGGATTGATAGTGGAGCTAGTTCACACATGTCACAAGGAGTAATTTACTTCTTTGATCACTTATGATGGAGCCAAGAAAGTGATTCACATGGCCAATGGTGGTGAGTGTGTGATTAAAGGTATTGGTTTAAGTAGGGGGAGTGTCATGTAGGATTGATATCTTTGTAACCAAAGAGTAGGTTATGGATTTGGATCTTAAATGATCTGAATTTCTTCACAGCAGGTCCTTTACCTATTTGGATGTCCTTCTCCAAGCCTATCAACAATAGAAAACTTCTTGATCTATTTCAAACCCTACACAAAAATAGACTAGATTCAATGTACCAATTATGAATCTTTCAAACTTGACCTATTACATTTCTCACACTTTAAAAAATGGTAATTCAAATGAAATTAGACTAAAATAACTTCATAATGTTTATCTCTAAGTCTAAGATGCATATTGGCCTAAATCGCCAAATCAACTAAACATGACTAAACTAGTTGATATTTCTCACAGTAGTGAGTCTCAAAATTCAACAAAGCTAAGGGAGGTTATAACCACCCTGTGCATGTAGTCATGCAAGGCCTAAACTTCTCAATTAAGAAATTCCATTGCTATTGATACTCTACACACTACATTGACTATCCTAAATCATGTACTAACTCCAAATAGTGTCTGGGCCTCACAAGGTTATTAATTACTTTATGGGTCTCGTCCACTATGATGTGGCGTAATCAATAATCTTGAGCACTGGACTACTGTATATCCAAGTCTAGAATCATATTGAATCCTATATTCAGGACGTGGATGTAACATTCTTACCTCCTTGAACTGCTCTTGTCCGCAAACGCGAAACTTAGGAAAGTTCTTTTTATGCTATCAACTCTCTCTCATGATTCATCATCTTCAGTCCGACCTTTCCATTGAAGCACTCTAAGATAGAACAATTTCTCAATTGTTTATCTATGGTTCTGAGCACTTTCTCAGGTTCCAAAGATACACTAAGCGATAATCTTTCAGGTGGGATAGATCCTCATAAGATCCAACAATATCACCATGTAAACTTAATTTTAATCCGCTCACATGAAAAACAAATCTTGCTAAGTGGCATTAGCTCTTTGTAAGCACATATCTTAGTGAGAGAGAAGATTCACATTTCTGGATATTTGAATCTCATTCCAACTCTAAAGAGGTAGAGTCATTGGTACTTGGTGGATTCCAATAGGGGTGAATGAATTCAATTTTTTGAGCAAATTTTGACATTATATGTATGAAACTCAAATAAGTTCTATTCAACTTTATTTGTGAGAGTGTGAGGGTCAAGTTGTGATCCCATTGAGAGTCTAGAACATGGAGGAGTCCATATTTGAGTGTTCATGCATGGTTGGGATCTTTGTGAATCTCTAGATGTCTAAATTTTAAGCTTGGTGAAAAATTATTGACATAGATTGTTATCAAACCATTTCATGTCCATTCCAAATCTCAAGAGTGAGATTCTTTGGGTCAAGAGGGATTCCAAAAGGGGTGATTGGATCTGATCTTTGTGTGTTTGAATCAAGTACACATGTCAAGTTTTTGTGATCTAGTGTAGATCCTTTTTTGTGAAAATTAATGGTTTAATTTGTTGTCAAATCAAATCAAATTCAATCCAAATCTCAAGAGTGAGATTATTTGGGTCAAGAGTAAATCCAAAAGGAGTGACTAAGTTTGATTTTCAAGTATTTGAAACAAAACCCATACTTTGTTCAAAAATCTCAAAAGTTGAGAGAACTAGTCAAGAGAAAAGGAAAATCTAGGTGTCAAATCTTTTCAAATCCATTCCAACTCTCAAGAGGAAGATTCATTGGTATTTGTTGAGTCCAATAGGGGTGTTTGGATCTGATTTTTGTGATTTGATAGAGTGCTTTTGTCTTAGTGATCAAAGCAAAGATTAGTTTCCAATTGACTATGTTGAAAGAGATATGATTCAAAATTTGTGGTCTAGATCTTGTGTAGATCCTTCTAGATTGTTGAATGTGTTCAAATCTAGTTTCTTGAGAGTCACAAATTACATTTTGAAAAGTCATATCACTAGGTTTTACTTCCTCATCATGGCATCAATAGGTGGAAACCTATTGGAGGCAAGTAAGGATCCTAAATGCAACCTTTGTGGCAAGAGAGATCATTTTGTCTCAAGATGCTACAAAATGAAGACCAATCCATCCAAGGAGAACCAAAGCAAGGGGGTCGAGGTGAAGGATGGAGCTTCAATTTCAAAGTGCAAAGGAAAGAAGGACAAATCCAAGAAAAGGTGTTTCCTTTGTGGAAAGATGCATGAGACTTGGAGTCTCACAAGGACTTACAAGATTTGTCTTCAAAAGTCCATCATCACACATTTCAAACCTTTAGAAGTTTTTCATTTGGAAGTGCATTGTTTGGTTCAAGATGCAAAGATAAATCTCACTTTCATTAATGTCACTTGGATTTATTTCATGTCCTTGGAAAGCATTTTGCTTAGAACTTTAGAAAAGATCAAATTTATTGTTATGATCCAAGAGAAACCAAGAAAGATTAAGGAGGAGCAATCACAAAATGAAAATAGTTCCATTTATGCTCTCATGACATCTTATGAAGAACTATTTTGCTTTGAAGATATTTTTGTATCTCAAAGGTGGAATAAGGCAATACTAGTTGAGTGTGATGCCTTAATAGATAGCAAAGCATGTTTTCCTTGTAAAATTACTTTGAATATGAAGTCAAGGAAATGGAAATGTTTTCATAATGTATTTTTTGTTGGTTTCAATAAGATCATGAATGATGTGTTCATTCATAATGTTGAAGATTGTAAATTTCCAATTTTAAAGGCAAGTTGTAAACTTCTTATGAAAATAAGTGAAGCATCCAAAGTGGACACTTATATCCGTAAGCAAGTAGTTAGCCTTATTGAGATGGAAATACTTCTTGATTTCAATATTAGAAAAATCATGCCAAGTTGTGGTGATTTTTGGACTTATGTTTCTAGCATAAGTAATGTTGATGATCACATGAAGTACACATTATATGATCATGTTTGTTGTGATCATTTTGAGACATTGAGGTCTCGGATTTTGATCAAGGAGGAGCACCAAGAAGCTGATCTTGAGGAGTCATCTCGAGGTTCAAATGTGCCAAGGATTGAGGAGGAGAGTCCTTCTCAAGTTATGATTCCAAGAAGAATATCAAGAGACATGGTTGAGCTCATATGGCTCACATTTCAAGGGAAAGAGGAGCACATTTCAAGTAGTATACATCTCATGGTTGCTTCTCTTATGTCATTTGGTGAATCAATTTGAAACTAGATTTTGGCCATTTTAGCCACTAGATCTCAAATGAAATGGTATGTACAACCTATATGACTCATCTAAATGATAAATGCATTAATTTCACACGTGGGAATAGGCTCCACACATGTCTAATGATGATATTTACTACTCATAATGGTATTTACAAGATTTGATCAAGTTAGCTTTTGCCAATTTTAACACCACCTTATGAAGTATTGTTTGGCAAAAAGCCAAATCTTAGTGATTTGAAAGTTTTTGGATGTACCTGTTATGTACATATTCCTTTAGAAACAAGGAAAAAGAAAGATGCCACTTCTTTCAAAGGCATCTTTGTTGGTTAAAGTGAAAGTAAGAAAGCCTATAGGATATATGATCCTATTACAAAAAAAGTTGTTGCTAGTAGAGATGTACTTTTTGATGAATCTCTCCAAGCCAAAGGAAAGGTGACTTCCAGCAACACTCAACTTGTCAAAGATCATGCTATGGCCGAGGAGGAGCTTCATGAAGATGAAGACCAAGTGGAACCTACTCCAAGTCCAAGGGTGCCAAGAAGATCAACAAGGACAAGGATTGAGCCATCAAGGCTCACTTATAGTGACAAAGGGGAGCAAAGGGAAGATTCTCAACTACTCAACTCTTATACTTTCTTGACTACTATGCTTGAAGAACCAACTAGTTTTGAGGAAGCAAATAAGTCTCAATATTGGAGGAAAGCTATGCAAGTAGAGTTTGATGCATTAATGGAAAATCAAACTTGGAAACTTGTTGATTTACCTTATGAAAAGAAGCCTCTTACTTGTAAATGGATATATAGATTGAAATATAATCAAGATGGTTCCATTCATAAGTACAAAGCTAGACTTGTAGCAAAAGGTTTTTTGCAAGTCAAAGGCATAGATTATGATGAAACCTTTGCACCTGTTCAAAGCTTGTGACCATTAGATTAATCATATGTCTTGCAACTTCTTTCAAATGGGAGCTCTTCCAGCTTGATGTGACAAATGCTTTCTTGAATGGATTCTTAAAAGAGGAAATCTACATGTGCCAACCCGAGGGCTTCATCAAAGATGGAGAAGAAGACAAGGTGTGTCTCTTGAAGAAGAGTCTTTATGGACTCAAGCAAGCACCAAGAGCATGGTACTCTAGGTTACATTCCTATCTTATTTCCATTGGATTTGTTGTAAGTTCTTATGAACCATCATTGTACTACAAATCTAATGATGGAAAGATCATTATCTTAGTTTTATATGTTGATGACATTATACTCACAGGAAATGATCTAGATGGCATTAAGAATGTAAAAGTTTCTTTGTCTAGTGAATTTAAGATGGTAGATTTAGGACTTCTTAAAGTTATACTTGGAATAGAAGTCACTAGAAGTAATGATTTTACCTTCATATGTCAATCTAAGTATGCTAGATCAATCTTAGCAAGATTTGGCATGATTGATTGTAAAAGAGTTGAAACTCCTATGGAACTAAGTGTAAAAGTTTCTAAGGAAAGTGATGAAGCATCCTTTGAGGACATCACTACCTATAGTTCCTTGATATACTTAACTATCACTAGACCAAATCTTAGTTTTCGTGTTGGCAAGTTGAGTCAATACATGCAAAGTCCATTAATATGTCACTGGAAAGGAGCAAAAAGGGTGTTAAGGTACATCTCGGCTACAAAAGACTTTGGCATAGCTTATGAAAGGACTAATATTTGTTTGAGAGCATATTCGGACTAAAGTTTTGCAGGTGACAAGATGGATAGAAGATCCATAAGTGCATTTGCTACATTCTTATGTGGAAGAGTTATATCTTGGCTTTCCAAAAAGCAAGATACCATCTCTCTTTCATCAACAGAATCTGAATATAAAGCTATGACAACAACAACAAAGGAGGTTCATTGGCTTAAAAGGCTTTTGGAGGAGCTACACGTGATCAAGGATGAAGACATTCCCTGCATATATTGTGATAATCAAGTAGCTCATCAACTTGCAAACAATCCAGTCTTCCATGCTCAAACAAAGCACATCAAAATTGCACATCATTTCGTGAGGGAGCAAGCAAAGGAGATCAAGCTTATTCATGTTTCATCATCAGATTGCATTGCTGATATACTCACCAAGGCATTGCCTAAAGATCCATTTATAAAATTAAGATTGGCTCTTGGACTTATAGATAGATCTATGCTAGATTTACAAAGCTAGATTTTTGAGGAGTGTGAAAAATACAAAAATAAGCTTGGTAGAGGCCAAAAATCTTGTATATAGGATGATTACACATGTGTGGAGCCTGTTCCCAAGTGTGTAAATAGTGTACTTGTCATGTACCATAATCATATAGGTTGTACATATGATTTATTTCAAGTTCTAGTGGCTAAAAAGGCCAAAAACTAGTTTTCTAGACATATGACACATGGCATCAATCTATTGATTGAATGAGCCACATCCTTTGGTTAGGTGTCACATCCCATGTGTAGAGGACAGCTCACATCAAAGTAGACGAATTTTGACTTCGAGAAGATTTTCAAGTAGATCTCCATATAGAAGGAAAATGGACCAAAAGTGCTCAAAATAGAAGGTTTTGTCCAAGTGTCAGTTTTGCATGATGAATCATCATATGAAAAAGCACCTTCACACATGTGGAATCAAAGGGATGATCAGTACCACGAGCTCTCACTTATTGTATATATAGAGCCACATTTGGCCATAATCATTGTGAGACATCAATCTTGGTTTTGGAAGCAATTTTGAGTGATTCTCTCCATTTGTCTACATTTGTTTTGATTGTTTTGAGGTGCTATCAATATGTACTTGATTTTCAGGTTGGAGTCCGTACTCAAACAAGGTTTCACAAGTGGGAAACCAGAAAGTACACCTACCTTCAATTAATGATTGTTCTTGTTAGGATTTTGTGTCTAGAATTGATCTAGATTGATCTTAATCTCAAGTAGATTGATAGATCAAGTACTCTGACAACGAATCCCTCTTGAGGATCAGATTAGGATCCACTCTTGGTCCTTTTTGTACTTTTTGCACAATTAATTCTATCATGTGGTCTACTAGCCTAAATGGTAATAAACCATGAGGTAATTCTCATGGAAAAACATCTTCGAATTCACTTATGATTTGATTGATTTTTCATTGCTTGTTCGTGATCTAAACTTACTAAGTTATGAATTGTAAAAAATTCACAACTATTTAAATACATTTCAGAAACATCCAAAATTGGAAAGCAAATACTAGAATAAACTTCATATTATGAGTAATCAAATGCTTCCATTATATTAATTGTAGAAATTCCATTCGACGGATGTACAAAATTACTGCCAACTAAAATAACTATCTTATCACCCTCCTTGAAAGTGAAATCAGAGAAGGTGATTTGCTAAATAACCATTCATATCCAAAAATTAAATCAGTGCGGGTTACGTCTAAAACATGAAAACTAACTAATTCTTTGTGTCTTTGTATCAAAAGTGGAAGATTTGGCACTTTCACATTCCAGGTCTCTAACTATGCTCCTGAAGCTAGATAAACTCTGTATCTATGATTATTGGCTTCAGTTTTCAAACTAAGTTTCTGCACAAAGACGAGAATTAATGAAACTATGAGTAGAACCACTATGTAATAAAGTACTTATTTCTTGAACTTAAATTGTGTTTGATAAACGAAACAATTCATTAGACAAGAAAGAAGTAGCACAAAAAGAACATTCACACTTACAATCAAAGTTTAATATGTTAATTTCCAACATTTTACCTTTACCTCTCAGAATTTCAATCATCTGTGTTGTACATTTCATTCTCTTTGGACAAAATTTAATCATATGTCTAGGCTTATTACAAATGAAATAGAGATTTTTTTTTCTTAATCTTTATTCGAGACATAGATTTCTTCAACTTTTTCTTCTTTTCTGGGATTCCAACGCCATTTGATCAAATTTGTCAAAATATTTGGTTGTTCGGTCTGGACTGTGTTTCTTTTTTTTCTTGGATTTTAAAGTGGTTGGAATCTATTGAAGTTGCTTCTTGTACGCCACCACCGTGGATTTGTATGCTTTTGTTAATCGAAAAGCATCCTTGAGGTTTTGAAGCACATTCCTCCTGTGAAATATTCAACTAGTTTCATCACATTTTGCAATATTTCCATATTTGGCATATTGAGGCCAAAGCTTGTTTTAGACCTAGAGGTTGACTTTTCAAGGTTCATTAGTCTAAATTTCATTTGAATAAACACTTTTTGAAAGTGTGGGAAAGATAGAATGCGAGTTTGAGTAGATTCAATTTGAATAAGTTGGGTACATTGAATCTAGACCCAAAATTGGTAGGGTTAGCATTTTGGTGGGAAAGCCAAGTGGCCAAATAGGGTTTGGACCTGCTATAAAAGGATGTAACTCGTGGAGAGAGTCATCTTCTCTCTTCTCTATCTCATTTCATGCTTATACATGGTTCTCTTGGGTTCTACTATCCATTGGTGCACTATCTTGGTGATTGCTTGCAATTCTATGTGTAGAATGATCTATATTTGCTATTTTTGGATCCACACGTGTGAAATACAATAGCTTGCTGGTTTTGTACGGACAACAACAATACATAATCATTTCATTCAAGTTTGATCAAGTTCTATTAGTGTTTGCATCTCAAATTATGTGTAGATGCTGATTTTTCTACATTGGTGAAATTGGTAGTGTATATCTCTTTCTAACCAAAGATCATTCAAGTAGATTGGATCTTAAGGATCTGAAATCTTTCACATGGTATCAGAGCTTGTGTTTCAGGTTATGAAGGAGGAAATCAGATCTATCAATAATTTGGTGAAGATATCAAGTCTAGAGCATGCTAGAGAGGATTCTACACCAAAATCGGATTTTTTGCTTTTGTAGATTGGATCTTTTGTGGAACAAAACACTAAATAGGTCAATATACATGGAGTCACTTCTTGAGATGAATGATGTTTTGGATATTGCTGTAGGTTTGGAGGAGAGACCAGCAACACAACAAGATCAATTGAGGTATGGCAAGAGGGCCAAGAAGGCTCTACACATGATAAAGATGAATGTTACCAATGAACTTCTCAAAGAAGTTGGTAAGTGCACATCATCTTTGGAAGCTTGGAATTCATTGAAGAAGCTTTATGAATCCAAGTCTACTTCTAGAGTGTTGACTCTAAGAAGGCAAATCTTTTCTTGTTTGCAAAAGAATGAAGAAAGTCCAACTACTTTTGTTTTGAGAATGAAAGCATTGAATGATGAGTTAGCTTGCATAGATGAAAGCATTAAGGAAGGAGAGCTTATTCAAGTGATTCTTAATGGCTTGTTAGATGCTCATGCTAACATTGTTCAAAGTATTGCTATTCAAAATATTTTGCCAAGTTTGATGGATCTTCAAGAGATCTTGACCAATGAGGAATATAGGCTTCAAGCAAGAGGTGGATCTACATCGACACTTCAAGAGGATGCTATGTTCACAAAGGGCAAATTCAAGGGAAAAACCAAAAGCAAGTGGTCTAAAGGGCAAGATCAAGTGGATGCTTCTTCAAGTGGCAAAAAGAAGGATAGATCAAAGCTCAAGTGCTTCTATTGTGGCATCAAAGGACACTTTGCAAGTGAGTGCTACAAGAAGAAGAGAGATCAAGGAGACAAGCAAGGTAATCTTACTCTTGATGAGGATGGTTTGGATGTGCAAGATGCAAATGATGATGCTTTTGTGATGTCTTCATGTATGCTTGTTAATGATGGAGATCTAGATCCTTGGTGGATTGATAGTGGAGCAAGTTCACACATGACCTTTCACAAAGAGTACTTCACTTCTTTAGCATATGGAGATGACAAGAGGGTGATCTACACGGCCAATGATGGTGAGTGTGCAATCAAAAGGATTGGCACAATTCCTATTTCTCTCTCTACAAATAGGAATGTTCATTTGGAGGATGTCTTGTTTATTCCATCTATTACCAAGAATTTGCTTAGTGTGAGTCAAATGCTAAGTAAGGGCCTCAAGGTGTAGTTTGATGGAGATGCTTGTTTGATCAAAAGGAAGGATGTCTTGATTGGAAAAGGTAAAAGGCAAGGGAAGTTGTTCAAACTTGATGCTTGTGTTATTGCTAACCAATTTGGATGTGTTGCAAGGGAGCAAATTTCTATTCAAGAGGTTTGGCACAAAAGGATGGGACACCTCAACTTCAAGTCATTGGAGGTAATGGCAAGGAAGAAGGTTGTGATTTGTCTTCCAAGTTCCTTAAGTAATGAAAAGCATGTTTGTGAGTCTTGTGCTTTGTCTAAGTCACATAGACTACCTTATACTAGATCTATTTCTAGATCTACAAAGCTTTTTCAACTTGTACATTCAGATATTCATGGATTTACTACAATTAGCAATAGTGGAGCTAAGATGTATGTAGCATTCATTGATGATAGTAGATTTTGTTGGATCTATCTACTAAAGAGCAAGGATGAAGTGTATGATGTCTTTGTCAAGATCAAGAATGCAAGGGAGAACCAATTTTCCACAAAGATCAAGTGCTTGAGAGGTGACAATGGTGGTGAGTACATATCTAACAAGTTAAAGGCCTTTTGTGATGAGCATGGGATCAAGAGGGAGTATACAACATCAAGGACCCCACAACAAAATGGAGTGGCTGAAAGGAAGAATAGAACTTTATGTGAAAGTGCTAAAGCTATGAGGTTAAGTGCTAATCTTGACAAACCATTTTGGGATCAAGCTTTGTTGTGTGCCAATTTCTTGTGCAATAGGTGGCCGAGTGCTATTTTGGATGGAAGGACACCTTTTGAGATGCTATTCAAGAGGAGGCCGAGTGTCAACTTTCTAAGAACCTTTGGATGCACATGCTATGTCAACATTACTCTTGATGATAGGACCAAGGTGGATCCATCTTCAAGAAGAGGTATTTTTGTTGGATATAGTGAGGTGAGTAAAGCCTACAAGGTTTTACATTCCTTCTACTAACAAAGTGATTGTTGGTAGAGATGTCATTTTTGATGAGGGAAACATTCCAAAGTTGTCTTCAAGCATGATTGATGGTAAAGTAGATGGATCTAACATTCTTGATGTTGATGAGAAGGATCCTACTTTGGATGGTGGTGATGATGGACCTTCATCAAGTCAAAAGCCAAGGAGAACATCAAGAGAAAGACAAGTACCTTCAAGGCTCGCATATAATCAAAAGGGTAAGCAAGTAGTTTCTGGAAATTATGTTGCTTTCCTAACCTCTTTGTATGATCCTACAAGTGTAGATCAAGCAAGGAAAGAAGAGGAGTGGATCCAACCAATGGATCTTGAGTATCGATCTCTTATGAAGAGTGGAACATCTTTTGGAGGATCTTCTTGTGTACATGGAGCTATGCAAGTGGATGGATGTTATCTTGCTGTAAAATCAAGTAATGGATCTGGAAAACAAATTTTGTTCAATTATTTTGATGGTAAAGTTGAAGATCAAGAGGTTGATCTCAAAGCGCTTCAACTAGTCAAAAGGGAAGTTGGCAATTTGAAGCTAGTCAAGAGCATCAAAGGAGAGGTAATTGGCAAAGGTGTTATGGATCTGTTTTTGCAGCATATTGAAGACTCAAGTAAGGTCAAAGGATCAGCAAGGAAGTGTTGTTCAAGTATACTTTACTTGTTCTGTCTCATGTTTGAGCAATTTCATGTGGATGTGTGCAAATTGTCAAGATATGGTAAAACTAGCTACATTGGTGAGCATTGTTTTGATGCTGGATTTGTACTAGCATTCTTGTCTGATTTTGCTGATGGAAATGAAGCTAATGGAGGCTCATTATATCACTCATACATGATCAAGTTCTCAAGTGTTGAGCTACTTGGTGCCAATACTTGGAGATTGTCAATTTTTGGTGAATTCATGGTCATTTTCTTGTGTCAAGTAGATCTTGAAGATGGACTAGTGCAACCTACTTGGTTTATGGAGTCATGTGGTGCTGGATCTGCATCATTAATGTACTCACCTGCTCATGGATTTCCAAGGTTTGATGGTTTCTTGTGGCAAGATGGAGATGGAGGCTCATTCATGGAGTATCATGGTGGATACAAGGCAACAAAGGACAAAGAAGGAGAAGACATGCAAGCAAAAGTTGATCACTCACATTTATTGTTTGTTTGCTGTATTTTTCCAGAGAGTTCAGAGTTGGAAGCATGGTGGAATCATTTCACTTACATTGTATTTGATTCTTCATGTTCTAGTCACATTTTTACATGTAAAATTGATGTAAGAAATAGTGAAGCATCCCAAGTGGACACTATTCTCTATATCAATTATGGTTGTTTCTATTTTGAATATTACATGATCATTGAAAGGAGATCTATTCTTAGGAAGAAGATCATTCTTATGATGGATTAAAGTTCTATTGGCAAAAACTATGCTAGGAGCATTGGAAGCTAGGAAAGCGAGTTTTGAGGTACATCGTTGGAACTCGAGATTTTGGCATATTGTATTTAGGGATCATCACCTAATCTTTTTGGATTTTCAGATTCGGACTATGCTGGAGATGTAATGGATAGGAAATCCATTAGTTCTTATTGTATTTTCATAGGTGATGGAGCTATATCATGGATGTCAAAGAAACAAGCCACTATAGGTCCATAAATTTATGGATATAAGAGTCCAAGCGCTTACTACCCATCTTGCAATTCACAAATTTTTGGTAGTAATCGACATCATCGGCTATTACAAAAGCTTTTTTAAAGACTTTCGAAGAAGCATCCCAGGTCATTGGTTTCACCAACAAATCCCGCCACCGCGACGACGCCTTGCCACGTAGAAATAGCATGACACTTTGAATTTTTTCTCTCATTAGGAAATCCATGCAAACTAAAGTAACTACTCCACTTAACGAGTTAGTCCTGACTCCAGTGTGGTCAATTCACTAATTTTAGTTCATTTCCTAGACAATTCAAAAAACTGGAAAAAACTAAAAATTTCAAATTTTTGGATTCACATTTTTGTTTAAAATGTACATAATTTGAAATTCATCAAAAAACACTGTTAGTATATAGGCAATCAAAATTGAAAAATCGATATACTATTTGATTCCTAATCTTAGTAACATAATGTCAATCCGGCGTGCAAAACATGCGATATTAACTGCTTTTCTGACATTATGAAATTTTTAATGTAAATTTCAATTTTACAAAAATTGTGAGCCTATTTCACTAATTTGTGACCCAACCATCAAAGCACATGTGTATGACCACTCAAAACGATTGTAAATCTCTCATGCATGTCAGAAACACTCTCAGAATCAACATGCAACCAGTCCATACAGGTACAATATCACAATTTAGACTCAAGCATCCCAACTTGGACATGAGGACACTCAACCTTCAACTTGGCATACCACAAATAATTTTCACAATTCAAAGTGTATGCCAAGTATGTCACTTGTTGCACTTGAGTGAATAAAAAGAGGACTATCCTTGAAAACACTTATATTGATAAAAAAATGGTCATGGAGGAGAACAAGCATGAAATATTTGTGATTGAGACGAAGTTCGCTAAGTAAATGATATATGTTATGATTATCTCTAACATACAATATTCATCTCTTTCATATAAGATGTTTCTTTTGATCTTTGTGGGTGGACCTCGTAGCTTTGCATTGTTGTGTCTTTTTTTACTTGTTGTATACAGTCTTATGATCTATTATTGCCACACAAATCTTATGCATGTTTGTGGATGAATTCTGGATATCGTTGGTATCAAGGATAAAGCATCATTGTTGAGCTTATTGGATATTGTCTGAATAGTTTGATGCTTGTGTTAGCCAGTGTTTTCATGTATACAAATGTTTCTACCTTGAATAGTGCTTAGTTCGTACATAATGAACATTGCATTCTATGTGCACGTCGACTACGCATGCACAATGACTATGTGCACCTCTAAAATCCTAAACTGTCATATGTAATGTCTTCTGGAATGTACTAAGTATTTCTCATTATGAAAGAGTGAAACCAACTTCTAGCTCTTAGAGAGAGAGAAAATCCTTAAGCTCTCAGATAGAGAGAGAAAGTACACAAAAGTTATGACTCCAAAAATATTATCTCTCAAAAGTGTAAAGAGTACAATGACTATTTATTTCCATATAGTGAAATTTTGAGTTCTAGATCTAAACAGTGTGTGATCACCTCTCAACATGATTGGACCTCATGATAGCACTTCATAATATGATTGGGCCTCCTGATTTGCACCTCTTATTTGGCAATTTTGAGGTCAAAGTGAATATTCAACTTAGAGATAGATTTTTTTATGTCAATAAGGCCTAAGAATAGTGTTTTTACTATTTTTTAGAGTTTAGAAGTTGATAAGGTCAAATATAGACCCATTTCTATCATTGGTTGAGATAAATTGCATCTAGTCATGAGAATCTAGGTTTTTGGTGAAGTACCTAGAAACTAATAATTTAGTGCAATTTTCAGCAAGTGGCCAAATGACACTTTTTTTTTAATAAATAGCTATATCAGTGTGGAGAATTTATTCAAGAGTTCTCTCTTTACTTGAAAAACATTCATCTTCAATGCTATTGTCTTCTTCTCCTCTTGATATCTTGATTTCTAATTTGTAGAATGCTAATTTTGTTGTTGTTCTTGAGTTCACACATGTGAAGGATAGTGTAATACTGCTATTGGTACAGACATATACAATACTATGTTGATTCATAGTGATTTTGATGAGATTTCTATGTATTTCCATGTTCTAGCATGTTAAATGAATGATTTTTGACATTTTTGATGAACTAGATATGGAATCAAATTTACCTCTAGATCTAATTGATCCATTAAGCACATTTTGGATCTAATTTTTTTCCATGGTATTAGAGCTTTTTTGTAGGCTAAATTCGCAGTATTTGTCAATCTAGTGGGCACCATCAATTCTCTGTGGAGTTGGAGTGGTCATTATCTCAAATCAAGCATTTTCAAGTGTAGGAAGTGGATCTTTGTGATCCTAAACTCATTTTGAGTCAAATCACTCGGAGTAGGCTGATTTTTTAATCTACTTATTAGAAGTTGGAGACAAAAATTTCACATGGTTGTGGAAGTAGCATTTTATAAGAATGCAGATTCTAGCTTTTGCATATAGCTTGTGATTTTTTTTTAATAGTATGTATTTTGCTAAAATCATAACATTTGGATAGTATCTCTTGTGATAAAATATCTAACTTTTTCAAGAGTGTATTTCAAGCTTGGTTGATCTCAAAAATTCATTCTATTGTAGTTTGATCAAGTGCGATAAATAGCCAATCAATTCTATGTGCTAGATTCGCTAGTTTTTTTTGGAGAGAAAGAGAGAATAGATAGGTTCCATATCTTTGTGATTTCTTCTTGATATCAATTGTTGAGGTTCAAGAGAGTGGTTAGTGCATTGGAACATGTTTGATGATTTGAATCAATCATTGCAACATGGTTACAAATGGAGGCTTCATGTTGGAGAGAAAGGATAGGCTTACCTCAAGAAACTATGAAAGAATTCAGATCAATCAAGATCCAAATCCATAAAATGATCTTGGGTTAGAAAGACAACAACTCACCAATCTTGCCAATGTAGAAAAACCAACATCTACACTACAAATGAGATGCAAACTCTAATAGATCTTGATCAAACATCAATCAAAACATAAAATAATGTTGTTGTCCATACAAAAAGAGTAAGCTAATGTATAAGAGAGAGAGACAAAAGACTCCTCTTCCCACGAGTTACATCCTTTTGTAGCAGTTCCAAACCTAAGTTCAAACTTTGGTTTTCCAATAGTTTCATTTCCATCAGCAAAACTAGCCAAGAATGCTAGTAAAAATCCAACATCAAAATGATGCTCACCAATATAGCTAGTTTGACCATATCTTGACAATTCGCACACATTCACATGAAATTGCTCAAACATGAGATAGAACAAGTAAAGTAAACTTGAACACAACTTCCTTGCTACTCCTTTGACCTTACTTGAGTCTTCAATAACTTGCAAAATTAGATCTAAAACATCTTTGCCAATTAAAATGTCTACACATCAATTGGCTTATATCAATCATTTACATATCATTAGATTATTACTTGGACTTCCCAATTTGTAAGAAAGACTTGCTCATTTGTACCAAATGAAAAATAATTTTAAGATCAAAGAGTGATAAATTATGCAAGCTTGGCAATAAAATTTTGTTTTCTCATACCAATCCATTATTGGAAAGTTTTGTGTATAGTAATAGAGAGCAACAATTCATTTTCTTTTGTGAGATGATATAATAATAATAGGAACATTATGTTTTCAACTTAATGTTTATAGTTGATGAAATCTTATCATGAAAATTATGATGGATGTGAAATTGTACTTAAATACAAATGATGAGTGTACTTAAATACTTGTTCATTTGAACACATGAGTTTGTGTAGGTTTAGTATACCATAATGATCACATTTACATTCAAAAGTACCATATTAGAACTTGCTTTCTCATAATTGTTGTTTATGCTAGTTGATGGTTATATATTTATGAGAGCAGATATAATCCCACTCTATGCATGCTATTTGTACCTATGACATTGTAAGCTTGTTTGGTGTGAATGAAAGACTTTTGTCACATACTTTTCCATTACATTGAAATTTAGCTTCCACTTTGTACGAAAAGATTTAGTTGATTTCTTGTTGCAGAGCTATCATTTAAGCCAAGATTGCGTGATGGAAAGGGAGTCTATGTCGAGAGAGATTATTCTTATTATGGTGACTGGAAAAGAGACCTAATGCATGGTGAAGGTTCATGTATTTCCATTCAAGTGACACTAATAGTGTACATTCTTGATCATTTGTGACAGGAATAGATAATATTAGGTGTGCAAGATATATACTTGAATACAATAATTTATGAAGCATCATTTTAGGATTGTGATACAATAATAACATTTTAGTTCCTGATTGTGATAGTCGTAGCTTTATAGATTACTTGGGAAGAATAACAAGTTTTCTAATTGATTTTATAAAGGCTTTGCTTTATTTGGTACATGTTATTAAGAGTTTTAATTTTCCAAAAAGATTAATTTATCCTGCAATAATAGCTTTTTTATAGGAGATCCTAACTTGAGACTCAATAATTGATTTTGTATTATTCTGAGTGTCATTGACCGAAATTAAGTTCCCAAATCTTAGAGTTCATTACTGGATATGATTAGTGTAAGAAATATGCAAATATGGTTTGATTAGTGCACATAATGTCATTCCACACATGTGGAACATAGGCATATATTAGCTTATACATAGTCCCAAGAGCCGTTAAGGTAAATAACAAAGTTTTCCAAGTTAGAATGCATTTTCCTAGATCTATCTTCTTTTCAAGAGGTGCAATTTGATTGGATGCATTTGATTAGATGGCCATAGATTTGTATAAGACTTTAGGAGGAGCCAAAGGACAAGTGGATGTGTGTGAAATAGCTAGGTCAGTCCAAGCCTCAAGTCTTTTGTATATGTTCCAATTTGGAGCTCATTTGGTAAGAACAATATGAAAGGTCCTTGAGGATTTTGCATCAAGCTTGTTTATTGTTCTATTTTCATGCATTTTGATGGATCCAATGTTTTGATTAGTGCTTGAATTTTGAGACAACAGGTTGCGGTTCACACGTGTGGAACCTCTTTGATTATGTACACTTTGCTTTAGATTAATCTTACTTATATATCAAGATAGGATCAATTCTAGCTTGCATTTGGTGATAGAATTGTTGATAGTAATGCAACCAATCACTCTTATGGATTTATGAATCCATTTAGGGTCCTAATTTTACTTTCTTTCACAAGGTATCAGAGCCATGTGAGGATGAGTGTTTGATCAAAATTTGAGGCCAACATTAGTAAGTTTTGAGGTTAAGAAATTAGTGTTGGAAGGGCGAGTTTCTACTAGCAGTGAGAATTTGAGATTAGTTATTGTTTTTGAGCCTTAGTTGTCTTCTCCACATGTGTGGAAGTGTGCATGTCCAGAAATGAGACCATTTCTTTGAGTCAATCTCAAATGAGCATGTTTGTAGATTTTGATGAGATTTTTTGCACTATGCGTCAAACAATCTATAAGGATTTCGATTATGCATATCTTGAATCTAATCAAGTTGTGATGGTTGCCATGGAGGAAATGACCACATCCGAGTTGTGGCACAAGGGACTTGGGCATATCAACTACAAGTCAATGGAGACAATGAGCAAGGATGAGCTTGCTCTCAGCCTTTCAAGATCCATGGCAAAGGAATAGAATGTTTTTGAAGCATGTGCTTTGTATAAAGGACATAAGTTGCCATTCTCTAACTTCATATCTAAAACTACTCACCTTCTTGAGTTGATCCATTCAGATGTGCACTTTGCTAGACTTACAAGAAGTTGAAGAAACCTTGAGTTTCTACATTTCAAAGCTTTAGTATTTTTCCTTGTGTTTTTAGATTGCTGCATATTTTGAACAAGTTTCTGCGCAGTCTGCATATTTGAAATGTTTGCTGCATAGTTTGCATTTTTTGCACTTTTGATAAAAATACGACAATAGGTCTAAAATGACCCACGACGTTGTTTTAATTGACCTTCGGCATTTTTGGCATTTTTGCCACATACTCAAAGCCGACACTTTGGGTCAAGCTGACACTTCAGGGTATCCATATGCAAGCCAAGGTCAGGACGAGTTATCGGGCATGGACGAACTATTGGACCTTAACTGGTCAAACGTGAAGATTTACCCCCCTCGTCCTCATCATCTTTGCTCTTCTGAGAAACTCTTCTCCAACCTTTTCTTTTGTCCTTGGCCAACAATGTTTGATCCTCCTATGGGCTTGCCTTGACTTTACTACTTGTTACGACCATATTTCGCTAAGGACATAGAATAATCCTAATATGGTAGACCAGCCCTCTAGTGTTCGAGATTATTGGTCACGCTGAGATTTAGTTCCACATCGAGGCCTGTTGGTGACTAATAACCTTGAGGGAACCCAAACACTCTAATTGAGACATATGGAGTAGTGCATGTATGTGTGACTGATATAGGCAGGAGGAATGCATGAAGAGCTGTGATCTATTTATAGTTGACCTGCATGGGGATTGCATGGGTTCATGCATAGGGATTGCATGGGTTCATGCATTGGGGTAGTGATTATACCGTCGACGACTTGGTCTAGGTTTCCAGTTGAGCTCTTCTCCTCTTGCTATCACATGGCATGGCTTGGGAGCTAGATCTAGGAGGGAACTCTAGGAGGGATCTAGGATTGGTTGGGAGGTTTTCCTTCATTGTCTATAAAGTTTTTAGCACGTGTAAACTTCACCACACACCTTACAGGACCTTACTGAGGTGTTGTGATTGCACAAGATTCATCAGAGAATAGATTACTTGAAAAATCTATGACAAGAGCACAATGGCATACATCTGATTGAAAAGGCTAACTTCTCACTATGAGGAATGAATGTTAGAAATAATTCTAAGTGCTCAGCATGAGAAAAACAGGTTGCTCTCGGTTAGAGAGATAAAATCAACACTAGAAAACTCGAGTAGAGAGAGAATGAGTCCAAAACACCAAAACCTCATTATTCACAATATGGCAAAACATGCCACAGCTTCTCTACATCAAAGTGGCTCGAATTCCTACAGTGGAGTTGCATGGAAAGTCCACTTACCTTAGTTAACTCAACTACCAAGGATCCACACGTGTAACTGCATGCATGGATATTGCATGTACTGCATGTCAACTCATAAAATTGCCTAGACATGTGTATATCACAGAAACCACTTTGCATGTTGCATGCACTGATTGCATGTGGCTTGCATGCATACTGAATGACATTGCATGCTATCTAAACTTTTGCGTGACATCAAATTTGAATCTACCTAACTCAAAATCGACCTATTCTAGAAGGTTATGTGCTCAATTCACATACCTTTATGTACAACATAGTTTACAAATGGAAATAACATGGTCATGGCCCCAAAACTCGAGATAGGAAGATATTTTTTACTAATCTTCACACTCCTCCTTAGAAAATATGTTCCTATTCAACATAGACTTCGAAATTAGGCCAAGCTTAGACCTCATCTTGATAAAGACATTCTTGAGCAATGGCTTGGTGAGAAGATCTACAACACAATTTGAAGATCCAACATGCTCCAATAAGCTCTCTCTCTCAATGACTTTTTCTCTTACAAAATGATGAGCTACCTCGATGTGTTTGCTCCTTGCATGGAACACAAGATTATTTGCAAGAGCCTAAGTTGAAATGTTATCATTCTTGATAATTGGAAGGTCTTCATCTCCATAACATCTTAGCTCCAAAAGTAGCCTTTTAGTCCATAAAACCTCCTTTGTTGTGGTTGTAACAAATTTGTATTCAGCTTCACAATATAATAAGGATATAGTTGCTTGTTTCTTTGATAGCCAAGAAACTAAGTTCCCTCCAAGAAAAAATGTGTAAGCACTTGTGGATTTCCTATCCAACCTGTCTCCTACAAAATTTGAATCTGAAAAAGCAACCAAAGTCATATCTTCTCCTTTGTAGAATAATCCATAATCTAAGGTGAAGATATATACCTCAAGATTCTTTTAGCCAACTTCCAATGAAAATCCTTTACTCTCATTAAATATGATGAAGCACTCTCATCTACTATCTGATAACTTAGAATTGGTTTCTAAGTGTAAGCAATCAACAAGTATTCTTAATTTCATAGACTGTTTTTAGAGTGTCCCAAGCCTCCTTGGCAGTGGTGCATGTACTGATCTCTCTTAACACTTCATTTGTTACATTCATTTTTATAAAATGAAGGGCAATTCTGGTTCTTTTGTTGAATGCTGCAGCTTCATTAGGTGCTGCAGGTGTGAAAAATGCAAAAATAAGCTTGGTAGAGGCCAAAAATCTTGTATATAAGATGATTACACATGTGTGGAGCCTGTTCCCACGTGTGAAAATAGTGTACTTGTCATGTACCATAATCATATAGGTTGTACATATGATTTAATTCAAGTTCTAGTGGCTAAAAAAGCCAAAAACTAGTTTTCTAGACATATGACACATGACATCAATCTATTGATTGCATGAGCCACATCCTTTGGTTAGGTGTCACATCCCATGTGTAGAGGACAGCTCACATGTGTGGAATAAGCTGAAGTAGACGAATTTTGACTTCTAGAAGATTTTCAAGTAGATCTCCATATAGAAGAAAAATGGACCAAAAGTGCTCAAAATAGAAGGTTTTGTCCAAGTGTCAGTTTTGCATGATGAATCATCATATAACAAAGCACCTTCACACATGTGGGATCAAAGGGATATCAGTACCACGAGCTCCCACTTATTGTATATATAGAGCCACATTTGGCCATAATCAATGTGAGACACCAATCTTGGTTTTGGAAGCAATTTTGAGTGATTCTCTCCATTTGTCTACATTTGTTTTGATTGTTTTGAGGTTCTATTAATGTGTACTTTATTTTCAGGTTGGAGTCCGTACTCAGACAATATTTCACACATGTGAAACCATAAAGTACACTTACCTTCAATTAATGATTGTTCTTGTTAGGATTTTGTGTCTAGAATTGATCTAGATTGATCTTAATCTCAAGTAGATTGATAGATCAAGTAATCTGAAAACCAATCCCTCTTGAGGATCAGATTAGGATCCACTCTTGGTCCTTTTTGTACTTTTTGCACATGGTATCAGAGCCTAGTAGAAGAGGTTTTGTTGAAATTGATAGGGTTAATCCAAATCAAAGCCAAAACTAGTAGTTTTCGGAAACTAGTCAAATTTTGTGTAGCGAGTTGGATTTGATAGCTATCCTCAAAATTTTTAGTCCAAATCTTGTTGTGGGCTGTAGGAACTCTTTTCACACGTGTGAGGCCATACAGATCCGGTTTTGATTGAGAAGTTTCAAAAATTTGTAGAATTTGACTCACATACCCAATTTGAGTGATTTTTGGTGCAAAATCAAGCATTTTCTATAGAGAATCTAATTCCTTGATTAGTTCTTGGATTAGATCAGCCAAGAAATTAAATTTGAAGCTTGATTTAGGTGCATTAATTGATTATCTCTGATTTTTTGAGTGTATGTTGAAGTTGAGAGAGATTTTGCTAAAAATCATAGATTAAGGAGTGATATGCAAGGTGAGAGGTTGAAATCCATTGTACCATCACTCTAGATTTGTTCAAGAGTGATAGGGTAAAGTTTAGAAGCATCAATTTTCTAGAAAACATCCTTGGATCTGTCCTCCTAGTGAAACCTTTGAGAGTTTCTAGTGCATATAGAGCATCTATGCAAATCTTTTGTAGAATTTGACATAGATTGGCTTCAATTGAAAGTTCTAAAAAAGAGATTGAGATCCAAGTCACATTATTCAGTCCTACTCAATTTGTTTGAGTGTTTGTGAGGTTTGAAAAGAGTCATTAAGGTGTCTATGGCAAATGTGTAGAAAGAGATCCAATTTTCTAAGAGTTCCTTCCTTTGTAGAAGGCAAGATCTAGAAGCTCATTTTGTGTTGTTATTGGTGGAGAATTTGTATTCTCCTAGGTGATCAAATATTTCTAAGTGGCATTAGCTCTTTGAAGCACAATATCTTAGTGAGAAAAATCACAACTTTTGATTTTGAATTTCATTCCAAGTCTTAAAAAGTATAGTAATTGGTGGAATCCAATAGGAGTGATTGAATTCAATTTATTGAGCAAAAATTGACATAGTATGTATGAAACACAAATTAGTTCTATTCAACTTTCTTTGTGAGAGTGTGAGGGTCAATTTGTGATCCCATTGGATGTCTAGAATGAGGAGGAGTCCATATTTGAGTATTCATGCATGGTTGAGATCTTTGTGAATATCTAGTTGTCTAATTTTTTAAGATTTGTGAAAAATTGGTGGTATAGTTTGTTGTCAAATCAAATCAAATTCATTCTAAATCTCAAGTGTGAGATTATTTGGGTCAAGAGTGAGTCCAAAATAAGTGATTAAGTTTGATTTTCATGTATTTGAAACAAAACCCATCTTTTGTTCAAGAATCTCAAGTGTTGAGAGAACTAGTCAAGTGAAAAGGAAAATCTAGGTGCCAAATCTTTTCATATCCATTTCAACTTTCAAAAGAAAGAGTCATTGGTATTTGATGAGGCCAATAGGAGATTGGATCTGATTTCTTTTGTGATTTGATTCAAAGATTGTGTGCTTTTGTCTTAGTGATCAAAGCAAAGTTTCCAAGTGACTAGTCATTAGTGTGAAGATTGATTCTTAGGTTTGTGAGCTAGATCTTTTGTAGATCATTCTAGATTATTGAAGATGTTCAAATCTAGTCTCTTGAAAGTCAAAAATTACATTTGTAGAATCATATCAAACGTTTTTATTCACATGGCATCAATAGGTGACAGCCTATTGAAGGAAAGAAAGGATCCTAAGTGCAACCTTTGTGGCAAGGGAGGTTATTTTTTCTCAAGATGCTACAAAAATAAGACCAATCCATCCAAGAAGAACCAAAGCAAGGGAGCCGATGAGAAGGATGGAGTTTCAAGTTCAAAATGCAAATACAAGAAGGACAAGTCCAAGGAAAGGTGTTTCCTTTGTGGAAAGGTGAATGAGGCTTGGAGTCTCACAAGGACTTGCAAGATTTGTCTTCAAGAGTCCATCACAACACATGTCAAATCTTTTGAAATTTTTCATTTGGAAGTACATTGTTTGGTTCAAGATGAAAAGATAGATGTCACTTTCATGAAAGTAACAAGTATGACCATTCAATATGCACTTCCTGTGATTATCAAGATTACTTATGCTAGAAACATAAGTCCAAAAATCACCAGAACTTGGCATGAGTTTTCCAATATTGAAATCAAAAGGTATCTCCATCTCAATAAGACTAACTACTTGCTTATGGATATAAGTGTCCACTTTGGATGCTTCACTTATTCTCATAAGAAGTTTACAACTTGCCTTTAAGATTGAAAATTTACAATTTTCATCTTTATGAATAAACACATCATTCATGATCTTATTGAAACCAAAAGATCCTACATTATGAAGATATTTCCATTTCCTTGACTTCATAACTAATGTAATCTTACAAGGAAAACATATTTTGCTATCTTTTAAGGCATCACACTCAACTAGTATTGCCTTAATCCACCTTTGAGATACAAAAATCTCTTCAAAGCAAAATGGTTCTTCATAAGTTGACATGATAGCGTAAATGAAACTATTTTCATTTTGTGATTGATGCTCCTTAATCTTGATCGATTTCTCTTGGATCATGACAATAAGTTTGAACTTATCTAAAGTTCCAAGCAAAATACTTTCCAAGGACATAAAATAAATCTAGGTTACGTGTCACATCCCATGTGTAGAGGACACCTCACATGTGTGGAATAAGCTGAAGTAGACGAATTTTGACTTCTAGAAGATTTTCAAGTAGATCTCCATATAGAAGAAAAATGGACCAAAAGTGCTCAAAATAGAAGGTTTTGTCCAAGTGTCAGTTTTGCATGATGAATTATCATATGACAAAGCACCTTCACACATGTGGGATCAAAGGGATGATCAGTACCACGAGCTCCCACTTATTGTATATATAGAGCCACATTTGGCCATAATCAATGTGAGAAACCAATCTTGGTTTTGGAAGCAATTTTGAGTGATTCTCTCCATTTGTCTACATTTGTTTTGATTGTTTTAAGGTTCTATCAATGTGTACTTTATTTTCAGGTTGGAGTCCGTACTCAGACAGTGTTTCACACATGTGAAACCATAAAGTACACTTACCTTCAATTAATGATTGTTCTTGTTAAGATTTTATGTCTATAATTGATCTAGATTGATTTTAATCTGAAGTAGATTGGTAGATCAAGTAATCTGACAACCAATCCCTCTTGAGGATCAGATTAGGATCCACTCTTGGTCCTTTTTGTACTTTTTGCACAATAGGTTCTTCTTCAGCTCTACTTACAATTTCCATTACATCATGTACAATCAATAATGATTCCATTCTAATATTCCACATTGCATAGTTGGAAGATGTTAATCTCTCAATGTGCTCCAAGAAATGTGAACCAGATGAAGACATCTTCTCTATGAGAAATTCTAGTAATGACAAAGATGGAGTTGAAAGTATTGTTTGCTATCTCAACCTAGGATCTAGCACTGATGATGTTGATCCAACCTATTTAATCTGGCAACAGAATTGAGATCAAACTCTCAACATAAAAAAATCAATCTATCTTGAATTTGGATCTTGCTTCAATCACTAAAATGAAGCACATGCAAGTTAGAAGTCTATCTCGTTTCAAAAAATTGATAAACTCTCTAGGAACTTACCTTCAACTCAAACACAATAATTTGTGTGAAATGAAAAGTCTAATACCTCACAATACTCACTTCTATCCAATTCTATTTGATTGACAATGAAAATTGAAGAAATTGTTGAAAATACCTTATGTGTGTTCACTTTGGCATATCCCACGAGATGAGAACTCTCTCAAATTCTCTGATTGCCTTAAACTCTTCTAAGAACAAATCAAATTGATTTAAAAACTCAAGCAACACATTCTACTCTTCAATACCTATCCAACAAGCTATAGAGCATCAAATTTGGATCATTCCTTGGGAAGTAGCACTCAAACAAAGAGGGCTGATTTTACACGTGTGAGCTCTATGTCTGTACAGGGGTCAGCTAAAGCAAATCAGGCCTGATTTGATCCACTTATGGTCCATAGATGGCTTGTTTGTCAGTGAGTTTGTATTCCTCTCCCAAATCTGAGTTCCTACAAGCAAAGGCATTGCTGTTCTGATGTATACACTCTCACCTCTTCAAAGCATGAAGCTCTAGTACCATGTGAAGTTTTTAGCATGTGTGAACTTCACTACACACCTTACAGGACCTTACTGAGGTGTTGTGATTGCACAAGATTCTTGAAACATCTATGGCAAGAGCACAATGGCATACATCTGACTGAAAAAACTAACTTCTCACTATGAGGAATGAATTTCAGAAATAATTCTAAGTGCTCAGTACGAGAAAAACAGGCTGCTCTCAAGTAGAGAGAGAAAATCAACACTAGAAAAGTCGGGTAGAGAGAGAATAAGTCTAAAACACCAAAATCTCATTATTCACAATATGGCAAAACATGCCACAGCTTCCCTACATCAAAGTGGCTCGAATTCCTATAGTGGAGTTTCATGGAAAGTCCACTTAACTCAGTTAACTCAACTACCAAGGAATCACATGTGTAACTGCATGCATGGATATTGCATGTACTGCATGTCAACTCATGAAATTGCCTAGATATGTATATTTCACAGAAACCACTTTGCATGTTGCATGCACTGAAAGAAAAATTGAGTTGGGATTACTAATTCATGTGTGAAGCATGCTTTTCAAACTTGATGGTAGAGTGTTCTTTTCTTTGTTTGATTTTATTAAAGATGTTGTGGATTAGTGTGGAATTCATTCTTATTTTTTCTGAAGCCTTGAGAGAAAGTTTCCATTTGAAGTAGAATGATCCGCATTGATAGTTCCTCTTTCTTGGGTATATCTATTTTTTTTTTGGATGAATAATTTGCATGAATCCATAATGTTTTGGACAGTTTTGATTCAGATTTAATAGTAGGCTATTTGTTGATAGATTGACGAGGAATGGATTTATCCAAGATGAATAAGCTTACTGTTGTTGGAAATTTTGAATTTATGGTTTGCAGGTTTGGATTTAAGGTTTTTAGACTAATCCTCTTGTGAAGTATGCAAACTGTGAACTGAAAACTGAAAACATAGATTGGATATTGTAAATTGCTGATTCGCTAAACTGTGGTAGATTTAGACCTTGGATTGTGGATGCATGCAAGATTAGTTGTGGAAGCAACCAAGTTCTTGGAACCCCTGTGAATCTGTTGCATGCTAACTCTAGGAGTTAGAAACTGTAGTTTCTGAACCTCTGTTTCATTTTCAATGGATAGTGATAGAGGGTCACAGTTAATGCAAGTAAGCCTGTTGATGAAGAGAGGATAACCCTGGAGAAGAGTTAAGCAAGAAACTTGAACTTGTAGACCTAATCTCCTTTCATATTCTTCTTGGTGATATGCATTTGGTAAAGCAAAATTGCGTGGATTAACGAAGAGTCTAAATCTAACCATTGTAACTATAATGACACCATTCATCCTAGAAAATCTTAAAAACTATTATATGCATATGCCTCTATAGGTGCAATATAAATCATATGATAGATACGTAGAAAATGATTTATTATATGTGGATGCTTAAGAGGGAGAACTCACATTTGGAAATAAGTAAATTAAGCTAAAGTTAAGAAAGTGATTGATTGCAAATCGTTTTTCTATTATTTTCATCGATGAGTACCTCTCTATGTGAAAATAACCAAATAAGTATGTCTTTGAAGAAAAATACATAACAAAGCATATGGACATAAAATGCCATTTTTGTTGTTGTAGAAAATCTTGTAAATAAAATACATATAATAAAATGCAAAGCCAAGGATGTGATTATATTAATAAGATCCATGATTGAAGATTGACATGAAGATCTTAGTGCAAAGATAAATTAGTTATGCACTAAGTGTGAGTATTAGAAAACAAAGGCTAGAATTTAAGCATCCTAATTTGAGGCCCAATTCATCCTTAATGTACTGTATTGAGATCATATTCACCAAAATCAAGTTTCATACTAAGAGCTTCATGTTAATCCTTAGGCATTTTCAAATATGCAAGTGGTGCTGCTTATGAAGGTGCCTGGGATACTGGGAAATATAGTGGTAAAGGAACTTATAAGGTGAGTTTAAATAGCCCTAAACTTGCCAAAAGTTGAGATTATTTGACTATTACTTTCAATACTTGTGCAAATTTGAAAGCATCCTATGGATAAAAAACAAAAATTCAGTTGTGTTTGTTAGATTAGACTTTTCACTTTCAATCTTAGTATGTATTTAAGTATGTTGCTTATATGCTCTATGAGTTATAGCAAAAAATAACAAGTCTTGAACTATGTACATGTGTTAAGTGGCCGGATGGTCGAATTTACATAGGAGAATGGAGAGACAACAAGATGCATGGCACTGGATCCTACATTGATAAACAAGGACATACATGGCATGGTCAATTTTTTAATGGATGTGGACCGGGTTTGAGTTGCAAATTATCTTAGAATTTATGTTAGCTAGAAGTAAGAAACAAAGTAAAATTCAAAGTTATTAAAGCAAAAACTCAGGTTATGCATTATCCACAAAATTTTGGACAAACATTTGAACTTCAAACTTTGGTAAATAGAATTGGTGAATCTCAATTGAGCTCAATTACATGATGTTCTCAAAATTTTTGTCATGGCAACAATTGCTTTATGATACACTTGCACCTGAAAATAAATAGCTACATTCTTTTCAAATTGGACTTATAGAATGATAGTCATCTTCATATATGTCTTTATTTATTAGAATCAAATATTATGGCATAATGTATGGTAAGTTCAATTTGTGCACCAAGCATAAACATCTTGCCCTTAGCTTAATCAAAAAACTAGGCATGTCTCTTAGTAGCTAATCCAGTTAAGTATTTTATACTTTTTTCTTTTCTCAGCAATATATTGAAATGTTTTGGTAGCGAGTAAAGCTTAGTTCTCAATGATCTTGTTGGTATTATAGGCTCATCTGAGAACATATAAAGCTTTGTCATGCCTTGAACATGTTTCTTTTGAACAATAGAGATTGACATTGCCCATGAAATATGAATGTCAATGATAAAATTCAAATGCAAAATGAATACTATTCATTTCAAATCACAACTACAAAGTGTGTACTCTTTAATACAAAAGGTTGAGTGAAGTTTTTTTGTAAGCATAAATAGAATATGTTGGACACTACACTTCAATTAGAAACTGTCCATAGATGAAATATAGATTCTAGTTGGTTGCTTTGAAGAAGCACCACAAAAGTCAACATCATACTAGTGTTTACGTGAGCCAACTTATAGTGCAAGCCTTAAAATCACTTAGGAGTAGGTACATATCTTAAAAGTAGATTGGATGCAATATATCTACTATTGGGTCATATCATTTGTCTGTTCATTTTGGGCTAATTTTGATATTTACAACTTGTAACACTACATGCAAGATGAAAATCTTCATCAACCCCAATAGTGAAGTTGGATGGCTTTTTGATTTTCACACTCCTCCTAAAAAGCTATCAACTTGATTTGAACATTTGAACTTGAAATACTCCAAGGTTGGCTCAATGTTGATGAAGTAACTTTTTTTGTGGATTCTTTGTTTTGCATTTGTATTGAAGATCATCCAAAGAATCCATCATAGTAGCATCCTCACCATTCCACCAAACTTCCACTATTCCAATATGCCATCTCCATGCTTGATGTTGATCTCGGATTTGAAAGGTCCATTTTCATGAAGATAGCTGCACCAAAAAAGTAGAAAACCGAGGCTTCCATGCCTCACAATGATCACCAAGATCATAGAGATCAAGATCATAACTTGAGCAAAAGTATTGATTAACAAGATTAAGCATACTAGCTTGACTAGCCCATACACTATGAACTTTATCCACAAAGGATCTAATCTTGAAATCAGATTCTATCTTGATCTTATTGAGGCTTAATACTTTCTTAAGGGTATAAGTGTCCTCTTTGGATACTTCACTTAGCCTCAAAAGAAGTCTACAAAATGCCTCATCACATGAAAGAACATGTTTCTCAATATGTTTGAGCTTGTTCTTATTCTTGCTCTTACAATATCCAAGAGCAACCTTTTGATGATACAACATGTTGTTTTCAAAATCATTTGGAATCATAATCAAGTCATCAATGACAAGAATTATTTCCAAACAAAGGCTTCATTCAAAACTAGAATAGCCTTACTTAACCTTTGAGATGAACAAATCTCAAATAACCAAGATAGTACATCAAATAAAGAAAGAGAAACATAAGTGAGTATTTTGGATTGAATACCACCTGAATGTTTCCTCTCCTTTCCATGAATAGAACTCCATGATGAGTTTCCAATGTTGGTAGCTCCTCCTTGATAGCATAAGATTGGACAATGTTTTCGTACTCATTTCTTAATCCATTAAGGATTACTTGAACAAGTTCACTGTTCTTTAGAGTATCTCCAATGCATGCTAATTCTTTGTGAAGATCCTTAACTCTCATGACATAGTTTGAAGCACTCCATCAACTGTCTAATAGCTTAGAAATATCTGATTTCTAAGTGTGAGCAATCTTGATGTGTTCTTTGCTCCATAAATGGTCCTAAAAGGATATCCAAAGCCTCCTTGGCTGAGGTTTCAGAACTAATCTCTCTTAACACTTCATTGGATACATTCATTTTGATGATCTCTTCTTGAAACTCAGAGCTTCATTAGGAGCTTCAGGTTCAACTTCAATTCCCAACACAATGTCCATTACATCTTGAAGAACCAATAATGATTCCATTCTTATCTTACAAATAGCATAATTGGAAGATGTTAACCCCTCACAATGATCCAAGAGGAATGAACCCATGGATGTCATGTTCTCTTTGAGAAATTTTCTAGTAATGACAAAAAATGGAATTGAATGTGTTGCTTCTTTCTCAATCTAGGATCTAACTTGGAATGTTGATCCAACCTATTGAAATCTTGCAACAAAATATGTGAGATCTAGCTCACAATAGACAATCAATCAGCTTGAATTTATATCTAGCCTCTATCTAATGATAAAGCACTTACAAGTTTGGTGTCAACTTTTTCCATGAGTTTCAAAGGATTGAAAAACACTCCAGGATCTCACATGCAACTCAAACACAACTGAAATGTGTGAAATGATGTGGCTATGACTTCACAAACTTGTTCACAAAATTCTATCTATGATTGACAACTCAGAAATGGACTTTGAATCAAACTAGCAAAATGATCAAAACAAAAGGTGTCCACTTGGGTTTTGGGTCATTCCCTACCCCTCTTTAAGAGGTTATAACTCTTTCTAGGATAATAAGTTTGATTTGAAACAGATTACAATCAAAAGCAGACACTTCTAGCTTTTCAGCAAGCTATAATGTCACTATCTTTGGATCAAATAGTTAGGAGAACAAATTGGTTGAAGTGTGTTGGTTTTCACATGCGTGAAATATCTGAAATCCATACAGAAGCTGATTTGGTCTGATCACTTTCAATTTGATCTCATTAATCCACAAACACATTAAGAATTGATAGCAAAAAGTGTTTCTAGCTTGAATTGTCTCAATATCTCTCATGCATAAACAAATTATTGATAACGACCTTCCCTAAGCTTTGTGAAAGCAGCTGGATGACAATCAGAGTGAAATTCACAATCTAACACTAGAATCCAAGGCTAGAACACAATCCATAATACAAATAATCAAAAGTAACTACATTTCACATGTGTGAGAAAGTGCATTCAAAATTAATTACATGACAAAGAAGATCTCCTCGAGTTAGAGAGAGAATCATATTACAAGCTTACAATCACAATCCAAATTGACATGGTTTTGTTCCAAAGTTTGATTCATCATCAAGAATAGTGAGGATTCTCACTTACATATATAGGGAATGATGAAAACTCATGGTAGTACTAACATGCAACCACTTTCTTCCACATATAAAGGTCTAATCTACAAAACTAGTGACAATGTGGCAATATCTACCTACTTTTTACATGTGGCAATATCTAAGCTAGAAATGTACAAATAATCATCATGCTTGTGTCCATACCAACTTTTGCATGCCTTGCATGTCACTTTGGACAATGGGGACTTTATGCATTTATGGTATCTCGAGTTTCTACTAGCCCAAGTTTGGCCATTTCACTATCTCAATCTACATGCATGTCACATATAACAACTACACATGATTGCGTGACATGTAACTCGAGTTTCTACAAGGCTAATTTTGATATTTACAACTTGTAACACTACATGCAAGATGAAAATCTTCATCAACTCCAATAGTCAAGTTGGATGGCTTTTTTATTTTCACAGGTTGTACAAGAAGGATCTTCAATTTGGAGATCTAATCCTCATGTATAAAACCAAGGCAATCAAGGGAAAATTGAAGCTCATAGGTGAAGGCCCGTATCGTGTCAGGGAGATCCTAAGCCATGGTGTCATGAACCTTGAACAACTTGATGGGATGCCATTTGATACACCCATCAACGGTAGCCGACTTCACAAGTATTGGCCACCATAGTAAGACAGAGATTGAGCTTGGGAATGCACAACACATACAAGGGACAGTTTATCCATCACAAGAGTCATCACAGCTAGATCTAATGAAAATAAGTTAGATCTAAGTAGATATAGTCAGATCAAGCGAAATCCATCAAGATTCAACAAGATTGGGCAAGATCTGGGCAGATCAGACAAGATCCAACATGATCCAAGTAGGATCTAGATCTAGATGGGATCAAAAGAATAGCAGATCATCATCAGAAACTACATAGCCTCAAAAAAATATAGATCTACAGCACAGATCTTGAGAAAAATTACCAAAAGTAGAGGTGAAAATCA
Organism: Diphasiastrum complanatum; assembly: GCA_029204225.1. Taxonomy (NCBI): domain Eukaryota; kingdom Viridiplantae; phylum Streptophyta; class Lycopodiopsida; order Lycopodiales; family Lycopodiaceae; genus Diphasiastrum; species Diphasiastrum complanatum. Next base: position 24,994,838 of record CM055104.1, on the reverse strand, counting down.
CTTAAACTGATAGATCAGCAACCAAATCTTCAAAACGACCTTCACAGAAGCTTCCATAGTAAGATCCGATCCACATGGACCCACAAAAATCTCTACAAAAATCAGTTATAAAAAATCAATCAAATTTGAGTGTTTGCGAAGGTTCAGAAAAGTGGTATTTAAGGAACCTTCGTAGGGAATCAAAACCTTCAAACCAACCTTCACAAACATCATTTTTGGACTCAAGGCAATGAAATTGACCTGCCTACATGGTCAGATCATGAAAATATGATATACAGAGAATGTTGTGCAAGAGTTCCCTTTCTGCGAGAGTTCAACCTTCGTAGAGCTGGTGAACCTTCGTAGAACCTTCACAGGGCATCTAAAATACCTTTTTGACCTTCACAGACTTCTTTGAGGCCTTAGAATTATGGGAAGAAGGTCCCTTCAAAAATTTGGTTGGAACTGAACTGGGAAAATGTACTTCTCCTAATAGGCACTCAAATTCTTGCCTATATAAGGACAAAATTCGAGTCATTTGGCACTTCATCCAGCAAAATTGGTATTAAGCCCAATATGTGCATGAGCGCATCGCCACCGGCCCCCTGCTTTGTAACTTCGCTTGCTTTCTTGAACAGAAGCTCCAAGATTTTAATTGTGCCTACATTCTCTCTACCATCGTTCCATACACTAACCTTGTCCCACCTTCCGTCACCTCCACATCCACTCTTCCAATAGTTACCGACTCACCGGCCTACAAACGAATGCGTGGCGCAGCTTCCACATCAACCAGCACTCTTGCCACCCGACAATGTTCTGCACCAACACGCCCTGCATCTGCTTCTTCCACAACCACTACTTCCGCTTCTATTCAACCATCCCCCATTGCCACCTGACAACGTTCTGCACAACACGCCCTGCATCTGCTTCTTCCACAACCACGACTTCCGCTTCTATTCAACCATCCACCACTGCCACCACTTTTGCTCCTATCGCTCCCATCCCTCCCCCTTCCACACCCACTCTCACATCTTCCACTCCTACCATCACCATCGATTCTTCCATACCTCTTGCATCCATTTCCACCCCACTTCTCCACATAAACTCTCTTGATTCATAGATCTCTACCGACACATTCAACTGGATGAATCTCATTAACCTCTTGTCATTCCTAAAAGGATCCTCACCCCCTCTGTCTCCCTCCATCCTAGACACCATCCTTCAGTTTCCCACCATTCCTATCATCCCCTCTGAGAAATCCATTCTTACACCTCTCCAAACCACCACCAGCCCTCTCACACCACCCACTTCACCTCTGAAAGCTGCCAAGGGTGACAAACTGTTACCCGATGACACAGTTGTACAGACAACATTTATGGCATCGTCGGACCGTGTTGACCCCACCGCACCTAACAGCATGTTAACGCCGAAAAAACTCATTTAAGACAATGACAATGGCATGCAGATCATCCGGACAACATCTCACCAAGCCCCAACTAGAACCACCCTACTGGCTGGTCCCACGGACCTCAGAACGACCTACCAAGTCTTGGGAACATTTGTCCAGGATGCGGTAGCGACCAAAGCCATTTTGGATGGCGGGGTATTGGAGTTGGCCACAAGCAATACACAGTTGCGAGTAGAAATCATCCAGCTCTAGCAAGACCTACTAATAGCCCAACATCATGAGCAGGCAGAGAAGTTCGAGGTGCTAAAACTAAAAAAGCACGAAGAAGGTCTCCAAGGGTACATCAAGGCCCTTGCTAAAGCTACAATGGACACCTAAATCAAGGTCTAGGAGATCCAACAGTAGACAACACAACATCTCGCCCCACTCCAGGCACAACTTTTAGTGCCTGAAACAGAAAATACACACCTGGGAGCGGAGGTGACAACTGTTGAAAATGAAAAATCATCTATCTTGACTTTAGGCTTTGGTAAAGTTTTTTCTATGCGTATGTAATGTTTCATATTGCAAATGCCAAATTTGGCCTAGAAGAAACTCGAGCTACATGGTTTCATATGTCTAGTTGGTCAATTACAACATGCATGTAGAATGTAGGCATAGAAATGCCAATTATGGGCTTAGCGAAACTCGTGGCATATCACATGCAAAGTTTGTAAGTGATCCAAAGTGACATGCAAGGCATGCACAAAGTGAATTGGAAACATTCATAGTGATTTGGACAATTCTAGTCTAGAAATTGCCACTTGGTAAAAGTAGGTAGATATGCATTCATGTAAAGTGAAAAATGTCACTAGTTTTTTAGTTATCACTTTCAAATGTGGAAGAAAGTAGAAGAGAGGTGGTTCTACCTTGAGCTATTCCAATATCCATAAATGTATGTGAGCTCTCTCATTATTTTTGATGAAGAACCAAGGTTTGAAGTTATTCCATGTCAATTTGGATCTATCAACTTGTATGCTTGAATATCTCTCTCTCTCTCTCTCTCTCTCTCTCTCTCATGAAGAAGGCTATGCTAATGCATTAAATTCTTTGTACTTCTTCTCTTTTGATGTTGGAAGCAATCATTCTTTGATTCCTAGCATGCTAGATTGTGCTTTGGTCATAAATTCTTGTACTAGATCTTGATATTCAATCTAGAATCAGATTATGTGCTAAACATAAAGCTTAATAAGATTATTCACACTTTAGGATTATTTCCCACATGTGTGAACTTGCTGATTTTTCATCATAGTATCAGAGTCAAATTAGGCTTTGCATGCTATTATCATTGATTGTGTAGGAAATTTTGAGTACAATTCAAGCAAAAAAGTTGTTTACCACTTTTCTTTACCTTTTCTTGAAAAGTGTTTGGATCAAAGAGGATAGAATCAAGATTTTCAGATCATAATTGACATTGTATGGAATTCTGAAATTTTGCACATGTAAAAATTAGGGATTTTCAAACCTCTTTATTTCCTTCATCTTAGGTCCAAAGATAATGATCTTATAGCTTGATGGAAAGCTTATAAGATGTTTCCATAGCAATTGGTCTCAAATCAATCTGATGTGTCTATCAAGAGTTATAAACTCTTAAAGAGGGTAGGGAGAGTTCCAAAATCTGAGTGACCACTTTCTGATTTGATTCAAATTTTGCTTGATTCACAATCCATTTTTTGAGTAATCAATACAAGAAACTTGAGATCTAGACATAGTTTTGAGTTATTGAACACATCGAGCCTTCTTCAAATCAATAGTGTTGTCTTTTGAAGCATTTCACACATGCCAAAAGTAGAATCAAATCTTGTCTATACTCTTTAATTCATTTTGAGAGATTGCTCTAGTTTATCTTGTTTTGGTGGAATATTTGAGACCTATCTCAAATTCAGTTGCAAGATTTTACATAGGATTTGTAGTACACCCTTGAAAATTCCTATAGTGAAAGAGAGTAGCAACATCTAGTTTGTTTGGAATAAGCTCAAACATATAATTGTCCAAAAACAAGAAGTCTTCACAATATGGCACCTATAGGTGGATATCTCTTAGAACCAAGTGAAATATTAAGTACCTCCAATTATTCAATACGGAAGGCTAGGATGGAGTCTGTTCTTATACTCCAGGATGTTATGGACATAGTACTTGGTATTGAGGAGGAGCCTCAAGCACAACTTGAAATACCAAAGTTTAAGAAGAGAGCTAGGATGGCTTTACAATTCATTAAAATGAATGTCTCTAATGAGATTCTAAGAGAAATAGGATCTTGCACCATTGCTAAAGAAGCTTTGGATGCACTTAAGTCTATTTATGAAGCTAAAAACACTTCTAGAATTCTCACTCTTAGAAATCATATGTTTCAAAGCTTTCAAAGAAGTGAGGAGAGTGCATCAAATTATGTTATAAGAGTAAAAGATCTTCATAGGGAGCTTGCTTGTGTTGGTGTCACAATCAACCTCGATGAGCTAGTACAAGTCATTCTAAATGGCTTAAAAGAAGACTATGATAATCTTGTTCAATCCTTTGCCATAAAGGCGGAGTTGCTCAATTCGGAGACTCTTCAAGGAATTCTCATCTCTAAAGAAGCAAGGCAAAGTTACAAACTTTCAAGAATGAACAAACTCGAGCATATGGACAAAGACAAAGCTCTTTTTGTCAAGGACAAGCACAAAGGGAGGAGCAAGAACTAGTTTTCTCAAGCTTTCATCAAAGACAAAGCAAAGGACAAAGACAAAGATGGAGAAGAGGATGACTAAACTCATCCTTCTACTTCCAAGACCAAGAAGAAGAAAGTCAAGTGTCTCTTTTGTGGCAAAAAGTAGCACTATGCCTCTAATTGCTTCAAAAAGAAAAATAAACTCAAACAAGCAAATCTCTCTAATGAGAAAGAGGAGACTTTATTGCAAGTGATGGAGAAGGATCCCTCATGGTGTCAAGCTTTTCTTCAACACCCTTCAAAACGGATGGAGCATGGTACATCAATAGTGGTGCCTCATCACACATGTGTTGTTCTAAGGAGTCTTTTGACTCTATTGTACCTTATGAAGGACTTAAAAGATCTATTTATATAGCAAATGATCATGAATGCTCTATTGAAGGAATTGGCACTATTTCTTTAAAACTTGTTTCTTCTAAAGTTCTATCACTTTCCAATGTTCTTTTTGTTCCTAAGCTTACAAGGAACTTGATAAGTGTTGGAAAGTTGCTTGATTGTGGTTGTGATGTGAAATTCAATGCCAATACTTGCTTTATTAAGAAAGGTGATGAGATCCTAGCTAATGGATCTAGATATGGTGGCATCTTCAAGTTAAATTTTTATGAAATTGCAAATTTTTGTGAAATTGCTTTTATATCTAAGGAGGAGTTATGGCATAGAAGGTTGGGACATCCCAACTACAAAATCTATGCTTTCTATGATCAAGAATGATAAGGCTATTGGCCTACCAAGATCACTTTTCAAAGATATCAAGCCATGTGAGGCTTGTGCTATTGCAAAATCACATAGAAAGCCATATCAAAGGTCTTCTATTAAGACTTCTCATCCTTTGGAATTAACTCACTCGGATAATCACTTTTCTTGATCAAAAAGAATTGGTGGTGCTACTTGTTTTGTTACCTTCATTGATGACTTTACAAGATATAGTTGGTTGTACCTTCTTTCTTCAAAAGCTATGGTGTTTGAATACTTCCTAGTTTTCAAAGCTTATGTTGAGAAACAATTTTCTTTTAAAGTTAAAGCTTTCAGTTGTGATGGAGGAGGTGAATACGTCTCCAATAAGTTCCATGATTATTGTGAGGTTCAAGGAATCAAGAGAGAATTTTCTTGTGCTTATTCCCCATCTCAAAATGGGGTTGCCGAAAGGAAAAATCGATCTCTATGTGAATGTGCTAAAAATTGAACCTTCTTTGCCTATTGAATATTGGGGAGAGGCAATCAATTGTGCAAATTATTTGTGCAATAGATTACCTCACAATACACTTGTAGGAAGATCACCATATGAAATCTTATGCAAGAAGAAACCTAAGGTTGATCACCTTAGAGTTTTTGGATGTGCTTGCTTTGTTCATGTACCCTTGTAAACAAGGAAACAAGATGATCCAAATTCAATCAAAGGGATCATGGTTGGATACTCATACAACTCAAACAATTATGAACATAGAGAGCAATTGCACCAATATGAGAAAAAAAATCATGAAATTACTTGGTTGATTTTGGTGAGATATCATAACCTATATATACATGATCCATACGGTTTTGGGCAGGTATGAGTAGCCCTAAATGAAGAGTCAAATATTTGCAAGTTATGAAATCACAGATTTGGGAGAAACAACAAAATACCTTGGGCTGGAGATTAGAAGAGATCGAATCAGAGGAGTGATGTATCTGAGTCTGCATCTGAGTCAGTCCTGGCATGGCACATTGGCAGATGGCGAAAAGAATTCTGCAATATCTGAAAGGCACCCAAAATATGAGACTAACCTACAAAGCAGAAAAACTAGAATAAAAAGGATTCGAGCTGCAACACTACAATGACGCAAGCTGGGCAAGCTGCAACGACGACAACAAGTCCGTGAGATTATCCAAAAATGATGGAATGTAGATCATGCAAAGGTCAATGAAATTTCTTGATTCCATGGGATGGTGGCATGCACAAATTTCTCACTGGGGGGAATTTATGGTGAAGGTGTCAGTCTAAATTCAACCTTGAATAAATTCTTGTTTTTTGCCAAATAGGCAAACTTGTTTCTTGTCAGTTTTTGAAACTTTTATGTTCCGATTGTTTTGTAGAGGATGGATGATAGATATGCTATACCGAGAACTAATTTGGCAGAGTCTATTCATGGCAGTTGGCTGGCAACTAAAATCAGAAAAAGAAAATTGGTCTTTATGCAACAACTATACATGACATTCTACATCCCTATTGCGTCATCTCGCTATAATGCTTTTTTTTACTATACAACATTTGGGGAGAGGTCCAACTATAGAGGAGCTTAGGAAAAGAGTGACAAATGTGGATAGTTTGCCTTGTTTACCGAGACACATTGTAGAGAAAACTAACATAAATGATGGAACTAGGTGGACCATAAGAAAATCTCATAGCCTTGGAAGACTATTTTGTAGCAAAAGGGCCATATATTAGAGCTCAAAAGCTCGAAGCTCGAAGCTTGAACAATTGACCTGCCCCAACGTGCTTCAGCTTTATTATCGTGCGGCCATGACAAATGCCCTACATGTCGACATGATGGAAATATGGCAAATGCATGGCTTCCTCCAGAACATCCTCCACTATTATGGCCTGCAAGTTACGGTAGCAAATGTTGGAGCACGTTGGCAACGAGCTGCATGCCATCATAGTCACTCTCAATAAGGAGACCTACGATGACACAACCCGACAAAGAGCAGCTGCCATTGGCGTGGGACCGCCAATCCAATAAAGAGGGGGATAATGGGTTCCCTTATGTTAGCCCAACATAGGAATTTATTGTGGCATGTGTTTTGTAAGTCCACAAGTAATTCAGATTAGGAAAACCTTATGCTTAGACCTTTTACTATTTAAGTTTAACTATTACAAACAATCATTTGTAACGGTTCAACTTAGAATGTCTAAGTTTAAGATTTAATTCCTAAGTTAAGTTAATTCCTAAGTTCAAGTTAAGTTTAATTTTAAGTTAGTGTAAGTGCACAAGTTAATTAGTTTTAAGTTTGGACTTAGTCCCATAAGCATGTTTAAGCTTAGGCCCACCAATCTTTCCATATATGGGAGTGGATTTGGGCCTCCAACAACACTTGTATAAGCATTGTGATAATAAAGACATTTTTGTGATATTTTGTGCATGCAACTCATGTTTCCACTTGTGGATAGAATACTTGGTGGTAGGTGCTCGAGCCCCACTAAGCTTTTCTCATTTGGTTAATTAATGTGAATGTTATTATGGGATTATCTTTGTTCACTTTGCTTCCATTCCCTTGTGGAGTTAGTTTTAGATAGCTTAGTGTTGTTATTTGCATTATACTAGATGGGAGACTGCCATAAAGTAACTTAATCATTCCTCCATTTTTAGTTCTCTTCTAGTTGGGAGACCGCCATAGAAGAACCCATAAACAAACAATAGAAACCATGAATAGAGTGGATCCTACTCATACTCACCCTACACAACACATTTTAGAATCATTGTAATTCTATTAGATGGGAGGCCGCCATAACTGAACATAGAAAGAAACTAAAAGTACAACACCATAAAAAACTCTAAGTTCTGGACAAATGTTGCAGCCGCGTGGACTGTGGGGTCGGGACAATTGATATATTTCTTCGAAAATTGGATGAGAGCGCTTTTGGCATCTACATCCGTCTTCCATTTGTACTCTGAAGAGATGACCGACCAATTCATATTATCGAGTGTGATTTGATCCAGAGGGATGCTACATGCTGCCCATTTATATCGTCTCGTGCAGGAGGTGCGCATTGATCCTTAATTGTCGTGGACTCGCACATAGGCCCTGATGACCACATGGTCTCTCTCGAAAAACTGATGTGCCACTCCGGTTGGGGTTGGAGTGCTGGGAGTGACTTGAGCTCGTTGTCCTTGATGGTTTGGGCTAAAAATGATAGCTGCCAGCCGCCTTATGAGGGCTCGTAAGGATGTTTGACTAGAAACTCGTTGATGTGTCCTCTACGGACTTGGGTCGGTGAAAAGTGTGGCTGGTAGAGATTGATCCCGAGTGCTAGCCTTGAGATGTGGAGGCCTGACGCTCCCCTTGGATGTGGCTTGGCTCTGTTGCTTGGTCCTTGATCTTGCACATTGGCCTCTACCATGTCTGATGCTTGTGCTTGAGATTCCAGCCATGCTACCTTTTTCTCTTTGTCCTGGCTAGAACTAGCCATTGCAGTTTCGACCGTGGGTGGCATTGGAATCACCACTGGGGCTGGTTGTGGTTGTTGTTCCATGTGGCGCTAGCATGCCTTAAGGGTGTTCTTTGTCTGTACAAGTTCTTGTAAGACACTCCATCTATAGTTGTCGAAATCAGCCTGGTATTTGTCAAAGGTTTCACGGTAGACATTCATCTACTACGTGAGTATTTAAATCCATCTCGACTTGGCTGAGCGGTCTGTTGGCAGGTGTCAATTGAGCTAACCAGGTTGTCTTCTCCATGTGTAGGTGTTGGAATTCATACTCAAGCCCAATTCCATTAGGTTATGAGCATCTTGAAACCTGTTCATGCTTATTATGAAAAACTACACAAAAATATGAAGACTCGAAAATTTTAGCAAAGGATCGAATCTTTTTGACCCAGGCCTATTTTCGACCCAATGTCATTCTTGTCAAAGAGAGATTTTTCTGACCCTAGGTCGGGTCGGATCGGTTCTAATTTTTTCGGGCGCCTTCGACCCTAGATTGGATCGTATCAAATCTAATTTATCTGGGCGTGTTCAACCCTGGATCGAATTGGATCGGGTCTAACTTTTTCGACTCTAGTTCACAGTGTATAAATCTGACCCTTTGTATAAATTTGACCCTTTGTACTGTCAACTTGGAAATCCGACCCACATCACAACATTGACAGTCCGTCTATCTCTATATAGATATTCACTGTAAAATGGCGGCTACCTACTACATGTAGATTTTTGGTGATTGGGCGAGTGTTTGTGTTTCGGCAGGGGCAGCTCTTCTTTTCTACTCCTAGTTGTGCTGCCTATTTGGCTAGCTTGCAGAATTATTATAGCATCGTAAGAAAACGACTACAGACCACAGACATCCAATCATTCTATCAAACGAAAGGACACGAATAATGAATGAAGGAATAGAAGAGAGCAATTGTATTTGTATTTTGTTTTGAGTGAGTTGATCAGTGTCTCGCTCGTTGGCGGCCTGTCACTCCTCTCATGAATTCACTATGTTCTGCTCGTTGGCAGACTTTCATGCATAGCTGACAATGCTAACAGTATGCTAGCACTTCACTCTCTCGCACCTCTCCTTGTCAATCTATTCATATATATAGATCTGCAATCGATCCTTTACTTATCCCATCTAGAGAAATATTAAGATTACTTAACAATAGCTTACAAGACAGGTTTAATGCTAAACTGTTGGTTAATTATCCTCTGATGACATTGTCTTTGGCGGCTGAGCATGATAGTACAAGACTCCATACTCGTTGAGCTGCCAACTATTGGCTCGACTTGTTTATCTTCAGTTTGTCTTTTTTTTTTCAAGGTGTCTTCGTCATTTGGTTGCAGGGACAAACCTCAAACACTTTTCCTTCGGCCTTCGCTTCGTCTTCAGTCTTTGTCTTTTCTTCGGCCTTCAGTTTGTCTTTGACCTTCGGGATTTTGGGGAACGCCAGGGAATGGTTGCAAGAGTTCACCATTTCCAACACTCCCTCTTGAATGTTGCAACTTTTGTGTATGTCCAATCCCATTGTCTTTCTTTGTTTTGTGAAGAGTGGTTTGTTGAGCGGCTTTGTGAGCAAATCTACAACCATGTCTTCAGATTTTATGTAGTGGACTTTTAGCTCTCCTTTTGAGATTAGCTCTCAAATGTGATGGTACTTCAGAGGTATGTGTTTTGTCTTTGAATGAAAAACTAGATCTTGGGATAGATATATGACACTCTAAGAATCCATAATCATTGTGCATGATTCTCCTTGTTGTATGCCAATTGCCTCCAGCATCATCTGTAGCCATACTATCTCATTCACCATCTTTGAAGCTGCAAAATATTCAGCTTCGCATGAGGATTGAGCTACCAATGTTTGTTTCTTGCATGTCCAATTGATTGCTGCTCTGCTTTGAATCACAATTCTAGCCTATCTAGTTTACCTTGATGCTGAGAATTACTTAAAGAAGAACAATAACTTATCCACAACTACATACCACATTGCATAAGGAAAGATGAAAAGAAATTTACTCTATTCTACATCCACAAACAAGAGAATGCAAAGCATGTTCATAGGAGATTCACTCAAGAAGACAACCATGAACAAGGAGCTCCAAGATTGCCAATAACTCGTGGAAGATCTTCTTTATTCAACAAGAGTAATGACAATGCAAGTAAAAGTTCCCTCACAAGAGAGGGGGACTCTTAAATAAACAAGAAGGCTGCCCATGTGGAGATCAAGTGGCAATTCCACTAATTTAGAAATTCCAAGTGGCATTAGCTCTTCCACTAGAGGTCACCATCAAAAGGTGGCTCACTCTAATTTATTTAAGAGGGGTCTACATTTATTACATTGCCTAGGAATAACACTAGCTCCTACATGGTCATTCCTTCTTGGGATTCACCATGTAGGCTCACATAAAGATAATCTGTATTCCTAGATAGCATTCCTCGGCTCTCATGCTCGGCTCTCATCTTCTTTCTGCTCTCCTCCTTCTGAGACCTCCTCGGTCTTGGGTGATAGATGCTCTGTATTTCAACTTGGCTTGGCAACTAGGGGATTCTCTAGAATCTGCTAACATTATCCACCCCTAATCTATTGCAGGACCCACTGCAACACATGACGTTATTTTGCTTGTCACCTCGAAAAGCGTGGATCTTCTTTCACTTCCATAAAACCAGGTGCTTATTGGCCACAAAAATCGTTCCACAAAATTGGAGATCTCTCAATGGCCTCTACATCCTAGCCCACTTGAGAACCTCCTGCGAGTCTTGCTCGCCTCGTCGCCTTGATGTCTGTTTCCGCTCGTTCATTTTTCTTTCTAAAGCTTCGAATACTTGGAAGCAGAGCTTGCTTCCATAGTTTAGTAGCCCCAGGTACTCTCATACTTTCTCGATAAAGCCCATCTCTTTCCAATCTTCTATCATGGTAACATACCGGGAAGACATAAAGGCCACTCTGTAGTAGAGCCGGGCCATCATCTCATGATCGTCTTCCAACTGGAGGGCCATGCTGGGATTGATTCGTAGTGGTTCTAAGCCATGATTCCAAAAGCATTCTTGATTCATCAGGAAGGCCATTGATCTGCAATATTTGGCGCTTTCACGTACACAAGATCGGCGTTAGATTTATATTTGTGCCCAAAATCTAGCAATTGTAATCTCAGATCATCCATTGATGTGCTATCTGAAATTCCTGGAATTATCGGCCAGTTTACCACTTCGACTCATGGTTGCTCTATTGGCCAGGGATTCTTCATCTGAGTGGCATATAGAATGCATCAATTCTCTTCCATGCCAGCACTCTCAGATATTCTTGTAATAGTTTGTTATCCTTAAGGATCTTATTATGCCACTCGAGCTGTGGGTGCAGTGCAGCTATGATCTCGGCCCTAGTGGAGTACTAGCTTTGATCAATTTCTTCTTGGCCACCCCTCCTATTGCATGGGTATTTCTTTTCAAATCTTTCGGATTCTTTGGTGTCAGCCATGTTGTTTCTCAGCTCGGTAGGTAAGGTTGCCCTTCGTTGCTGAGGCGGTCTTGCCAGGTAATCATCCAGGGCCCTAGTGCCCATATCGATTTCTCTTGCCCGCTCGCTTGTGGAAGGCTATGTGTTGCCCGCATCTGTAGGTCTGGGCGAGAATCTGCATGTCTCTGGTGGATCAGCCAGGAAGTCATCATTGCCACCAATGTCAGTGTTGATTTCTAGAAGGTCAGGGATGGAGTGATCAAGAGAGAGACGTATAGGAATGGCATGTTTGGGAGGAGCCAGATTTAAAAAATTGTACGTCACATCGGGGGAACTGAGCCATTTTAAGAACTCATCCCGTTGGGCCTTGTACATCTCAACAGGTCCTTGAGAAGGTCAAACTGAAATTCCGAAGTGAAGGACCTTACATTATCAATAAAGTCTTTCCTAATGGAGCATTCCAACTACAAACACTTGACAACATACTCCTAGACACTATCGTCAATGGTGGTCATCTATGGAGGTACTACAAAGAGTTGTTTTTTGTTGATCCAATTTAACTCCATATCTATTGTATATATTAGTGTTACATTTTTTTTCTGTTTTGTTTTTCTTATTCTACATGCCTATTTTTGAATCTTCTTGTTGTTATTATGCTTGTTGACTGCATCTGTGTATATTTAGTGCATCTTTATTTTTCATACTCTTTATTTCTCATCCATATTCACTCTCGGAGGGAGTTATAGGTCCACAACAAGTGGTCTACACCACATGGATAAGATTTGTCACATTTTAGGTCTAGCTCACTTTTGCACATATGATATCTCAAACATTCCATTTATAACACAAATCTGGTTATTGGGATACTTCATTACCATGGGAACTTCTATTTTGAGACACTGTCATATTTCACTTTTGGAAGCTCTTCAACAAAATTGCTGAGATGCACAGTACTCAAGAGTCAGTTGGTCACCACCTCGATCACATCACTTGGTCCCATCTCGACCGCGTCATTTGGTCACCATCTCGACCGCGCCAGTTGGTCACCATCTCGATCGTGACACTTGCTCAGCATCTCGACCGGGCCATTGCGTCAACACTTCAACCACACCATCACTTCAGCATCTCAACCGAGTCACCTGCTTACCGTCTTGACCAAGCCTCAACCTGCAACAACGTCATTCCTCAAGATTTTTGAAATCTCGACCGCGTCTTCCTGTTACGATGTCGATCGAGTCGAGCACTTTACAAAACTATCGACCGAGGAGGTTCAAAGAATGACCATAAATACATCAAGAACGAACACATTCTTACCTCAGCGATGTCCAAACATTGGAGCCTTCATGCGACAACTTTCTAGCGATCTTCTTGCACACATCCTCAATCTTGGCACTCATATACTCCATTGATCACTCATACTTCACACATTCCGTTCATTGATTATGATGCGATATCGTCCTACAACAAGTGCGAGTGCCATCACCAATGATATCCAAAAAACCTAATATTGTAGAAGATAAAACTTTTCCATTTCAAACTCTTGCACATCGAAGCGTTGAGGGGTAGTGTTGCTGGAGCACGCATCACGCTCTAGTTTCACTATTGTGAAACACCATTTTTAGAACCAGCACCATCCCACACTTCTTATTTTCCAACTTCATCATTATCTCACCCACCCTCCTCTCACCATAGCCTATCCATTCCATCTCTACAAAGTTTCATTCACCACCGACAACCTACACACATTTTCGTCTTTCAACCATCCGACTTCATCCACTCCTTTTTTTCATTTCAACCTGTGTCCATACACCTTCTTCCTCATCACCGCGCCATTCTATACCTCTACTTTTCACCAAACCCTCACTTCAATCTCAACCGTGTCCTTCCATCACAATCTCACCCATGTCCTTCCATCACCTTCTCGATCGCGTCCTTCCATTGCAATCTCACCCACGTCCTTCCATCACCTTTGCGACTACGTCCTTCCTTCACCTTCTCAACCGCATCCATCCTTCACAATCTCGACTGCATCCACCCGTCACAGTCTCGACCGAGCCGCACCTCTGTTAACTTTGTCTCAAATCTCAACCGTGCCCTTTTTTCCAGAATCTCTTTTTTTCAGTTTCCAGCATGTCTTCCCACCAGTCCTCAGGTTCAGATGATCCAGATGCAAATACAATAGATATCCAGATGGGTAAGCTGGATCTTGCAGAGATGACAACTTGGTACCAGTAGACAAGCACGTTCCTAACTCAGATTGACTTCCAGATTCCTCTTCTCTCTGGTTACCAAAGTCCATATCTGCTCCACATGACCTATGCCTCTTACAATGCCACAACAAGGTCGTGCAATGTTATCATTCATCCAGTTAAAAATTGTGTACAACGTCTTTCTTTTTGGAGCAGACCTCCATAACTTCGGCTTCTCTCAAGGACTGAATGCAGTAACAAGAATATTACAAAAGATCGAGACAACAACATATTTCAAATTCATCGATCCATCTATTAAAAAGTGGTTGACAAAGGATGGGTATCGTTTTGATGCCATCAATGATCTGGCTCTAGCTGTTGTTTGTGCTTACTTAACTAAGTACACACATCGTTACAAATCCAAGATCATGTGGATCTCGATGTCCATGTTCCACATGTTGGCAAATTCAAGACTGCATGGCCAAAATCTCTATGATTGGGCCCCGTTTGTTTTGAATTGCCTTCATGAGTGCATTAAGAAGAAGCAACCCTCCACCTTGCTAGGAGAGCAGTCCCATGTTCACACATCGTCGCTACAAGGGCCAAAACTAAAAAGGCCAAATAAAAGTATAATCAAGCTGGTGACGAACCAGCCCACACCAGTAGCCTCCCAACAAAATCCAGTAGTAGAAGGATCTTGGGCAGCAAAAGAGACCGATACATCCAAGGCCACGTTGCCTAAAACACGCCAGCAAAGGACAAGGTTAAAGCTGATGGCAAAGAGACGATCTCCAACTACAACAGAGTCAGAAGAGTCCGAATCTGAGGGTGAGCCACTCAAGAGGAAGCCACGAGCAATGAGCCAAGCTACACAATCTCATTCGGCATCCTGGAGCTCGGCAGACTCCCAAGATGGCAGTTCGACCTCTGATACAACATCAAAGCAACACTCCTCACCCATACACATCATAGACGGGGGTGATGGAGCAGCCACGTCTATGGCAACAGACATGGGCATAGATACATGGGTCATGCCACAAGATCAAGTCACCACTAGGCCATGCTGATTACCACACCAACGCCGCCAACTTCACCAAAGGCACAAGATTTGGGGGGGCGGAGGGGGGGGTGAGGAGAGGGGAATATCATTCCCCAAGACACGGGAGCCACTCAGCAAGAACATGCCCAACAAGTCCACATTATCATGAAAACTTCAACATACTTTGATGCTACAGACCTGATGGAGATTAGTGATGATGAAGAGGGTAGAGCAGATCAGTCAGGAGGAAGTCTGATTCCACCACTAACCACTGCCACCACTGTTCTTGGGTACTATCACAATGGGTGATACCCAATCAGTATGTTGGACCTCATAGATGAAGCCAGCATCCAACAATTTCTTAATATCTTCATCGATCCGCTCGCGATAAATAGGGTTACTTTGGTACGGCTTAGCTCGAATAGGCTTAGCGTTTTCCTCTAAAGGAATACATTAGAAATAATTTGGCCTTGGAAAGTGTGAGAGATTTCAACTAGTTTAGTCTAGTTTAGTCACATTTTGGTAAATTGTCAATAAGAGGCCAAAACTCATTTTAGACTTAGAGAAAAACTTTTTGAAGTTATATTAGTTTAAAATACATTCAATAAACACTTTTGGAAAGTGTGGGAAATTTGGTAGTCGAGTTTGAGAGAGATTCAAATTTGAACTTTGGGTACATTGAATCTAGACCCAAAAATAGTAGGGTTTACATTTTGGAGGAAAATCCAAGTGGCCAAATAGGGTTTGAAAACTCTATAAAAGGATGTAACTCATGGAGACACACATCTTCTCTCTTCTCTCTCTCATTTCATCATTATACATAGTTCTCTTTGGGTTCTACTACTCATTGGTGCACTATCTTGCTGTTATCTTGCAATTCTATGTGTAGAATGATCATTTATTGCTATTTTCGGTTTCACACGTGTGAAATATAGTAGGGTACTGTACTTGTACAGAAAGCAAACATATTTTATGTTTTGGTTCATGTTTGATCTATATCTCTTAGAGTTTGCATCTCATTTTGTATGTAGATGCTGATTTTTCTACATTGGCAGGATTGTTGGTTTGCTCCTTATTGTAACCAAAGATTTGGGACATGGATTGGATCTTGAATGAGCTGAAATCCTTCACATGGTATCAGAGTTCTTGTGTTTCAGATTGTGAAAGGATTAACCATCTTTAGCAAGGATTTGGAGGAGTTACCAATGCTAGAGCATGCTAGATTGATTTCTACTCAAAATTCAGCATTTTTGCATGTGCAGAATTGATCTTTTGTAGGTCAAAACTCAATATAGGGTTATATACTTGATCAATTCCGATTTCACTCTTGGATTACTGGATTTACATGATTTTTGGTGCATTAGGAACATCTCATTAGAGTCTTCAAGAAGATATATCAAGTTTCTAGAAATTGCATGTAGAATTTGAGATATTCAATTTTTTGTGATTTTGTCAAAACTCTAATTTTGATTGGATCTCTAGTTTGTGAGGTTAGTGAACTTCATTTGAGTGTGTTTCAATCTTAGGAAGTGGCAAGAATCATTAGATTGAGGATAGATCATAGGTTGATCAAGATTTCACTATTCTATGTGTTGATTTTCTAGTTAGAAGTGCTAGAAGAGATTTGAGAGGTTCCATATCTTTGTGATTTCTTCTTGAGTTCATTTTTTGACATTCAAGAGAGTGCTTTGTGCATTGGAACAGGTTGAAAGAGAAGATCAGGTCACTTCAACATGGCTACAAGTGGTGGATTTATGTTGGAGAGCAATGACAGGCTTACCTCAATCAACTATTCTACTTGGAAGGTGAGGATGGAGTCCTTATTGGAGATGAATGAGTTCATGGAGATTGTTGCAGGTGTGGAGGAGAGACCTCAAGCACCTCAAGATCAAGTGAGGTATGACAAGAGAGCAAAGAAAGATCTACACATGATTAAGATGAATGTTACCAATGAACTTCTCAAGGAAGTTGGTAAGTGCACATCATCTTTGGAGGCTTGGGAAGCTTTGAAGAAGCTTTATGAATCCAAGTCTACATCAAGAGTGCTTACTCTTAGGAGGCAAATCTTTCAAAGTTTGCAAAAGAAGGAAGAGAGTACTCATGCTTTTGTTTTGAGGGTTAAAGCATTCAATGATCAGTTAGCATGTATTGATGAAAGCATTAAGGAGGTAGAACTTGTTCAAGTTATACTTGATGGCTTGTTGGATGATCATGCTAATCTTGTTCAAAGTTTTGCTATTCAAAAGACTTTGCCAAGTATTGTGGATTTGCAAGAGATCTTGGTGAATGAGGAGTATAGGCTTCAATCAAGAGGAGGTGGATCTACATCGACATCTCATTATGAAGAGGATGCTATGTTCATCAAAGGAAAGTTCAAGGGCAAAGGCAAAGGCAAGTGGTCTAAAGGGCAAGATCAAGGTGATACTTCCTCTTTTGGCAAAAAGAGAGATAAGTCTAAGTTGAAATGCTTTTATTGTGGAATCAAAGGGCATTTTGCAAATGAATGTTTTAAGAAGCAAAGAGATGAAGGTAGCAAGCAAATCAACTTTACTACTAATGATAAGGATCTAGGTGGTGGTGATTCTCTTTTGATGTGTTCTTCAAGTCTAATATCAAGTGAAGGTGACAAAGATTCATGGTGGATTGATAGTGGAGCTAGTTCACACATGACTAGTCACAAGGAGTTCTTTACTTCTTTGTGTGAAAAATACAGATCCTAAGTGGATCTAAACTCCAAGATCATTGGCTTGAATGCTTGCACTCCAAACTACATAAGCTAGGAATTGGCAACACATTCTATGCTACCTAGAATGCAAAGAACTTGATCAAAAAGCATTTATCACAAATGGAAACTTCCATAAACATCAAGTGCGGCCCAAAATAGCATTATACAGTCCATAATACATCAGCCTACCACTTTTGGAAAGCACCTAAGATCATACACAATAGCTTGAAGACAATACACACAACAATGCTCTCAATGGAGGAAGAAACAATGACAATGATCTATTGATCTCAATGAAGCATACAAAAGGTTTCTCCAACCTGTTCTCCACGACTTCCCTACTATTTATGGATGAGGAAGATGACTCTCTCTCCTCTCTCTAGAAGGTACTTGACCCTAGATAGGAAAAATAGCTAAAAAATGGCTTATATGACCAAAATACATCAAAATGGTCTCATTTTGAAGGGTATGAAGTTTGACACTTCATCATACTGAAAAAATACAGTAAATAAAAACATTGTGGCCTGGTTCACACGTGCAAAACTCCAGAACCAAAACTATTTACAATTTTAGCCAATTTAGGCCTCAAACTAGCTAGGAAATGTTGACAATTTTCACACTCCCTCTTCAACATTGGATGCTAGTTTCAACATAGTCTTTGAGCACATTCCAAGATTAGATCTATGCATTAAATATAGGTCCTTTCCCAATGGTTTGGTGAAGATATCAGCCACACACTCCTTTGAAGAGACATGTTGAAGCTCCACCTCTTTGGCAATGACTTGATCTCTCACAAAATGGTGAGCAATCTCAATGTGCTTGCTCCTTGCATGAAAAACAGGATTGCTTGCCAAGCTTTGGGCTGAAAGGTTATCACAAAGTATGATTGGAGTCTTCTCTGGTTCCAGCAAGTGAAGATCCAATAACATCCTCTTGATCCAAAGAATCTCCTTGGTGCATGTTGTTAATGCCTTGTACTCGGCTTCGGTGGAAGATAGAGAGATAGTTGGTTGCTTCTTTGATAGCCATGAGACCACTCCATCTCCAAGATAGATTGCAAAGGCACTTGTTGACTTCCTATCCATTTGATCACCTGCAAAATCTGAATCTGAAAATCCACAAAGGTTAGGTGTAGTACCTCCATACAAGATGCCAAAATCTCTAGATCCCGAGATGTATCTAAGTACTCTCTTTCCTAGCTTCCAATGAGCCTCACTAGGATCTTGCATAAATTGACTTAGTTTACCAACCACAAAGCTTAGATCAGGTCTTGTGATGGTTAACCATATAAGAGATCCTATTAGATTTCTATAGAGAGTAATGTCCTTGAAGGATCTTTCATTACTTCTTGTAGTTAGCTTTACATTTGATTCCATAGGAGTAGAAACAACTTTACAATCTTCCATATGAAACCTTTTTAGAATAGAGTTAACATACTTTTCTTGACATATGAATGTAGATTTAGAAGTTCTAATAATCTCTATTCCTAAGATATAATGAAGTTTACCAAGATCTTGAATTTCAAACTCTCTTTTGAGTGCCATCTTGATTTCATCTATATCTAGATTGTTACCACCACTTAAGATAATGTCATCAACATAGATCAAAAGTAAAGTGATATCATTTTCATTCAATCTAAAGTAGAGAGAATGATCATACTCACTCATAACAAAGTTTTGAGAAAGTAAGAAGGAATTGAGCTTAGCATACCAACTCCTTGGTGCTTGCTTTAGCCCATACAAACTCTTTTGGAGATAGCACACATGATTAGGCTCATCATGTGAAACATAGCCCTCGGGTTGCTCCATGTAAATATCTTCTTCAAGATCACCATTCAAGAAGGCATTAGTAACATCCATTTGCCACATATCCCAATCATAAAGAGTTGCAAGAGAGATTAGGATTCGAATAGTTACCATCTTTGCCACGGGTGCAAAGGTCTCATCATAGTCAATACCATATTCTTGAGCATACCCCTTTGCCACCAACCTTGCCTTGTACTTGTTGATTGATCCATCTTGATTTGTCTTGATCTTGAAGATCCACTTACAACCAATTGCCTTCTTGTCCTTTGGAAGCTTTACCAACCTCCATGTGTTGCTTTTGATGAGTGCTTGATGCTCATGATCCATGGCTTGGATCCATTCCTTCTTTTGAATTGCTTCACCTACACAAGTTGGTTCATCAAAAGAGGTAAGAAAAGCAAAGTTAGAGTTGTCCACCACTTGCTTTCCTTTTTCATCATAGGTTAGCCTTGATGGCTTAGCCCTTTGCCTTTGAGTCTTCCTTGAAGTTTGCTTTGGAGTGGCATCTCCATCTTCATCCAAGACATCTTGCACATCATGATGATTAGTAGGCACATCAACATCAACATCAACAACATTGGAAACATTCTCTTCATGAAAGATGACATCCCTACTTATGACAACTTTCTTTGTAGAAGGAATGTACACTTTGTAAGCCTTGCTTACTTCACTATAGCCAACAAACACACCCTTCTTTGATGAAGGATCTTCTTTAGTTCTATCATCAAGTGTGATATTGACAAAACATGTACATCCAAAGATCCTACAATGCTTGACACTCGGCCTTCTACCATAAAGAACCTCATGAGGAGTTTTACCATCCAAGGAAGCACTTGTCCATCTATTACATAGATAGTTAGCACATGCTAAAGCTTCCCCCCAAAAAGACTTAGCAAGATTAGCATGTAGTCTCATTGCCTTGGCACATTCACAAAGGGTTCTATTCTTCCTCTCGGCCACTCCATTCTGTTGTGGAGTCCTAGGACTAGACATCTCCCTCTTAATCCCATGTGCTATACAAAAGTCTTTGAACCTATTTGAGGTGTATTCCCCTCCATTATCAGATCTTAAGCATTTGATCTTTGTATTGAATTGGTTTTCCATTTCATTCTTGAACTTGACAAATGCAGCAAACACTTCATCCTTACTTTTAAGAAGATAGATCCAAGTATACCTACTAAAGTCATCAATGAAAGTTGCATACATCTTTGCCCCACCATTGCTAGTTGTACTAGAAGAATGAATATCAGAATGCACAAGTTGAAAAGCTTCTTTAGATCTAGAAGTAGATCTAGAATAAGCAAGTCTATGAGATTTGGACAAGGCACAATGTTCACAAACACTATTGTTTGCAACAAGACTTTTAGGGAGACCAAGAACAAGCTCTTTCTTTGCCATTACCTCCAAAGATTTGAAGTTGGGATGGCCCAACCTCTTGTGCCAAACTTCTTGGTTTGTCAATTGCTCCCTAGCCATACATCCTTCATGATTAGAGATCACACATGCATCAAGCTTGAAAAGTTTACCATGCCTCCTACCTTGAGCAATCAAGGATCCACATTTACTTATCAAACATGCATCTCCAATGAACTCCACATCAAGTCCTTTGTCAATCATTTGACTTACACTAAGCAAATTCTTAGTGATTGAAGGAATGTACAAAACATTTTCAAGATTTGCTTTCCTATTTGTTGAAAGGGAAATAGGAATAGTGCCTATGCCTTTGATGTCACATTGACCATCATTTGCAGTGTAGATGATGTTACCTTCTCCCTCATAAGACAATAAGGATGTAAAGTATTCCTTATGTCTTGTCATGTGAGATGAGGCTCCACTATCAATCCACCAAGGATCATTATCATCTATGTTGGCTAACAAACTTGAAGTCATAACAAGTGATTCACATGTGTTATGTTCTTCCTCATCTATTGTAAGATTTCCTTGCCTCTCTCCTTGCTCTCTTTTCTTCTTATAACATTCATTTGCAAAATGACCTTTTATCCCACAATAAAAGCACTTGAACTTTGACTTATTGTTCTTAGTAGAAGAGGAAGAGGAAGAGTGATCATCATGATCAAAGTTACCACCTTTGGACCATTTCCCTTTGCCTTTACCTTTGCCCTTGAATTTGCCTTTTGTGAAG
Source organism: Diphasiastrum complanatum (assembly GCA_029204225.1). Taxonomy (NCBI): domain Eukaryota; kingdom Viridiplantae; phylum Streptophyta; class Lycopodiopsida; order Lycopodiales; family Lycopodiaceae; genus Diphasiastrum; species Diphasiastrum complanatum. The sequence continues at coordinate 24,973,175 of CM055104.1, read as the reverse complement.
AAAGCCTCTTCACCTCCACCTTGCAAGGATGCACCATCAAGCTTTGATTGCAACCTATGTTCTTCAGCCAATAAGATTTCTTGCAAGTCAACCACACTTGGCAAGACTCTTTGAATGGCAAAACTTTTCACAAGGTTAGCATGTTCATTTAGCAAACCATTCAACATAACTTGGACTATTTCACCATCTTTTATGTTCTCATCAATGCATGCTAAATCATCACTTAGGGACTTAACTCTCAAGATAAATGCATGAGCACTTTCACCCTCTCTTGGCCTACTAGAAAATATTTGTCTCCTTAGGGTCAATACCCTAGATGTGGACTTTGATTCAAAGAGCTTCTTTAAGGCATTCCATGCCTCACTTGCACTTTGACACTTTCCAACTTCCTTGAGAAGTTCATTTGTAACATTCATTTTAATGATATGAAGAGCCCTTTTGGCCTTCTTATCAAACCTTTGTTGCTCTTGAAGTGTGAGAGGTCTCTCTTCAATTTCTGCAACTATGTCCATGAGTTCATTCAACTCAAGTAAGGACTCCATCCTCACTTTCCAAGTAGAGTAGTTTGATGAACTCAACCTTTCACTAGACTCTAGCATGATCCCACCATTGGAAGCCATGATTCTAATGTTTCTTCAACTTTTAGGTTCTGTCCTAAAGCACTTAGCACTCACTTTTCTCTCAACAAATGATAGATAAAGAGATCTATGAAGATTTAGGACCCTAAAACACTTCTATCTTGAACCTAGATGGTTTCCAAGCATAGAAAGGAAGATTGAAACACATGCAACACTTTGCACACACTAAGAATGGATTACAAAATCAAACCAACCTGAATACACTCTTGCTTAAGCTCTCAAACTTTCCAGCAAGTGACCAAATCAAGTTATGGTGTGAAGAGTTACTTGCATTCTTAGAAAATACCCAAAACTAGGATGCCAAGATTACCTAGTAATGAACAAACTTGATCAACATATGATCAACACACTAAGATATTGATTCAACCTGTAAAACCACATGTAAACCACACTTCTAAAAGTTTATAAACTCCAGCAAGTGATAAATACAAGATTTAGAGGTGAATGAATGAGCACACTTAGTGAATCACAAGACTAGCTTCACTATCTTGTCAAATCTTGGTGTTTAGATGTAGATCTAAGATCACTTCACATGAGAATGTTCCTCAACCTGTTAAGAACCTGAAAACACACTTGCATAATGGTTAACACCTTCCAGCAAATGCTCCAATCAAATTACATAAGGAGAGTTACTTACATGCTCAACAAAGTACACCAAAATTTATGCCAAAATTGATGACAATCTTTACAATATGCTCTTCACAATGGAGCTTACAATATGTTCACCCAAAAAAGGGGATCTTTCATCCAAATGGGAGCTTTGCTCAGCCTTTAGGAGAATTACAACTCACTCAAAAGAGCATTTGTCATCCACTTAAGGAGAAGTTTCATCCACTTAAGGAGAGTGTTCATCCAAGAATGGAGATTGTCAACAATAGGATTGAAAAGAACATTGTTAGTATTGAATATGCACAAGCCTCACAATCACAAATGATTAGGTGTTATGATCTGATCCAAAATAGTTTCTTTTCAGCCTCTGATCTTCAATAGACCTGAAATATGCTTTTGATCCACAAGTTCAACTCACAAAACAAAGGTTAGTAAGATTTGATCAACAAAGCAATGCAAAATCATGCTAGAACTTGATCAAACATCCAAATATCACCAAAAATGGAATACTTACTGTAAATAGAAGCCAACCAGCTCTGATACCATGTGAAAAATACAGATCCTAAGTGGATCTAAACTCCAAGATCATTGGCTTGAATGCTTGCACTCCAAACTACATAAGCTAGGAATTGGCAACACATTCTATGCTACCTAGAATGCAAAGAACTTGATCAAAAAGCATTTATCACAAATGGAAACTTCCATAAACATCAAGTGCGGCCCAAAATAGCATTATACAGTCCATAATACATCAGCCTACCACTTTTGGAAAGCACCTAAGATCATACACAATAGCTTGAAGACAATACACACAACAATGCTCTCAATGGAGGAAGAAACAATGACAATGATCTATTGATCTCAATGAAGCATACAAAAGGTTTCTCCAACCTGTTCTCCACGACTTCCCTACTATTTATGGATGAGGAAGATGACTCTCTCTCCTCTCTCTAGAAGGTACTTGACCCTAGATATTCCCTATATAGGAAAAATAGCTAAAAAATGGCTTATATGACCAAAATACATCAAAATGGTCTCATTTTGAAGGGTATGAAGTTTGACACTTCATCATACTGAAAAAATACAGTAAATAAAAACATTGTGGCCTGGTTCACACGTGCAAAACTCCAGAACCAAAACTATTTACAATTTTAGCCAATTTAGGCCTCAAACTAGCTAGGAAATGTTGACAATTTTCACACTTTGGTCACTTATGATGGAGCCAAGAAAGCAATTCACATGGCCAATGGTGGTGAGTGTGTGATCGAAGGTATTGGTTCAATTCCTATTGTCTCTCTACTAATAGGAAAGCAAGACTTGATGGTGTTCTTTACATTCCTTCAATTTCAAAGAATTTGCTAAGTGTTGGTCAAATGATAGAGAAAGGATACATGGTAAAGTTTGGTGGTGATGTTTGTTTCATTACAAGGGAAAAAATCTTGGTTGCTAGGGGCAATAGACAAGGTAGACTTTTCAAGCTTGATGCTTTTGTTATGGCTAACAAAAAGGATGGAATGGAAAAGGAGATTGGTCTCAACTTTCCAAAGTTACCTTTTAGCATCAATAAGATTGGTGGATCTTATGCAAAGTCTAACAAGCTTCCTTATGCTAGATCTAGGTCAAGATCTAATATGCTTCTTGGAGATGTTCATCTTTGTGCTAACTTGGCTAGTCTTGAGGATAATGATGGTGCTTCAATGGTTCTTCATGGCAAGTGCAAGCATACAAAAGGTAAGGAAAGAGCTAACTTCATCAATGGAGGTGAAGGTTCTTCCTTGGAAAAGATTGTTGTTAATGATTTCTTCGATCATATGGAAAAGGATGTTGCTAGGTGCATGCATGAAGGAGGTGGTTCTTCTACATTATTTTGTTATGATTCCAAGAAAGTCATTTTTCCAGCAAGTGGAGTCACATGTCTTCATAAAGAGAGTAGATCAAATGGTTCTATCAAGAGACTTAGTGAGGGAGATAGTCACAAGTCAAGAAGAAGAGAAGTATGTGAAGAGTTCAAAGTAGGATGTACTTTGAATGATGTCATTGTGAATGATAGTGAGGAAGAATCATTATCATATGATTCATTACCTAAAACATTGAATAGAAGTTCTTGTTTGAAGAAAGAGAGTACTTCAATCATCCTTATGTTGAAGGTACTAATCATTTTTTTCATGGCTTCTAATGTTTTTGAGATTTCTACTTCTTATGATGCAATCATTAAGAGGGAGTCTTATGAAGAAAAGAGCAATGGAATATTGGTTCCTGGGAAGATCCAAGGCATGGATCTCACATCTCTTCATCAACTCAGAGGATTCTATGATTGTGAAATGATCACTCATGATCAAGATGGCAAAAGGTTGGTTGGAGAAGACTACATGGAGCAAATCGAGGGGCAATTTCTTCAAGTCAAGGGAGATCTCATTTGTGAGCTTATTGAGGTTTGTTATGGTCTCAAGAGGGCTAGATCTATTAGGTTTGATACTCATATTCACCTACTCTACTTCATGTTGGATGGAAAGTTTGGAATCTATCTTTTGATTTATGATGGTGACATTGGTGACATTGTTTTCACTAATCTTTGTGGAAATTCGAGATCAAGCATTGATGAGTTCTTGTTGGATATAGATCATATGTTTCAGAGGGAGTATTTCCAGAGGTTCAGGTCTGAAGATATTTATATCTTTGATATCTTTGATGTTCAAGAGAAAGGTAAGCAAGTGGAAGTGACTCACTTTGTTTTACTCACATGTTTTGGAGAATCTTCTTGTGTAGATGATACTATGCAATTGAATATTGGTTCTCATGGTTTTCATGATGAAATTGAAGTAATGGATCTGAAAAACAAAGTTTTTTCAATGACTTTGATGGTCAAGAGGAAGATCAAGAGGTTGGTCTCAAAGGGCTTCAACAACACAAAAGGAAAGGTGGCAATTTGGAGCTAGTCAAGAGCATCAAAGGAAGGTTTTTTTGGCAAAGATGTTATGGATCTATTTTTGCAGCTTATTGAAGACTCAAGTAAGGTCAAAGGAACAGCAAGGAAGTGTTGTTCAAGTTTACTTTACTTGTTCTATCTCATGTTTGAGCTATTTCATGTGAATGTGTGCAAATTGTCAAGATATGTAGGGATTCTCCCGTCGACATATAGCAAGTAGAAGGACTCAAAGAGGGGGTGCCTATGGTTGGGAGGTTGATTCTACACACCGGCCTTCTAGGATTCACGAGCTTGGAGAGACTTGCTTGTGACAATTTGTATGAGTACTCCCAGTAAGTTTGGTTAAATAGTGTTTGTATTTTTTTTTTCAACTCGGTAGAACACCGATGAGTATGTTTGTGTTCTCAATGATTCCGATTATTGGGGATCAGAAAAACAAAAGCTTTTGAGATACTTGCTAAAGTGATTGATTGAAAAAAAGTTGATAATATTTGGAGGTAGCTCTTTATTCGACAAAAAGTTAAGTGTTGAATACAGGAAAAGAAATACTCGAATCCAAATTTTAAGGATTTTCCATTAATCAAAGACAACTTAAATGATGTAATGCTTAGCAAGTAATGAAAAAAAAAAACAGTTCAATTTTATTGGAAAAATTGTAATTGATAGGAATTGATCAAAAGTAGAAAAAAAAAACTGACTTCATTTTGTATATCAATGATTCTACTCAGGTATAGAATAGAAATGAAATTGTTTCAAACTTTTTTTTCTATAGCAATTCATTTTTTAACATTTACTAATGTTTTTATATCTTCGTTGTACCTTAGCTAGGAAAATTTTTGAGGGGACTGAAAATTCTAAGGAAGGAAGAATAGTGGACATCATAGGTAGTAAGTGTGATTGGGAAATGTATTTCGCAGTTGGATTTTGTTAATCCTTGTAAATAATTAATACCGAATATCAATTTCTTGAACAGAATTCATTTAGTTGAATTCATAACTAGTATCTTTGTGACCATTGGGTTATCCGTAGTTTTGGGATGACAATTGTGATGTTAGAAGTGGAATCTGATACATGGATTACATTGGATTCATTAATTGATAAAAGCTTGCCCCTAGAGTTAATGCTTTTGGATCCATGGGGATACAAAACTTATCATTAACTGGGAATGATCAGAAAGTAGTGTTGAACCATGTTAATTCTTCTGCTTATATCATAGGATCAGGTGTGGATCTATGGTATCCATCTGATAGGCATGCCAGTCATCCAAATAAATGGATTCTCCAGTTTTTTAGAACAAGAGATAATATCCTATATGGACTACATGATAGCTAGATGATCAGTGGATTTCAATGGAGTATTTGAGTACCTAGTCATAATATGGGGAAAAAAAAAAAAACCTTTGATAAATTGTAAAATATTTTGAAAATTTTGAGGTTTAATCTAGATCTCAATATTTACAAAATCAGAAGCCCTCAAAACTATTTCTCGCTTTCCTAATTAATCCTTTACTTTTTAGTAATTTCTCAAATATAAGACATCAGACTGGTTTATATGATTCTTTCCAACATGAAGTTATTCGTCTAAAAGACTGTTACATCATATGAATTCCCACTTAACCTACTCGGTGAATATAAGCATATGATCAAGTATTGTTTTGACAGTTACTTGCAGAGTTAACAAATCTTTGTAAGGAAGATTTATGGATTAACTTATAAACGATTTGGGTAAAGATCTAAATGTGGTATGTCATACTAGTATTATTGAATTCTTCACCTAGACATTTGAGATTTCTGAATCATTGGCAATCAACTTGAGTAATTGATTACTCCAGGACGAAGTTAGTTGGTAAAACGATCAGTGTGTTGTGGATTCACTAAGACTTGATGGTTTTTGAATTATACTGCTTGTAAGACACATTATTAGTGAATCATTTGAGTTTATCAGTTAAAATTATGTGCATTGGATATATAGTATTTTTGGGATAGAGTATTCCTTTGTTAAGGAATAGACTCAGCTCATTAGTGATTATATTCCAAAGAGCTCAATTCGATAACAAATCATAATGAATCCGAGAATAATAACTGAATTGATATTCAACAGGACTTTGGGTATCTAGACTTTGGTTCTAGAAGGTAATCTAAGGTTTTTTTTTTTGTAGTTGAAGATGATTGTCATTATCGTTTTGGTATAATTTCTGTCTTTAATTATCAGTGGTTTATAAAACTTGAGTATCTCACACTTCTCACACTTCAGTTAAGAATCCTATTGGAGAGTATTCCTAAAATCTAGTATTTTCCAGTTGGGAAAGATTTTTGAATGATTCTTATTTTTTCCTGAGTTATGTTGAACATATATTTTAGGATCTTGTAAATGATTAAGTATGATTTTGGATTCCAAAAAAATATGATTGACGAATCATACGAATCTGAATATTTATGGTTGACGGATCATAAATAGTTATTCAATTGTTGTTAGTAGATTATAAGGAATTATGATGATTCTTAAGTGTGACGATTAAGTGTTGATCATGATTAATTAGTAAGAATTCAAATCAGTGTCTCTTTACTCCAATATTTTAGCTGAAAACCTATGGATCTCACAGACATTCTCACATGATAAGTATTTTATTTGTGGAGAATTTAATTCATGCTATTCTGCTACAGTTTATGGTCTGTAGATGTTGAGTACAATTTTTCTTTTGATTGGATCTCCAAATATAATAGGAGACAAACAAATCTATTAAGATGAATGAGTGTTATTTTCATGTATTTGATGCTAGAAACGAGAGCATTTAACTCAAAATAGTATTCAGCATACTCAGAGTTAGGTTTTAGTCATTTTATATCTTAATGATTCTCCTAGAGATTCTAGTTGAATTATCATATCTTAGAATGAATTCTGAGGATAGTTGTACTTGGAAGTTTTTTATGAATTGTCTGTCGAATTTGTGGATAATTCAGATTGTAATTATTATTGTTTCTTTAACTTGAATCTCCTAAGTTAGAAAATATTTCACTCAGTGGTTCATGTAAGTGTTTTACATCAAGGTGATATTACTAACTTGTGGTGAGTGTAACCCTATTGAGAAATTTATCGCTTAGTATACTTTTCAAACTTGAGTTGTACTCCAGATTAGAGATTAACAATTGAAAATAAATTTATCTCTGAGTATTTGTTTGATATGAAAGTCAGACTAAGGATAATAATTTTCTCGGTTAATATTGAAAGTTAAAGTAACTGTTCTTGTAATTCTTTCCTATTTTGAAGAGCTTCAAAAAATAGAAGCAGTTTAAAGAGGGAAGAATGTTATGGCCATATTCAACTAAGGACATAGAATAGTCCTCATATGGTAGGCCGGCCTTATATTTTTAAATTTTTTATTGTAAATATTTAAATTTAAGTTTTTAATTTTTGTAGTATATTTTTAATCTATTTTTAAGTTTTTAGTTTTTTGAATTTAAAATTTAAAATTTTAATTTTTTGATTTTCAAAATTCAAGATTCTTTGTTTTCTTTCAAAATTTTCAAATTTGATGTTTAAATCTTATAAGTTTTATGATTTTTTAATATTTTGATTTTTTAAAATTTAAATTTTTTTTTTTTGATTCTTTTACATTTTAGTTTTTATTTTTTTTGGTTAATTTTTAAAATTTTAAATTTTCTAATTTTATTTTATTTTTTAATATTTTAAGCTTGTAAAGCAGCTTGAGTTTCACGACGGAGAGCGAGGGGAATATGAAAGTAGAGCCTTGGACGAGGGAAGCCCAAGTGAAAAGCTCAGAGGATGTCAAGGGAAGAAATCCAAGACCAAGCTGAAGCAGAGGGCGAATGGGGTGCAGAAAGAGGAGGGTGATCTTGAAACGACAGAAGTAGAGTAGGACAAGAACGCTGGTGACAGGCAAGATCTAGGAGAGAAGAAATGACCACAAGCATGGCAAGGAACCCATTCAGGGAGTTGAGAAGGCAATGCAACAAGGGTCGAAGGAGGTTCACAACCAAGCGAGGGGGCAACAATGCCATGTGAAGAGGTGGGCGAAGGAGGAACAGAGAGTGTTGTGGCAAGCGAGGAACCCAGCATAGCCTGACGTGAACGAGGAGAAGAGTCAGGAGGGGGAGATACAGTTGAAGCAGGTCATTTGAGACTGAGAGGACGAAGCAGGGAGATGTCCGAAGCCATGAGAACAACTGTACAAAGGGAACCCTATGATGGACCACCTCACCAACTAAACCGAGATCTTTTTTATATTTTTTTGATTTTTCTTCACTGCCGTTAACCTCGATGGAGCCGTCGGCCGTTGTAAATCTACAAGTTTTCATCTTTGTAGATTTTTCTTCGCACTCATGTGATATTTTCCTTGATTCCTCTTCCAGATAATGTATTCTTTGCATTGAATTCTCATAGAGCATCAAATTCTCACAGTAACCCAAAAAGGCCATTTTTACCATGACACATATAGATTATAAACAACCTCACTGAATAAAAATCTGGATGTTGCAATGAACATGGATCAATAGGATACAATGTTCTTGATGACCATAAATCTACATGTTTTAGCTTTTCCTCCCTGTATCGAACCATATCAGAAGTTGACAATTTGGGTTGCTTTGAATTTCTCGTCGTGAACGGAGCATATTCTGGTGACAGATCCACATGAAGATGATAAAGCTTTGTCATCAATATAGTAGTATAGTAACAAACAACACAATGACAATAACAAAGCTGGAGATGGCGCTAATGACTTTGCTGGAGATAGAGATGGTGCTAAACACTTGTTTTTGAGCTTGGAGATAGAGATGGTGTAGGCTTTTTTCAGAAATGTCACTCCTAATTCAAATTTTTGAGTGCTCCCAACTATTGGGAGGGAATATTTTAGCATTTTTAAATATTATATTTTAACTATGGTTAAACACCAGTGAGGTTTGATGTAACTAAACTAAGCGATTGGGTTTGCTTGAGATTCCTCCCATAGTTTTCGCCAATCTTTCATAGACATCCTACATGGAAGCATCTCTATCTCAACTCTTTCTCCAAAACCTCTTGTACGAGTGTCTCTGAATGGATGGCCTTCATGCAAGTATTTACGATGATTTTCATAAACAACTTTTTTGGGACTATAAGAGTATCTTCCTACAAGATTTGGCCCACACAAAAAACAAACATTTTTTCCAGCAGTTTGAAAGCCTGCCCAACAAATGGATACTATCAATCACTATTAAAAAAAGTATATGTCAAAGAATAATTCTAGCCATTGTAGTATATCATGTAATTGTCAAGAATTACTAGTTGTATGTAACTGTAAATAAACCCCTGTACACAAGATAGACATTGTTTGAATGATTACTTGAGCATTCACCTAATCCTGGTTAGTCATGCATTGTCCACATTACATTGGCATGTAGTGTAAACTCCCTCTCATATAAGGGGCGCGAAATGTCATATGCTTTTATCCCCTTCCACAAATCTTCCAACTTGTCAATAAGCGGCTCAAGATACACATCCATGTTCTTAACCTTGTATTGGCCAGGAATTAGAAGTGCCAACATAATATGTCCCTTTTTTTAATATTATAATTTACCAAGAAAACATGCCAAATGGACCACGTAGTTGTTCGTACACCAAAGGGGTTCACACCATCTGTAGCAAGACCAAATCTCACATTTCTTGACTCTTTGGCAAAGCTTGGATACTCTTTGTTGATGTGTTTCCATGCAGGTGAATCTGAAGGAACCCTCATCATCCCATCCGTAGAGATATGGTGTGCATGCCAGTCCATAAGTTGTGCAAGAGATCTACAATGAAATAGACGTTGCAATTGTAGAATTACTGGAAAATGTTGTAAAACTTTGCACGGAATGGTTGCCCCTTGCAAATCATCTCTATATCGAGGAGTATCACAAATGGGACATTTCTTGAGTGATTCGTACCTTCCTCGATATAAAATACAATCTTTTCGACATGGATGATATTGCTTGTAGTCCATCTCAATGTGAGACAACATCTTTCTTGCCTCATCTCTTGTCTCAGGCAAACCCTAAACCCTTCAAGGAGATTTTTGTTTTTCAATAGTCTGTACATGACAAAAGAAGTCATTGTAAAAAAAATATCACTAGATGTCCAAATTGTAAATTTTGTTTCAAAGCAAAAATGACAAGTAGATGAAAAAAAATGTACTCAAATAATGATGTGAGACTCTGGTCACTCCATCTATATTTGGCTTGAAGATTTTATAGAAACTCTTTGATGATCTCTCTCTCTCTCTCTCTCTCTCTCTCTCTCTCTCTCTCTCTCTCTCTCTCTCTCTCTCACTCAGACGTGAATGAGTCTATTATGGGTGATTGGATATGGACATCAAAATTAACTACATCTAATCATTCTATTTGAATTTTTTCTTTTAGAAGCAAGTGAGAGGTTAACTTCATCTAATCATTCTATTTGGATTTTTTCTTTTAGAAGAAAATGAGAGATTAACTTCATCTAATTATTCTACTTGAATTTTTCCTTTTAGTAGCAAGTGAGAGATTAACTTCAAAGTATTGTGGCACTCATCCTATCACTCAATATGTATTGGCCAAACTATACTTGAAGTGTCATAAGGACTTTAAAGACTTTAAAGACTTTAAAGACTTTACCTCTCGTACTCTTGGATTCTCTGTGTGCACTCCATTGGCCCAAATATGATCGTTGACAATCCTCCTTGTCCGAATCCTAAGGCCTTTTCTTTGTGTGCATGTACATGGTATCCTTTCATCATATTCTGGTTGAAACTGGTCCAATAATCCAATTGCAAATGCCACAAATTCTTTCAGTGTCATTCAAGTGAAAATTGACAAATTCTAACATGTGACAAAAATTGACAAAATAGTCTTTTTACATTTAGTGCATTTGCAATCTTCATTTGTGATAAAGTGGTGTCTTGGCTTTCCTAAGAGCAATATATTATATCACAATCCTCAACCAAATCGAAGTACATCACTATCACAAATAAAAAAAATATGACATAAATCAACATACATATGGATCAATAGGCAGTCTACGTCGACTGATGGAAGAGCTTGTAGATGAACCAGTCAATAGTTGTTCGTTGTACTTTAGTCTTGCTTGCTCCTTTTTTCTGTGATAGAGCTCAATTAGTTATTCTTTCCCTAAATCACGTGGAGGTACAATAATTTTCCTAGAATTCACTTGTGAATATGATGTACCTTTACAATAATAGCCTTACAAGCAGCATTCCAGGTTCTCTGATAAACCTCGACCACAACTTCCTAACCCGTGGTTTACCTGAAGAGATAGGGCTACTGGATCAATTGTAGATTTTCGTAGTGAAAGGTAACAGTCTCCAGGGAAGAGTTCTGGCATCTCTTCTAAATTTGAGTGCTCTTCTAGTTGTCAAATTTAGTCACGACAGGCCCGAAGGAGCACTTCCAGCTGAGAATTCAAGTGTTGATCAAGAGTTTCTGCCAAACCTGCGTGTCCTAAGCTTTGCCTCCAACTTTGGGTTGGATGGAGCCATTGTAGCTTGGATAGCAAATCTGAAAAGTTTGCAGCTTCTTGATTTATCCCAAAATCGGTTCAGTGGGAAACTCCTAAGCAATCTCCTTAACCTTCACGGCTTTAAGGTTTTATACAACAACGGAACATTGGATGCTCATGGAATTGAAATCAATATCAAGGATAAGGATCAGTCTTTCTTGTATTTTTGGAGGACCACAGGTTCAATTTCATCCATTCTTTGCAGTTGTCAGGTCAGGACATGGAGCGGATCTGAGTCACATGTTACAATCCTTCTGGAGCTGTCTGCGTGGTGACTGAAAGAAGAAGTGATGATACTCTGAGGTCGGGGAGAGGAGTGCGATAGTTTATGGAGATCATGGCCAGCTAGCGTGTCACCATGATGGCCAGCAGAGAAGGTAGCAGGAGCTAGCGATGCATCAAGGGCAACTGCTCTTGAGGAGTTGAAGAATGTACGATTGGCTGGGCGTCTCCTTTAATTATCCTCGCCTGTGCAAGACGGAGAGCGAGATTCTATCACAGTTGCAGGTGCAACTCTTCTTACAAGAACATGAAAAGATTTTGAGAAAGAATGTTAGTAAACAAGTAGAACAATAGTAAAAAGCGGCTGATGGCAGCTTGAAAACGTAGTTCCAGGACGAAACCCATGGGGAGAAGGGCGTGAAACTCCAGCGATGGATATGCTTTGCAAGAACGATGGACATGCTTTGCAAGAAGGCCCGTGTGCACCTGTGCGAGTGGGGACATATTTTGTATTTTTGAAGCTTTCAGCTGCAAAAAGGAGACAAAAAAAGGAAACCAAAAACAAAAAAACACTTATTTGAGCAATGAGTGATGGATCTTTAACTAAAACAAGCACGAAATAGCAAGAATAGTTAGAAATAAGAATCATTTTAGCAAGAAATCGGCAACGGCGCCAATGTTGGCTTTATAGCATCCCAACCAGCTATGGCTCCAACTAATCCAAGCTATGGCTGCCTCCCAACTAGCATGAACTAAGGCCCAATCCAACTAGCATGGTTTAGGAAGCTAGAATGCCAAAGGTAGACAGGGTGGTGAGTATTGTGAGGGCAAGATCCACTCTTTCTTGCATAAGCTCATCTTGTTGCTAACACAAATGAGAAGATACTATTAAGAAACCCTAGATTAATCACTATGGCTACCCCCCAACTAGTGGCTAAGATTAAATCTAAAGCTGAAATCCTAATCTTCCTTGAATCCCAACCCTTAATTTGAGGCATTCCCTTCCAAACTAAGGTGGCTATCCTCAACCCTCTCTTGAGGCTTACTCAACCAAGAGGAGACAACTAACTCAATAATACATTCCATACAATAGTTTACAACCAAAGGGAAGATCCACAATGGGGAGACACAAGGGAAGATCCAAAATGTAGAATTCCTCTACAAGTGTTCACCTACAAATGAGCTCTCCACATTGACTTATACTTGGAGGCCCTTGTTTTACAAAGAACCGTCAAAAACTCGAAACCTGATAATTTAGTTAAGTTACAAGCCGTGGTAATTTAAGTATAGAACTAAGTCACTTACAAAAGGTTCCATGGGACAAACCCCCAATGGACCATGTGACTTATGTATATAAGTTAGGTTCCATGGAACAGATCCCCAATGGACCTAAGCTAGAGCTGTTTTAATTATATGACTTGAACTAACTTGAATTACTCTATGGCTAGAATATTCACAGGGAATATCAGCCTACAACAATTCCAATCAAATGTCATTGTACGAATAAATTTGCAAGAAAAATTATACACTGATATTCAAATAACAAATAAAGTGCAATTGATGTCAATATCAATAACAATATATACCCGCTATTGCGATTATGAGATGAATCGCTATTTGATGATGATGACATCGTCGATGACAAATACACACTATAGCCAACTACTCTATACCACATTATAAGTAATCATTATGAGACCGTATGTACTAAACAAATTTAATAAAATTTGTTAAAGACATGCCAGCGTCTGATCCATGTATATTCTAGTTATGCTTAATGAAAATCTAATATTCTAGTAACATTGCTATCAAGAAAATTGCTTGGGTGGGGCAACACATGACGAGCAATCAAAATGAGGTTCATATTGACAAATGTTATGTGAAACATGCAAAAATAAACTTGGTAGAGGCCAAAAATCATGTATATAGGATGATTACACATGTGTGGAGCCTGTTCTCACGTGTGAAAATAGTGTACTTGTCATGTACCATAATCACATAGGTTGTACATATGATTTAATTCAAGTTTTAATGGCTAAAAAGGCCAAAAACTAGTTTTCTAGACATATGACATATGGCATTAATCTATTGATTGCATGAGCCACATCCTTTGGTTAGGTGTCATATCACATGTGTAGAGGACAACTCACATGTGTGGAATAAGCTGAAGTAAGCGAATTTTGACATCTAGAAGATTTCCAAGTAGATCTCCATATAGAAGGAAAATTGACCAAAAGTGCTCAAAATAAAAGGTTTTGTCCAAGTGTCAGTTTTGCATGATGAATCATCATATGACAAAGCACCTTCACACATGTGGGATCAGAGGGATGATCAGTACCACGAGCTCTCACTTATTGTATATATAGAGCCACATTTGGCCATAATCATTGTGAGACACCAATCTTGGTCTTGGAAGCAATTTTGAGTGATTCTCTCCATTTGTCTACATTTGTTTTGATTGTTTTGAGGTTCTATCAATGTGTACTTGATTTTCAGGTTGGTGTCCATACTCAGACAGTGTTTCACACATGTGAAACCAGAAAGTACACCTACCTTCAATTAATGATTGTTCTTGTTAGGATTTTGTGTCTAGAATTGATCTAGATTGATCTTAATCTCAAGTAGATTGATAGATCAAGTAATCTGATAACCAATCCCTCTTGAGGATCAGATTAGGATCCACTCTTGGTCCTTTTTATACTTTTTGTACATGGTATCAGAGCCTAGTACAAGAGGTTTTGTTGAAAATGATAGGGTTAATCCAAATCAAAGCCAAAATTAGTAGTTTTTTGGAAAGTAGTCAAATTTTGTGTAGCGAGTTGGATTTGATAGCTATCCTCAAAAATTTTGGTCCAGATCTTGTTGTGGGCTGTAGGAACCCTTTTCACACGTGTGAGGCCATACAGCTCCGATTTTGACTGAGAAATTTTAAAAATTTGTAGAATTTGACTCACATACCCAATTTGAGTGATTTTTTGTGCAAAATCAAACATTTTCTATAGTAAATCTAGTGCCTTGATTAGTTCTTGAATTAGATCAGCCAAAAAACTAAAATTTAAGTTTGAATTAGGTGCATTAATTGATCATCTCTGATTTTTTGAGTGCACGTTGAAGTTGAGAGTGATTTTGCTGAAAATCATAGATTAAGGAGTGATATGCAAGGTGAGAGGATGAAATCCATTGTATCATCACTCTAGATTTGTTCGAGAGTGATAGGGTCAAGTTTAGAAGCATCAATTTGCTAGAAAACATCCTTGGATCTGTCTTCCAAGTGAAACCTTTGAGAGTTTCTAGTGCATATAGAGCATCTATGCAAATCTTTTGTAAAATTTTACATAGATTGGCTTAAATTGAGAGTTCTAGAAAAGAGATTGAGATCCAAGTCACATTGTTCAACCCTACTCAATTTGTTTGAGTGACTGTAAGTTTTGAAAAGAGTCATTAAGGTGTCTATGGCAAATGTGTAGAGAGAGATCCAATTTTCTAAGAGTTCATTCCTTTGTAGAGGGCAAGATCTAGAAGCTCATTGTGTTGTTATAAGTGAAGAATTTGTCTTCTCCTATGTGATCAAATCTTTCTAAGTGGTATTAGCTCTTTGAAGCACAATATCTTAGTGAGAAAAATCACAACTTTTGATTCTGAATTTCATTCCAAGTCTTAAAAAGTAGAGTAATTGGTGGAATCCATTAGGAGTTATTGAATTCAATTTGTTGAGCAAAAATTGACATAGAATGTATGAAACTCAAATTAGTTCTATTCAACTTTCTTTGTGAGAGTGTGAGTGTCAATTTGTGATCCCATTGGATGTCTAGAATGAGGAGAAGTCAATTTGTGATCCCATCGCATGGATTATCGACGCCAAATTAAAATTCCCATTTTCGGCTTCGGGTGTCGGAGGTTTGTCCGACTGCCGGTTGTCAGAGTTGGCGTGGATAATCCACGCGTGGATTATCCACGCAGTTTGAATTTCACGACCTCCGGCCGATCTGCTGCCGGAAATGACACTTGCATGGAACATCCACACATGGATAATCCACGCGACCGTATCCACGCCTATCCACAGCTATATCCACGCAAAATTTTTTTTGCTCGCGCCACCTTCTTTGTATTGTGCGTGGATATTTGCTACATGTGTTCTTGTGCTAGATCACAAAATCCTACACGCAACATATCACAACAGTGCAATTATCCATCAGAAGCAACCTAAACAACGAACACACGACTCTTTCAACATCTTCTGACACAAAAACCAAAAACGCCATCTCCTTATAAACACAAGCACACAAACAAGGTCCCGAACAACTGACAAAAAAAGCTTCAGGATCTGTAAAGAACTCCAAGCGCCATTCGCAGTTCAAAATCACCATTGCCAACCAGAAGGAACGCCAGCGCCAACGGCAAGAGAGTGACATCGCTGCTTCAACAAAGAGACGAAGGATCGGAAGAGAGTCCGAGAGACGAAGACAAAGGAATGAACACAAAGGAATGAACGAAGAAACAAACGAACGAAGATGTCTCTTCAAACGTTCAATCAGACGTCACTTCTAACATTTATTATGTCTACATATGATATTAAAACCATATCTCATACGTATTCAAAACAAAAAACACGTGTGCACGTGCTAATAATGTATGATAACAGGCCCCACAAGGACCCATTATCTATTACCTAAATATATGTGATTGTAAAATGAATATATAATGTTGCATGCATATTATTATAATATTTCAAAACTCTTAATTATTATAATATTTAAAGAACTGTGGGGAAGTTATACATTGCAAGTGCTTAATCTTTGCACAATTTTAACATAAGACAAGAATCTTGAGTACATATTTAAATCAAACATGTACTTATTGTTAGAGTGAGTTAATTTGATGCCCAAGAAAATTAATTTAATGACACCTATATTTAAAATTTTTGTATTATGATAAATATAATTTAATAGATAAAAATAATATTATTTAATGCATTATTCTTTAACAAGGCTAACTACTAATACTCTACAATATTTGATAGTTGTAAAATTTTTAAGTGTAAAAAGGTTTTATAAGGCATGATTTTGCAAAAACATACATCCGTTGAAATATGTAATACATGACAGAGAAACTTGAGGGAGGTTTCCGAGCACTAACATGGTCGCCTATATATATGTATTATGAGCATGAACCTGAGATTTTGAGTTTCACACTTTCACTCCACACAAACTCACACTTTTACTCCTTTACAGAATAGTACTGTAGAGTGTGACTGATATGACAGTCACAAAAAAAGTTCCCTTTCCGACGACACAGCCGTGCTGAGTGCTGAGAAGAGAACGGATTCGGGGACACTTGGACTTAAACGGCCGTAGAGAAATGGATGTTTTGACAGAAGACAAATGACAGGTGTTAGTCGTACTCAACACTATATTTAGCCTGCTTCTAGCGGTTAAATAATTTCTCTCCTATAAATTTTCAATTGTTACAATGAGCTGAACATGTTGTTTTCGATCGACTGAGGGAGTCCATACTTCATAGGTAGATGATAGGGCGTTAAAAATGCATAGGTGCACGGTGATCACGACAATTGTCTTCTGAAAGTGGACGCACTGTCCCACCGGTCTCCAGTCTCGATTTTAACGAAATGCTGTGATCACGAAGTTCGAACAATGGCAATTCGGCAGTCCAATGACAACAACGAACACACTAACTTTGAAATTGATATGCCCACTCAAAATCCAACAATCAGCTTAAGAGAATGTTTTGAAATAAAGGGCACAACGTTTTTAACACTAAGAAATGTAAGTTGCTATATAATGTTTTCATTCAAGATAATTTATACATAGACAAGATTGGCAACAATTTTGAGCAAAATTAAACACC
Organism: Diphasiastrum complanatum; assembly: GCA_029204225.1. Classification (NCBI taxonomy): domain Eukaryota; kingdom Viridiplantae; phylum Streptophyta; class Lycopodiopsida; order Lycopodiales; family Lycopodiaceae; genus Diphasiastrum; species Diphasiastrum complanatum. Next base: position 24,955,385 of record CM055104.1, on the reverse strand, counting down.
TTATAAATACTATATTTATATAGCAAATAATAGATTAATGTTGTTGAATCGGAACAAGTATAGTTGGTATTAGGCTTGGCCTATATCATAAAGTATTCCTTAACTTGAAAGAGGTTCTAAGTTCCTATTTGGTCCATGCATTGCCTCATGCAAGAGTGACTGTGGAAGATGTGCTTGAATTATAACCATGTTCGATAAGGAAAGTATTGATTCTCTAAAGCCATGCTCTAGCAGATTGCTTCAAGCCATAAAGTGTTCTATGGAATTTACATACATGATTCTATTTATCATTGATTAGATAACCTTTGGGCTGTATCATGTAGATATCTTCTTTGATAATTCCATTCAAATGAACTGTTTATACATCCATGCGATGTATCTACAGATTCACTATAGCACCATACAATTACAAGAGTCCCATTGAAGCGATTAGGGTCCTTTTGGACTCAAAAAGGGTATCTTCCTTGCTTAGACTTGTTTGCTAATTAGGATTAATCAACTCACTAATTGTCCTATATGGCAGTTCACCATGGATTTATCATGGGTTAACTCACACTTCATTAGGCTTCACTTAGACCCAGTGTAATACAGCAAGGACAAATGATTTTAATGTAATCTAAAATTTTGAATCCATTATGGCCTTAGAATGACAAAAAAGAGGGTCCAATATTTTATTGGGCCCTCATATTGAAAAAAAATTGGGGGGAGGGGAGATTGGGGTACAATCTCCCCCACCTCCCGTTGGCTGCACGGGCCAGCGTGTCTCTCCTCCCTTTCTCCTCCGGGCCATTGGCACGGTTGGGGGGTGCAATGTGCCGAGGATGTCTCTCCCTCTCCTGTGCCCACTTCGAGCCACAAGCTAGGGTGGGCAGCTGGGATAGCGCCCCAGCACACCCTCCTCCCATCTCTTGTTGTTACAAAATCAGAAATCCTCAAATCTATTTCTCATTTTCTTGATTAAGCCTTTACTTCTTAGTAATTTCTTGAATATTAGACCTCAGATTGGTCTATATGATTCTTTCCAACATGAAATTTTTTTTCTGAAAGACTGTTATATCATATGAATTGCTACTTGTGTGAATAGAATTGGAATTCAGATAAATTCTAAGGTGATTGTAGTTAAATTTCTTGAACACAAATTGTCTCTTATGCATGGATGGATTTCAGATAGATGCCAAAGAAAAAGGAAGTATACTCAGTCACTTACTCCTTTGCAAGTGAAGTCAGTCTTATGTTAGAGTTTTATGCAGTGTGATAATGGCAGAGGGCTCTTAATGCGGCTTGTATATTATGCTTGTCATAATTTTTGTGTTCGTGGACACGTAGAGCTGTACAATCTGTGCATTTCAGACTTTGAATTTTGTTCAGATAACATGGGAACGTTCATTAGATTTGATGAACGAGCTTCTAAGAATCATAAAGTTGATCTTTTGCATTGTAAGCCTGAAAAACTTAGGCAACCTGTGACTTGTTACTTAGCTGATGTGATTCACACTTTTGAAGAGTATTTTTCCCATTTGCCTATTTGGAATTCTGAAGACGGTGCTTCACATCCATTCTTCCTACGAGCAATTGATGGACCAAGACGTATTGGTAAAGTGGTATGTTTGATAACAAGAAGTTAGATCCTGCTCAAAGGCCGTATTCCACCTATGACAAGGAGCTTTTTGCTGTTATTCATGTCCTGAAAGTTTGGAGACATTATTTTTATGGCTTCTAGTTACTGACCATCAAACATTAAAGTATATTGACAATGTGGTCGACCTTAGGGGTCATAAGGCCAGATGGTCAGAGATGATCCAAGAATTTTATTACGACATTGAGTATCGTAAGGGTACTTCTAATAGTGTCGCGGATGCCTTAAGCTGGATTGGAGAGGTTAATCAGTTAAGCTTTTCTCAGATCCAATCTAAGTTGTATCTGTCCTTAAGAGATTTGTGTAAGACCTATAGGTACTTCGATCGTATTTGGCTAGACGTTCTGGCAGGTTCTTCTAGATCTAGTGATGAGCTTGGAATGCAGGATTCCAAGATTTCTCCTCATGACAAGATACAAAGAGACTATTCCATTAGGAGTGGGTTGCTTTTTCAGAATGGAAAGGTTTGTGTGAAAATGATGATATAAGGGTCCAAATCCTGCATGAATGTCATGAAAGCCCGTGAGCAGGGCATCTTGGCTTACCAAGGATGCTTGACTTAGTAAGAAGGAACTTTTACTGGCCAAACTTAAAAAGTCAAGTAAATGCATATGTTCTTAAGTGTGCACAATGCCAAGTTAATAAAGCTGAAAGACTTAAGGTAGCTGGTTTATTAATGCCCTTGGAAATTCCCAAGTGGAAAAGCATTTCCATGGACTTTGTGGTTGGGCTACCTCGGACGGGGAAGCAAAATGATGTCATTTGGTTAATAGTTGATAGGTTAACTAAAATGGCGCAGTTCATACCAACCAAGCAAACTGTCAAAGTGTCTGAACTTGCTCAGCTTTTTGTTGAAAAGTTGTTCAGGTTGTTTGGTTTGCCAAATGACATTGTTAGTGATCGAGATCCAAAGTTCACTGGCAAATTTTGGCAAGCGATCTTTGAGAAATTAGAGACCACTCTAAGTTTGGCGTCATCAGATCATCCTGAATCAGATGGTGAGACAGAGAGGAAGAACCAGTCTATGGAAGATATGCTTCGGGCATATGTTTCCAGAAGCCAGTCAGATTAGGAAAGGTACCTTCCAATGATTGAGTTTGAATATAACAGCGCAAAGCACTCAGCGACGAGTTTTAGTCCATTTTCTCTTATGTATGGTTTCCAGCCTAGGTCTCCCATTTCAGTGGGTTTCAAAGTCCTCAAGGTTAAGGCAGTAGTAGATTTCCTGCATGATATGCAAGAAATGTTGCTTGTTGCTCGCGAGAACGTAAAAATGGCTCAAGATAGAGCCTAGTTTTATGCAAATCAAAACCGACAACCTAGGATCTACGAGGAGGGGGCTTTGGTATATCTTAGAATCCCAAAAGACTCTAAGGTATTAAAGACTGGGAAATGTCCTAAGTTATCACCTCGTTATGCAGGCCCATTCCGTATAGTAAAGAAACTCCATCAGAATGCGTATCATCTAGAACTTCCTCAAGAGGTTAAGGTACATCCAATCTTGCACATTAGTCGTTTAAATGAATGACTTGGTGGAAAGGATGACTTGATACTTCAGGAGGATTTAGTTCGGCTGGAGGACCTGACATCCTTTGTACCTACAAAACCACAGGCCATTGGTGATGTACGTCAACATGGACTCAAAAACCAGCAGGTAGCTGAGTATTTGGTTCGCTGGAAAGGAAGTTTCGAGGATGATGATACTTGGGAAAAGGAACATGACCTTAAACTGAGGTTCCCTAAATTTCTTCCTTAGATAAGGAATTTTTTAAGGAAGAGGGAGTGTTAGGGACTCAACTCCCTTGGGTCCCAATCCTAAACTTGAGACTGGACGATGATTGGGTCTGTAGACTTGACCGGTGACTCGTGAACCTGCATGGTTGCCATGTGTCATGATATTGGTGTGCACATGGTTTGGAGTCTCTCTCCTTGGAGGTATACAAGGGGAGGAGGACTCATTTGTCATCCATTCTATCTACCAAGGAGGAGGTGGATGGAGAGCGTGTACACGGCCAGGATGTATGCTAGCTTGGGATAGGAGATGGCTGAGAGCCTAGGCGATGGTATGGGATGCCGTCTAGGATGGAAGTCGGATCCCGCTTGACACGGTCACAGGCCAGGGCATGGTGGGTGGACCCGGATTAGATCCTATAGTGGGGTGGAACTTGAATCGTTCAGTCTCTTGTGTTGGATTTACCTCCTCTACTCTCCTGAATCCTACTTTAATCTGCCTCCGTTCATGCTGCATTTTTACTCATGTTGTCGCACAGTCTACATATTTACATGTAGCATAAGACAGGCGAAAAATGCAACTATCTGCATAAATACAAGTAAATTTCCACAGGTGAAAAAGACGAAAAACACGACACTGTGCTTTTACACATGATTTGTGACAAGCGAAAAAGTCGACACTATCCTACAAAATGTCGAAGGTGCCGTTATAGAAAAGTGAAGGCACCCTATAAATTAAATCTTAAGGCATTTGTCAAAGTGTCGCATTTTTCGCATCTTCACCAATGTTCATTTTAGCGAAGGCTGATGTCGTGGCCTTCTCATGCTCATCCCATGCAACTGTGCAATCAGATTTGACACCAACAGCAGCCACCCACGATCTCCTACAGACAGTACATCCACTTTGTACTTTCTTCATCTGCACACCTGTAAAATTATGTATATATGTTGGATACCATCTACGTATCCATTGTGTGTGAAAATAATAACATCAGAAGCTTATCAGAGATAGATGAAGTAGGTGCTTTCGTGCATCAATTCTTAGGGCCCTATAAGAAATGCCATGTAGGAGAGAGAAAAATGACTATAAGGTAATTATAATATGATTTTCAAATTTCTTTATGCATCTGCCCTCACTACTTTCCATGTAAATGAATGCACCTTAGTTTAGTTACATCAAACTTCACTGGTGTTTAACCATAGTTAAAATATAATTTTTTTAAAATGCTGAAATATTTTCTCCCAATAGTTGAGAACACTCAAAAATTTGAATTAGGAGTGACATTTCTAAAAAAATCCTACGCCATCTCTATCTCCAAGGTAAAAACAAGTGTTTAGCACCATCTCTATCTCCAGCAGAGTCGTTAGCGCCATCTATAGCTTTGTTATCGTCATTGTGTTGTTTGTTACTATTCTATTGTACTGATGACAAAGCTTTATCATCTTCATGTGGGTCTGTCACCAGAATATGCTCCGCTCAGGACGAGAAATTCAAAGCAACCCATATTGTCAACTTCTGATATGGTCCGATACAACATATAGATTTATGGTCATCGGGAACATTGTATCCTATTGATCCATGTTCATTGCAACGTCCAGATTTTCATGCGGTGAGTCAGTTAATAATCTATATGTGTCATGAGAATTTGATGCTCTATGGGAATGCACATTCAATGCAAAGAATACATTATTTGGAAGAGGAATCAAGGAAAATATCAAAGGAGTGCAAAGAAAAATCTACAAAGATGAAAACTTGTTTGGATGAAAATAGGAGGCGATCCAAAGGTTGAAATCTTCTTTGCATCATTATACAACTAGTAATGATGAGATTAAAATTGCATTTCAATCCGTGCGTATCTCATATTTGTCTCTTGGTAAAGATATGGATGTGCTCAACAGAAAGGTCCGAAGCAACAAGAGGAAAAGACTGGTAAACAAGGATATATGTGATCTATCATCCAGAGGAGGTCATAGGAAAAGACGAATCCATGCATTCAAGTAAGTTATAGCTTATTTGGTATTGATAATTGTTTGAACCTTTTGATTAATTCATAATCACTAATTTTGTTATTTATTCATTTCAACTTGTTGTTAATTTGCTTATTATATACTACTCTGTATACTATGAGTGTCCTAATTTCTACTGACATTCTCATGAACATTATGTTTGCAATGTAGATCAGCATTGGTTGTTGAAGACCATTTGGCCGATGAGATTCCAATTGGAAACTCACTAGGCTCTATCTTGACTTCTAAATCTATGAAATCAATGTTAAATAATAACAAAATGAAAAAGATTAAGGCTTCAATTACTGATAGCATTATGAATGAAGTTGGAAAAATATTAGACACTACATTGCTTCAGGGGGGATGTGACTTTTCTAGCATCAGTAGGGAAGCATATGCAACAACGTTTAAGATGATAAAGGAGGCATTTGCACAGGTAAATATTAAAAAATTGTGTATTGCTGTTGTAAAGCTACCTCTACAAGCTTTACTTCCGGCGCCACCGGCGCTAGCTATGTCCCCAACGCCAGCAGCGCCCCTGCTGCTCCCGGCGCCATCGGCGCCGGCACCGCTCCCGGCGCCACTGTGACCAAAATCCAGCCGGCGCCAAGTTCCTATGATTGAAAATCTTTGATTGGTTCTAGCGGAGTCCAGAGAGCTCATATCGATGTGCAACCACCTCACACAATCTAGGCATGATTAAAGGAAGCCTGGGGATCAATAAAATCTAGAGAGAGAAAATGACTTTCTAGAAAGAGAAAAATGTGCTTTACCAGCTTGGATAGAGTGCTTGGTATGAGGGGGGGTGCCGAATCACACCAATACTATAGGGGAGTGCGGGTTGCGACTCAGGGCGAGCTCCAACCAAGTCTCAGTCTCCCTTGCTAGAATGTTGTCATGGCTCCCGCCTTGGCATGCTAGCGCCCCGGAGACTAGGGTCGGTCACACACTTGAAATGTAACCTTCTCAGATTTATCAATAAAGTGGGATTTTTCTCAAACTGACTCTGATTACCTTCTGGGTTTCAGTGTTCGGTAAAAGCGCCAGTTGTAAGGCTGCTTCCAAATTTTTAAGTTGGCACATAGCTGAGGGTCGTATCCTGGGACGCCAGCGGTATGCCGTCGGAACCATTCGGTCCGTGGCGCCATCGGTATGCTGTCGGGACCATTTGGTCTAGGAACTGGTTGTCTCCATATATGTCGCGGCTTGTGGTTCTGAGTGTTCCTTGCATGAACATAAATGGGTTAAGCTCTTGGAGAACAAGCTCTAACCTGTCGCCTGAGTTGGATGGCTTGCTTGGGTGGAAGTTACTTGTTTATGGCTGTCTAGTCTGGCGTGGCGCCAGGTTGGCTTCCAGCGCTCGTGACAAAGCTTTCAGTTGATTAAGTCTGATGTAAGTCAAACCACTTGCTTGGAATGGTTGTTACTTGTTTGTAACGAAGCTTCGAGTTGGTCAAGTTTGATGTATGTCGGGCGGCTTGCTTGGAGGAAAGTCAGCCACATCGGGACCCCCGATCTGGCATGGCGCCAGGTTGGATCTCAATGTTGGTTTTTGGAACTTCAAGTTGGTTAAGTCTGATCGTTGTTGGCGAGTTGGCTGCTTGTATGTCAAGTGGGTTTGGATGGCAAGAGTTGAAGGCTGGGAAGCTAAGTCGTGGTTCCTGGCTCCCTTTGGGATGCCTGCGCTGCATGTGGTATCAGAGCCGACTGGCCGGTCAACTATGCGGATCTCATGGAAATGGCCACGGTTTGGGGTTCATCAAGAGAACTGTTGTGCAAGGTGCTGCCCACAGTGTAAGCACAGGTGCGTCCACGGTCGGGTTGGTTGGCAGGACGGGGGCTTGATGAGTCAGAGTGCTACCCTTGGGGTGTAAGCACGGTCAGTTTCTGCGGTTCGGGCCTGGCGCCGTCTGCACGTAGGACAGATGAGGCAATGTGCTACCATTAGGTTGGTGTTAGCATGGTCTGTGCCTTGTGGGGTGCGGGGTGACATATTCGCGATGGCCACCATTCGTTTAGCTATAAGGGCTATCGACCAAATTTGGTGGGGGCGTTACTGAGGCAATGTGCTGTCTAACGGTGAAAGCACGGGTGCGTCCACGATTTGAGTGGTATGCTGCCGATCATTTAGCTATAAGGGCTATCGACTAAATTTGGTGGGGGCGTTACTGAAGCAATATGCTACCTAACGGTGAAAGCACGGGTGCGTCCACGGGGGTGGTATATTCAAGGATAGCTGCCATTCGTTTAGCTAGAAGGGCTATCGAACAAATTTGGTGGGGGCGTTACTGAGGCAATGAGCTGTCTAACGGTGAAAGCACGGGTGTGTCCACGATTGGGGGGTACGCTGCCGATCGTTTAGCTATAAGGGCTATCGACTAGATTTGGTGGGGGCGTTACTGAGGCAATGTGCTGCCTAACGGTGAAAGCACGGGTGCATCCATGGGGGCGGTATATTCAAGGATAGCTGCCAATCGTTTAGCTATAAGGGCTATCGACCAAAAAGTGGTGGGGCGTGACTGAGGCAATGTGCTGCTTAATGGTGAAAGCACGGATAGTTGGAGGGGTGTCCTATGTGGGCTGATTCTGTGATCGATTTGTATGGGCGCGACCAGGCAAAGGTCCGTTGGCAGGACCATCTCAAAAGGGGGACCTTGTCTTTGTTACTTGTTAGTAGACCTTCCTGAGTGTCTCGTGGTGAGTCTTAGTACTCGTGCTTTGCCTGGTTTGCATGATTGCTTGTGATACAATGAGCTGATGGCTCCGAAGGAACTTTTTCTTTTGAAGGCTGATACCATCAAACAAAGAGGACTACAGAATCTGTGGGGCGGATTTGCAGTTCAAGTACTCGCACGTGAACGGCAACGAAATGACTCAATGTTTGCAAAGGATGGATGGCTAGCCAGTTTCTTGGGTTAGTTTCATTTGCGACAACGCCCACCAGACGCAAGCAGGAAGTCAAAAGTTGGAAAGGGCGATTTCAGGGGAGATCTTCTATGGAGCAGTTGGTCTTCATTTTGGGACGGCCACCTTCGGAACTGAAACTCACTGAGCATGGGTGATATCCAGTATCAGTTGGGTTTTTCCTCAAAGGGGGAAGACTAGGATCCTCTTCAGAGATTGGCAACAAGTTGGATCGAGCCATAATCCTAGCAGATGGGAAGCAAAGTGTTGGAAAGGCTTTTTGTCCGAAGAACTCTACTCTAAGTCATCAGCTCATTTTATAAGTGGAGGGGAACTATCACACACCCCTCTCTCTTGGGGCAAATTTTGAATGAAAGTTGATCAAAACAGGAACAAATTCAAGGTGACCTAGCCATACTCACACGAGGAGACTGGCGAACTTTGGACCTAATAAGTTGACAAGTTTTTGTTGTGGAAAGAAAAGCTTGTTATAGGCTTTCTCTCGACCAGCAACGATGAGAAAACATATGAGTACGCTGGCTTGTGTTACGTATAAGGCAGCTGATCAATGAAGAAACTGTGAACGTTGAGTCTTGCATGAGAGACTTGGTATTTCGAACGGATGCTAAGGGACAGTTCACGTTGAGATCGGACTAGTGCAAATTTTGGGTGCATGTGTCTGATTCAAAGAGAGCTACTTGAAGCCAAGCTCAATGTACACTCCTTGTTTTGACTGTGAGGCAACTGACCAGTGATGGAATTGTGAAAGTCAAGTTTTGCGCGACGGACATGGTGCTTCAAACAAATGCGAAGAGATAGTTCGGATGCGAATCAAACTGGTGCGACCCTTTGGCTTTCCACGAGGTCAATGGTTACATTTGGGCTGATTCAAAGAGCTACTTCAAGCTAAGTGAGAGGTGCATTGCGGAGTACTCAATCTTTGCCTACCTTAAAGAGCCAAGATGGAAAAGTATCAAGATCAGGCTGGGACAAGGAGAGAAATCAAGGTGCAGAAGCAACAAGGCACGGAGTGGGCCATAAAGTGGGCAATCAAACGATAAATCCTTTGGCTTAGGGAGCCTTGATACATGTGCGGAACTGAACAAATCTGGAACTCAGGGAGCTCAACACAAAGTGCATCAAGGACAATCGAAAATCAGAAGCGACAGGGTCAAACGTTTCAAAGAAAGGCCTCTGTCACCAGTTAATAAGGTTTTTGGATTTTACGAAAGCGATATCAAATCTACGTTTTTCCCAGACAAAGATATATTTTCAAGTTATGTAATCTTTTAGTACAAAGAGCTGAGCCTCCGACTTGTGGTGTGCCAGCTTCAATGTTAATAAAAAGTGGCCAATAAATTGAGTACTGTGCCAAGCAACTTAAATGTATAGTTATTTTAATTGGGAGACACCTTTACTTTAATCTGACATCTGATGAGGACATCAGATTTTATAAAAGTGGGGTGGATGTTGTAAAGCTACCTCTACAAGCTTTACTTCCGGCGCCATCGGCGCCAGCTATGTCCCCAGCGCCAGCAGCGCCCCTGCTGCTCCCGGCGCCATCGGTGCCGGCGCCGCTCCCAGCGCCACTGTGACCAGAATCCAGCCGGCGCCAAGTTCCTATGGCTGAAAATCTTTGATCGGTTCTAGCGGAGTCCAGAGAGCTCAGATCGATGTGCAATCACCTCACACGATCTAGGCATGATTAAAGGAAGCATGGGGATCAAAAAAATCTAGAGAGAGATGATGACTTTCTAGAAAGAGAAAATTCTAGAGAGAGAAAAACGTGCTTTACCAGCTTGGGTAGAGTGCTTGGTATGAGGGGGGGTGCCGAATCACACCAATACTATAGGGGAGTGCGGGTTGCGACTCAGGGCGAGCTCCAACCAAGTCTCAGCCTCCCTTGCTGGAATGTTGTCATGGCTCCCGCCTTGGCATGCTAGCGCCCCGGAGACTAGGGTCGATCACACACTTGAAATGTAACCTTCTCAGATTTATCAATAAAGTGGGATTTTTCTCAAACTGACTCTGATTACCTTCTGGGTTTCAGTGTTCGGTAAAAGCGCCAGTTGTAAGGCCGCTTCCAAATTTTTAAGTTGGCACATAGCTGAGGGTCGTATCCCGGGACGCCAGCGGTATGCCGTCAGGACCATTCGGTCCGTGGCGCCAGCGGTATGCTGTCGTGACCATTTGGTCCAAGAACTGGTTATCTCCATATCTGTTGCGGCTTGTGGTTCTGAGTGTTCCTTGCATGAACGTGAATGGGTGAAGCTCTTGGGGAACGGGCTCTAACCTGTCGGCTGAGTTGGATGGCTTGCTTGGGTGGAAGTTACCTGTCGGTTGAGTTGGATGGCTTGCTTGGATGGAAGTCCAGTCTGGCGTGGCGCCAGGTTGGCTTCCAGCGCTCGGACGAAGCTTTCAGTTGGTTAAGTCTGATGTAAGTTAGACCACTTGCTTGGAATGGATGTTACTCGTTTGTAACGAAGCTTCGAGTTGGTCAAGTTTGATGTATTTCGGGCGGCTTGCTTGGAGGGAAGTCACCCACATCGGGACGCCCGATCTGGCATGGCGCCAGGTGGGATCTCAATGTTGGTTTTTGGAACTTCAAGTTGGTTAAGTCTGATCATTGTTGGCGAGTTGGCTGCTTGTATGTCAAGTGGGTTTGGATGGCAAGAGTTGAAGGCTGGGAAGCTAAGTCGTGGTTCTCGGCTCCCTTTGGAATGCTTGCGCTACAATTGCTCGAAAGGAGAAAGTCTAGCTTATAACAATTCCAACAATTTATTTATTGACATTAATCAGTTATTAACATTCATCATAAATTTTTACGGTATTACAAATGAGAATGTCAATAACAAGTTGATAGTTGTTCTCAAGTTAGATGAGTCTGAAATTATAAAAGAACAAAAAATGGAAACAGTCAGTCTCACGATCATGAATGGAGCACTTTCAAATTCAGAAGACTCATAAGGCCTCAATTTCAGTGTTCAATCAGAAGATGATATCTGGTGGTTGGCAGCATTTCAAGTATAGCAGTTCCTTCGCATAATAAATAGGGATAATCATTTGAATATGGATTTCATATGGAAATCTTCTTTGTGTTAATATTATGAGGCTAATCACGTTTTTGTGTTCTCTTATAGGTGCTGAAAGAAGACCATGATATTCTCTCATGGATATTTAATAGAACATCATATCCTGCCACCATAAAAAATCACATGGAGGGAGTTCCACTCAATATTCCTGGAATTGACACTTTCAACATTGAATGGCATTTAGCAGGAGGTTTGAAGACATTAAAATGTATGCTCAATGTATCTCATGGCGCTAACTCTAAACACCCTTGTTTGTACTGCATGAATACAGCAAAAGACATGACAAGGAGTACAGGAATATCAAGAGATCGAGAAGATCCTAATTGAAAACCTGTACTACCGGTTCCTCTACAAAATGTTCATACCTGTACATTGCATGCGGAGGTGCATATTATAGAAAAAATAATATATCTTTACATCTTGTTTGCATGGAATTCCGAGCCAGAGGCCTCTGCAAACGAAGCTATTTCCAGATTAGAGGATGTGTTGTCCAAAGCAGGCTTACATAAAGGCCATGTTAAAATAAAAAAAGATGACAAGCTATCAGGTAAAACAGGAAATATTCCATGCAAGCCCAGCATTGGAGGATCTAAAGCTCAAAGATTTTTATCAAATTATTTTGGCAAACAAGCTAAGGTTCAATACACGGTTTGAAAATTTTTTTTTGCAGCAACTCAAGAATTCGAAGAAGGTTCTACTCGTATACACAAAGTAGAAGTTTGAAAAAGTTAGACAACATGGTGAAATACTTGAGAAAAGAAAAATTTTCAAATATTGATGTACAAATGATACAGAAAACAACCAATGAATTTGTGGATGCAGTTCAAAGTGCATGGGGTGTTGATCATATAACACATTATATGGTAAGATTTTGATTTCACACTACAATAGACAAATATGTGCAATTAAATTAGATACTTTTGGTACTGATTTAGATTATGTTTCTTTGACATGCAGCACTTATTATGACATCATTCGACATTCTTTGCAAGAAATAGTGGAAGTCTTAGCATATGGTCATTGCAAGGAATGAAAAAATCTGATTGGCAAGCGAGAGCGGCATTTCATAAAAGTACACAACATGGCGGGACTAGCACAAAAAACAGCTATATACTGCAACTTTTCCAATGGTTTTACAGGAGAATCTAAATTCGTCATAATACAAAATCGACGGATTATAAAAAATTTCAAAAAGCATGCAAATTCATACAAGCCAGTAGGCTATAGACACACAATAAAATTTTGTAAATTAAATAAAAATATCTACAATGTACAATTCAACAGTATCTAATTTGCTTCCGATATTATCTCCAATGAAAGTTGCAACTTAGAATCATGCAACAATTTTCTTCTTTTGTATGGATCCAATAGCTCATAGTTTTCATGCTTACTCAGATCAACGTAAGCAGCATACAGTGCAAAATGAGATGATCTGAGCATGGAATTCACTGGTCCATGTCCTAAAATTTTAACCACAATGGTTTTTTTACAAAAAATATTTTATGTACCTTATTGAAATTATGTCCTCCAAAAAAATGAGACAGTGTCTTGATTGCCATAATCATAGTTTCACCATGTTGATGAAACTTTGAATGGGCAACACTTATCTCATTGTTCTTGAAGGACTTCAGATAGTGCCCCAGTGCATGATCTCTTGAAAATTCTCCAGCAGAAGATCTCTGCCCTCCTCGACGAATTGTGAAATCATCAACAAAAATTGTTTCCTGAAATGATAAAAAACAAAGTAAGCTCCAGTATATAATCTGACATAACAAATCTACTAGTACTTAATAAGATACAAAAACTTACACATTCAGCTTTGTCTTCCTAGATTACTGTCTCTCCATCAATATTATGTCCACCTTTCGATGTCAATATTTTTGGTAAATAGACAATTGGCTGTGAAAAACCAAGTTGACTTTGGATTCTAAGAAACTCCTCCTCAGAAGGTAGATCATCTTCTTTGTTGCGCATTTCCTCCACAGCCATTTTCAAGCAATCTTTCCCTGAATAAAACTTATCATTATGTACATTGTCAACACCAGGGAGAAGATCATCAGCATCACAATCAATTATATCCGAAAATTCATCAAGCTCTTTGCTCAAAATACAAAGATTCTCAGCCTCAATGAAGTCAAAAAGATCCGATATATCCGATATTGTCAAAAAGGAATAATTATCTATATTATAAGTAGGCAAAGTGATCAAAGATTTATGAGAAGGAGAAAGAGTAGTGGGTGTTCTAGGGCCCATAAACGTAGCCCTATTTCAAGCAGGATCAAAATTTAAACAATCATCTAAATTAACACTCGTATCAATAAAAAAAGTATCTATATCTACAATCTTTGACTTTTCAAACTTTGTACCACTAGAAGAAGCAGCTTCAGAAGTGGAGGGGACAGCCTCCGAATCGTAAGAAATATTTAACAAAAGAAAAAAAATAAAAACAGACTGAAAATCAACAAATCTACATTTTTTATTGTGAATTGGGCACTCGTCTATAGACTTGAAATCATTATGTAACTTGGTAAACATTCTGTCAAGCTTAGCTTTATAGATATGCTTGCCGAGTGCCACCAGGTCCTGATAAAGAATCATATCCTTATTCTGAGATCTGAATAATAGAGTACTGAGCAAGGAATTAAATCTGAGATATATCTCAGAAAATGCCTCCACACAAGGGCCCTCAGTTATAGAAGGTAGAATAAAAAGAAAAGGAGAAAAAAGAGATTTGAAATACTCCAACCTATTAGTAATATCAAATTCATGAAAAAAAGAAAACAAACAAGATTTGAAATTAGACATTTTAAACAAAAACAATAGAACTAAAGTTCCAAATATCGCTCTCAGGCGCAAACCGTAGGTCAAGCAAGCACGTCAAGGCAACGTGCACTCGAGAGAGATATTACAAGTTGGAGTATCGGATCCGAGCGCAGGAAAACAGAGCAGAAAAGAAACGAGATGAAAAGCACATTTGAATGCGATACCAGACGAGGCAGTATCGGTTCCAAGCACAAAATAGTCAATGGAGAGTAATGAGAGAAAGCGGTGCACTTGAAATCGATATCCGGCCAAGCAATCGTAAATTTGCATGAAAATCCGAGCCGAAAAAGACCTATTTATCAAAAAAAAAACACACGTGTGGACGAGTGGCGAAGGAACACGTGTCGACTTGTGATTGGTCAAAATAAATGCGTCGTACCTAGAATGATTGATCTGACATGTGTCACGTGAGAGAATGACACGCGTCGAGTATGGATTCGTGCACGTGTCCAAGCCCACATGGCCTCATAATTGGGTCATCATTGTTAGTACGGACATTCCATGTGGACCAATAATCTGACGACACGTGTCATCACAATCTTTTCACATGTGCAAAAATTTCTTATATATGAGTCCTCGGAATTTTCATTTTTTTTTGCAAAATTTTCGCTTTTCGCTCCCAATATTGCTCTCAAGAGCGCTCTTTCACCGTTCAAGCTTCCGCCCTCTCACAGTGCACTCGAGTCCGATGCCGCTACTAGTGCAATATTGCTTTCGAGCATGCATCTCTTTTCATAAAATATTCTGTGTAGATCTTGCGTTCGAAATCGATATTCAGCTTTGGTATCGATCTCTAGCACCCTTTATCGCAATTTTTTTTGTTTTCAGCCACTTTTCTTTTGTTCAAACTTTTTTTTGTTAATCTTCTTCTAAGAATGATAGCCAGGACCAAATCCACTGCCATCTCATTCCCATGTTCCCCCTGGTACTGGCCATAGG
Organism: Diphasiastrum complanatum; assembly: GCA_029204225.1. NCBI lineage: Eukaryota > Viridiplantae > Streptophyta > Lycopodiopsida > Lycopodiales > Lycopodiaceae > Diphasiastrum > Diphasiastrum complanatum. Next base: position 24,940,253 of record CM055104.1, on the reverse strand, counting down.
CATGGCAGGAAGCAAGTCTGAATGAGGGAGATCAGAAAACTTCAGAGATCAACTGAATTGTTGATCCCTAGAGCTCCTTTCGGACAATCTGTATGGAATGTCACTCTGTCACTTGGGCTGAATGTTCGTTTTGTCGTGACAGCCATGCAGGCCTTACAGGGTGCTGCAGAAGATTTTTTTTCCCATTTTTTTGAGGATACTTGTCTTTTGGAAGTGCATGGTAAGCGTGTCACCATCATGCCAAAGGATTTCGTCATTCTCAAAAGGCTTCGGGACAGATATTCTGGTCTGCATGTTGATAATGCCAGCACCTCCAGAGACCTACCTTTGGAGAGAACCGACTTGCCTACTACCTCTAGGAGGAAGAGAAAGCAGCCTATCCCCAAGAAGGCTAGATCTCGAAGGCCAGCTGCTTCCTTCCTCCTAGACGTATCCCGACCAAGAGACCCCGTGTTTTCTTGAGCTCTGAGTCAGATGCTGGAGAATCTGACTCAGATCAAGAATCTTCACCCCTTCCTCCTCATGTTATTCGTCCAGCTCCTCAAGAGGTTTCATCACCAAAAGTGTTGACTACCCAAGAGGAGCTAGAGAAAATAACAGAATCTATAAATACACTTTTGTTTCTGCTCCTGTACATAATCTTTTTGTGAGAATTCCATACGATCCGGCCCAAGTTTATTTGATTATGACCATTATAATCAATATGAGGCCTAACTAGCTAATAAAATTGATCTTCTCGGCAACTTTTTTGATTTTTTTCTTCCAGATACACGTACAAGCTTTAGATTAGGTCCCAAATTTTGTGCCAAGCTGAAAGATAAAACCTCAAAGATTTCAGATGTAATAGTAGAAGTCAGAGTTTTTTTTTTGCAGAATAGTATTAGTTTCGATTCCCATGGTATAGCTTTTGTTGTTAGCCCATTTTTCATGGGAGTGGTAAAGGCGAAAGAAGCCAAGTTTGAGAAGGCTGTCTATTTCATCGAATGCAGTCCTGTGGCAAAATTCTATTTGATTCCATATGAAAATAAGTAAGGCTTGCTCTTTTGTTTTTGTTGCTTTAATCTGGATTGTTGCATGCTTCATTACTTTAATACGGAATTTTTTCATAAATATGAATTTATTGATAATTGTATTTTGGTTGTTGCAGTCGGCATTGGAGCCTGAACATTGTTTTTGTAAAGATAAATGAGGAGAGAGTATCAAATTTTCTCTGTGTAAAATTAAACTCAGCTACAAATACACACAAAGAATTTGATTCTCTACTTCATGATGTCGTGCGGGAAATACCGACAACGGAAACTTCAATTGGAGAGATAACCATTAGATCTCTCAAGGTATATTCAATTTATCTTTGATATGCATGTATTTCTTTTTTAATTCAAATGTATCGTCATAACATAAATAAAATTTCTATCATAATATTACTAATTTTTGTTCTATATATGCAGTGTGTATAGCAGAAAGACGCTTTTATTTGTGCATGGTTCGTCTTGTACAATACGAAGCTATTTTTTGAGTGGTATAATTTACAAGTGGATGTAGATATTGAAAAGGTAATATTATGTTCATTTGTAGTTCCTTTCATTCTTATTCATATTTTTTTACTATCATTGTTTGTAATTTGCTGATTCTCGTGTTTTGTAATGATAGTTCACTCTTAAGCCGTATACTCTTGATGATGTATATAGATTTCAGCAAGAGTTGATCAGAACCTATGCCCAATACGGTGTAAGCGTTGCACCTGGAATCGAGGGCCCTCAAAAGGAAGCTGCTCCTGCCTTAACAGCCTTTCAGGTTGCTCAGGATGCAAATCTTATTTTATATGATCGAAAAGGAATAAAAGTCCTTCCTAATACAGAGGAAGGCAATTTTATAGCAGATATTCCTCTTGTCTTAAAAGGCATTGAGGCCCTTCCCGAAACAGAGGAGGGCGAGATTATAGGAGGAGTTGTTGCCTTATCAGTTTCTAATACTGATACAGAAAATATAGAAAAATTGATTGAATAGAGATCTATTTGTAAATAGAGAGACATAAAAAGAAAAAAGATACAATCATTTTACATGTAAACACCCGTTTATGAGTTTCTTTTATTGATATCAATATAGATTCTTACAATCAGGTTGTGTCCATAGTGTAATACTGGAATGCAATTTTCTATATTGATAAAAAGACATGATGATTAGCATGTATTTGCTGATAGTGAATCTCAATGTTCTTCCATAAGTTGGATTGTTTTGCCAATATCTCTACATTTGATCTCGAGCTCATGTCTTTTACGTACCTGCATAAAACTAATACAAAGTTAGTTAGAATTAGTACAGAGATTGTATTAGAAAGTTTTGATTGGAACTATTCATAAAAGATCGAGTGTTTACAGTTACTTACGAGTTTACCATTGAAAATGAATCTGAAGTTTGAAAGTACATCATCTTGTAGGAGCAATAGTTCCCGCCGGATGTAGTTTAGACTCCAATCTTCTTCCACCTCAACGCATGTCAAAACGGCATCATTGTATATAATTTCAATATTTTTTCGTTTTGAATGTCCACTAGCTTCCAAGTCTTGATCGAGTGGCACCCATTTTCGAAATGCTCCTCTTGATGATGGATGCATCAAAATCCAAGAGCTTTTTGAATATTTTTTTGGCACCCATAATCCATTATCATCTGTCTCATTGAATAGAAACACAGAGTCGATTGAGGAGCACGGCTTCCTTAATGGCGCCATTCGTAATTTGCATGCAAAAAGTTGAAACAATGAACTATGAATCTGAAAATTTGCGTAGACAAAAAGCCATGAATCTGAGAAAAAGTGTTGGCAAAAATTTGAAACATTGATCTATTTGGCGCCACAAATTAACTTTGGTTAACCCTGTTAACCATGATTTGACAATGCATATACATTAATGGTACATCGATTTTCTCATCTCAACCATCTGTCATATTCATTTTCAATATTTTTGGGTCTTTTCGGGCAGTGATGAGCTGGAAGGGCAGGCCTCATCAACCAATAGCAGATTTCCACATGCTGCCCGACGAAACAACAATATATTTAAAAAGTTTTTATTTTGTTTATATTTGAAAAATTCTACGTTGCGTAGAACTCCGAAGCTAAGGTTTTAATTGGTCCGCATGGCAACGAAAATAAGAAAAAAAATAGAAAAACATCTTTTTCAAAGGCCCTCGTCGGGCTCTAAGTTTCTCTAATGCTTTTCGTGTTCGTTTCTTTTAGAGCTATTTTCGTTCCTCGCACTCACACACCCTCTTTCACCCAACATCTTGTGGTTAACCGACACCTGAAGGTTTGTAGTTAGTAGAGATTGTAACACGTAGTTGCAGGAACGGCTGCTTCACAGCTTCCTGCACTACCTAAACTTCCAAGTGTCGTAACTAGTGACTTACATCAAGCAGTACGCGTTTTATAGATACTTTGTGAGACTGTTGCTTTGTTATAGTTGATGTAAAGTATCTCAATTCGCCTTATGGCCTTTACACTTTCTACATGCAATCCTTTGTACTCCGATGGGTTATTTTTTATTAATAGAAACAGGACGTTTTTTCTTTTCGAAGTGTTATCATGTAATATGCTCCACTTGGGCTTCATTTTGCTAGGGCAACGTTCCTAAGTTTGACAAAGCCACTTTCACGTTTTAAAAATGTTTAGATTATAAGTTTGCTCATTTTAATTTTCAAATAATCTGAAGACCCTCAAATACTTTATCTACGTGATCAAAATGATTTTGTAGCCCAGGGACACGCTGTACGTTACCAGGTACCTTTTATGCTCTTTCTAGCCCTGAATGGATCTAGCTACTGTGCATTTGTCACGAGGATAGACTTAGGACACACTGGGATTGTATCTGGTTTGGAAGGACAGCCTTCGTGATTGGTGTGAGAAATGACACACGCTTCAAACTTGAATCTCCGTAGCTTTCAGCCTTTCTCATGGACGTCCGGAGGGTATCTCTCAAAGAATGGTAGTTGAAAGTTCACGTTCTGTGCATTTTTAGGGCTTGTTGGGAGGAAAATTACACTGCCTACTTTCCAATAGGCCAGCAATCTCCTCCTGAAATGTCAGCACGTTCAGAAAGAGAGAGCAGGCCAGCGATTTCCTGATAGGGCAGCAGTTTAAGGGCGGCGTGTATAGAAACAAATAGCATGACCTTGAGAGCATATGTTCACCTAAAGCGTTCAAAAAAATGTGAGAGTCAAGAAATAACTAAGTCAAAAAAATACAACAAACCGTGACTACCATTGTCCTTGCTTTAGTGACTTGTCTCAGATTATATGTGACATTAATGGCCCTCTCAATGACCATTATCTACTTGATATTTGTTAGCTCAAATTTTACACGATTGAATGGTGGAGAGAACTTTTAAAAAATGTGTTAGCTCATGTTTTACACGATTGAATGGTGGAGAGCACCTTTTAGTACTCCAATTATCAAAGGTAATATTCAGCCCTACTTTTTCCGTGCTTGCAATTTTCATGCCCCTTAAGTCCAGAGGCATTATAGATAGAATCCAAAAGTACAAAGACCTTGCAAGATGAAATATCAATGCTGAAGTCCTCTTGTGCATGGGTAATGGGACCATATTTTCACGTTAATAGTGAATGCATACTTTCACATTGAACTGTTACAAGTGTCACATTGTGTGTGTGTGTGTGTGTGAGAGTGAGAGAGAGACTTGTGTACAAACCTCTTCGGTGTACCAACCGTACTGAATATGATTGTAGATAAGTCACTTAAACTATTTTTTAAGGTAATCACAGATTTTTTCAGATTAAAAACATGCAAAACAGGTTTATTCCGAAGTACATAAAAATGCTTATTCCGAGGTCTACGTCTTCAGTTATTCCGAAATCTGTGACTCTATAGCTGTGATTCCTTTGAGGTCTATTCCAAAAATTAGTTTGTGCAATCATTGCTATCTACCGTTATATATTTGTGAAAGTTTATAGAATTAGCTCAACGCTCCCCAAGAGCCATCAATTCGATGCCAAATAGAGGTCAATCAGTTGTGCACAAGTGTAACGAATTTTATGGCCACATAGAAGCAAAATTAACAATTGCCTATGAAGTCGATTTCAGCCTACTAATCCAACTCATTTCCAACAGAGAATCCAACATAGTTCCAGGCTACAGAGAGTGCACTTCTTCGCTACAGAGAATTGCATTTCCAGCAGAGAATTCAAGGCATTAATTGAAACAGAGAATCCCATGTATTTCTGCCTACAAACGTAGTGCATATCTGCCCACAAAGATGAAGCTTTTCTGAAACTCCACTATCATTGTAGGGAAGAGCCTATCACGAAAAAGATTTCTCAATCATAAATAATAGGATGTCGCTTGCAGTCATTAGTTTGCCTACAGAGAGGTCGATTTCTAAACCTCTAATCTCTATAATCTGAAGACTTGCAGCACTCAACAGAATCATAGATACAAATCTTAATCACATGCAGCAGATCACTCGCACACAACGATGATATATTGCACAATAGTCTATATATTATTTTGATGAAAATGCCAGAACGGCTACATAAGCGGTGACAGAGAAAACATGCATAACTGAAGAGAAACCCAAAAACGGAAGACTACTCTTATTGATTCTGAGCAAAAGAAGCTACAAGCTACTTTCCTACTATCTAACATTTGTTTATATGATTGAACCTTCACTTCGTTCGTGCCTGACTCTCTCTTTGCCTTGTAGGAGTTCTTGATACGATCGTTCTTGGACATGCGTATGATGCCAAGATAGTCGTCTCCCAGATCGTCTACGTCAGCAGCCCGTTCAGCTGACCGGGACAAATCATTGCATTGATTTGTGTAGTCCCTGAAGTGCATCAGTACCTCGAACTTTACCTTCATACACTTAACATATGTGTATCTGCTAAAACCGTCAGTGAAGGTGACAAAGTAGCAATATCCTCCCAGGGATCCAACCTCCATAGGTCCACATACATCGCTGTGGATCAGTTCGAGTGGCTCCTTCGACCTCTTCCTGGCTTGCTTGGAGTACGGCTTCTTGGTCATCTTTCCCCTGAGACACATCACAATTTCGGCAAAGATATGGCTTGGTCGTGATATTGTCATAAATGAGTCCTTGATCTGCCATCTTTCGTAGCTTCTGGTATGAGATGTGCCCCATCCTTCAGTGCCATTTGTCTCTGTCATCGTCCTCTTCTGCAAGGAACGCTCGCTCGTCATTATGGGTCAGACTACTGTAGTTGAGTTTATAGCAATTTCCTTCACGTCTTCATGTTGCGACGCTCACGTTTTTCTCAGTCAAGGTGCATTCATCATCCTCGAAAGCTACTTTTCTGCCCATCTTGGTGATCTTGCTGACAGAGATCAGGTTTCTTCCAATAACTGGTGCATACAAACGTTCTTCAACACTCCTCTTCCTGAGGGGTATAGGTCGGTCGCCACCTCTCCAATGTCAACTGCTATCACGTATGTATTGTTTCCTGTGCATATTTGAGTGGGAGGATTCAGCTCTCTGATCGTGGAGAAGATCCTGGGATCGTGAGTCATGTGGGATGTTGCACATGAGTCTAGGAACCACTGACCATCGTGTTCCTTCTCCTCGTCCTTGTCATCATTGCTGATTAGCATGTGGTTTCCTCAATCTCTTTGATGCTTGCTTCTAGCCATGAGCGACACTCATCGATCATCATTAATGCACTTTCCCCTTCATCCTCCTCGTCCTCCTCAGTCATATTTGCAGCGTCTTTGATCTTCAGGCCCTTTACTTGTGCTTTTATCGGACAATCTTTCAACAGATGGTCTCCGCCATCACACAAGAAACATCTTCTTTTCTTTCTTTTAAAGAACATCTTCTTCTTGGCTAAAGATTTTGCTTTAGTGTTCTGCTTGGCTGTCACACCTTTTACAAAAAGTGCGTGCTCTTGCCCTGGTTGTGGTCTCACTTTCGTCCGCCTCAGGTCCGCTTCGAGCACCTTTTGAATTGCCACATGCTGGTTCAGTTCTCCTTCACGATCTCCGGCATACTGTCCTTCCAGAGACGTTATGAGCGGCTCAAAGAAAGGTGGTAGCCCTACCAGAAACATACATGCTAGCTGTCGATCCTCGATCAACAGACCCATGGCAACCAATCTTCTTGATGTCGTCCTAAATTGCTCCACGTACGTGGCCACCGATTCCCCTTCTCCAGCATGCATGCTGGTCAGCTCTCTATGGAGCACGATTCTCGATCCTAGTCCGGTGCCTTGGTACAAATTTTTGAGGTGCTCCCAAACACTTCGTGCGCTATCCTTGTCGTGCACCTGCGATCCAACCAGACTATTCAGGGGCAGGCAGATCACAGAATATGCCTGCCTTGATCGCTCTTGAAACAACTCCTTTCTTTCAGCTAGGCCAGGTGCCTCATCAGCTAGCTCCTTCTCTGCTCCCATGATGATATTCCACAGGCCTCACTCCTTCAGCAAGATCTTCATACGCCACGACCAATCTGAGTAGTTATCACCATCCAGCCGCTCCACACTCTTTAGGTCGAACACAATTTGGCCCCGTCTTTGCGTCATCGTCTTCGTGTATGCTGTATTTCCTCCCTCCGCTTGCTTCTCGCAAATGCCTCTGGCAGGTCTATTCGCAGTGATTGCTAATTATTTTGCTATGATTTGCGGCCGTGGGCCCATAACCTTTGAAGACTTGCAGCACTCAACATAATCATAGATACAAATCTCAATCACATGCAGCAGATCACTCGCACACAACGATGATATATTGCACAATAGTCTATATATTATCATGATGAAAATGCCAGAACGGCTACATAAGCGGTGACAGAGAAAACATGCATAACTGAAGAGAAACCCGAAAACGGAAGACTACTCTTATTGATTCTGAGCAAAAGAAGCTACAAGCTACTTTCCTACTATCTAACATTTTGTTTATATGATTGAGCCTTCACTTCGTTTGTGCCACTGACTCTCTCTTTGCCTTGCAGGAGTTCTTGATACGATCGTTCTTGGACACGCGTATGATGCCAAGATAGTCGTCTCCCGGATCGTCTACGTCAGCAGCCCCTTCAGCTGACCGGGACAGGCCGTTGGGCTCTAAGGCAGTTTGGCCACCGCTGATCCTTTTCACACGTCTGCATGGGGGCTTCGGCGCTTCTAAGTTCACCTTAACATAATCAATGAAGTGAAGGATTGTGACACATTGTCACAGTCATCCATTTGAGATCAGAGAATTCGAAGGATCAAATCTAGCCTACAAAGGCATATTTCCAAAAATTATGGAGAGAGAGAGAGAGAATGTATGCTCTGTTGGATAAAATGTCTCACCTTTTGATTAGACGGTCAAGATTTAGGGTATTTTAGTTATGTTGACCAAAACTGCAGCGCTTACTTGACATGGGTGTGTGATGGTGAAAATGGTATGTTATCTTAGCATGTGGATTGGTCCAGGCAAGAACTGACGTGCAAGGATCAGAAGAGCTTGCTGTTTTCAGTTGGCAAAAGATGGTTTTGCATGCCAGACCTCTGTACGTTGCATAAATCCACCCATCACCTCACCTCTCTCAGCCTTTGCCTCCCCGCGGCTCTGTTGTGCCAGAGAGTTGTGAGAGAGAGAGAGATGTGAGAGAGAGAGAGAGAGAGAGAGAGACACACACACCCACCGCTCGTGTTTGGACAATGGTGGTCAATGGAGTTTGAAAAAAATTCAAAGTTAAAGAACAGATGATGGTGGCGACCTTAAATTTTAAGATTTGGGCCTTGGTGGAGGGCTTAATTACTGCACATGAACTTGAACCGTCACGAACGTGCATGCATGGAAAAAGTAAACGACATTTGTTCAATGCATGCTCGACAAACAACCATGAATATCTACATTCATGCATGGAAAAAGTAGATGACAATTGTTCAATGCATGCTTAATTTGACAAACATCCATACATGCAAATAATCAAAAATCTCTTATAGGTACCATTTGCCAATATGTAGTATTGCATGAAAACAAAAGAGTGGCATGAAAAAGCAACCCGAAAATTCCATGTATGCCATCTATGACTTCCTAGTATGATATTGGAACCTACGAATACATATGTTCCAAGATTGATGAGCATCTTTGCGCAGTACTTGTAATGGTTATTCACCCGGACGAAGTGAGCACTTCAATTGCAACGACTATTCACCCGGATGACCACGGACGAAGTGAGCATACCAGTTTCAGTCATATGAATTGGCCTTTTATTGTGAGGGGATTCATCAAATATTCATCATCGGCACTTCAGTTTCAGGCACATCGACACATGTTCTCTTTTCTTTTGGATTTTTTGAATTATTAAAGCTTCAGTAGTTGCAAGCGCAATCGTTCTACATGTGTTGATTTTGATTTATCATTGTCTTCACTATAGCCTATCGCTGCTTCTTGCCACTACGATTGATAAAAGTAGAGAAATGAACCTTGTAAAGAGGGTTGTCAGTCTTGAACAAAAATTGGAAAGAACAAAGACAGGTTGTTTCATGCTTTGATCACAAAATAGTTTAAAAGACTTATGATAATCCCTGATAATCCTATCAGTCAAACAAAGGCATGATGCATCCATTTGTAGATGTAAATAATCAATACTGCTACTCGTAAGCCACAAGCATCCTCACCCGCTTTGAATTCTTATCACATATTATTTCAGAAAAGTAGCAGCGATTGTCCCATGTCTTGCACTTTTCAGATTTCTTACTTATTTGTGAATCTTTTTAGCTATCCTCCATTAGCTTATTCAGCGATGGCTCTCCAAGAGTGTTGTGACCTGTAACCTCCATTTTGTTACTTGCATGTTGGCAGATTACAACAATTTCTCGGTAGCGTATCTCCAATTATCAAAGGCCTTCCCACCATACAACCAGTGCTCAAGGAGGTCACTCGTCAATCAAGAATTCATGTTGATTGATGATGTGCCAGTGCTCAATTCCGACAACTAGAAATTGCAGAGTTTTCTGAAATCCACCCATGCGAACAGAGCCTGCAAGGATCAATTGATAGAAATTCAAAGAGTGCTGCTGTGAAAAGTCTCTAGCGCATGTAAAGGGATGTTGTTGGAAATCGCTAGTTGGAGGTAACCTCGCCCTTAATAAATTGTGGGCTGGCTATTGCCTTCCGAGTTGTACAGTATTGAAAATTAGTGGTAAATCAGAGAACCTAAAAAGTAAGCCAAGCAAAGCTCTTAAAAGCCATTTCTTATAGAGGCCAACAACATGCCTTCTGAAAAAAATAAACCTTATGATTTTTTAGTTACCACAAATCAAGTTTTGTTTCTTTTTAAACCACGTCCAGGCCTTCGTAATAAGGGATGTAGACCACGGAGTTTTAGGGTCATTGGTCAAGTTGCAGGGAAACTGATGGAATTCCTGACACGCTTTTCAACCTCACGCTCTGTTGCCAGTGTTGGAATTCTGCACGAGATGACGTTTAGTGAGGCGCTCTGATACCTGCTGGGTCTGGTAATGTGTTCTTTGATCTCATCATTCAACCAAGATCTATCCTCTTCCAAGCCCTAGATGGAAATTGCCTATCTAGTACTGATTTTATGATCATTCAACCAACGAGCCTATGTGCGTAAAAACACTTAATGACAGCTGAATACACATAAACAATGAACGAGCATAAAGACGAGCATAAAGACGTACACAAGGGGCAATATGTGCAAATAGCATTTGTATTCTCAAATGATTTTGCGAGCGTTGTTTGAAATACCGCACAACGTGTTGACGCAAGAGAATCTTTGTCTCTTATGAATTCTAACTCATTAACTGGTCTCGCTTACTAGCAGACTCTAACATCAACTCATCTACCAATGCTTTGCAACTCTCGCAACCTTCTCTCTCGTGTTCATCCTATTTATATAGGAACATAGAGAATGGACTTAAGCTAATCATTTGATTACAAGAACTGGTTTAAGCACGTTCTTACGGCTTCCAATCTGTTGTCTCCTTCGTCCATGGATTTCGTTGTGCATCTGGTACTTTGCTTGATCTTCCCTGTACTTGGATCGTGAAGATCCGCCGTTTTGCAGCCATCTATGATCGCAATCATTTGTCTACGGTGTGTCGCGGTCTCGAACGTTCTTTGGAAAGATAGACCGTAGCAGGGGATTCTGCGGTGCTCAGGCGGTTCATCTCTTCGAGAGGAGAGATCCGTTGTGAACCATATTCGTTGACTCTGCGGTGGCCTTCGGTCAGCTTCCTTTGTGGACTACCTTCGGTTTGCTTCATGGGTGACCGTAAGTTTCAGCTTGGCGGTTGTCATTGCTTCGTAGGTAACCGTGAGCTCCAGCTTGGCAGTTGCCTTCGATTTACTTTGTAGGCGACCGTAAGTTTCGTCTTGAGGTGTCTTGGCGGCTTCTTGTTGTGAGCCATGGTCTTCGTAAGTGTTGACCTTCGGTTTGCTAAAGCATCGCAATGGACCGTACTGGAGTGTTGCGGTGGTCTTCATTGGCTTCGTTGCTTTGCTTTTGTGGTTGCCTTTGGTTTGGTTGTGCTTTGTTGGTCTTCGTATGTAACCATAACGTTGACCCTTGCGGTGTTACGGTTGCTTGCGATGTCTTCATTAAAACCATTTGCAAGAGTTTGTGATTGTCTACGATGGCCTTTGTCGAAATTGTATGAAGGAGTGTTGCAGTTGTTTACGATACGTTTCCAAAACATCTAGAAAGCAAGATATTGTATCATCATTTGTATGCTCTTAAATTGAGTAAGAGAAAGAATAAGAACAAGCTCACACATATTGAAAAATATGTTCTTTCATTTGATGAGGCAAGTTGTAAACTTCTTTTGAGGTTAAGTAAAGCGTCCAATGAAGACACTTACACACTTAAGACAACTAATGAAGGTGATGAAGCATCCTTTGAGGACATCACCCTCTTTAGAAAGTCATGGGCTAATGAAGTTTTTCATTATACATGTACATTTACAAGTTGTAAATATCATTCTCTACCATGTAGAAACTCGAGCTACATGACCATAATCACTTTATTCCATTGTATATATCAAAGGTATGTGAATTGAGCACATGACCTTGTAGGATAGGTCGAGTTTGAGTTAGGTAGATCTAGATTTGTAGACATGCAAAAAATTAGATGACATGCAAAGTTAGTTAGAGTGCATGCATGCAACATGCAAGTCAGTATACATGATCTACACATGTCCAATTCAACTAGGAAAGTCACATGCAAGAAGAATTGTACATATGTAGTGAGAATTTGACATTTGGAGAAAGTAGGTAGAAGTTAGGTGCAATTTCTACATGCAAGCTGTTAAGTGTCAATATAGTGATAGTTTACACTTGAATAGGTGTAGGATTCTCATTATATAGAGAGTAGAGTCCTATGCATGAACCCATGCAATCCCCATGCAGGTCAACTATAAATATATCACATCTCTTCATGCAGTCCTCCTGCCTATATCCTTCACACGTACACACAATACTCCATACGTCTCAATTAGAATGTTTGGGTCCTTGTTGCGCCGGTGCCTCAAAGGGTGTTGGGACTTCAGCGGTTTTCCCAACACGCGCTTAAGTCTAACATTCATCCATCATGAACTTATGTAGAAGCCGACTTAGAAAATGTAACAAACTTAACCATTCAGACTTAGGAATCCCAACCAACCTGAAAGCCAACTTAGAATCCGTCCCAGAAAGGCAAGCAAAGGCAAAGACAAGCCACACATGAAACCCAAGGCATAGTGGTCACCAAACTGACCAAATGGCATAGCGGCGAGCCACACGTCGGTGAAGTGGACCCTTAGGTGCCAGCGACACAAAAAGATTGTAGTAAGGGTCCTTCCACTTGGACCAGTCCCAGAGGCGAAACCGAAATGGTAATCATCCCCAAGGATCAATTTTATTATATTGACTGGTCTTGGGGCCACCAATATGTGCTGGGCATTTTGTCTGGCTCGCGTTGGTAGAGGGAGCTGAGACCTGGTGACTGGATTTCTGGCGCTGGTTGAGCTGCCCAAGTTTTCGTCTATTGTTGGACTCCCCCTATAGTCCTAGTGTGATTCGGCGCACCACCTCTATCCTGGAACATAGTGCTTTTTGGTAAAGCATGCTTTTTTGGACTTAGTTTTTATTTTGTTGATTAAGCTTGGCAAGCTTGGCAGAATTAGTCTGGCTCCCGGAAATGGGTCCCGAGAGCCGTCCCGGCAAGCAGAATCAACTGGACTCTTGGACCTGGGTCCTAGAAGTTAACTAGGCCATGACTCAAGCTCCAGAGCTAGCTCAGGACTTGGGACTACTTGACTGGCTCACCACAGGCCACAAGCTTGATCCACCGGCCAATACAAGGGCACGAGCTTGATTCACCAGCCAAGGAAGACCAACTATAAAGAGAAATAAGACATTGTGTTTGCACTTAGCACAGAAAAAGTGTGGATCTAGTTCACTTACGTAAAACCTGTGTAAAGCTGCGGGATTAGTTAGTAGACTGAGGCCCACCCCTTTTGTAAATAGGCGGCCTGCTTTATTAACATGGAAAGAAAAGGTACCTGTGGGCTCCATTAAGCCTAAGATATGTCCTTTTGTCGCACATCTGAATGAGTCTCCTAGGATTTTAGATTTTCCGTTTGGTTGCCCAGGTTGAGCTCCTTGAGATCAGCATCGGCACTTGGATCCATCTTTGATGTAGAAGCTACATGCAATGTTAGCCCCGTTTGATCCTGTGTCATCTGATTTGTCTGTGTTGGTTGTCCTTCTTTAGAGAGGTGAATGAGATTGGAAGGGATGGTTGGTGGCTTAGGTTCAGTTGTGTCGTTCATTTCTAATTGATCTTTGGCACAGCTCTGCCAACGCAAGGTCTTCTGCCATTATATAATAACACAAGGTGAACCCCTTTTGCCAAGAAGGCCACCACGTGTTCGTTGAACTAGCTTAGTCCCAAGATGGCATAGAAAACATCCATCTTTAAGATTGTGAAGGTTAATTGGCTTTTCCAAGTGCCCAGTGAGATTGGCAAGTTGGTTGACATTGTACCTTTTGCAAACTCCACACAAATAGGTGTCACATTTTCTTCACATTGAATGCCCAATTCCCCTGCCAAGCTTTTTGACAGGTAGTTATGTGATGCTCCCATGTCTAGCATGAAGTGAATGATCTTGTCTTGGATACAGCCTTTCAGGTACAATAACTCTGATTCTCTTGCAGGAGTCACCATTATATGTTAACGATAAGCCGCAAGTGCCCCTATTTTTTGTAAGATGTTCAGGTCGGACTCCGTCAAATCCGTTTCTGGGTCTTCTTTGTCGTCTTGTTCACCATCCTCTTGATTGGCTGCCTCTCTTTTCATCTTATCAAATGCCTCAGTCACCGCCATGATTTGTTTGTTCAACGGCTTGGGGCATGACCTCCAAGAGTGACCTTGTTGTTGATAGCTAAAGCAGTGCATGGACTGCCCATCGTTGGTGAGCTATTGCTGTGACTCAATGAAGGTCCAAAGTTGTTCCTTCTCTAAAAAATGTTCCCTCCACTATTGCCTTGGTTGCCAAACCCTGTTTTTGATGGGAATCTATTCACGCTACTCAAGGCTTGGTTGCCATTTGAAGCTGAGTCCCCTCTTGGAAAGAAGCTTGGATTCGGTCTGGATCCACTAAATACTTTTGTTGAGGTTGAGGGAGTAGTTGGCGCCAATGTAGTCTCATAATCGCAAACCATTTCAGCCGCCCGAATAGTTGAGTTGAAGTCATTGGGCATGTAGTTGTCTATTGCTCGTCGGGTTCAAGACTGCATTCCATACAAGAGTAGTGGATCTTGTCAGCCTCGGACATATCTTCAATAAAACATACATTCTGTTTGAATATATTTAGGTACTCTCGCAATGAATTTTTCTGTGCTTGAGTCCTGATAATTCTGCCCTCAATCTCATCTATGAATCCTAAGGTATGAACTCCTCATGTAACACATTTTTTAACATGTCCCATGTTCGGAACTGCATCCCTGCCACCCGGTACTAGTTTGTTGTGTAGCCCTCAAATATGCTAGCGCCAAGTCCGGTCTTTCTTCTTTAGCAGTGTTCTTCAAATGAAAGTAATGGTCTATGTGAAACAACCAATCTTCCACAATTTGAACGTCACGCTCCCCTTCGAAAGTGGGTGGGGCTTTTACTATAGCAATCTTCTTCGGGCCTTCTATGTTTTGTGCTAGTGTGTCCCTCGGTCTGAGTGGAGAAGGCGTCCCTGCATTCCCGCTTGTTGTCTCCAGCTCTTCAAATCTAGCTTCGAGCTATGTTAGCCCATCTCTCATTTCTCTAGCAAAGTTGAATTGACTATGGTTCATGGCTCGCAGAGATGCTTGCCATTCTTTCCTTTCCATTTCTTTGTCTTTCTTCACCTCACTAAGCATAGCCATCATTGTACTTGATAAGTATTGAGGCATCTTCACTTCAAAAAGGTCTTGTTGCGCCTCTGGTATGGGTTCGTCTCTTGGTGTAGGTTCAGAAGGGGCACCATCTCTTCTTGAGGGGGTGCCATTGGGGCATGCATACAACATGATGACCAAAAAAAGAGAAATGACCTAGACACCCATTTTTCTAAGATGTTGGAATTTTATTGGAAAAATGCCAATATTTTGAACGTTAAATCAAAAAAAAAGAATTCAAAAACTTGAACATTTATTATTTTGCTATAATTTACATATATGAAAAAATATAAGCTATCAATTTTCTTTTCCAATGCCAAATTTGACCTTATTAAACAAATTCAAATGTGAATAACTTATTGATTTTTAAAAAAAAATCAAAATGATGTCGAATTTTCAAACTTTGAACTTGAATCTAAAAAAGACAATTATGATTTTCAGTAATTTAACCGATTTAAAATTTTTAAGATTAACTTATTTGTTGAATTTTTTTAAAATTACACATTTTTTACTTGTTTAAGATTAATTTTAATGACTAGAATATTGAAATTTGATTTTGATTGTATTTGACAAATTTATACAAGACAAGAGCCTTTATGCTTTTCAGTTTGAGAGATGCTAGATAGTTTGACAATGTTGATTTTTTGAACGTATGTTGTTGTTTTTATTAGTTTGTTTGTTACAACTAGCGAGATAAGGTACCACAGTTGCATCTGATTTTAAACTCCCAATTAACCCTCTCGATCCAGAAGATGGTTGCCTTTGACAATAGCCAAACTTTAGAAAAGGTTTATTGCAAAATTCTTCTTTCGAGTTGCTGAGTGATCAGCCATACTCTGCGAGCTTAAACGACTAATTGAAAATCCAATGTTCTTTGAGGCCGAAGCCAATTGGAGCAAATAGAGCATTATGCTTATTTTTCTTGCATCAATCTGAGTGGCGTAGGAAATTATAAGTAAAGATTCCCAAGACCAAGGGCGCTTGGCATATCAGAGTCTCTATTACTCTCAGTTTTCTCAGATTTTGCAATATGGTGTAAGATCTGACAACATCCACACTTTTAAGTATGGAATTGGCTTTCTGTTGAACTCTTCTAATATACGATGGAATTGGCTTTCTGTATGCTTGTAAGAAGAGAATAAGTTCTTGATCTAGCATGTTGTCACTCAATTTCCTGTCGTCTACTGAAGATGCGAGTTCCTTCAGTGAGCAGAAGCACCGAAATCAGCCGGAAGTATATGAACTCAATGTACTTACAAATCCTGCCAAGAGCACCATCGTTGCCCAAATAAATGTTAGAATACCCAATCGGCTTGTTGCCTTCTCAAGAACTGCCAATCTTACTGCCATTAGTACCACGTACCATTCAGGTGCCTGGAAATCGTCAGCTTTCCGCTCTCCGTTGAGTTCTACTGTCTCTTATTTTCTTCTGGTGATGATTGATGTTTTGCGACTCTCCGACTACTTGATCGCTTGCACCTCCGCCATATTCTGAGTGCGGTGAGACTGGTGTCTTGAACATCATCCGGATACTTTTGCTATTGGATTGTTTAGCCACCTTCTCAGTAACCTCAATATCATTGATCAGCCAGAATCTAGATTAAGCTTTGACCTGTATAAGAAAATGCAAACGACTTTCATTACTAGTTCAGTCGACAACCATCGTTTTACAACTAGGCCATTCCTTCGGAACATAGTAGAGGTCGTCATATTACTATAACAATTGGAAAAAATGTCCTGGATTGTTCTATTTCAGAGAAAGATGAACAGCGGCTCTGAATAATCAGTAGCGGAGACATGTTTTGAATGAGAGATAGCAAACTCTAAAAGTTCTTTGTTATGCTCAGCATAACAAAAACATGCTCAGCATAAGAAAGAAACTTTTTGAACGATTTCTTCAATTTGAAAACACTTTGCATTTCAAATTTTCAAACACTTTGCATTTCAAATTACTCTTCACCATTCAACGCTGTTCAAACTTTCTCTTTGAATTTTTTTTCAAAGTTCGAGTGTGTATAGCTCCCAAAAGACCCTTTTTCTATTGCTGGTCTTTCAAAGTTTTGGTGGGCGCTTTTGTTTGGGCAAGTTCTTTGCCCAAGGAGGAGATCCAAAGGTTGAAATCTTCTTTGCATCATTATACAACTAGTAATGATGAGATAAAAATTGCATTTCAATCCATGCGTATCTCATATTTGTCTCTTGTTAAAGATATGGATGTGCTCAATAGAAAGGTCCGAAGCAACAAGAGAAAAAGATTGGTAAACAATGATATATGTGATCTATCATCCAGAAGAGGTCATAGAAGAAGACGAATCCGTGCATTCAAGTAAGTTATAGCTTATTTGGTATTGAATATTGCTTGAACTTTTTGATTCATTAACAATCACTAATTTTGTTATTTATTCATTTCAACTTTATGTTGATTTGCTTATTGTATACTACTGTGAATACTACGAGTGTCCTAATTTCTACTGACATTTTCATAAACATTATGTTTGCAATGCAGATCAGCATTGGTTGTTGAAGACCATTTGGCCAATGAGATTTCAATTGGAAACTCACTAGGCTCTATCTTGACTTCTAAATCTATGAAATCAATGTTAAATAATAACAAAATGAAAAAGATTAAGGCTTCAGTTATTGATACCATTATGGATGAAGTTGGAAAAATATTAGACTACATTGCTTCAGGGGGCATGTGACTTTGTAAATATTAAAAAGTTTCCAATCCCACGACCATTTCATCTTTAAAACAAAGAGACATGTTAAACCATGGTATGCAGACAATAGTTGGTAATCCATCTCATATCAATGAAGTGTATTGCTCGAAAGGAGAAAGTCTAGCTTATAACAATTCCAACAATCTATTTATTGACATTAATCAGTTATTAACATTCATCATAAATTTTTACGGTATTACAAATGAGAATGTCAATAACAAGTTGATAGTTGTTCTCAAGTTAGATGAGTCTGAAATTATAAAAGGACAAAAAATGGAAAGGGTCAGTCTCACGATCATGAATGGAGCACTTTCAAATTCAGAAGACTCAGAAGGCCTTAATTTCAGTGTTCAATCTAAAAATGATATCTAGTGGTTGACAGCATTCAGATATAGCAGTTCCTTCGCATAATAAATAGGAATAATCATTTGAATATGGATTTCATATCTAAAATCTTCTCTGTGTTAATATTATGAGTCTAATCATGTTTTTGTGTTCTCTTATAGGTGCTGAAAGAAGACCATGACATTCTCTCATGGATATTTAATAGAACATCATATCCTGCCACCATAAAAAATCACATGGAGGGAGCTCCACTCAATATTCCTGGAATTGGCACTTTCAACGTTGAATGGCATTTAGCAGGAGGTTTGAAGACATTAAAATGTATGTTCAATGTATCTCATGGCGCTAACTCTAAACACCCTTGTTTGTATTGCATGAATACAGCAAAAGACATGACAATGAGTACATGAATATCAAGAGATCGAGAAGATCCTAATTGAAAACCTGTACTACCGATTCCTCTACAAAATGTTCATATTTGTACATTGCATGCGGAGATGCGTATTATAGAAAAAATAATATATCTTCACATCTTGTTTGCATGGAATTCCAAGCTAGAGGTCTTTCCGAAGGAAGCTATTTCCAGATTAGAGGATGTGTTGTCCAAAGAATGCTTACATAAAGGTCACGTTAAAATAAAAAAAGATGACAAGCTATCAAGTAAAATAGGAAAATGCAAGCCGAGCATTGGAGGATCTAAAGCTCAAAGATTTTTATCAAATTATTCTGGCAAACAATCTAAGGTTCAATACACGGTTTGGAAAGAAATTTTTGCAGCAACTCAAGATTTTGAAGAAGGTTCTACTCGTATACACAAAGTAGAAGTTTGGAAAAAGTTAGACAACATGGTGAAATACTTGAGAAAAGAAAAATTTTCAAATATTGATGTACAAATGATATAGAAAAACAACCAATGAATTTGTGGATGCAGTTCAAAGTGCATGGGGTGTTGATCATATAACAATAACACATTTTATGGTAAGATTTTGATTTTACACTACGATAGACAAATATGTGCAATTAAATTAGATTCTTTTGGTACTAATTTAGATTATGTTTTTATGACATGCAGCACATATTATGACATCATTCGACATTCTTTGCAAGAAATAATGGAAGCCTTAGCATATGGTCATCGCAAGGAATGGAAGAATCTCATTGGCAAGCAAGAGCGGCATTTCATAAAAGTACACAACATGGCGGGACTAGCACAAAAAACAGCTATATACTGCAACTTGTCCAATGGTTTTACAGAAGAATCCGAATTCGTCATAATACAAAATCGACGGATAGCATGCAAATTTATACAAGCCAGTAGGCTATAGACACACAATAAAATTTTGTATATTAAATAGAAATATCTACAAAGTACAATTCAACAGTATCTAATCTGCTTCCAATATTGTCTCCAATGAAAGTTGCAACTTAGAATCATGTAACAATTTTCTTTTTTTGTATGAATCCAATAGCTCATAGTTTTCATGCTTACTCAGATCAACATAAGTAGCATACATTACAAAATGAGATGATCTGAGCATGGAATTCACTGATCCATATCCTAAAATTTTAACCGCAATAGTTTTCTTTACAAAAATTATTTTATGCACCTTATTGAGATTATGTCCCCAAGAAAATGAGACAGTGCCTTGATTGCCATAATCATAGTTTCACCATGTTGATGAAACTTTGAATGGACAACACTTATCTCATTATTCTTGAAGGACTTCAGATAGTGCCGCAGTGCATGATCTCTTAAAAATTCTCCAGCAGAAAATCTCTGCCCTCCTCGACGAATTGCGAAATCATCAAGGAAAATTGTTTTCTGAAATGATAAAAGACAAAGTAAGCTCCAGTATATAATCCGACATAACAAATCTACTAGTACTTGATAAGATACAAAAATTTACACATTCAGCTTTGTCTTCCCTGATTATTGTCTCTCCATCAATATTATGTCCACCTTTCGATGTCAATATTGTTGGTAAATAGACAGTTGGCTGTGGAAAACCAAGTTGACTTTGGATTCTAAGAAACTCCTCCTCAAAAGGTAGATCATCTTCTTTGTTGCGCATTTCCTTCACAGCCATTTTCAAGCAATCTTTCCCTGAATAAAACTTATCATTATGTACATCGTCAACACCAGGGAGAAGATCATTAGCATCAAAATCAATTATATCCGAAAATTCATCAAGCTCTTTGCTCAAAATGCAAAGAGTCTCAGCCTCAGTGAAGTCAAAAAGATCCGATACATCCAATATTGTCAAAAAAGAATAATTATCTATATTATAAGTAGGCAAAGTGATCAAAGATTTACAGAAGGAGAAAGAATAGTGGGTGTTCTAGGGCCTATAAACGTAGCCCTATTTCGAGCATGATCAAAATTTAAATAATCATCTAAATTAACACTCATAAAAGCAGACTGAAAATCAACAAATCTACATTTTTTATTGTGAATTGGACACTCATCTATAGACTTGAAATCATTATGTAACTTGGTAAACATTCTGTCAAGCTTAGCTTTATAGATATGCTTGCCGAGTGCCACCAGGTCCTGATAATAAATCATATTCTTATTCTGAGATCTGAATAACGGAGTACTGAGTAGGGAATTAAATCTGAGATATATCTCAGAAAATGCCTCCACACCAGGGCCCTCAGTTATAGAAGGTAGAATAAAAAGAAAAGGAGAAAAAAGAGATTTGAAATACTCCAACCTATTAGTAATATCAAATTCATAAAAAAAAAAAAACAAACAAGATTCAAAATTAGACATTTTAAACAAAAACAATAGAACTAAAGTTCCAAATATCGCTCTCAGGCACAAACCGCAGGTCAGGCAAGCACGTCAAGGCAACGTGCGCTTGAGAGAGATATTTCAAGTTGGAGTATCGGATCCGAGCGCGAGAACACATAGCAGAAAAGAAAAGAGATGAAAAGCGCATTTGAATGCGATACCGGATGAAGCAGTATCGGTCCTAGGCGCAAAATAGTCAACGGAGGGTAATGAGAGGAAGCGGCGCACTTGAAATTGATATCTGGCCAAGCAATCATAAATTTGCATGAAAACCCGAGCCGAAAAAGACCTATTGATCAAAAAAAATTCACACGTGTGGAGGAGTGACAAGTCGACTTATGATTGGTCAAAATAAATGCGTCGTACCTAGAATGATTGATCTGACATGTGTCACGTGCGAGAATGACACGCGTCTACTTGATTTGAGGGTTGAACAACTTTCGAAGTCCATAATGTAATCTGCAAATTAGATTCATGTATATCTGTTCGTGTACTATTTCAAACCAGAGTTTGTACTGTAGAGTAGAGATTAACGATTGGAAAAAAAATTTCTTTGAGTACTTGTTTGATATGAAAGTTAGACTAAGGATACTGATTTTTTCGGTTAATATTGAAAGTTAAAAGAATTGTAATTCTTTCATATTTTGAGGAGCTTCTAAGGATAGAAGCAATTTAAGGAGGGAAAAATGTCATGGCCATATTTGGTTAAGGACCTGTAATAGTCCTAATATGGTAGATTGGCCCTCCGGTATTCAAGATTGTTGGTCACACCATGATTTAATTCTATGTCAAGGCCAATTTGTGACTAATAACCTTGAGAGAACCCAGATACACTAATTGAGACATATGGAGTATTGCATGTCTGTGTGACGGATATAGACAAGACGACTGCATGAAGAGATGTGATCTATTTATAGTTGACCTACATGGGGGTTGCATGGTTTCATGGACAAGACTCTACTATCTATATAATGAGGTAGGGATTCTTCCGTTGACATATTGGTTTAGGTTACCACTTTCTCTCTTCTCTTCTTTCCATCAAGATCGGCTTAGAAAAACTCATTCCAAAAACCGATTATTACAACTTGACCAAAGATCCAATAATACCAAAGCTTTTGAAATACTTGTTAAATAATTAATGGAATAAAGATCATAGTATTTGGAGGTAATTCTTTATTCGACAAAATTATTTGTAGTGAATATAGGATAGAAAGTACCCGAATCCAAATTCTATGAATTTTTTTATTAATTATAGATAATTATAGCGAAGTAAGCCAGTAAGTGAAAAGAGAGAACAGTCCAATTTTATTGGAAAATCGTAATAATAGGAATTAATAGAAAAACTGATTTCATTTTCAATTAAATCCTATGGTGAATTATATTCAAAAGATCAGACTAGTATTTTTCTTACTAGTAGTTGATTTTTGTATATTGGTAATTCAGCCAGGTAGAGGATAGAAATGAAATTGTTTCAGATTTTCTCCTACAGGAATTAATGTTAAACATTTACTAATGTCATTACGTCTTCTTGATACCTTAGCTCAAAGATTTTCAGGGGACTGAAAATTCTGAGGGAAGAAGAGTGGACATCATGGGTAGTAAGTGTGATCGGAAAATGTATTTTGCAATTAGGATTTTGGTAATCTCAGTAAATATTTGCTTAATACCAGTTATTAATTTCCTAGATAGAATTCATTTAGAATAGACAAGCTTCTCAAAATTGGCTTCTTTTGTCTTTACCGCTCCCATGAAAAATGGACTAACAACAAAAACTGTACCGTGGGAATCGAAACTAATACTATTCTGCAAAAAAGAAACTCCAGCCTCTATTATTACATCTAAAATTTCTGAGGTCTTATCTTTAAGCTCGGCACAAAATTTGGGACCTAATCTAAAGCTTCTACGTGTATCTGGAAGAAAAAAAACAAAAAAGTTGTCGAGAAGATTAATTTTGTTAGCTAAGTAGACCTCGTATTGATTATAATGGTCAGAATAAAAAAAAACTGGGCTGGATCATATGGAATTCTCACAAAAAAATTATGTACAGTAGCAGAAACAGAAGTGGAAACAATATTTACAGATTTCTCTGTTATTTTGTCTAGCTCCTCTTGGGTAATCAACACTTTTGGTGATGAAACCTGCTGAGGAGCTGGACGAATAACAGGAGGAGGAAGGGATGAAGATTCTCGATCTGAGTCAGATTCTCCAGCATCTGACTCAGAGCTCAAGAAGACATGGGGTCTCTTGGCCGGGATACGTCTAGGAGGAAGGAAAGCAGTTGGCCTTCGAGATCCAGCCTTCTTGGGGATAGGCTGCTTTCTCTTCCTCCTAGAGGTAGTAGGCAAGTCGGTTCTATCTAGAGGCAGGTCTCTGGAGGTGCTGGCATTATCAACATGCAGACCAGAATATCTGTCTCGAAGTCTTTTGAGAATGACGAAATCCTTTGGCATGATGGTGACACGCTTACCATGCACTGCCAGCCCAAGTGACAGAGTGACATTCCATATAGATCGACCGAAAGGAGCTCTAGGGATCAACAATTCAGTTGATCTTTGGAGTTTTCTGATCTCCCTCATTCAGACCTGCTTATTGCCATGCCTACGAGCAGTACCAGGGGGAACATGGGAATGGCAAACAAAAAAATTTGCGATAAAAGGGCGCTAGAGATCGATACCAAAACTGAATATCGATTTCGAACGCAAGATCCACACAGATTATTTTATGAAAAGAGATGTGCGCTCGAAAGCGATATTGCACTACCAGCGGTATCGGACTCGAGCGTACTGTGAGAGGGCGGAAGCTTGAACGGTGAAAGAGCGTGCTTTAGAGCGATATCGAGAGCGAAAAACAAAAATTTTGTGGAAAAAAATGAAAATTCCGAGGACTTATATATAAGAAATTTTTGCACATGTGAAAAGACGACGATGACATGTGTCGTCAGATTATTGGTCCACATGGAATGTTTGTACTGACAATGATGACCCAATTATGAGGCCATGTGGGCTTGGACACATGCACGAATCTGTACTAGATAGCTAAACAGTCCAAATTTATTGGAAAAATTGTAATATAGAAATAAATAAAAAACTGATTTCATTTCCAATTAGATCCTATGGTGAATTATATTCAAAAAATCAGACTAGAACTGTTTCACATACTAGTAGCTGATTTTTGATGTATTAGTTATTCAGCCCAAGTATAGGATAGAAATGATATTGTTTCAGACTTTTTCCTACAGTAGTTAATTTTTAAACATTTACTAATGTCGTTACGTCTTCTTGATACCTTAGCTGAAGGATTTTAGAGAACGAAAATTCTAAGGAGGGAAGAAGAGTGGATATCAAAGGTAGTAAGTGTGATCAGAAAATGTATTTCGCAGTTAGGATTTTAGGTAAATCCCAATAAATAATTGTTGAATACCGGTTATTAATTTCCTGAATAGAATTCATTTAGTTGAATTCATAACTTATATTTTTGTAACCATTGAGTTATCCGTAGTTTTGGATGTCAATTGTGATGTTAGAAGTAGAATCTGATTCATAGATCACATTGAATCTATTAATTTGATAGAAGCTCTTGAATCCAGAGGGATTTGAAGTTTATCATTAACCAGAAAGGATCAGAATGTAATGTAGAACCATGTTAATTCCTCTGTTTAAGTCATAGGATCAGATGTAGATTTGTGGTATCCATCTGATAGGCATGCCAGTCATCCGAATAAATGGATTCTCCAGTGTTTGGAAACAAGAGATAATATCCTATATGAATATAGGACAGCTAGATGATCATGGATATCTAGAATATCAGATGAGGTGGTTAAGGGTTTTCTGGAAGGAAAAGCTGATGGTATGGGACATCAGTAATTTTAGAAAGGAAATCCTAGGACTGTAAAGATTTGATGATCAATGGTGTGCTTTAGTACATAGTCGCGATATGGGAAGAAGAAAACCATTTGATCAAATGTGGGATATTTTTGAGAATCTTGAGGTTTAATCTAGATCCCAATGTGGTATCTCATTATTTACATAATCAGAGGCCCTCAAATATATTTCTCATTTTCTTAATTAATTTTTTTCTTCTTAGTAATCTTTCGAATATAGACATCAGACTGGTTTATATGATTCTTTCCAACATGAAGTTATTCTTTTGAAAGACTGTTATGTCATCATATAAGTGACTACTTGAGTGAATAAACTTGAAATTCGAATAAATTCTAAGGTTAAAGTGATTCAATTTCTTAAACCTAGAATATCTCATTTTGCATAAATGAATTTCGATAGAATGGTAGTTTCTATCACTCAGGCTGAAAATATTTGAAGGAGAAATCTTGTTGTAAAAAAGTGAATCTTTTAGTGGAGGCACTTATTACTGACTTTTCTTTGATTTGGATATTTTCGTATATCATCTTTCAGTTAATTTTTGTTGAAATTGTTAATCTCTTTAAAAGGAGGGGTGAAGTGATGGGATAAAATTCTATTTAGGAATTTGTGGGTTGCATAGTTTTTGGGAGAGAACCAGCTGTGGTATAGAAATGAGATTTTTCTAAAGATAAATTCGGATAGATTCAGACTGAGATACCTAATTGGAACTTTTCGAAAAAGAGAAGTTCTCTAGAGATTGTGTGGACAATCTATAACTAGAACAAGTTTGATATTTGAATCATTATCTATAAGTAGTACAGTGAAAGGTCAATGGTTACTAATTCCATTTTGATTGGAATAGAAGTAAGTTTGATTAGGATTTAAGTCTGAGAGTTTTTGTATTGGATCAACCTAATCTAAGTTTTAGTACTAGGATCAAATAAGGGTTGATTGAGGGGAAGAAATTATGCTATTAGAGAAAATTGGATTGGAAAACTGTTGAGAGAAAATGTTATTTGTCTCAGAGATTTTCCGGATATGTTATTTACTCATGAGAAATAGAAAATCTTTTGTAGCTGAGTTACAAGATTCTAAGTGAGTTCTATTAGTAATATATGTGGGTTCTGGAGGAATCTGCTAGACAAATGTGTTTATGTACTGAGTCATAGTGAGATTAATCACATATGTGCACAATTAATCTTGTATGAATCTACTATGTATTCCTGGTTAGTAGGGTTATTTGGTGCACTTAACCTAGTCGGTGAACATGAACTTATGATTAAGTATTGTTTTGACAGATACTTGCAGATTAATAAATATTTGTATTGAAGATTTAGGGATTAACTTATAAATGATTTGAATAAGGATCTATACGTGGTGTCATACTAGTATAATTGAATTCTTCACCTAGACATTCGAGATTTTTGAATCATTGGCAATTAACTTGAGTAGTTGATTACTCTAGAGTGAAGTTAATTGGTAAAATGATCAGTGTGATGTGGATTCACCAGAAACTGATGGTTTTGATTGATATTGCTTGTAAGACACATGATTAGTGAATCATTTGGTTTCATCAGTTAAAGTCATGTGCATTGGATATACAGTATTCTAGGGATAGAGTATTCCCTAGTTAAGGAATAGACTCAGCTCATTAGTGATTGTATCCCAGAGTGCTCAATTGGATAACGAATCATAATGAATCCAAGAATAATAGCTGAATTGATATTCTGTAGGATTTTGGGTATCTAGATTTGATTCTAGATTGTAATCTAACGTTTTTTTGTAGTTGAAGATGATTGTCATTTTGGTATGCGTTCATTCTTTAATTACCAGTGGTTTATAGAACTTCAATCTTGCACTTCGATCAAACAATCCTATTTGAAGAATACTCCTAAATCTAGTATTTTCTTAGTGGAAAAGTGCAGGACCCATATCTGTCATCTTGTATTCTTGTGCTAACATGCATTTGGTATCCTTCAACAAATTTAGATTATTACTGAATAATAAAGTATCATCAACATATAGAGTAATGATGATGAAAAACTTTGATACAGACTTAAAATAGACATTTGAGTCTGTCGAGTTTGGAATGTAACGATTCTCAATTAAGAAGGAGTTAATTTTTTGAAATTAGGCTCTTGGAGACTGTTTCAGACCGTACAGAGCTTTGTAAATCTTACACACAAGGTGCTCCTTGCCCTTTAGCTCGTATCCTTCTAGCTGGGACATGTAGATCTCCTCTTCAATGGTGCCATTGAGGGAGGCAGTCTGGACGTCCATTTGATGAACTTCAATGTCGGCTACAGCTGCATAGGAAAGAAGTAAACGAATTGAAACATGTTTTACCATAGGACTAAAAGTATGGGAATAATCCAGATCTGGAATTTGGGAGAAGCCTTTGGGTAGCAATTTGGCCTTGTATCGATTTATTTTACCTTCAACGTCATACTTCACTTTGAATAACCACTTGCATGGAATTGAATTTCGATCCTTTGGCAGCTCAGTTATAGTTCAGGTTTGATTCTCCATTAGAGGTTGAATTCTACGTCCATGACAGCTTTCCACTAGTCAGTATCAGGTGTTGTCATTGCCTCATGAACTGTGTTTTTTGTGAGAGATTTCAACTAGTTAGTCATATTTTGGTAGATTGTCAATAAGAGGCCAAAACTCATTTTAGACTTAGAGATAAACTTTTTGAAGTTATATTAGTTTAACATACATTCAATAAACACTTTTTGAAAGTGTGGGAAAGTTGGTAGTCGAGTTTGAGAGAGATTCAAATTTGAACTTTGGGTACATTGAATCTAGACCCAAAAATAGTAGGGTTTACATTATGGAGGGAAAGCCAAGTGGCCAAATAGGGTTTGGACACTCTATAAAAGGATGTAACTCATGGAGAGACATATCTTCTCTCTTCTCTCTTTCATTGCATCATTATACATGGTTCTCTTTGGGTTCTCCTACTCATTGGTGCACTCTCTTGATGTTATCTTGCAATCTTGTGTGTAGAATGCTCATTTATTGTTATTTTCGGTTCCACACATGTGAAATATAGTAGGGTACTATAATTGTACAGATAGCAAACATATTTTATATTTTGGTTCATGTTTGATCAGTATCTCTTAGAGTTTGCATCTCATTTTGTATGTAGATGTTGTTTTTTCTACATTGGCAGGATTGTTGGTTTGCTCCTTATTGTAACCAAAGATCAGAGACATGGATTGGATCTTGAATGATCTGAAATCCTTCACATGGTATCAGAGCTATTGTGTTTCAGGTTATGAAAGGATCAGCCATCTTTAGCAAGGATTTGGAGGAGTTACCAATGCTCTGCATGCTAGATTGATCTCTACTCAAAAATCAGCATTTTTGCATGTGTAGAATTGATCTTTTGTAGGTCAAAACTCAATATAGGGTTATATACTTGATTGATTCCAATATCACCCTTGGATTACTAGATTTAGATGATTTTTGGTGCATTATTAAGGCCTCATTGGAGTCTACAAGATGATATATCAAGTTTTTAGAGATTGCATGTAGAATTTGAGATACTCAATTTTTTGTGATTTTGTCAAAACCCTAATTTTGATTAAATCTCTAGTTTATCAGGTTACTGAACTTCATTTGAGTGTGTTTCAATCTTAAGAAGTGGCAAGAATGATTAGATTGAGGATAGATCATAGGTTGATCAAGATTTCAGTATTCTATGTGTTGATTTTCTAGTTAGAAGTGCTAGAAGAGATTTGAGAGGTTCCATATCTTTGTGATTTCTACTTGAGTTCATTTGTTGAAATTCAAGAGAGTGCTTTGTGCATTGGAACAGGTTGAGAGAGAAGATCAAGTCACTTCAACATGGCTACAAGTGGAGGCTTTATGTTGGAGAGCATGATAGGCTTACCTCAATCAACTACTCTACTTGGAAGGTGAGGATGAAGTTCTTATTGGAGATGAATGAGTTGATGGAGATTGTTGCAGGTGTGGAGGAGAGGCCTCAAGATCAAGTGAGGTATGACAAGAGAGCAAAGAAGACTCTACACATGATTAAGATGAATGTTACCAATGAGCTTCTCAAGGAGATTGGTAAGTGCACGTCATCTTTGGAGGCCTAGGAAGCTTTATGAATCCAAGTCTACATCAAGAGTGCTTACTCTTAGGAGGCAAATCTTTCAATTGCAAAAGAAGAAAGAGAGTTCTCATGCTTTTGTTTTGAGGATTTAAGCATTCAATGATGAGTTAGCATGTATTGATGAAAGCATTAAGGAGGTAGAACTTGTTCAAGTTATACTTAATGGCTTGTTGGATGATCATGCTAATCTTGCTCAAAGTCAAAGTTTTGCTATTCAAAAGACTTTGCCAAGTATTGTGGATTTGCAAGAGATCTTGGTGAATGAGGAGTATAGGCTTCAATCAAGAGGAGGTGGATCTACATTGACATCTGAATATGAAGAGGGGAATTAGGGCCCTTTTTGGACTCAAAAAGGGCCTCTTCACTAATTATAATTAGTGTTAATGGTCCATATGACATGGCATATCCAATGGTTTAAATTAGATCTTCAAATGCTAACCCACGCAGTAACCCTCCTCTAGCTCTAAATATGCGTCTTGGAGATGTTCATCTTTGCTCTAACTTGGCTAGCTATGAGGATAATGATGGTTCTTCATGGCAAGTGCAAGCATGCAAAAGGTAAGGAAAGAGCTAGCTTCATCAATGGAGGTGAAGGTTCTTCCTTGAAAAAGATTGTTGTTAATGATTTCTTTGATCATATGGAAAAAGATGTTGCTAGATGCATTCATGAAGGAGTTGGTTCTATCAAGATACTTGATGAGGAAGATAGTCACAAGTCAAGAAGAAGAGAAGTATGTGAAGAGTTCCAAGTAGGATGTACTTTGAATGATGTCATTTTGAATGATAGTGAGGAAGAATCATTATCATATGAGTCATTACCTAAAACATTGAGTAGAAGTTCTTGTCTGAAAAAAGAGAGTACTTCAATCATCCTTATGTTGAAGGTACTAATCATTTTTTTATGGCTTCTAATGTTTTTGAGGTTTCTACTTCTTATGATGCAATTATTAGGAGGGAGTCTTATTAAGGAAAGAGCAATGGAAGATTGGTTCTTGGGAAGATCCAAGGCATGGATCTCACATCTATTCATCAACTCAAAGGATTCTATGATTATGAATTGATCCCTCATGATCGAGATGGCAAAAGGTTGGTTGGAGAAGAATACATGGAGCAAATCGAGAAGCAATTTCTTCAAGGCAAGAGATATCTCATTGGTGAGCTTATTGAGGTTTTTTATGGACTCAATAGAGCTGAATTTATTAGGTTTGATACTCATATTGGGCCTACTCTACTTCATGTTGGATGAAAAGTTTGGAATCTAGCTCTTGATTTATGATGGTGACATTGGTGACATTGTTTTCACTAACCTTTGTGAAAATTCGAGATCAAGCATTGATAAGATCTTGTTGGATCTAGATCATATGTTTGAGAGGGAGTATTTCCAAAGATTCGAAGATATTCATATCTTTGATGATCAAGATAAAGGTAAGCAAGTGGAAGCGACTCACTTTGCTTTACTCACATGTTTTGGAGAATCTTCTTGTGTATATAATGCTATGCAAGTGGATATTGGTTCTCATGGTTTTCATACTGAAAAAGCAAGTAATGGATCTGGAATACAAATTTTTCTCAATGACTTTGATGGTCAAGTTGTTGATCAAGAGGTTGGTCTCAAAGGGCTTCAACAACACAAAAGAAAAGGTGGCAATTTGGAGCTAGTCAAGAGTATCAAAGGAAGGTCATTTGGCAAAGATATTATGGATCTATATTTGCAGCTTATTGAAGACTCAAGTAAGGTCAAAGGAGCAGCAAAGAAGTGTTTTTCAAGTTTACTTTACTTGTTCTATCTCATGTTTGAGCTATTTCATGTGGATGTGTGCAAATTGTCAAGATATGGTAAAACTAGGTACATTGGTGAGCATTGTTTTGATGTTGGATTTGTACTAGCATTATTGGTTGGTTTTGCTGATGGAAATGAAGCTATTGGAAGTTAATAATGTCACTCATTCATGGCCAAGTCATCAAGTATTGATGATATCTTGTGGCAAGATGGAGATGGAGGCTCATTCATGGAGTTTTATGGTGGAGACATATCAAGAAAGGACAAAGTTGGAAGAGACAAGCAAGCAAATGGTCATCACTCACATTTATTGTTTGGTTGCTGTAATTTTCCAGACAGTTCAAAGTTTGAAACATGGAGGAGTTATTTCATTCACATTCTATTTGGTTCTTCATGTTCTAGTTATATCTTGATGTGTAAAATTGATATAAGAAATAGTGAAACATCCAATTTGGACACTATTCTCTATATCAGTTACAAAAGATACTTTAGAACCTTAGAAAGGAGATCTATACTTAGGATGGAGATCATTATTTATTAAAACTATGCCAAAACTAGTTGAAGAGGGAGTGTGAGAGATTTCAACTAGTTTAGTCTAGTGTAGTCATATTTTGGTAAATTGTCAATAAGAGGCCAAAACTCATTTTAGACTTAGAGATAAATTTTTTGAAGTTATATTAGTTTAAAATACATTAAATAAACACTTTTTGAAAGTGTGGGAAAGTTGGTAGTCAAGTTTGAGAGAGATTCAAATTTGAATTATGGGTACATTGAATCTAGACCCAAAAATAGTAGGGTTTACATTTTGAAGGGAAAGCCAAGTGGCCAAATAGGGTTTGGACACTCTATAAAAGGATGTAACTCGTGGAGAGACATATCTTCTCTCTTCTCTCTCTCATTTCATCATTATACATGGTCCTCTTTGGGTTCTACTACTCATTGGTGCCCTCTCTTGATGTTATCTTGCAATCTTGTGTGTATAATGCTCATTTATTGTTATTTTTGGTTTCACACGTGTGAAATACAGTAGGGTACTGTAATTTCATAGATAGCAAACATATTTTATGTTTTGGTTCATGTTTGATCAGTATCTCTTAGAGTTTGCATCTCATTTTGTATGTAGATGCTATTTTTTCTACATTGGCAGGATTGTTGGTTTGCTCCTTATTGTAACCAAAGATCAGGGACATGGATTGGATCTTGAATGATCTGAAATCCTTCACATTTTTGTTCCTGCAAAAAGTAGTAGGCCGGATCATGTGAAAGGTTCAACTGGTTTAGTCATATTTGCTACATTTGTTTATATGGAAAATTGAGGCCAACTTTATATTAGACTTAGAGTTTGACTTTTCAAAGTTAATTAGTCTAAATTTCA
The DNA here is from genome assembly GCA_029204225.1 of Diphasiastrum complanatum. Lineage (NCBI taxonomy): Eukaryota > Viridiplantae > Streptophyta > Lycopodiopsida > Lycopodiales > Lycopodiaceae > Diphasiastrum > Diphasiastrum complanatum. Next base: position 24,907,877 of record CM055104.1, on the reverse strand, counting down.
TTTGAATAAACACTTTTGAAAGTGTGAGAAATTTAGTAGTCGAGTTTGAGTAGATTCAGATTTGACGTGCTATAAAAGGATGTAACTCCTAGAGAAGGATATCTTCTCTCTTCTCTATCTCATTTTATGAATGATCAATATTTTCTATTTTTAGATCCACACATTTGAAATATAGTAGCTTGCTGGTTTTGTATAGACATCAACTTTTTTTTATGTTTTGATTCAGTTTTGATCAAGTTCTATTAGAGTTTGCATCTCATTCATAGAGTAGATGCTGATTTTTCTACATTGGTAGGATTGTTGATTTGTTCTCTTTCTAATCCAAGATCAGTTTATGGATTTGGATCACCAATGATTTGAGCTATTTCACATGGTATCAGAGCTTGTGTTTCAGGTTATGAAGGAGGAAATCATATCTATCAATGATTTGGTGAAGATATCAAGGGTAAAACATGCTAGAGAGAATTCTACACCAAAATCGAGTTTCTTGCATTTGTAGATTGGATCTTTTGTAGATCAAAACCCTATATAGGTTTAAAAACTTGATTAATTCCAATTTTGGAATTCACATATTGGACTTGGCCAATTTTTGGATCATTAGAAAAGCCTAAGTGGTGGCTAATAGATTGCATATCAAGTTTTTGGCATTTTCATATAGATTCTGAAATATTCAATTTTTTGTGATTTTGTCAAACCCCTAATTTTGATTGGATCTCTAGATAGTTAAATTTTTGGACCTCATTGAGTATGTTTCAACCTTAGGAAGTGGCAAGAGTCATTAGATTGAGGATAGATCATAATTTAATCGAAATTTCATGATTCTACATGTTGATTTGCTTGGTATAAGTGCTAGAAGAGAATTGAATAGTTTCAAATCTTTGTGATTTCTCTTTGAAAACATTTGTTGTTGTTCAAAGGAGTGCTTTGTGCATTGAAACAAGTTGAAAGAGAAGATCAAGTCATTGCTACATGGCAACATCAAGTGGAGTCATGAGGAAGCCAATGATAGGCTTACCTCAAGTAACTATTTATCGTGGAAAGTGAGGATGGAATCACTTATTGAGATGAATGATATTTTGTATATTGTTGTAGGTTTGGAGGAGAGGCCAGCAACACAACAAGATAAAATGAGGTATGACAAGAGAGCCAAGAAAGCTCCACACATGATAAAGATGAATGTTATCAATGAGCTTCTTAAGGAAGTTGGTACTTCATCAAATGAGGCTTGGGAAGCTTTGAAAAAGCCTTATGAGTCCAAGTCTATTTCTAGAGTGTTAACTCTAAGAAGACAAATCTTTTCTTGTTTGCAAAAGAGTTAAGAAAGTCCCAAAACTTTTGGTTTGAGAGTGAAAGCATTGAATGATGAGTTGGCATTGATGAGAGCATTAAGGAAGGAAAGCTTGTTCAAGTTATTCTTAATGGTTTGTTGGATGCTCATTTTAACATTGTTCAAAGTTTATAAGTTAGACTGGGTAGGTATAGTTAGTAATAGCCTAGTTTTTATATTTCATTCTTGAAATCATTTTGTAATTTGGAACTACTCTGCAGTTTTACTTGCATTGTCGAAGGTATCAAGACCACCTGTAGAAATACATGTATTGTCAACACAGAGTTGAAGACAATTGTCAAAGGTCCTCATGAGCACAATTCGACAATGGAAATGGGGTCTCTAGTTGTGATTCTATATACTGTGTGGTAGTAGATTCTAATTGATATTGTTGGAAAGCTCCATTCATTTGTAGTTGACAAAAATCCCTAGGCAAGGGCAATTCCCATAACTCTAGCTTGTTATATGAGACCTAGACTCGATATAGAACTAATGGCATTTTTTAGTTGGATGAAATGAGCTATCAATGGGATTTATGTAGTGATGACCTTGATATTTATCAAAAGTTGAATGTTCTTTCTCTCATTGTCAACTTCTATGGCCTACTCACTAGTCCATATTGATAAATTTTACATTTTTTAGGACAATAATGATTGTACTTTACAATCATAGAGAGTTATTGGTTGCTTAATCAATGAATCTATCAAGTTCTACACATTAGATCTTGATCTAGATTCACTACACTTGGATTTAAGCAAGAGCAATGGATCAAAACATCATTTTTTAGTGAGAGCGGCCTCACACGTGTGGAGTACTGTCCACTGTACGGCCTGCACTTGAAACAACAAGTACAATGATACTAGATAGCAATCATACATAAAAATCACAAGACAAATGACTAGAAACCTCACAAAAGTGCAGAGTGCAAAAAATCTCATCAATCTTCTTAGCAAAATGATGATCGTTTTATGGATCAAGTACGTCCATGAGTCTGGTACAGTCCAGCAGGCCTTCACACGTGTGAAGAGTGCCACATCACTCAGATCTATCCATTTGATCCATCCTTGATCCTCATCCAATAGTTGACCTTCTAGAATATGACTAAAATCCAAAAAGCTAGTCTCCTAAAATATAGGAATATTCCCTACAAAATAGGATCTAAGGAAAATGGTCAACTCTTATCTTCTAGTACTCTATACACACGTGTGAACATCCACTTGCCATGTGGGAGCATTTACTCATGCACATGCAAGGAAAAGCTAATTTGTAGGTGACTAGTCAACTTGACTAAAAACTAGTCATTTCATGTTCACACTAACTAGAATGATACAAAATCAATTTGGATATATACAAACATGAAAAGTACATCCTTTCACACGTGGGAACAGGCTCCACACGTGTGAAATCATATCATCAACATATTCTAATGTTTGATCAATATTTACATGAACCAATGTCAAGTGAGAAGTGCCAATTTTCAACACTCCTCCTTACTTCTAACTTGGCAAATCTAGTGTACATCTATCTACAATTCCATGAGCATATCTTAACTTAAAAAAAATGGATCTTTGGACAATGGTTTGGTTAAGATATCAGCTATGCATTCGGATGATGGTACATGATGTAGTTGCACTTCCTTGGATTGTACTTTCTCCCTCACAAAGTGGTGAGCTATCTCAATATGCTTTGTTCTAGCATGGAAGATAGGATTTGAAGCAATTTTTTGAGAAGCTTGATTGTCCCAAAATATGTAAGGGATCTCCTCGACCTCTAGCACATGTAGTTCCATCAAGAGTCTTCTTAGCCATAGGAGCTCTTTGGTTGTTGAAGTCAATGCCTTGTACTTGGCTTCACAAGAAGATCGTGAGATTGTATCTTGCTTTTTGGAAAGCCAAGATATCACTCCTCCACAAAGAAATTGTTGCAAATGCACTAATGGACTTCCTATCCATCTTGTCCTGCAAAATCTGAATCCGAGTAGGCTCTCAAGTGCAAGTTAGATCCTTCATAAAGTATGCCAAAAAATCTAGTACTAGAAACATATCTAAGTACTCTCTTGGCACTTTTCCAATGATGAACTAAAGGAGCTTGCATACTTTGACTCAACTTGCTTACACAAAAACTTAAGTCAGGTCTAGTGATGGTTAAATAGATTAGAGAGCCTATAAGCTTCCTAAAGAGGGTGATGTCCTCAAAGGATGCTTCTCACCTTCATTAGTTGCTTTCACAACATTCTCCATAGGGGTGTCAATCCCCTTACAATCTTTCATACCAAATCTTTCAAGAATGGAAGATGGAACAAACTCCATTCTTGAAATGTACATCTAGTCCATTGTCCATTAATTGTCCTACACTAAGCAAGTTTCTTGAAATGGTAGGAACATACAAAACATTATCTAGATCTATCCTTTTAGATGAGCCTAAACAAAGAGGTATAGATCCTATGCCATCTATCTTGCATGCTTGATCACTAGCAGTGTATATTGACTTCTTAGAGTCATTACAAGATAGAAGAGTAGAAAAATAATGCTTGTTAAAGGACATGTGGGAACTAGCCCCACTATCTATCCACCATGTGTCTTGACTTGAAGTTGGTGTAGATGCAACCATTAAGGATGTGTTGAATCCATTCTCTTCTTCTTCCTCTTGAGCATTGTTCCCTTGATCTCCTTTGGCTTGTTGATTCTTCTTCAAGTAGCATTCTGAGGCAAAGTGTCCTTTCTTTCCACAAAAGAAACACTTTAGTTTTTCCTTGTTCTTCACTTTGCCTTTGGAGGTAGATCCTCCATTATTCATCTCGGCCTCCTTGCCTTGATTTTTCTTGAATAGATTTTGCTTCTTCTTGCCTTTAGATGTAAAGTTAGCTTTCTCCTCTCCTCCATTAAGTGAGATGCTATCCATTCTTGTCTTGAGGTATAGAAGCCTACTCTCCTCGGCCACAAGAACATTGTGCAGCTTTTCAATGGATGGAAGAGAGTCTTGAATGGCAAATGATTGGACTAAGTGAACTCATCACCTAGACCATTCAAGATGATTTGTACTAGTTCTTGATCTTGGATCTTCTCTCCTATTGCACTTAACTCCTTGTTAAGAGATTTGATCCTAAGGACATACTCTTGTCCACTCTCTCCACTTCCTTTCATGCTTTGGAAAACTTGATTTCCTAGCATGAGGATTCTTGAAGTATTGTTGGATTCATAAATGCTCTTTAATGAATCCCAAGCCTCTTTGGATGAGGTACAAGAAGACACCTCTATCAAGAGGTCATTGCATACATTTAACTTTATGCAATGTAGCTAATCTTGCTCTCTTCTTGTATTTGGCTTGTTCTTGGGGAGTTTGAGGTTCTTCCTCAACTCCTTGAACTATGTCATATAGATCATGGATCACTAGGAGTGATTCCATTCTCACTTTGCAAATGGAATAATTTGTGGAAGTGAGTTTCTCACTTGATTCCATCAAATATCCACCCATGGATGACATTTTAGAATGAATGCTCTTCTAAAAATCACAAAGATTTTTGAATTTTAAAAGATCTATGAAAAGGCCTAAAGCTTACTAGAATGCCTATAGGCTTGTCTCTATCAAACTAGCACACAAGCTTGAATGATACTCAAAGATCTTACAAAACATTCCTAGCTTTCACTCTCACAAAAAAAATGCTTTACACTTTTCTTAGAGATTTCACTTCAACTAAGGATCTGAACAAATCAGCCTATAAGATCTGATTAGACTCTAAAAGAAATGATTCAATGATCCAAAACACTATCCGGTCATAGGCATTAGCTAGAATGAATCTAGATCAATACTATGCTTCAAAAAGCACCAAAAATGAACTAGTATTGTGATTTTGGGACCAACAAACACAAAGTAACTTGAATTGAAAGTTGTTGTACAATTTCACACGTGTGAAAAGTACATACACAGCCTCCAAGTCGTTTTGATCCAAATGATTACAAGCTATCACTCTAGAAGAACTCTCCCTCACTAGTATTGGCCAAAAACAAATTTTGCCAATGATCTTTAAAAGATTTATGATTCAATGATCACTCTCTTACTTAGCTCTCATACCATGATAAATTTTACATTTTTTAGGACAATAATGATTGTTCTTGACAATCATAGAGAGTTATTGGTTGCTTAATCAATGAATCTATTAAGTTCTACACATTAGATCTTGATCTAGATTCACTACACTTGGATTTAAGCAAGAGCAATGGATCAAAACATCATTTTTTAGTGAGAGCGGCCTCACACGTGTGGAGTACTGTCCACTGTACGGCCTGCACCTGAAACAACAAGTACAATGATACTAGATAGCAATCATACATAAAAATCACAAGACAAATGACTAGAAACCTCACAAAAGTGCAGAGTGCAAAAAATCTCATCAATCTTCTTAGCAAAATGATGATCCTTTTATGGATCAAGTACGTCCATGAGTCTGGTACAGTCCAGTAGGCCTTCACACATGTGAAGAGTGCCACATCACTCAGATCTATCCATTTGATCCATCCTTGATCCTTATCCAATAGTTGACCTTCTAGAATATGACTAAAATCCAAAAAGCTAGTCTCCTAGAATATAGGAATATTTCCTACAAAATAGGATCTAAGTAAAACGGTCAACTCTTATCTTCTAGTACTCTATACACACGTGTGAATATCCACTTGCCATGTGGGAGCATTTACTCATGCACATGCAAGGAAAAGCTAATTTGTAGATGACTAGTCAACTTGACTAAAAACTAGTCATTTCATGTTCACACTAACTAAAGTGATACAAAATCAATTTGGATATATACAAACATGAAAAGTACATCCTTTCAAACGTGGGAACAGGCTCCACACGTGTGAAATCAGATCATCAACATATTCTAATGTTTGATCAATATTTACATGAACAAATGTCAAGTGAGAAGTGACAATTTTCAACACATACGATGCCCATTATAGTATTTATAGATATCAAATCTACTAGTGCCCAACCCACAATCCAAATAGCATGGCAAATACCTCCTAGGCACAACAACACCCGCTGCGATTTGCGACGCATTTTGCGATGTGAATCATGAGTTTAATTTTTTTTTAATTTGTCGTGGATGCCACGTCGCTATAAGGTCGTCGAAATTCGACGGCTTTGAAACGCGTTGCAATCCGACACACATAAGTTGCCGAAATCCGAAGCGACACTTCTTGGTCGATGGAAATGAATCCGACGTGGACATCGGATTGCAACGTCCAAAGACGTCGCTTGTGATCCGACGTGGACGTCGCATTGCGACGTCCAAAAGAGCCGTCGTATAGTTTTTACCCAAAACCCTAAAACCGTCGGACAATTTTATGGATCATTCTGGATTTACAGACATCGGAATACGACGGCTCTTTTGGAAGAATTACTTAAATTATATCTTAAATTACTTTTCACTCTATATTTTATTGCATTACTTCATGCCCATTATGAATGACAATACTTTATTGCATTGCTTTATGCACATCATAAATTTCATTTAGATTTCTATATATGATATTGATTCTTGTCTTGAAATCCGACATTGCACATGGTTTTGAATTCTTAGTTGGTTATTAAGTCAATCCACATCTCGAAATTTGACATTGCAATATTTGAAAAAAGAACATTGCCCATATAAAAGCAATGGATATAGCACGATCATTAGCAATAATGATATTTTCATAATATCACCCAATGTATTACAAAATTGGTGCTTTATTGTCGCATGAGTCTTTCTAGATCTAACATCAACTAAAACTTATAAACCTAATCTACTCGTCGTCGTCGTGACGTCCAGTCTGCATGAACACAAGCAAACAAACTACATTAATATTTGATACTTGATCGTATTAAATTAAATAAAATTGACATCAAAATACAAACCACGTTAGTATGAATACAAAAACTAGTACTTACAAAACTTTCATACCTATGATAACAAAAGAAGAGAGATATGCATTTAGAACTTGCACCAAGATGCAAAAGAATCATATAAGCGACAATGTATAAGAATAGTACTATCTAAAAATTAAAACATTAGAATCATACAATAATTTTATGCTATTTTTGTTTTGTACTTGTGTGCATATTGCAGTTTATCGGTAGTAGTTGGCATGCCCCAAAAATATATAAACTCCAAAAATCGTTCCAGGGGGTGGAAGATCCATGATAATACGTATCTTAGACAGATCAGTGGCGATCTCGTGTCGAGATACAATATGGCCCAAGATAAGACCATGTGTGACCCAAAATTGGCATTTCTCTAGGTTCAATGATATTTGAAATATGCGGCATTGTATAAGCACTTTCTCTAGTTGAGATAAGTGTTCATCATTAAATCCGTGCACACAAAGATCATCAAGGAAGATCTCTAGGAACCTCTATAAATAGTTCTTGAATGCCTTTTGCATGACGCGCTAAAAAGAGCTAGGGGCATTACAAAGACCGAATGGCATGACCTTGTAGGCATATGTACCCCATTTAGTAGCAAATGCAGTCTTGTGTTGATCCTCCGGTGCATTCTTCACTTGGTTGTACTGTAGGCTTCTGCTCCAGCTACTCGATCTAGGACGCTTTTTGTGAATGGTAAGGGAAAGTGATCCTTTCGCATCGCAGCATTAAGTACCTTCAAATTGACACAAATCTGCATTTTGCCATTATTCTTGGGAACATTGACTATGGGTGACACCCATTCTATGTGCTCGATTTTATAAATGAAATTGGCATCTAGCACCTCTGCAACTCTTGCTTGATTAGCTCGGTGTAATTTGGGTTGCAGTGGTAATATCGGCTCACCTTTGGTGTTGCCCCTTCGACCAAAGGTATGGTGTGTTGGACTACAAACGATGGAATTCCTTTTGAATCTTTGGAAGACCATGCAAAGTAGTCTTTATACTCCCTCAGTAACTTCTGCAGCTTGGTGAATTGTGAGGGCATGAGTTGTGCTCCCACATAAACAATTTTGTCTTCTTCTCCTAGCTCTACTAGATTCATTGGTTGAGTGTGGTCCCTCGTAGACTTGTTCTTCTTTTTTCTGATTTGCATCAAGTTCCTGTTGTGCTTTTGGCTTCATGATCACCACGTCATCCAAGGTATACCTCTTGAAGTTTTTTGGCACATCATTAACTAGTGTCTTACTCGTTTCTTCCTTCAAAAGGTTGATCTTAGCATGATTGGTGAGTGATATCTGTGCATTGCTTCTGACATTCCTGAAGCTGATGTCTATGAACCTTGAGCATGTGATTCAGCAACTTT